>OX402528.1:22229968-22948976 GCA_948098885.1 Drepanosiphum platanoidis
GGAACAGGGTGGGCATCGTCGCGACGACGACGACGACGACGACGACGACGTCGGGGAGGTGCAATATGAGAGCGCGGGTGCGAGACGGCGGCGGTGGCGGAGAGAGAGTTAGAGAGAGTAGAGAGAGAGAGAGAGAGAGAGAGAGAGCGAGAGAGTATTGAATAAAGGAGGGTCGCGGGCACACGCAGGGGAAGGCAAAGGAAAATGGAAACATCGTACGAGTTTAGGAGGCGGTGGAAGGGGTACATAACGTCTACCCTCCCCGTCGATCTACCCTCGCACGCACACCCCCCCCTCCCTGCCCACCCCCAACTTTTTATTATATATATTTTTTTTTTCGCCCTTGTACACTTATTGTATTTTCCCTTTTTTCCCGAGGACGCCGTCGTTCTCTCCCCGCACGTTCTTTTTTCTCGTTTCCTTTTTATTTCTATTTTTTTTTTTTTTTTTTTTATCCCATTTTTATTTTTATTTTTTTTTATTCCTTCTCGTGCGCGCAATGGTGTGTGTATGTGTGTGTGTGTGTGTGTGTGTGTGTGTTTTTTCTTCTTCTTTTTTCGGGTTGTGCGTCCCAGTTATGTGCATATATACGTAAATGTAAGCATATATATATAGAAATCCATATAAATATATATCTATTTATAGAAATCCATATAAATATATATATATATACGAATACACGTATACGTATAACGTGTACGATAATAATTCGACTATGAATATTAAACGATACGCGAATACGAAAAAAAAAACAAAATAAAACAAAAAAGCACGAGGGTCGTGGGGAGATGGCTCGGCTCAACGGACCGATGCCAAATGGTTTCGCGGCTGTTCTGCCGTTGACGATGACGCGACGGATGGTTATTAGCTGGGCGCGCGGCGATTCAGAAGTGACATAATATCAACTGTGGTCTATACAGAGATACGACGCGAGCTCGTTTCTCTGATTATTGAAATTACGTTGTGAACGAGACCGTAGGATTGTTTTCCGAAAAAAAACATCTTTCTCGGCCCTAATCGGACCAAGAAAACAATGTGATAGTACATATAAGAACTAACTATCACGTCTATTATAAGATCGTAACACTCACAGTATCCAATAAAAGACTATAGAAATTTAAAAAAGGTTTTATGCATATATAATTCTATTTAACTACTAATTGTTGAACAAACGACTTTCCATACATTTAAAAACTACTCGACGGACAGAATTTTTCGTTTGCAAACTCGCAAAGACTGTAATATAAACATTATTTGTGAATAACTTTTATGGCTACGTCAAGAATATATAAATAAAAGACACTTCTACTTCAGTTCCTCCGAGAGTCCGAACTGATTTTCAAGATACTACACAATATAAATATTCTTTATTTTTCTTTTGATATTATTCTGTGATATGTTATTTTAAATTTTATGTTTTATCAGACCGTGTTATAAAACCCAGATGTCTACGTACATCGCGCGTAAATAAAGAAAAAAAATACCTTGAGAATATTTTTGGCCGAAAACGAGACTATACGGAAACACCTCGTTTAATATTTAATAACTTATAGTATCGTTAAAAAAAAAAAAAAAAATCTTTTGACTACAAATAAAAGCACGTCGATATTTATTTATTATCTATTAGTATATATCATGTTTTTTAAATTACCGTTTTAAAAAGTTTAAGACTATAATTATTGTATTAAAATAGTATAAATAAAACGTCGATTTTTTAAAAATAAAATTCACGTTTCACACAGTTATTATGGCCAAAATAAATAATTCCTTTTATTCATTATTTATTTAGTAAAAATACACAGCAGTGTTACGGGCGAAAACATTTAATAATTTTTATTCGTTTCTCCGAGCAATTTTATTGTAAACTGTGTACCGTATAGGTAACGCGTAGTAATAATGATTACGCGTGGTTTTTATAGCCAATAAAGCTCGTTGAAAACTACCCAATAGCATAATAATAATGAATTATCGGAGAGTGGAAAACACAATTATCAGGCATAGCTATATACGACATCGGGGAAAACTAAGTGTACGGAAGATTATAATATTATACAAACAAGGGTTCTTAATAACAGTTTCCAAAAAAAAATCACGTTCTAAATGTCAACCAAGTGCCGTCGTCACTCATTGGTTTTACGAGCTTACACGGGGTGCTAACGAATAACACGCATTCAGCCATTGTTAACAAGAGTAAGTAGGTAGGCAGTACAAATCCGACCGCAAATGTCCGTGAAAAGTAAAATAATAATAAAAAACGAGAGCTCACATTTATAAGTACGATCATGTTTTTTTTAGATTTGTGATGGTAGGAAAAAAAAAAGGAGAAGAGTTTTAAATTTTAATATCGTTTGACTCGTATAATATTCACCCTTTGGGACCAACACATCCGCCTTGTTATTTCATCTTTTTTTCTTTTTTTCTTTTTTTTTTCTGAGGGCGTGTAAGAAAAACTCTTCAGTTTTTTTCCCACTCAACCCGTCGCTTACGATCCCCTCTCAATTTTATTTCATTTTCCTAAACGCATTAAGTCTCTTGGAAATACTTTTTTTTTCTCCCGGATAGTTTTTTTTTTCTTTCTTTACCCCTTTCTGGGATTATCATAATAATAATAATAATAATAATAGTAATAAATGATTTTAAATTACAAACAAAAAAATACGCCTAATCATAAATATAAACGGCTTGTTTGTACGAAAATACCAGGGGTTTCCAATAACACAAACAAACATTGGAGGCGGGCTATGCTAATTTGGGGCCCGAGGTGCCAATTTATTCCGCCCAAATCACACGCAAAGGTGTCTCGGCGGTAGATCCCTGTCCTGTCGTGGAATTCATTTAAAAAGAAGGTACGAAAACGGGTCATAGCAGGAAGTTAAAAAACATAAACACAACATCGTTTCACTTTTCACAAAGGGTTCCATTAGTAAAATACAAATCGAAAATAACACGTGTTTATTTTTTTATTTTTTTTAACAGCTAGTCGAACAAAACCTTTGCGTTTTAACGCTAGATTTTGAAACGTTCGGATATATTCTATTATTTTATAATCGACAATTATCTACAGCTCCAATGTTTTATATCAAACAACGAAACGCTCTAAAAACTATGTCGAACGCTACGATAAAAACATAATAGGCGTGTAACTAAAATAATGGAATATCATATAGACTTCTCGAGTCGTCTAAAATGACTATAGACGAACAAATGTAATGAATTTCGACTCCGTTGAATATTGATTCAATTATAACTTAATATTAAATTTTATTTATATGTCGAACGTAAAAAGGACTCGATCTAACGGTTCGTAACATTTTAAAATAATTTCTATTTAATCAAAAAAAAAAAATAAATAAATAAATATAATAAAAATTATAACATGGGAGAGAAAATTAGTTTTAAGACTTGTTATGGAAACACAAAGGAAAAATCTAAAACTTTAATACCTTACTTTAAAAAAAAATTAAATTAAATAATAATAAAGACGGTAATAGTGGAAGACTTAAAAAAAAAAAACAATGTACTTTTATTTTTATACATTTTATTTAAACCTTTTTAGCCAATAAATTATTGAAAGTTGTATAGTAATCAACTAATGTGTGGGCGATTATTATATTTTATTTCAAGAAAATCGATTCGAACCGTTTTATTTTTAAATAAGTAAAACTCTTAATGATTACGAAAAACAACAAAAAAATCACAAGATATACCAAATAAATATTGTAGTAGGTGTTTTATCATACTTGTATGAAATAAATAGATTAAGAACGATAATTATTTATACATGAAATTAAATAAAATGTTACTAATTGAACGTTCGACTTCAATATTCGTTTTTTCCGAATTAATCGTAATTGAAAATCTATCATTCAGTTTATAATATCTATCGTTGAAATGCGATGAATTCGAAAAATAAACCGAGCGTGCGAATATAATTTAATGTCATTAAATTAGATATATTTAAAATGTTAAAACGCTACCTTGAATTACTCAATATAGTGTTTAAAAACGCACGGTCGAATTCATCAAATATGACTAGGACATTAAGATGTTATAAGTATAGGTAACTTTGTAACGGTCGGATTGGCGACAAAACGCGCGCATAGACAATAGTTTTTATAGTAACAATATTTTAACGGTTTCACGTTGTTAAAACCGATTGCGATTTATTAAAAATAAAATAATTTATACGTCAAAACTAAAGTATCCGATTCAAATATTTGCCTTTAAAAAGATTTAATTTAAAGAAAAACCCGTTTTTATTTGCGCCTATACGCAATGCAATAATTGTCATAATATACAAATTGTACGTAGCGGTGGTAGTGGTTAAAGAAAAAAAAAGAAAGAAAGAGAGAAAAAAATGTGAAGTTCATTCCATTTTCCTTATATTTTTTTTATCTGGATATTATTATTATTATTTTGTTTTCGAAAAAATATTGTTTTTCCATTTTATTTCATCGTATCGTGCGTGCGTGCCGTGAAACACGATTCGAAGCCGGAGAAAACAAAACACTCATCCCGCTAGTGGCGGCGGTGGTAGAAACTGTTTTCGTTTTTCCACGGACGGTATTGCCGCCAGTATTTCCCAGCGACGACGACGACGGTTGCGCGTCGGGTGTAGAAAAGAAAACAAAAGCCACGCGATGGCATATTATACGAATGGTACAAACTGTACGAAATTTAAGAACAACATCGCATACGTGTTATGCGGGTGGCAGCACGAACAAGCGGAAAAATTGAAACTACAAACCCACCCTTCCCGATCGTGTCCGTCCGAGGTACTTCAAAAAGAAACGGAAAAGCGTTCTAGAGCAGCAGGTGTCTACGAGACAAATTTCACCTCGTACGGCGGCGGCGTTTGCAGCTCGCCTTCCTGCGCGATCGACGCTTAGGAATTAATATTAAAGAAGTTATATGAGAGAAAACATTAAGTCTGACTTGAATTATACAGTAGTTTGTACGAGGAGTTGTTCACAAATCCTACAGGATAAGAAATAATTAAGCGACATTAAATCACGTTTAGGCACTTATAACTTGTACGGTAGGCAATTACACGGAAAATTACGAGAGAATAATGTATAGGTACGTTTAAGATCAAATGCTATTTGTTTCATTAGGTAACTAAACACTTGGTACATATTATACCGCGGTAAATATAACACGAATAATGTCACGTCGAAATGATAACGTTGTCATAATATTTACAGACTATATTTCAATAGGAAATAATATGAGCGAACTGATTCGAACGAATTAAATTTTTTCATTCGAAGATTTCACTGCTGAATTTATCGTGTAAACAAGTGACATATCGATGTCCAATAATTACGTAGCCAATTAATTTTGTTAAAAAATTTAATTATATTAAAAAAAAAAAAAAAACAATTCGAATGCTATTAATTCCAAATTCAATGCCCATCTCGTCTTAATCGCATTGATTTTTTTTTGCACCTAATCGCCTTAATCCTATCGTAATAATTTGTCTTTTTACAAAACATCATTCAGAAAAACGGTTGGTGTAAACGTGTTATGTACACGAGTATCGATTGTTATCAGGTAAATAAACAACATTTCGAGTCGGGGATTATCGATATTTTTTCATGCCAGTACGCAGAGAACAATGTACGTGAAACATTTATTAAGTTTTCTGATTTTTTTTTGCTATACCAAAATCATTTTATCCACGAAAAAACCAAGACAATTTTAAATTTTAAAATATCCATTAAGATTAAAATATTTTGAATGTATTGTTAGAGAAAGAAAGTATTCGGTGACGATTCCATATCCCTACGATTATTATTTTTATTTTTTGAGTCACAACGAAAATATAGATTCTATTTTTTTAAAAAACCCGTATACGCTATAGTTTTGTTTTTAAATTTACATCAGTTTTTCGCAATTATTTAACCGGAATCAACTTAACCGGTTGGAAGACGAAATTGAATTTGATTTCCGAGTCATTTTTCTCTAGACTTTTGTCGCATTTAGTGGATAAAAGACCTATTTTTAGTTACTGCTTTATTCAATTTCTCACGTCAGAAGGTAGCGCATGTAACTTTTGATGCAGAACATACTGAACGTGTTGAAAAAAAAAACTCTATTGAAAAATCAATACATTCGTCGATTCACTGGGAACTGAAAATATCACCTAGTATATAATACGCGATTATTGGAATAATAATATAGATGATGAAATATTTTCACGAAAGTAATCAATTAGTCGGGGCATTATAGATTATCGTAGACTCGGAATTAAAACGGTCGCGTTTACGAATTTCCGAACAGACAAAGTAAAAAGTAAAAAAACACTACGTGTGTTATATAATAAAAAGAATAAAAATATGCAATTTAGAAGCTATTTTATTAGAGACAGTTATATCGCAGGGTGTGGCAATTATCACACCCGGTTGAACTTAAATAAAACGTTGAATTTTTAGTCGGATAGTAATAATTATATACCTACATTCTCGTATATTAATATCGTGGATAAAAAAAAACGTCGTTATAATAGTTCATACGTTTTGAGCGTTGGCCATGAAACATATTGTAAATAGGTACATAAAAATTAGCATATACGATGTACACCTACCAAATATTAATTTATACGGCAGATTTTCGGGTGCTTTAAAATACTGATGTAGTTTTACATATTGTTAGGTACGATTCAATATTATAATACTCGATATAATTTCAAGTGTAAAACTTTAAACGGAAAGAAAAAAAAAATGAAATTTACTTTATTGTAAACATTTGTCTCGTGTTCTACATAACACGAACATTAGTGAAATGTATTGAAAAAAACGTTTATATGATAAATCATAAATTTTACTGCGAATCAAATACGAAGTACATAACATTATTATATTACTTATGGAAATTATTTTACGTACAGTTAAAAATAAAATTTTAAACGTCGTTAAAAGTTTGTAATAAGAACATTGTTTTTATTATTATTATACATTACTTATTAATAATACGAATAAGAATAAATTAGAATTCAGTAAAGTAGGTATTTTTTATGATATAATAAAAATCAAAAATTAAGAAAATAATTAGATAGGTAATGTCGAAAATCTTAGAAAAATTAAATCTGATTGCTAATAATCATTTATCATATTGTGCATGAAAAGGTTTTTATTATAAATAATATGTCTCATTTAAAATTCTATACATCAATTTATATATTATATTGTATTTTTTTCATTTAGTTTCAAATGACAAATTATGAAGAAAACACGCAAATAATTTATTAAGAACGGCATCGCATCTAAAGAAGATCTCATTATACGCAAAAAGTAATTATCAATAAATAAAAAATAAATGTTAAAATTACATTGAATAATTTATACGAATTTATTTAAAAATATAGAATTATAGATTAATTAATTTACTCATAGAAGTAAGTTTTTTCAACTAATAAACTTTAAGTTACACATTTACAGTTAAAATACACATAGTTGAAATTATATTTCTACAATTCAATTTTATTTCAATGTACAATACTAATTATATTGACGTTTTTGTGTAAATAATGAGATAAAAAACACATGGCTATTTATTAAAAAGTTTTTTTTTTTATCTTAAACGAAGTAAGAAGAAATCACAATATAATTGTTTATGTTTTATACATGTTTAACTTAAGTAAAGTCATTTGAATAACTAATATTTTCATAACATTTTCGCAGAACACTCAAAGTTATTTAAAATGCTTATTTAAAATAAATGTATAGTCCAAATTATTATCAAACCAGTATTAAATAATTTAAAAAAAAATCTAGAATTATATTATTAAGTACCTACGTTTTTTTTGATAACTATAATTAGTTAGTGATATATAACAAAAAAAAACTAGTATTATTATTATGTATTATTTTAATCCACTGTACTATGTCAAAGTAAAAATGTTTTTGGTATATTATAATATCTAGAAATAAATATTTGTTCAAAAGTAAACTATGATGAAACTGATTTATGTTATTGTGTGTGTACTAATAAGTACATAATTTAATAATATCGTTTTGATTTTACAAAAAAATCACTTTAAATGATCTAGAAAATCCATTTCTGTGAAATAATTTACTATTATTCGTAAATGAAAATGTTAGTGTTCCCTAACTTGATGAATATTTGACTATAAAATTTAAACTTAAACTATTTTTTATTTTTTTCCTAAGCATTTCTTATTCTAAGCATATTATTATTATTATATATATATATATGTACGTACTAGCTGATCCGGAAAACGTTGTTTTGCCATATATTTCTAGTGAATGTTGTAGTGTAAAAAACAACCAACTTATTGTAAGTATGTGAGGACGGCGGCGCGGCGTCTATGACTGAAAGAGGAATGGAGCGCGCACGCACGCAAATTCGGTAAAAGTTATGTAATAATTTATGACGTTGCAATGCCTTTTGGTAAACATTGTCGGGTTTTCGCTTTAATTGTATACGTCACGATCTTATCGACCAATGACAATAGATTTGCCTGCGATCGTATGCGACCGTCCAATGAAAAAAGTTCTATTGTATTCGATCCATTGTTCATCGCACGCACGCAATTTCGGTAAAAGTTATGTAATAATATGATATTGCAAAATCAATTATAGCTTTTGGTAAAGATCGTCGGGATTTTCGATGACATAACAATCTATTTATATAAAATGCAAATTACCACGCACTCGCTGATCGTTGCATCTTAAAATCTAGCCCGTAAAAAGTTTTTTCCCGGTATGAGGGAGAAATAACGGTCTTTATTTTCAACCCTTTTAACCCCCTTAGGGTTAATTTTGAAAAATAAGTTAATAGATTTTTCATTATTTGATTTCCAGAATATGTATGCTAAGTTTCAAAAAAATCTGACCAAAAAATAACATTTTACATTTTTAACACCTTTTACCCCTTTTAAGGGTTGAATTTTGTAAAATTAAGTTGGTAGATTTTTCATAACTATGTATGCTAAGTTTCAAAAAACACCCGATCGAGAAATAACGTTTTCCATTTTTAACATATTTAACACTTTCTAACCCCCTTAGGGGTTGAATTTTGGAAAATCCTTTCCTAAGGGGCCTCTGCTATATAAAACGAAACTATCGACCAGATTTAATACCACAAAGCTCCAGTGGCTCCGGATTTTTTCCATTTTTACCCCTTTTAACCCCCTTAGGGTTAATTTTCTTAATATTTTTCCAAAGGTATTTGGAACAACTCTGTGAAAAAAAATTGAAAAAAAAGTTAAATAGCATCGTCTCAAAATGGGAACATAAAAAAGGCCTGTTCATATATATATATTATACTATATATTATGATAAATAAAATAAATAGTACTTAAATATTGTTTTCGTTTGAATAAAAACTATAAGTTGAATTTACTGAAAAACTGAAGAAAAAACAACGGTTTTTCGGTAACCTACTAAAACGATTCATATTTACTGACCTACCACTTATCCGTCTCTCTCTCTTTCTTTTTCTTTCTCACTCGACGCGTTTCACCTTAAAAAGGAAAACACTGGGACTCGTATGACTCGTACAGTCGTACTCAACTTCGCCAGTGAAAACATATTTGTAAAAACATACGTCATTATTTATGAAGAGAACAAAAATAAATAAAATATAAATAGGGCGTATGATTAAACAAATTTTCATCTAATACCGAAACGAATTAAGCTTTAGATAAAACAAATCAAATAACCCCTCCGAAAATTTGACTAAATCTCAGTCTATGCCGATATATATACATGCTTGAAAAAAATTAACTCCTTTAATGGACGAAAATTCCGTGCTTGAAAAAAAATTTCCGGGATCAAATATTAATTGTTATTATACCGTTTTTACATTAAGTTCATAAAACTATACTACTGGTGCACTTGGCTACGATATCTAGGTCGCTTGCGTCCGGTTGCAAGGGCGTGTTTTAACGACCACCACCCCTCTGTGTTCACGTGCAATCCTAGAAGACGACCGACGGCGTCTCGGATGCACCCGAAAGGCGCCAGTTCGGTTTCCTCTATGTTTGCTTTTATTGCACAGCAACCGCGTTGAACAAGAGTTGCAACATTATAATACGTATTTATTATTTATACATATACATGTGTACCGAGTTTATATTGCAGTTTGTTTGTACACACACACAACGAGTGTGAGTCGTGAGAAATCGGTCGAATCTCTCTATAAAATACTAAATTTATTTCGTCGAACTATATTATTCGAAAACGCGTATATTATGTGAAATTATATAATAATACGTACGAAATCCGTAGCGAACGTGTACACTTTGGAAAATTAGCGCTAAACTAAAAACTTACATGCACAAATGTTTTCATTTGTTTTCGTTCAAAAGATATCATTTCGGTTTAAGAAAGAATAGTACTAGATTATTTAAGCGTAACACATAAAGAGACGTTTATTATGATGTAGAATTATTAACTTTTACGTGTAATATAATTGAATATATTCAATTTAAATAACCTACTGAAATTACATTTAAAATCTAGCATGATATAATATTGTCACCGTACACGTTACTCATATTAATTATAATTTAAGATATATTTTATTAAAATTCAGGTTCACTGGTTCACTATTATACTAGGTAACGTTTAAAAATGAATATTGTGTTTATAACTTAATGAAGTTTAAATAAGTTTTGAAATATAATCTTTTATGAAGTAATAAATATGTATTTAATATTGTACTCGATTAATTATTCGCCATACCTAGTAGAAATCGTTTACGTTATTCAGTAATAAGACTATATAGATTACATTATATCTTTAATTCTAACGATCAAAATAACACATATTTCTCGAAGATTTCTGATTTTCCGGGGCCATTAACAATTTTCATAAATATTCATAACCCAAGAATAAACTTTATAATTATAAAAGTAATGAATAAGTATAAAGTAAATAATTAGTTTTTTTAACTTACAATATATGAACAACTATGAATTGGCTGATTACTCATTTCAAACTTGTAAAGTTAGTTAACACAAAAATTAAATACAATAATACGTTGGTAAACTTTTTTTTGTAAACACCAAGTGAAAAACGATTATTTATAATATGAAAATTAATGTTGTTAATTTATCAACACGTGGAAACAATCCAATAACTTAAAATCTCGAATAAAATGTCGTCCATTTTAAACATTTTGAACTGTTCAGATCAACAAATAGTATTGACAGATACATATTATCATGATTTTGTATCGAATTCAAAGTGTTCGCAGGGAAAAGATTCAATTCAATTAAATATATAAAGCCGTAGAAAAAGAATTAATCATTTAAAAAATGTATAAAATCATTTCCCTAATTTAACTTTAAAACTTGATATTTTATTGTTTTAAACAATGAAAACTTTTGAGAATAGTTTATGTAACAAAATAGGTACCAAACGATTACAAATTAAATACAAAGCCTGTTCAATAATCAGATAAAGAGACTATTTTAGAGAATGACTATTAGAATAATATTATAGATAAAGTTATTGCTATATTAATAGTGTTTATTTTTAAAGACACCAATAGATAATGTCTTAAAATATAATTAAATTATCTGTAACGGTAAATATTAAATATGATAAAAATATTAAAATAAACGAATTAAATAATTAAATTAAATTTTAAAAAATGTTTTCCAAATTTCTTTGACGTCGATAAAGCTATTTCTCGAATCATTATTACGTGATAATATACGTCAATCCGCTATTGTATCGCTATCTATCGAGAAATCGAGTGGTAGCAAAAATGTTAGCGGACGTGATTTTACAATATTATCAGTAGGAGTTTTTTTTTTCTTTTTCAAAACGTTAAGTATATTAAATGATGTAAAATATTAGGTACTCTAAAATTGTGTAAGAAAAGAAAATTTTACTCTACCTTCAACTACAATCGACAATATATTTGGAACATTAACAATTATTAGTTTGTTAAATATTCAATTAAATAAAAATTTAAGAGATTAGCAACATCTATGTTAGATTATGTAATATATTGGTAGATAAGTGCTTCAGGAATTAACTGTTTATCGATTTAACTCTTATACATTGGCTTTCGCAACGGACAATTATTATTTATTACACACTATTCGAAAATAAAATCATAAACAATAAAGTATAACATTTTTATTGTAATACTGTTACATAGTATTATAACTTTATTCTTCATATGACTATATCGGAGTTAATACAAATGGAGTCTTCAAATTCAGAGTAAACAAAAAAGGAATCTTTTAGAAATGACCAATTTAATAACATGACAAAAAAGTGATTTATATTTCTTTGTACGACAAAGTGATACATGATACGAATGAATGACTACTTTTTAAAACTCAAAACTATTTCAACTACATAAACTATAATAATTATACTTCCTTTTAATAGCATGAAAACACTTTACTTGATAAATTAATAAATTTAACGAAAATAGACAATGTGTAATGAACATAATTTTATGTTTAAGTAATTTAGACATGGGTAGTTTTTGTAATTTGTCCATTATGTAATGCATATTTTTAACAGTCATTGAATTATAAGTAATTACTGTTTAAATAAATTATGATTTTTTTTCTAAATTGAACTGTGTTTTAATTATTTCAAATCAAAATACTGTAACACTAAAAATAAAATTAATTGTTAATTAAATTTCAAAAATAAGAAATGTTTATTTCATATTATAATTATGAAATTTTAAATTACTTTGAATTTGATCACGCACAACAATGTGTACTAGAAAAAGAGTATATTTTTTTTTCATTTCAAATAACGCAAATAGTATCTGTTGAGAATTAATTATTTCGAAATTAAAATGAAAAAATTAACTGATTTTTTGTTGTATTATAATTTATATAACTAATAACTATAACAGTGAGATGTATGGTTGCATACATGTTATTTTAAAATATCGATACGGAGTTTTATTTTTATAGCGTCTTTTGAAACATCGAATATAATGTTCATATAAGTGAGTATTTCAACAGCAGAAGGGATGAGAAATAATAGAGATACCGAGAAATTTATACTACTCAGAATAACGTTGTATAATAGTATGAAATAGTATAATAACATCCACCAGACTAACGGAGCGATTCTAATTTCTATAGTCTGTATAAAACTTTACTTTATTAATTATACAATGATGTATATAACAAAATAATAAAACCCGTTTAAAATTGTTACGATACGTTTTAAATTAAAAAGCATTTAGAAAAATAAAAAAATAGTACTCGCACTAGCCACTTAAAATAATATGTAGATAAACTTTAATCGCATACACACGCCTTTACATTGAAAACTAAAAATCATTAAATAATCAAAACAGACCGAGTCGTATTCGACCCGTTTAAACTGGGAGTACTCACAATATTTGCCGACAAATCGTTCGTAGTTCTGACAGTGTTCACCGGTTCTTAAAAGTATTGAAATTCGATCGGAACGAATTTATAGAAAACATCCGACCGACCGTTATTGTCGTACCGACGGTCGAAAAAATACCGCGACACATATCTATATTTATCACACGTATACTACGACGACGACGACGACGACGACGATATCGGGTGCGTATCCACGTGCGGTAAAGTATACGGTGCGAGGAAACGAGCGGGATCGACGCGGATCCGACTGCAGTGCCGCTATCGGGACGCGGAACGCGCGCAAAGAACGAAAACGGGGAAAAAAATTAATATCGAAATGAATGTTTATCAAAAAAAGCTCGGTGCTTAAGCGCGCGCGTCGTCACTACGAACGTCGAACGGACGAAAAATGTACGTGGCCGTCAAAATACTGGAAAAAAATAAAAATAAAAAAGCTCTCGCTGACCGGGGGCATCGCGGTGGAAAAAAAAACAAAAAAAGATAGAATAAAATAAAACGAAAAAACGCATAAACTCCGGGCGCGGAGTAAAAAAAGCCGGTCTTGTTTTGATAGGTGATTGGCCGACTCGCCGTCGGGGCGCGCTCTGCTCGCGGGCTTTTTACCCTGGCCCCGCCCTTCCGCGAGCCAACGCCGCCGACTGTCCTGTGTGAAAAAAAATCGCG
The DNA here is from genome assembly GCA_948098885.1 of Drepanosiphum platanoidis. Taxonomy (NCBI): domain Eukaryota; kingdom Metazoa; phylum Arthropoda; class Insecta; order Hemiptera; family Aphididae; genus Drepanosiphum; species Drepanosiphum platanoidis. The sequence continues at coordinate 22,243,998 of OX402528.1, forward strand.
GTGTCTGGACACGATGCGGCGGCGGAGGAGAGGCGAGGCGAAAAAAAAAAAAAATAAATAAAAAACCCGGACGCCGCCGGAACGGGGGGCAGTGGACGGGCGAGGGATGGAGCGAGAGGGAGAGACGGAGAGACGGAGAGAGAGAGAGAGAAAAAGAGTGAAAAATAAGCTTCCCGGTGGAATCGATAAAAAAATTCCTGCGCGTTTTTTTTTTCGCCAAATCCAACTATACACGGCGAAGGGGGTGAAGTGGCGGACGACAAGACCGGCGGCGGCGGCGGCGGTGGCGGTGGAAAGCCCGACGGGAAGACGGGAAGGGTGTACGCGCGCGCGGGGTGGTGTATCGTCACAGCGGAGCGAGGGGGTTGGAACTGAGTGGGTACCAGTTAATTCGAAACACCCCCGCGAGCCACTACCCCTTGCCCGGCTCGCACACGCTCTTTGCACGCCGCACCGCCGCTGCTGGTGGTGGTTAAAATGCAACCCCCTGCCACTGCATGCCAAACGTCCGCCCGCTGAATCATCCCCCTTCCCTCCAGTCAAGTTTGCACGCGGTCGCGGACGCCGAAATGTGTCTGCAGGAGTTCGGTCGTTAATCTCCTAAACAACGTGTACGTGTACCTATAAATAGATATATATATATATTTAAATGTGTATAGGTATAGGCGGTATAACTATGTACAGATGACAGTGCCAGAGTTATGCCCGATAAATAAAATCGTGAAAAAAATAAAATCATAACAACACACATAGATTCGGTTTTTTACGTAACCCGTACACGAAAATTGCCTATTACCAGCTTGGTTTGAGATTTACAAATTTACCGGTCCGAGAATAACTTTTTATCGCATTTACACGAAATCGTATGAAATATAATCACAACAAAATCAAATATTCAATCGTCGACTAATGTATGTGTACTATTTTACATAATTATCCAACATTATACAATCGATTATATCGGGAATGTCATGATTTTTTAAGTTAAAATATTATATTTTCTAACTATTCGACGTTATCGATGTCGAATGTTTTCGTTAAAAATTTAAAAATTAACGAATTATTAAATACGAGCACTTCTGACACAAGGAATTGTTTGAAAAATAAATAAAAAAAGCTTTTTGAATTGGAAAAAAAAAAATTAATATCAATAATAAATACAATACAAACAGTAGCACAGTAATTATTACGACCACGAAAAACTTAAAAATATCGAACAGAACAACAGTGTTATTAATTTAAATTATTATTAGTCATCATATCATTTACTGTTACAACTATCATTCATCATAACCTATGACAAAAGTCTATTTGAAATAGTTTAGCAAATGTGTAGGAATAGAATATTTAAAATATAATTTAATATACCTACTCATGTAATTGACGTTATTTATAAAAGTTAATACATAATTTATAACATATAAATCGGGACTCAACAATACCAAATTCGATTAATTTAAATATTATATATTATTATTCCGTGGGAAAAGTATGTAGAAAGTTATTTATACTCAATATACGAGTGGTATTAAAGTATTAAAACACACACATTTAGTATAACCAGTTTCCTGATATAATGTTGTAGAAAAAATCGTTTCTAAATTAACCACTAATAATATTAATTCAATTCATTTTGTGGGACGCACTTTACCAGAAGCTAAGGAAATTTTATCATCATCATCATTATTATTACTATTATTGTTATTATTTTGTAAGTATATCAGTTTCACACATAATGTTTAATAACAAAATAAATGGCTTTCTCTCATATTAAAAAAAAAAAAACAAAATTATGTTTACATTCGACATATTAAATATTGTTAAATGAAAGAAAACAATACTGATGCATTGTATTATTATAAAATAAACATTAGTATTATATTATGGTCGTTATAATGTCAAGTAACGAGGTTATTATTATAGCTAATATTTGCTCACAAAAAATATAATATCCAATTGATTTAGTCAAATTATTTTTTTTACCCATAAAACAATTTTGGCTATATTTGCAAAGATAATTGAAATTAATACCCGACAACTATTTTAGTTTAAAATGTAAATTCAATAGATTATTATACCTGTCAAAGAGTAATGATAAAGTATGAAAAATTTAATTTAATTTATGCTCGCAACAACTAATGTGTAATCAAAATGTTTAAACAAATTAATTAAATAAACTATAACTTAAAATCTCAACATCTAATAGATACACTTTATTAAACACTTGCCAGACTATTTTGTGATATTGATAAACTTGTTATGTTAATATATAAATCATAGAAAATCTATTTTACTAGATTATATTTCATATTTTAATAATATGTAATTATTTATTTAGGCAATTTATTATATGTTAATGAATATAAATCCAATATTACGGGATATATTTATTTTTTAAAATATGACAATTTACAATATTACAAAAAAAGTCGATAAATGTTTTTGAAATCGAATGTTATATTCGTTTTTCCCTTCTTGTTACATGTGTTTTATTAGCATGTACAGAAATCGAAAACCTTCTGTGTAAATATGATATACTTTTGTATAAATACAATTTAATCCAAGCCAAAAATAAAGTTTAGATACATTTTTTGATTGAAAAAAAAGAATAGATTATATTATGTTACCAATAACATGAAATTGGAATAATTGAAATTAAATAAATAATATTTATTACAACTTTTAATTGAGAATTTCTAACGATGTAATCATAATATTTGTGTAAATAAAGTCATAGGTATCTATTATTAAAATAATTTTACGAATAAAATTAGAAATATTGTATTTGAAAACAGTTTGAAAACAAAAATTTTTTTTATAATATACTCTGGGATAATATCAATCAAGTTATAAAGTAATAACTAATATTAAATCTAATAATAACGGGAGTTAAAAGATCGAGAAAAATAGAAATACCTCGTTTTAGATTCTGTAACACAAATTGCTCAATAGATGTTTGGCGCCATCTCGTAGCGGAATAGTAAACTATGATTTGGAATATCGTTCGTTAGAGGTCAAAAGTGAGTGAAATAAAATTACACGAATACCGTATTAAATCATCGTGTAAATCTTAAGTTGTTTTAATCGATGATAATTATTTTAAATTTATAATAATTTTTTAATGAGATAGTCGAATATAACATATTATGTTAAAGGTATATTTGCAATTATATTACATTTACATTTGCATAACATAATATTATGTATTATACATTTTCCCGTAATAATAATATCAATGCCCAATAAATACTAAAATAAATAGTTTAAAAATAATAATAAAATCAAGGTATTATGAATATATTATAAATTTAATATTATAACATCCCAAGGATTTATTTAAATTTTTGTTTTGACATATTATCAGTGTTTCTTAATATAAGAAATACACAGTTCTTTTTTCATATATGCGTGATTTGATCATTTATGATGTAGTATACTGAGTAGGGTGAGAGATAGTGAAATTAATATTTCAACACTCCTTGAATTTTTTTTAAATTGAGAAACAAATTGTTATTAACGGAAAGGCGAAAGGGCGATCGTTTGTAATTTGTTGAAGTAATTTCGTTTTGTTCGCAGAAATATTAAGTTATAACAAATGCGCAAATTTTGATGTATTGAAAAATTACTTCATTTATATAAAATAATATAATATATACCTTAATAAATACCTCTCGAAACAAAAGGAAAATTCAAAGAATGTAAAATACAATTTTCTTACAACTCTATGTTATAACAATTATATAAAACGAAATTTGTGCTTGAAAAAAACTGTTCAAGAGCTCCTATAAAGACATTCGATTTGTATTAAAATCCACTTCCTAAAGTTATAAGTGCTTATAATAATCAACGAAATGTCTTAGACGATGATAAACGGCGACGGCGACGACTCTAACAAGACTAAAACGACAAACATAACCAAAGAAAGTCAACGATTTTTGTCCTCATAGATTTACCCTCATTGTCTATATCTCCTAGCGTTATTTTTTCAAGAAAGTAGGCGATGCGACGAAAATGACCAAATTCATTTTGTTATTTTATTTGCACTTTGAACACGATCCCTAGGTAACCACCGTCTTGCCAGCGAAAAAGGTGGTAAACAGACAATACAAACCAGATTCATTTTTTTTGTTTCTTAAAAATTTAAATGTTAGAACCCGATCGCACCTATTTTATCATTGCGGACGACGAACTATGTATAGAACTATGTTTTTGGGATTATTATTATTTATTTTTTATAATCATACAATAAGTTTATTTAGTGACATACTTTGAACGGTCGAATTAAAAATGTTAGTTATTTTTTAAGTTTATTTTATTATTATTTTAGATAGTGAGACAATGAGAAATATAATAAAGATTGATTGAGATTAAATTACATCATATATATATTATCTAATATAATTTTAAACATTTAAATAATCATCAAAATCTTTTATATCATTTTAACCATTCGAAAATCCTGTGTAAAAATCGAAGTTCTTGCGGTTTTTTTTTGTGCATTTCTTTTTTTTTTCATATAAATGATTTATTTTCAAAATGAAATTAATTATTTTGTAAAACGTTTTAAAAAAATTAAAATATAGTCTGATTAAAAATACACTATCCTTTCAAATGGCATAATACTCGTATAATGCAACGTAAGCCTAAATTTATCATCAAGAATTAAAACTACAACCACAAAGAAAAATTAATAACATTTCGTTTGAGAAATTTATAATATCACTCGACGTAAATATACTGTAATTGTTTGTTGAAAACTTATAGCTCAGTTAGTTTAATTGTTATATTTTAAACTTTGTGATTATTTCAAAACATATGACTTAATATGGTCTGGTATAACCTAACCTGACAAAAATCTTATAACAAATATTTTATACAGCAATACGGCACACAAAAATCGAGTGATTATATTTATATCGAATTGCAAAAAAAGTCTGGATTGAAAGTTCGCGAAATGGTTCAATTAATTTGTTAAAATTTCACGGAAAACGTTTACAATAATTATGATCCAAAGTTGTCAAGGCCGATTCAGAACTGGGAATATAATCTTGTTAAAGTGTCGACGGGAGAGAAGTACGTCGAGGGTGGATGGACAATGGTTTGACAAGTTCATACATCTTCATCGGGGTAAAACACGAGCACAAAAACCAGCTAATCGTATCTACTGCCAAAGTTAAAAGTCCGAGTGATTAGCCCTGAAACAATGGTGCTGCAAGACAATTAATCATTCGGAGCCAAGAGAAAAGGAGGGAAAAGATACAGCGACCGTTAGATATAGACGTGGCAAGGAGGTCAAGTGGGAGACTCATCATCATCATCATCATTGCTGCCTCGAAAACGAGACCTGTCCTTAGGGAGTTTATTCTCTGTTTACAGTAAAGCCGGCGTACAATTCTTTCCCTTGCGCACGTATTGCGTTTAAATCGTACAGGACTCGAATACTATCACTTTGTATTCTTGAATAGATGCAATAGTGTCAGAAAACTAATCAAAAACGACAAAATTTCATTCCGAGGTTTTTAGTCATCTATACTAGATCAAGCGAAGTTATAGAAATCACAAGTTAGTTAAATTGTACGTACTACATAGAGACGCATGCGATTTTTTAAGATCGATTGTTTTTTCTTTAATAATGTTATTCGTAATAAACGCGTTTTGATTTTAAGTTCGACATACATTCTTCCAAGTCGTATTGCGATTAATTATATTATTGTACAAACGTCGTAAATATAAAAGTGAAATTCGATCGAACCGATCATCAACTGCAGATTTGTTTTTTTTACAACAAAATGTGTGCGAGTGTTTTTTTTTTTTTTTTACACAACAGGATGAAACAAAAACGAAAGACAAAAAAAACTACGAATCGGAAAATACGTGCGAATCGCGGTCGGTCGCTGCAAACGGAAAACGCGGGACCGCTGTACCGACGATTGAGCTGATCTCCGTATACATATAGACGTTATCGCATGCGCATACGTGTAATAGTCGCCACTATTAGAGATTTTATGAATGGAATGTCCGTTCGTGTCAGTCGCCACTTCCGCAGCCGCTCTGGTCGGCCCCGCACACAGAATCCAGCCGTCAAATTACTATGATTACCGAAACGGCAGCGGCGGCGGCCACGTATGTTGCGTGATGTGTAAGCACACCACCACTGGCCAAGACAGCGGAGGACGAGACCACTTATATCCATCAACCTCGATGACTTTACATAATATTTTTCATTGTCGTATAAACACGCGTTAGTATGGGTATATACCGTGTTTATTATACAGGGTGTCTCGCGGAGGTCTGACGAATTAAGTTCCGTTCTACGTCATTTTAAATTAATTATCTCGTCTACGATTTAATAATTATAATCCGACTAATGTTATGCTCGTGCGCTAAAATAGAGATATTTTCAAATAGATTTCAACAACAAAAATGTTATGGCGTATCGTAAATACGAAATTTCAGACGAATACTTGCCTACGTCGCCACTTCTAAAACTTTCGATTGGGTAAGAAGCATACTTCGATTGAAGTATTGACGTCAGTTTTTAAACGACTTTTGAAGTTTGTTAAAATTCAATTTTGATTTTAGTCAAAGAGTTATTTTTCATCATAATTTTATCAATGAATGTTTTCCACTATGTAATGAAAAAAATCAACATTTATGCTAACCGTAGAAATCGGCGACTCGTCATCGATCGAAATTTCCAAAACAGATGATTTTTTTCGAAAATAAATCTACAAAACGGTTTAGTACTTTGAATTTCGAAAAAATACAATTTCTCGTTTTTATAAAACAAAGTATAATAATATTGTAATGTTCAGGACTCCAGTAATTATTACAGAAAAAAAACAAAAAAAAAAAAAAACTTTAAAAAATATCGAACACGACAAAAACTATTTACACTTGTGTCAGATCTCACCCTGTATATACATTTTATATGCATGTAAATGAATAACACGGGTAGGTACGGGTACAAAGGTATGGTATAATACATGTGTACCCGCCGTGTCGAAGAGCATAACGTTATTGGAGGACGTCGGGACGGTCTTCCGCCACCGGCGTGTAAAAATCGATTCTCGCAAGGATCCATCCACGTGACGACCTTGGCTATAATGCGTTTAGCCCATCGTACGCAATGCATTATTATGATACATTCGTATCAGGCGAGTTAGCACAGTGCGATTTATTACGCGTACGTAAGTGTACCTCTAACCGTAATGCATATACCTAGTGATAATTTTTAACTATTCGTCCGATAACGGCGATAACCATCCCCCGCGTTCGATCGATCGAGACATACATTATTATATACCTATTGTGCTCACTAACTGTCATACAAACGGTCAAACTCAACCGAGTCACGCGATAAAGTGAAAAAGTGTATCAAAACAGTTAATCTTTGTACGTTATTGATATAAAAACAATTATTATTGTTTTTCACTTTTTCAAAATCGTTTGAAAAAATATATTTATATTAGTTTTAATTTATATATCGTGTGCTATTATCATTAACGTTTAAACTGTGCTAACAATGTTAATTCAAATATATACTAGTAGTTATCAAGTAGACGTATCAGATGCCTATACTTATGTTGTCAAATCAAAAAAAAAAAATGAATGTATAATTAAATGATGTATTATCCTTAAAACTTAAAACTAACCCTAATTATATTTTCACCATTATAATACTAGCCGTGTACAATGTTGAAGCAATGTTTAAAAGAGCAAATTAAAGCAATTTTTTTAATACGAGACAGTATGTTTTAGTCTTCAGCAGCTCTGTGCTTATGAATACCAAAAATATAAATAATTTTCTTTTAATTTATCACAAAGAAATCAAAAATAAATAAATGAACTTCTAAAATAATTACTGATGTGGTTGTGAGAAAGAAACAAAAACGATTATTCTATTCGGAAACTTAAATTGTGTAGGATTTCAATTAAATGTCTCGATATTGTAGGTAGGTAGTTTTAATCGTTGATTACGTTCTCGCATGGAATATTATTATTAAGATTTCTCAGTGTAACTAATTATACTTTTTAGTCATAGAGTTTTGAATTTCACATGCATAGGAAAAATAAAATAACCTATAATTATTATTATATAAGACGTATCCAATCGAAGTTCTATTTTCGTTAAAAGAAAAAATAACTACTACTACTTATATTCAAACATATGAATAATTTTATTTGACTTTAATAACGCTAACGAAATACATTTGTAGATATTATAAAATTTGAAACTCCCGAAAACTATCGATTGATTAAAATCATAATAATTATAACTACATTTGTTATGTTTCATTCGCATTGAAAATATTTTATTTCTAATTAATTTAAATCGAAATATGAATGTACAGTAATAGTTTCTCTAATATTATTCATCTCAAAGATATATTATTAGTTGTATATAAACACTCTGTATGTCTTAAGATTTGCGGCTATATATCATGGCCGAATCTAATGTAGATTGACAGATCGTATCGGTAGCTTCTGTGGTCATATATGATTAGTATATTACGTTACACTCGTGAACGACAAAACAAGAAAGAGCAGGTATACATGTTTAATTTCACACTACATTTTCACGCCAACTTAACCGGTCACAGCTTTGACGAAAGCCGACAAATAAATAAAGTGTTTCCGACAAAATTAACTGTTCCAATGGATTGAATATAGAATTCATAATTTACTACCAATAGATGCCTTTGAGCAAATTGCACAGGTCGTTCACAGCTTTTCAGTATTGTAAAAACAATTATAAATTTGCGCCAAGAGAGAAAAAATGTTAATACTCACCATTAGGATTTCGTATGTAAGTATATACTTCAATATAACATAAACAAAAACAACAACTCACCTGAAATTCAAAAAAAATACAAATACGTTTAGTAAAATCATAATAATAATTAATTTCAACATACTATTTTTATACACGTCTATGGCTTTTATCTACGACTTAGTTATAAAGAATCAGGATGTACATCATAACTCTTATTTCAAACAGTTGATAAAAGATAGCTGTTAACTAATAATATTTAAAAAATGTACGACGTACTAAATAATAGTATATATTACGAGTATAAGGGCACTCAAAACCGTACTACGCACAAGTTCAATAATCGGCGATAATTATAACCATTTTTTTGCTCGCGCGTAATCGCATGGTGCATCAAAGTATTGTAAATACTAAATAGAGAACTAAAAACTACATTAGTTTAATTTATTCCACATATCGCACTTGAAAACGCGTTATATTTTATTAAACTGCATTTTAACACCTCTTGAACACATACAATACGTGGCATTGAAAAGAAGAAGAATAATACCTATATGTACCTATATATATATATATATATATGAAATAAAAAAAACCTATGGAGATTATATTAAATATCATCATAAATGTATACGAGTTGTCACATAAATGGCAATGTAGAATTATGAAACCACTTGTGTTTTTCCTTATTTTTTCCCCTGAAAATCTCTCCACTTTGCCGTCGACTAGTCTACTGGCTGCAGGTATTGTTTTTCTCCGAATAGCTATTTTTTTTTCCTCATAACAGTTTTCAGGTGCAAATGAAAATTGTTAAAAGCAAAATGAAAAAAAAAAAAAATAAAAAAAAAAAAACCAAGAAGAAAAGAATATACTCACACACCGATATGGCCGGTCACGTCCTAACCAAGCTGTCATCACACCTGGCTGACCAGTGACCGCCGTATAAATGTGTATATATGTACGCGCGCTCGCGACATCACAGTCAATGGACTATTATATAAAATGCGTACAAAATAGTGGGCGTTGCTAAAACTATACCACAACTGGTAGCCAATGGTCGTGTTAAACTTATCTCGGTATAATATCAGCAATAGGCATTCGGGGTGGAATATAATAAAAAATATAATTTTGTTTTATTTTTTATCGAAAAACTTCATATTTTTAAACAAGCCGTTCGTAAGGCATACTTTTAGAACAAAACGCGAGGACGATGTTTTCAGGTATATATATTGTTGATATTTACCATCGGCTCTACACTGTACCCATCGTATTACATATCAGATTTAAATTTTTCAAAAGTAATCCAACGAATTATCTTTGAAACGTCTATAATATGTAAATGCGAGATGGATTTTCATATTGGGCCAAGGTTGTGAAATGGGTGACGAATAACAAATATGGTGACAATGAGTAAATTTCACAACTTGTGTAGCACTGGAGTCGAGATTTAAAAACGGTTTTTGTATTCAATCTATGATATTCGAAAACAATACATATTATTATGTTATTCGCGATTGTCAAAACCACACACATAGACCATTTCTACGTCTCAATTATTGCTATACGCGACCGGCCGAGACTAATGTTTTAAGAAACGACTAAATGTAAACCTTGCACCACAGAATGTGTAACACGAACCATGAGAATAATTTAATTGTGTAAAATATTAATAATAAAATATTACACGGAGGCGAAAAATAATATAATTTAATAAAAAAAAAATAGTAGATATCTATTTTCGCGCCCGTTAGAACACTATGCCGTCGTCTACATTGCGAGGCCGTCTAACCGGAGCCAAAAGTTGTGCCCGGCAAGGACGTTTCCGTTTTTCTTGTCAATCGCGAACAATATATTTGTATTATTTATTCACTTCACGAAAATAATATACACGTGTAAAAATGTATCAATTTACATTGTAATAAACGCCAAATATTATCATGTTGTCGTTGTTATTGTATGTTATGATATCATAATCAATTTCGGCCGTCTGTTGTTTCATAATCGAAGGACGGAACCAATGATAAGGCGATAGTTTTTTATTTTTTCCACCGTAGACAATAGACTTTAGATGGTACACGTACTTCCACCATTCTCTTCGCACACGTATTTAGAAGAGCATTTTAGTTATCTATCATTAGTGTCAATGTTTAAGTGCAATTAGAAAATAACGCAAGTCTAAAGAGAAACAAAAATACCGATTTCTTTGTTTGTTTGTGGGTTTTATGTATCGTAATTAATCGCTGTAGTTTCAAAATTTCAGAATATTTTTGTAAAATAGATTAAAAATATATTTGAAATTAATTTCATACTGTACACGAGGCGGCGTTGTTTAAATGTTTAATACTTCGACAGACAATATTTCCGATTCTGAATTACATGATATTTTTTCAGTTGTAATAAGTGATATTATAATATAGGTTCCAACGAACTTACTACCTACTTATAAACTTATTCGAGAATTATTTTAAAACATACGAGTTGCTAATAGTTCGATATTAATTGATTTCATGGAAAACGAAATTACAAAAGCGGTAAAATATAAATCAACAATTATTATTTCTTTCAAGTCGATTAAAATCAAAAACACAACGGATACGTATGTTCTGAAATCAATAACTTTCCTCATTCCAATGGACCGGGCCGTTATTTATTTCAACAATAACTGCGAGAACAGTAACAATAATAATTACAATATTTGTACGAACGGTGTTTAGATATTTTGACCTAAGAGCGCAAATAATCGTCAGACAAATTATAACTATATAATATAGATCGTAGCAATTGAATCGGTCGACGTAAACCGCTGAACAAAAGTGTACGTGTGTATAATGTACGGCAGTAAACGCAAACGACAAATACGGTTATGGTTTTTCTTCCGAGTGGTTATTTTTCTCTATATACACTGTTTTTTTTTTCCCTTCCGATTATCCTGCGGCGGTGACCGGACACTGGCAATAAGTCACGGATGCCTAAGTTCCTGTCCAGGTTTGTGTGTTTTAGTCAATTATCCTTATATATACACACACACACAACCGATATTATATTATATTATTGTTTGCTTTTCGGTCGTCTTCACCGTCGTCTTCTCGGCAGTTATTATTATTGTTATTATTATGACCAACATTAAAGTACCATTATAATAATGTTGTACCCATATCGATGATATCCATGCGCGCGCGACGACGACAACGATGACGACGACGACGAAGGCGTATTCAATAATAGTAATAATAATAATATACACATTTTACCGCCGTCGTCTCGGTTCAGTAGACGTATCGTACGCAGCGCAATTTTTGAGCACTCCGCCGCTCGCGATGGTCAATGAATCTATATACTACAACGTCAGAGGAAGGATGTAAAAATATTAAACCCGCTGAACATTCTATATGCGATTTCACACACGCCATAATTTTAAACGGAGTGCATTTTTTCATAAAACAAAGAAAAAAAACATAGAAAAAGAAAACGACGTCATAAGATACACGAAAACCGTATTTTCTTTATTATAGTGATTTTAATAATTTACCGCCTAAACGGTTGAAATATTGTTTTCGTTATTCGTGTGCAAATGCATAAAACAAATAGCAATGAATACCTATTACACGAGTTTCTAATCGTATTAAAAGTACCCTAGATTTACGTCCAGCATACTGCAGTTTCATTAATTAGTTTAATAAACCGATTTGACAGTTAATTGTGCATATTATACATAATATTTATACACGACATTTTCATTATGGATTACGACAATCAACTATACATGTTATATTTGAGTATTTAACACGTAAAGGCCTCGTAAACGTTTATTTTTTAAATGCAGTAAAATTCTTATAGTGCTATTAATTCTCTAAGGTTACTCTAATATTAGTGCTTAATAATATTAAATTTAAGATTTTAGTTTATCTCTAAGGTCCGCAGTTAATATGAGTAAATAATTATCTAATAGTTACATATATATACTCGTATATAGAAATGAAAAATATTTTAATATAATTCACACTATAGTTTATCCATACAATGTTTAAATATAAAAGTTAAGTTAAAATTAATAGCAATTATCGAATTGTATCATGTTTTGAATCGCTTTGCTGCAGTAGAAGTTTGTCAAGTGTGACGTTAAATTTCAACATTATCATTAGTGCTGATGATGAAGCGTAAACATTTTCATTAATTCGCTTAAATAAAAGGGGAACAAATATCGTATTATGTTTTCAAGGGCATATTATATGTATATATTATGTGTGTAATAGTATGAAATATATATAAATTATAAATCTGTTTTATCTAGTATTCACAAACTATAAACAATACACCACATATTATAAGCCCACGTGTTATAAATTTTCAGAACAAGTTTGATGTTAAATATTGGATATCGCTACATAAGAAGTAGTATAGCATCAGCCATCAACATTATAATTTGATTAAAAATTATGTTAAATAAACAAAGACGATTTCGATCAAACTTTAGTATTAAATATATACATTTTCAAAATGATGTAGAATCTTTCTAATTTAAAGCGTCAAAAAATATATGGAATAACTCGACCTAAAAATGTACAGTCAATCTACCCATATGTTGTCATTAACTTTAGAATATTTTTATACACTCTGAAAACCGATAATACTCAGATAAAATGGTTTGAAATTCTAAAAAGGATAAAAATACGTCAACTATCGGTCATAAATAATGATCGCATAAATGCTTTAGCTGTACAAAACGTTAAAAGTGATCTAACCACCAACATCGATTATGATAAGATAATTAAAAAATTCATCGAGTCACAAACTGAGAAGAACATTTTTCATTTTCGTCTGTTTATATATTCATAGCCGATTAAAAATTTTACTATAGCAAAAAAAATGTTTGAATTACAGAATATAATATAATATGTATATTTAACAAATACCTTAATAGGCCCAGGCTGTTGATAACAATATTAATATGTACACAATGCACACGTTTAAGCAATGAATGAGATGGTATTTTACGTTTAAATCGATTTTTCCACTTTTTCGCCGTTTCCTTTATAATTTATACTTCGAGTCCCGGCTCATCACGGACCATTAATCACACACACACGTACAAACGTATGTACGTAAGTACACACACGCATACACGCAAATATACATAAATTCCAATCGCACCGGTGTAGTGCAAGACGACTTTGACGATAGCTACAATAGTTCCCTGCGCGGTCATCACTTGTTTAATTCATCGTCCCATAACTTGCACGCTCTGATTTCTTCACTTATTACCTAACTTTGGCTCCCATTTCAACACTGCCGTCTCTACAGTATATATTTATATATTATACGTTTCATCTTTCTGACAAACACTATCCGTCGTCGTCGGTCGGGCACCCACGGGCCGCGGTGCATTTAATCCGGAACCCCTGCCTTCACCTCTAGCAAAGACGCATAGACCATCGCGGGTGTTATTTGTGTAATGTCACTGTCGAAGGGTCACTAACCCAATCATCAGTCAATAATATGCGCACACATTTTTTTTATAATATCCGTATCCCGAGACAAGAATGAAAAATCGACTAATTGTGAGTACGCGCGATGAAATTAATGTGATTTCAGTGGAAATTTTATTAGATTATTCTAAAGTTTTTTTTTTAATAAAAATGTTTAATTTTCTTTTTTCTTCTAAATATTCTATAGAAATGTAAATATTTAGATATTATCTATTATATGGCTCCAAATCTTACACAAATATAAAATATCCGTAAAAAACCCGCGTTGCGAACACCAAATAAAAATTAAAACATAAAATCAATATAAATATAATAACGTTTCAAGAGATTTGTAAAGCATAATTGAAGATTGATACAATATTCGAATTTAGATGTTTCAATTCATGAACTAAAGATAACCTAGAGATAACTATTTATGTAATAGATTATTCAATATTTTATTTTTATTTTTTTTAGAAGTAAATATAAATGAATTATCATTTTATCTCGGAAAATATATTTCTACAATTGTAGGTATTAGAATATATTGCAATATCTAAGTTAAAAATTGCAAAATATTAACTTTCATAACCATAATTTAAATGCTTAAATAGATTTTGTAGTATTTTAGATATTTTTAAATACTGTATAAATTTATCTGCGGACATTTAAAATTTCCATATTTTAAAACTAAAAAGTTATAGTATACAGTTACAATAAGAAAAGAAAAATATTTATGAACGCACTAAACATAGTAAAATAAATGTAAATGTCATAATTGAAATTTAAACGCCAATCTAAAAAAAATTAACGTTATTAGGTACTTTTATATTTTAAATCAATTAAATAATGAATAGCAAATAGTTGTTTTGTTGAATATAATTTGAACAAAATGGAGTTAAACAAGGCAAAATTCGGCGCCTATTGCCGGCAATTAAGTAATTATTAACAACTAAAAAATATAAATAATCGTGGCAACGATGCTTTAAACCTGCACACGTTTGTGGTTGTCAACGTTATTATTAATTAATAATTTTTATAAATACAGTGAAATACAATGTACCAAATTACTGTTTCTCAGTAATTGTGTTGTTTTTAAATGTTGGTTATTACTTATTAACTATTGTTTGAATTCAAATAAATTTTATGAGAATTCTAAAATATAACGTTGTCAAAATTGGCCATTGAGTATAAGAAACTATTTTTCATCATATGTGATTTAAATTTTTTTTTTTTAATCATAAATTTGTTAAACTCAATGAGTAGATAAATATTTATTTAAATTAAGCAAAAAAATCACAAATAATATCAGAAAATATTTCTAGTTTAATAGAAATAGAGACTGATCCACCAGTCTACTTTTGCTCAGAATTAATCTTTGAATTCTATGAGACATTGATTTCAAATTCGTTAGAACAACAATTCAACAATATCATTAACTTGTCACCAGTATCTCATTAAGTCATAATATTATGTGTATTGTATCTCATTATTTGTACATTTATATTACATCATTGATCATTTATATTTAAATTATATTTTTAAAATTTAGATTTTTATTTGATTTTCTCAAGCGAAACAAAACTTTAAAAATCGCAGAAAGTATTTTATTTCCAAAAAAAATGTAAATATAATAACTTTCGATGATATAAGTGAGAAATTTTTTATTTTCAAGTTTATAATTCCAATTCAAGATCATTCTCGTTTTAATTTATAGTCATTAAAATCATCCATTATATATTTATTATATTTTACAATTATTAAATAAATCGAGTTTTACTCATAACGTTTTTTTTTAAATCCAATATGTTATTATCTATTGTTCTCAAATTTTAAGATATCTCATGAGTCAGTTTAGCTTCTTTATATCAACAAACACTCTTAAATTTCTTGTTTAATGATATATCTACTCATAACTACGAGTTAATATGAGGGAAAGCACTTAACAATAACGCAGAAAAGAATGAAACGTTAATCTCAGAATCCCATGTAATTTTTACCATGATCTAGTTGTATTCAAAACTCACTTCTTTAATTTCCATTTTCCATCCACCACTTTAGATTAAATTAAGTAATATTGATAAGTATAAATAGTCTTATCTCCATATCGATTTGAGTAAAAAAATTAAATTTTCATTTTTACTAGGTTGGTAAGTTTATGTCACTTCAAATCTCAATATTATAATTCAAGTTTAGTATCCTTCATTAAATAATATTAATTTTAACCTTTAAGTCAATCAGCTATAAGTACTAAATGTATACTTTAAATTACAAACTGTATCAAAATTAGAACAATACAAGAAAACTAACGTAAAATTATTATTTGAAATAATATACATAAAATTGAAACCTCGATTGTAACAGAAACTATAACCAAGTGTAAACTCATCAATTTAGAGCTTAAAACATAAACATGAATTAACTAAAGCACTAAAAAGTTGTTCTTACCTATCATAAAATTCGATTTCGTTTAATTAATACATAGACAAATAAAAATTAATAAACCAACGATTAATTACAATATATTATATCACTTTATACTTAATAATATGTAAAATAAGAATTATATCATATAATGTTTCCTTGAATTAAGTACGTATAAAAAGTGCATTTGTGAAATATTATTACCTATGTTTTGCATCTGTTTAAAATAATTTGTTAAAACGGTACAATTTAATTCTTCTTTTTTTTTTTTTTTTTTGAGTAAATGATTTAAGAGTATATTAATTTATTAAAATAAATTTAATGCATTAAATGAAAAATACTTATATGTGACAGTATGTTTAAATGGGTAGTGAAAAACAATATTTTATTTGAGATGTACCAACGTTATTTACTCACGTTAGTCCAGTCATCAAAAAACGTATCCATGCTGGAAAAGCAGAATTATTTTTCGATTAAAAAAACACATATGTACGCACACACTACGATCCAGTATTAAGAAACATAACTGACGATTTTTTATTCGTAATTTTGGTTATACCCCGTCATGAACTAAGTAACCAGGAGTAGGAGAGTGATAGAGAGAAAATACGTTATCAAAATACAGATGACATCGGCTGTCTATTACATAATTTATGAACAACTAAAAAGTTGAAAAGGTTATTTTGACGTAATCGCGATTTTCAATTAAAACCTGCTGTTCTGTGCGATACGAATAAACCTGCCGACAAAAAGGTTATCAAAGTCTTGACACATTGGACAACCATGATTTTATAAGGCCTAAATAAAACATACTCTGTGTCCGTCGCATTTTCTAATACCTATTGCGCTGTTTAAAGTTAAGTTATACGTGGTCAATGACCGATTAAATTGAAAATAATGAACTAAAACTATAAATATTTAGAAGAAAAAAATCGTAGATAATTGTGTTGTCAAAAAAAAAAAACTTAAATTGTCGTCAATTCAAGTATAAACATGTATATGTTAAAACCATTTTAAATTACATCTGAATTATTAATAATTAATTTTTTTTTTTATCTGTATTTGGATTAATTATAAAAATATACATAATTCTGATTTCTGATTGTTAAAATATATATATATATATATATATATGGTATATTTCATTATACACGATAAGAAATTTTACATTTATTTTATTTTTCTAGTTAAATATTGATATTATATTTTAGGTTTACTAATTGATTATAAATTAATACTTTTCTTGAATAACCCTGATAATCATAAAAAAATTGTGATAGATAAAACGATTTTTTATAGATTCCTTACTTTACACATCTTTTTCAAAATGCGTTTTGGTAAATATAAATTTTTATTTATTTATGTAGATAATTACTACAGATATGTTACTGATTAACTGATTACTTAAAAAAAAGATTTAATCACAATTTATGTGATTTGTTTAACTATATTATAAAAGCATCCTATAAATCACAATAATGTTTAAAGTGTGAAATTTCACACAATTATTTTTACACATTAATAAAACGAATCCCAGAAATACCTTGTTTTTAATTTTTTTAACTCGTTCAATTGTCCATATGAAATTATTAAATTTTTCAACGTGCATACCTATACAATAATACATTTCACTAATTATTTCAAAGTATTTATAGTGATATTGAACCTGCCTATCTTGTATTATTATACAAATGTTGATATTACAATTTATAATTGGGATTAATCATTTTATATACATATAGGAGCAATAATTCAAATTTTCCACTACAAGACACGCACGAGTAGAAATATATGTCTAGTCGGTTATTAAAACTTGTGATTTTTGATTTATTATACTTATAATTACATAATCATAGTGTTACCAACAAACAAATACCTATAGTAATTAATGGTGTGTAAACCGTCTGAATATATAATCTAGTGCAGTTTAATCCATAAATCAATTAAAGATACGATCTTCAAACACTTAAAAATCAATACCTTGTATTGGATAAATGGCATCTTAGAATTAGTATTTTTATGAAGCATAGTCGGTATGTAAAATTCAAATACTCTTTACGTTTATTGAATTAATGAAGATTTATAATTAAATTATAGATAACTACCTAATAAACATTTCAATCATACGATATTATCAATTTATCACTTAACATTATTAGATATACCTAACTATAAATGATAAGTTACAGATTTGTGGTCCTCTTTCCAGTTTAAAGTTGTCAAGTTAAAATGTTCTAAAGGGTGGCTAAATCGATGGGTTTTTAAGCTCGTTCATAAAACTTTAATATGGCATCACTGAATAAAAAATTAGCATCTGGTTCAAAGCAATAAGCCTAAAAGGCATTGTGTTGAGATCAAAATCGGATTTTTAAATAATACGTTTTCCTTTTTTCTATTATTATCTGGTTTTTGGTAGCACGTCCAAGCTTGAAATTAATAGTATCTTTGTTATTTTTTTATTTGGCCCGAGACGTAATCATATTTAAAATAGATTAGTAGAAATAAGGAATTTATAAAACGGATTTAGTGATAATCTATATATATATATATATATATATATGTAAAAAATTCAAATACCGCTCACTCGCTGATCGTTACATCTCAAAAACTACACAACGTACGAACTTGAAATTTGGAACAGTGATTTGCCTAATGCTCGAGGCGTGCAATAAGAAAGGATTTTTGAAAATTAAACCCCAAAAGGGGTTAAAAAGGGTGATAGGGGTAAAAACGGTAAAGCCCGCTATATACAATATATTCCATGTTATATAATTAAATATAATTACACAGAACATTAACAATCATGGCAACTTCGCGGGATTTTCATTCAATGACAAACTATAATGACGGCCCAGACGATACGGGAGATGTACTTGATAATCAGATGTATAGGAACGTGCGCTATCTTTTCGTTCTCGGCCCTATTTCACGTTTGATCTACGCCGTTGTTTTCGAAATTTCGAGCACTTCGCCCACGTACGATTTTATATATCCGTCACCTCGACCGCGGTGGCGATCGGCGACAATAGATCGGAAAAAAAATGTTCGCGCACTGACGAACGTTTAAACGATTCGACGACCAATTCGCGAAAAACACGGCACGATTACGCAACGACGACGACGACGGCGAGAAATTAAACGGCCTACGGGCAACGGTCACCGAAGAAAAATAATCGCAGCCATTGATCGCGGTTCCAGCCAGTAATGTCTGTTCGACACTCGGGTAAAGTACGTTTCGTCGAGTTCTAGCCCGTGTACCGTGGTAAGTATGCGCCAAGTTCGAAAACGCTGTCTACAACATTTTTTTCCGTTTAAATGTGTTATTTTTTTCCATAAAGTTTGGCATATTATTATTTTTTTCAGAGAACAAAGAAAACCACGACCGAAGTGATGGCGGCGGAAGCGTCACGTCATGCGTTTGGAGGGCGAACGGCCTTTATACCCGCGTAACGTAATATAGAAATAATGTGTTTTGTGGTTTTAAAAAATGAGAATTAACATATGGAAATCACTCTGGACGCTTTTCTGGATCACTTTTATCTTTTAGAATGATTTGAGTATTTAACGTCGAACCCGGGGCGAAGTCCGAGTAACGCCCGCTAGTATCAATAAAATAATAATAACAATAAACGTATAGTAAAAGTTGATTTGTCGGTTCTAGCTAGTCTACAGACAGACTAGAATATCAGTGTTAATGATTATTATACGGCAGGTCAACTACAGAGTAATAACAATTTTCTTTATCTCTGTATATGTATTGTAATTAATTATTATTACAGTGCTTAGGCAAATTTAAGTGTCAACAATGTCACGAATTTAAAAACACACTTATTAAAAAAATAATAATAATAAAATTATCAAACTAATATTAATTGATATAATTGGCAGAAATATTTAATAGAAATCAACAGAAAATAAACGTGTTTAGAAATATAGGTAATTTATACTGTTTATCTAACATTTAAAAAATACAAAAAAATTGGGTTTCTACATTATATACTTTTAAAATAAAGTGAAAATATAATCTTATTAACTTTGTGTTAACATTTCAAGACTTATAACCGATTATAAACAAAAGATGTTATTCTCACTTCTTAGTACATCTATTACCTATATATTCTACAGTATAGGTTTATCTAAAATATAGTATTGTATAATGTATATTAGTTTTATTTTTATTGTATACCTGGTTTACAATTAATGTATAAATTTAGAAATATGTATATGTTATATGAACCAAATTATAGTATTGATGGAATCTAAAAAGTATACATAGGTTATGTATGTATATTTTATAGGTATAGTGTGTTGAAATTTGCTAATATTTATCATACATTTCGAAATGTATACATATTTTAATACATTAAAATATAAGCATCTAAAAAGTAACGAGAGATAATATTCTCGGCTATTAAAAAAAATATTTTTAATTTTAAAATTGGGTATGTACTAAGGGTTACCTACTTATAAATTATATCCAAAATTTTAAATTGTATTATTTAATGAGAATGAAGTAGATTGTTTAACGACGCCTTTAAGTACAAACATTATAATAAGCAATACATTATTATACAGGGTTTCTTATTAGATACGTTTAAATTTTCATTAAAACACTAAATTTATATCA
Organism: Drepanosiphum platanoidis; assembly: GCA_948098885.1. Taxonomy (NCBI): domain Eukaryota; kingdom Metazoa; phylum Arthropoda; class Insecta; order Hemiptera; family Aphididae; genus Drepanosiphum; species Drepanosiphum platanoidis. The sequence goes on from OX402528.1 coordinate 22,265,287, forward strand.
CACTTTATCAGGCGTGTAGAATAAATATTTACCGATATACATGCAAATATACCCAATTGAATTAAGATTTTGTGCTTTTATCCACCATGTTTATGTATAACAATATGTTAATTTAATACAAAACTAAGTTTTAGAACTTTTTTCAATTTCGAACTTATCATTTCCACAATTTGTATATTAGAGTATAGTCCACACATGCGTATTGCATACGTTTTAGCTTTTAAAATTATGTATACATTATAGGTACTACCTATTTAATATTATGATAAAACTGAATAACTATACATACAATGTACGTATATGCCACTATAATTTTAATCATATGTGAAAAACATTAACGACAAAGAGTATATATAAAGAGTAACGCGCGCACAGCCTTTCTAAATTCACTATGATAATAATGAAATACTGATATAATGAGCGTTCGGCGTACGCACACGAACATATTATTTTATTAAACATAACAATAATTAAAACGTAAAGCGTACATTTTCGTAATTATTCAGTATTCTAAGTCACTCGTTAAAGTTTCTGTGACTTGTATAAATAAATAGGTACGGTTATTTAACTTCTGTTGTGATAAAAACGTGAAAACCGCAAAACGCTTATACACACACGCGCGTGTATTATAATATAATATGAGTAGAAAAGAATGAAAAAAAAAAAAAAAAACAATTTTATTCAAACCACTATTGTGGTAAAAGGTATTGAATCTTTTAACGAGACGTGTAAAAACAGCGGCGACTCGTTTATACGCAGTCATAACGACATAATAGACCACCGCCGTCGCATCTCGCAGGCGCTAGGGAGAAACCGTCGTAATAATACATTAAAACGCGTGAAAGCGTAATATACCTCTATAGTTTCTAAGCATTCTAAGAATTTTGATATCGCGCTCGTATAATAAATAATAATGAGAATAATACTGATCGTCGTGGCGATCAGACGCGAGTGAAAAGGTGATAATACGTCGTCGACGGAGCCGACCGAAGTTTCCGAGAAAAAAGAAAAAATAAAGTTTGGGAAATCCCTGCGCCATAATTGCACGCACGGTCTCCGCGCGCACTGGGAATTCCGCGGTCCCGTTGCGACGCACGGACTCGAAGGCGTTCTACCAAGAAACGGTATCGTGCGACATTATAAACGATACGATCCCGAGAACACCACAGCCCACACGCGAGTTTATCGAAATCATTTTAATCACCGATGATCACGTCGCGGTCGTTCGATCGCCGACGGCACGTCAGATACGCCTATACTTATAATATAACTCGGCGGCGCGACCGTTGGCGTTTTCGCGCGGACTGTAACGGGCGAAAGCCCGCCCGACCGAAACCAGACCGATCTGATAGTCCGGTCGGTTTCGGCGTTTTCATCGAAACCGGACGTTTGTTTTTTTCGTGACGCGCGTCTCGTTCTCGAAATGTAATCGAACCGAAAACGAAATCCGACAGTACGCGGCGCTATGGGTCACGTACGAAATGGGAAAAATAAGAAAGAAAAGCCCCTTACCTTTGCGTGCAGAGCGTAATCCATGCAGTCGCCGTACGCCGAACCGTTCTCGCTCTTGATGGCCGGCGACGTCGCGGACGACGGGCTGCCGGACGATTGCGGCCCGTTGGCGCACACCTGCACTTCGGCCGTATCCCTCGGATACCACGGATACATTAAACGGCCTGGCGCATACCGCGTTCACCGGACGGAGCGGGGCCGGACCGTTTGCGAACGATTGCGTCTCTCGGACACCGCGCGAATACGCGTACGCGGCGGACGGAACGACGGCGGTGCGAGACGATACGATAATATTTATATAATGTACAGCGGACGTGGTCGCGATCGTTTCGGCGGAAAAAGACGACGAGAGTGAGAAACGATTTGAAACGAAACGTTCTTCGGACGCGCGATAACTGACTGGCGGACGTACGATAAACGCGCGAGCGCGGTCGCGCGCCAAAATCACGTGGGGTATCGAGCCGGCGGCGGCGGCGGCGCGGCGGCAGCGGCGACGAACAAAAACTACTACTATCGTATACCGCGCAACTACCGTGTCGTTACCGCGCGGCGGTCGTGAGTCGTCGTCGTCGTCGCGCCAGAGAGAGGAGACGGATACCGGCGTCGGAGTCGTCGGGTCGGAGTTGCAGTCACTATTACCGCAGTAGTAGCGATCCGTGGACCGCGTTAGTCGTCGTCGTCGGCGGCGGCGGCGGCGGCGGGTTGAGCGCCTGCCCGGCCGGATACACCCGACTCGCGGTTGGCGGGGGCGGGCGGGGGCGTCTTCGGGTCGTGTCGTATCGCACTCGGTTGCTGACGTACGCGCGCGCAGACACGCTCGCTCGCTCGCGCGATTTACGCACAGAAGATACTACGTCGACGATTATTACATTATTATTATTATTATTATTATTTTATGCTCGCGCCAAGGTTAAGGGCATTCTTATTAGCCGTCGCGAACTCGTGGAGTACCTTACGCGGCATATCGCGCGAGTACTCGGCGATGGTGGTGGCTACCACGGCGGCGGCGGCAGCGGCCATTTTTTCACATTTTTAATATAATAATAATTGTTTTTTATTTCGTTTTTTTTTTTTTTTCTCTATCTTTTTTATTCTATTTTTTATTACACTTGTTGCGCGTTTCTATTATACCTCCTATGCGTACACGTATGTATACCTCGGAGACCAGACTCGAAAGAATCTTTTAATTAATTTACGATCCCAACACCCGTCTAATCTGCCGCTGTTGCCACGCCGTAGTCGATGCCGAGTATATAATATATATATATATATATATATATGTACATATAGGTATGGAGGAGCGTAAGCTTCTTACCTATACCCACCTTTTTTTTTTCCCCTCTTTTTCCACCGCGTCCATGGGAACGAACGCGTTTACGCTTTTTTTTTTTTTTTACGCGCGCGCATTATCACCTAAACGACGCGCGCACGGCAGATACTTGCCCGACGAAACTAAAAAAATCAGCGCGTCACTTCTGCGAGCGAACACACGTCGTCGTAGTGTACACGAGCGATGTGTGCGCGTGTTCAAAGCGCCAAAACCTAGTAGATCAGAATCTGAATTCGTTCGCGCAGCTATTACACGTTTATCGTATTCGGCGTACGGATTTATATTACGATTACACATTTTTTTCACAAGTCATAAGAATATAAGATATAAGTTTGAATCAGAATCTGCGAATAAAAGGGGCGAAATTTGATGTTGCATACTTTTGGTTATTTGGAACATTTATTTAAAGTATAACACATGTTATCGTGTTTTTTATATGCTTGCACTCTATCTAATAGTGTTACATACTGAATTGTCTTCACAACTTTAAGTATTATTTTAAAAAATGTCATAACAATTTAGTGGTTTTCTCAATTGGTTTTTATTTGTATTTTTTTTGTTTTTTGTTTAGTGAATGTATACAATACATAAAGTGCTACACAAATAATGCAATACACGTAGAATATTTATATAAATGTTACAATTACATTTGTTAAGTATTTACTAAAACTTGAATAGTCTATACATTTTCAATTTTGCATATTTTAATGGTAAGAAGTGAGTAAACACATGCATATTTTAAACATTTTTTAAAGTATATGATTTCGGGCCTTAATCATTTATATAATATACAACACACATAAATCTATTTTGGTAAAAAATACGTTTAAAATATTATGAAAAAGATTCTGTTATACAAGTATTTTGGTAATCATCTTATTCTTTACATGCCCGATGATCATGAAAATATTATGTTATTATTAAAGTTTAAAGTTTTAAAAATTAATGTAAATAATATTATGAGTTATAAACTTATAAGTTTATAACCATTAAAGTACATTTTATATTTTCAATTAGTTTCTTATTTATAATCTCTTATATAATATAACTGTAACGTGCTTTTTCTTGAAATCCTCCCACAGCTCAAACCGTTGGACGGATCGGGTTGAAATTTGGTATGAAGATATCAATTATGACGTAGACGCGCACTAAGAAGGGATTTTAGAAAATTCCACCCCAAAGGGGGTTAAAAACGGTAAAAGGGGTAAAAATTCTGTTTGAATAATTGTTCTGATTTTTCTGAAATTAAGTATACATACTCTATAACACAAACAAACATTGTCTGCGAAATTCAACTCCTAAGTGGGGTAAAAAGGGTGAAACTAGAAAAATTCGCCTGGCCGGAACCGCTGGAGCTTTGACCTTTGAGTATCAAATTTTCGGTTTCGTTTAATATAGTGGAGACCCCTTGAGAAATGATTTTCTCTGAATTTGACCTATCCGCCTCTGGTCGGTACCGTTTTGATGGAAACGTGACGAGGAGCGATAGATAGATATTTGGCGGTCAAAGATGACGCGCACGGCGCTTTTGGTGAACAACGGAGACGGAGGCGGAGACGATGACCACGAGTAAGTAGAGTTTTACGTGAGGTTGTTATTAAAACTTTGATCGTCTAACGAGTATATAGTACGCCTCACGAGAGACGCTAAACCAGTTCGAAAGTTGGCTCTCCCATTGGCCGCTGTCGCGTGTCACGTGGTGTTGATCAACGATCGCCGAGTTGAGTAGGTCGTCGAACGCGAAGCTCTCGTCGTTTAGATGCGCCAGTAGCGTCTCACTCGGTGGCCGTACTATACACTCGTTGGACGATCAAAGTTTTAACAACAACCTCACGAAAAACTCTACTTACTAGTGGTCATGGTCTCCGCCAAACGGTTTTTCACCAAAAGCGCCGCGCGCGTCTTCTTTGACCGCCGAATATCTACCGCCGCCGGTATATTATTCCACCGCCTCTAATACGCTAATTGCCCCACGCCGCGCCGTTGGAAAATTAAAACGCGAAATCGCTGGCACGCGTTACATTATTGTTTGTGTTTCACACGGCCGATTTCAAAAGCGTCCGCCGCCGCCGCTATTATCAACACCCAGACCAAACGAAAACGGTAAAAGGGGTAGAAATTGAAAACGTTTTTTTTTTTGTTCCGATTTTTTTGAAATTAAGTATACATACTCTATAACACAAATAAACATTGTCTATAAACTTTATTTTGTGAAATTCAACTCCTAAGTGGGTTAAATGGAGTAAAAAGGGTGAAACTAGAAAAATTCGCCTGACCGGAACCGCTGGAGCTTTGAGTATCGAATTAGGCCAGCAGTATACCTCGTTTTTACGCGTTAGTTAGTTAGTTTATAACACACACACCGACGTCGGTCGGTCGGTCGGTAAAAATTAATTTTTACGGTTAAATTGTTTATCTATATTCATATTGTGTGTTTGTATAATAAACTATTAAATGATAGCAGTCAGTTGATAACGGGAAAATGTCAATTATTATTATGATTTGGGCCATACAAATTTGTATACTTAAACCCGGCAAATACGGGTAGATTCAGCTAGTATATTATATAGGTAAGATTTTTTTTGTTACGTTATATTTTTATTTTTTTTTAGGTATTTTATACGGAATGATAATATCATGTTTCAATTTGTATACTTAGTTATAGGTTTATAACGAATAAACAGACCTAATCAAAGTATTCAAAACGTATTTTATTCAACACGAAGAACATTATATTTGAAATACTTCATTGAATACTCAATAAATAAAGAGATTAAAACATTCGATACTATGAAAAGTGTTTAAATTCTGGTACTCAAAAACTTTATAACACTGAAGTCTGCTAGTAATATATACCCGGGGTGGTCAGATGGGGTGTATTGCGGGGATATTCTCCCTCGTGATTTTTTTTTTAATGATATATGTCTTGAACACATTAAAATATCAGATAAATTATGATTTATTATTTATTTGAATCTTTCGATACAGTTGAAGATTTCACCAACGGTTGTAAATGCACTCAGTGACTTATGAGATGAAACAATAGAGCGATATCTCATCTGAATTTTGGTTTAAATAATGTTCGACAAGTATTTTTCTTACCAGATCGATGCTTTAACAACGCGTTAACATCTAAAATAAATTGTCATTACTAATCCAGTGACATTGATGGTTGCCACAGTTTATCATTGTGGCAAACACCGTTTTAGCGTAGGAAGTCCAGTGACCAGTGACGTGGTGAACAATTTTCAAAGATAGAGCCATATATTATGTTCTCACACACTGTATTATCGTTGATAATACTTCGATAAAACTTCAATTGAACATTGCCAAGATAAATTCTACACAACCCACCTAAATTGTCAACTGTCTGGTAACACTAATTATGTTATAACATCTGTTATAAATACAATAGTCATTTAAAATTTTTATCACAACATTTGTTGGTTCAGGTAATTAATTTTTATTTACTACATACGATTAAGTATTAATAATCGATTATGATTCAGTATTAAACATAAACGATATGTATATTATGAATATGAAAAATAGATCATAAATTATAATGGAATAACATTAGAGTAAATTTACTCATCATCATAATATTAAATGATAACATCATTATCTATAATGTTAGCCTGATATTTGTGAATTTAAATTGTAAACCGGCTTAAATATTTTAAACATAGTTTATTAAATATTTATCAGTATTTAAATTAAAATATTATTAAAAACCAGACGATAAAATATAGATAAAATTTTCCTCTGTACATTTTATAATTAGTCAATTTTCTCTAACATTAACAACAGTTTTGACTATGCGAAACGTATATATTTGCTATGGCGTAACCAATAGCCTTTAATACATAAAATGTAAATTATGTCACATTATCTTGGCTATTTTTAAACTTTATTAAAAATCACTAAAATATGTATGGTGTACAATGTATATGGATTACCCGTTATTTGCTGCAAAAACACGAGACACTTCGATTAACTGCATCAAATCATCGCACATTTATCAATCGTACGATTTAAAAATACTCTATTGTTATTAACTGCAGACAAAACCTAACATTAATCGTTGTCGAAGTGCATTTATCATTTTTAAATTAGTTTTTTGATTTTTACATAGATGCATTAGTGCACTAATCTAAGTGAAGTCAAAGTTTTGTCTGTGCGTAATAACTTATTATTATACGTAGTCTTTATCCTTAAATTATACACGGACTCTGATACTAATGGGATTTACGTGTCGTAATTCAACGGTTCTCGAACAGTGCTTTGCAGAGCCTTAGAGCTCTGCGAGAGTAATCTAGGGGCTCCGCAGACATTTGAATTAAATCGAATTCGGAAAATTATTATAAGCTAAATTGTTCCATTTATATAGACTATATATATATTTATGTATATCTAGCAATAATTTTTAGACTGTAGGTACATATTTTGTTTCCAACGACAAACGCATTATGAAGAAATAAATTAAAAAGCAAATCATTGGCACATAATTTTTTATGAATTGTGCTTTTTAGTTTGAAATTGGCATTCCTAATTTTTAAGGCTTCTTTGATGTTTTTTAGCATCTTAAAGGCATCCTCGAATAAAAAATTTTGAGAACCGCTGTCGTAATTAATATCAATACATAGATTCTTATAATAAAGTATCATTTTACTATCAATGTATAGGTGCCATAAATTTAGTTTAAATATTATTGTTGCTCCAATAAAACATTGATAATAAAAAATACCTACAATGTAATAATATTTATTTTTGATATTAAATTCGTGTTTATTTAATTTCGCAGACGTATTGAAAAACTAAATGAAACGTGTGTAATCCCATTGAATTATGCAGCTTAGGAGGAAAGCATTGAGAAGTTAATCATATACTTAAGTAAAGTAAGTGATATGTTTGTTTTTCCAACATTTACGTTAAATACGAATATACTTAATACTACCTAAAATATGTAAGTATAGATGTACCATCCGAGAAATAATTTCATGAAAGGTAATATTTTTCTACTAAAACCAACGGATCGTTTTTCAAACCGAATCATTTATACAGTATAATATTAGTATAAAAATAAACGTTTTACATGTGGTATGTATAGGTGCTATTAGTTTACCTGGTAATCATGAACATACTAATTCCAGTAGGATTTAATAAAAGAATGAACAAATATAATATCGGTACCTATACTACATGATTACCTATACTTAAACTTTGTGCCTTGCAGTCATGTGATATTGTCTCTATGACAAGATAATAATATAATGTTTTATATTGTTATATTGTTGGGATTGAAATGTATAGGGCGTCATAATGTCGGCGTTTTATACACATAGGTCTTAATAAATTATAACCTTTTTTCGTTTAATAATCCACCGACTTGCAATAGTTATAAGTTTATAACTATTAAAATGATAACCAACATCTTCTGGTAAAATATATTTGAACAAAATTGTATATAACTACCGTAGATACACATAACAAAATAGGTTATAAGTTCCTACTAAACATCTGTTCTGTTCTGAGTCTATTGAACGACAAAAGTATACTTAAGTATATTATAATAATTTTAATCGACACATTCGACGTAAGTCGGGTAATACACAAAACCCAATTATTACGTTAATCACTGTACCCGATTTCATTTGTAAACAAACAAAGAGACAATATGTTTCGCAATTCGCAATTTACGATTTACGGTTTGCAAATAATCAAGTTATTATTTCGCTGGTATGTTTAATTGCTTGCTATCTACGTCCATCTGTAAGTACTGCTGCCGGCAAAATAAAAATATATCATGCTCGGTTTGCTGTCGTAAATAGTCATACATAAATACATATATATACTCGTATATTACATTCGAGTCATAATATATACTCATATGACCATAGCGTACATATGGTAAAAAATAAAAAGTAAAAAAAAAGAAGTACATAATTATTAAATTCTACATTTATTAACACGAGAGCAAATTTACGTTTAATCTTCGTATTACAATTCTTGGCTTTAATCGTATATGAATTCGAAAAATTATAGTGAAATATAATATACACACGTTAAAAATAAACAATAACTAAAAGTCGCAGATGGTACAAGATTGTATGGTACTTATGTCTTACGGAGTCATAAAACTAAATCTGTAATTTATTTATCCATCTCATTTAATGGATTACTTGATAGTAGCTACGTAATAAGCTTATCCAAAATGAGTTCTGATTGAAGAGAGACTTTGTGAATTTAAAAGTAATGTGATATTTTCAGTTAATATAGCCTGTATTTAGAACAATAAAATAACTCAGTTTTACTCATGACTAAACCTGATTCCTAGGTGAGCAGATCAAAACGAGCGAAATTAAGAAAATACAAACTCATTATTTATGTAAATAATATCAATCATTCAGTGTTGTTTACAAAATCATGTGAGTAATTACGCTGGTAGTGGTCTCGAGATATTATAATTATTAGCCAATAGGTTAGGTTTTTTTCATTTTCACGTGTTTTTATAAAAATATAAAATCGAATTTTTAAGACGAAGTTTTTATAAAATGATACAGTACATAATTTTATTAATAAGTACAGTATGTCCTTAACAGTTTTTAGAATTTATCGGTTTTTTTACATTTTAAAAAGAAATTCAACACCGAAATTGAAGGAAATCTGTTTTGATATAAACTTTCTAGTTTCAATCTACAGATTAGTATTATTATAATTATAATACGATACTACTATAACACGTAAACATTATACGAAAAACCGTATACCCATAATCTAGTTATTTATTATTTATTTATTAATTTATTTAATATTATTCTGAATTTCGTAGTTTTGATTTTTTTTTTTCTTGCGATGAAAACAAACAATACGTTTTGCCGACTTCCAAGTATTAAACTATAATAATTGATATAGACTACCTAATAAAGTTGGGGTGATTATTATTTTATTTTCTTTATGTCGGAGAATCGGAGACCGGAATAACTTTATTGTCTATCTATGAAGTCGATTCTGGCCAATGATTTATTTATCATACCAAACCGGACGGGATGTATACATTATGTACAGTGTACACACTATATTATATACCTATATACAGCATACGTTATACATATATAGTATAATATAAATATATTCCGATATAATAATAATAATGATTGACTCGCATGACGTAATTCGTTACTGTGACGTAGTGTTTTTTATTTTTATTTCATATTTTTATTTTTTTTTACACTAAAAAGACGTGTTTTTCGAGTTGAACCAAAAATTTGGGAAATCTTAATAATTAGTTTTGAGGTCCTTGTCGTTTATCGTCTGCTGCGGTCATATTGGCAAAACGCATATTTTAACTGGAGAGACCAAGAACAATGACCTATTAAAGAAGATGGTATTCGCTGAGTCATGATTGAATCGGACATTTTAGGAAGGTAAATAATATTATACATAAAAATGTAACAACAATGTCTCCGAATCGGATAACATCATATATATTTTATATATATATACGCCGCTGAAGAAGGTCATTCGACTACAAAAGTGACGAGCGGAAATTATCACATACTTTCGCTTAAACGTTTAAATATTTTATTCCGTGATTTTCCGTCGAGTTTTAAAACGGTTTTCGTTAGTGATATATAATCAGCAGCACGTTATTCGTAGTATGTGGTTTGTGAAAATATCACAGACCATAAAAAAATATCGTTTAAACGTTTTTATGATGATAAAAACTTCACTTATTTCCTTTGCACTCCAAAAATATGTGACATATTCTAACCTGTTTATTCGAAGTTTGGCAATAGGTACGTTGAAATATAATATTTTATATACGAGGGACAATTATTATTGTTAATAATAAATATAATAATTACATTATACATTTCCAAACTATCAAATTCAATAATATGAAACCCGATTATTTATGTAAACGTGGCTGTTATGCTCAATACTTTCTAGTCGGTATAAAAATTAATTGACTTTCAAGTTCTTACTGAGTTTTCATTTTTAAACTCGGAAAACATAAACTACTGTAGTGGACACTCGGAACCGCCCTCTAAGATATAATATATGAGCGCACTGAGGCATAGCACTGCTGAGTGTCATTCATACTTTCATACTATTAGACTTCTTAAAATATGTCGGCATAAATGTAAATAAAATAATATAGAGTTCATAAACTCATATTCTATAAACAATTGCATAATATTGCACTTCGTGACATATATATTTATTTTATTATGACTTGTGAAGATTTTATCTATATAAAAAAAGATAACGAACGCAGCCCTTATTTATATAAAACGATTCTTAATCTCGTCGTGTGATGTGTTTGTTTTTTTTAAATTATACGATAGGTTACCTTCATTAAAATATACGAGAAGATAAGTCAATCCGTTCACGACAATATAATATAAGTATTTATAATGTTTGTTGACATTATTGTGAATAATAGATGTAATAATACATTGTTCATTTAAGTACATAATAAAGACATTATTATTGAATACAAAACAAATTAACCGCAACAATTATTATTGACATTAACAAACGTAAATTGTAATGATATAATATAATTACAATAATAAAGATAAATTAAAACATGAATATAATATTATAATAGTTGAACCGATGACTGATTTCAAAATTCTAATTTTACTGTGATTAGTGATCTTGAACCATACGAATTTTATTATGATTGCTATGTAAATACAAATTTCGCCCATTATAATAATAACAGTTCAATAAAATAACTTAAACTATAATAATCGTACGGAATATGATGAATTTACTATTATTAGTTAAATACTCTTGTTTTACTACTTATTTATATATTTTTCTAATTTTTTATCAGAGTAGAATTATTCTAAGGTGGCGAGCAAAATCGTTAAACGTATTTTCATACGTGGTTTAGAGGCGGATTTATAAAAACAATTTGTCACCGCAGCCTAAATAGCTTTAGCGATACTTCCCGAAAACGTGTTCGCGGAGCTTAAAAATCTCGGATTAAATCTTATGACCTGAAACGCGTGCGTCTGTTTTAATTATTTCCAATCGTAATATTATTTTATAGGTACTCGTTTACAGTGGCGCCGAATTATATTTGAAGAAGGATGGTGGCTATAACTTTTTTTTTGGGACCACCGTCACCTTATGTTTTGGTAAGAAAGAGAGGGGGAGGGTAACACATTCGTACAAAATAAATTTGAAATATTGAACGTGCGTTAAGCTAGATCTGTTTCCGATACCTATTGAATAAATATTTTGTATCACGTGGAAAATTCTGAAATGACGTGCATAAACCTAACTCTCTTTATAGTCGGTTAATGATATTGTTTTCTATAGTTTTAATGATCGGTAGGTATTTTGTACTTTAAATTTAAATATCAAGTTAGTCTATTGGTAAGACAAAAATTCAATTATTATTATCTATTTATTAATTTTTTTTTTTAGTAGTTCAATTTTATTCGGGTAAACATAATGTTTATAACTAGGGCCCGAAAGTTATAGAAGCTAAGAATTATTACAAAATATGGCACGAAAAACTGTTAAATACGCAAACAAATTATTTACATACAAAAATCATCGTACTATTACGAAATTGATTTGTGCGCTCGTTCCCGTTCGAACGCGAGGCTAGTCTAAGCCCGTGTGCACGTCGGAAAGCGTCGCGCGATGAGCGACTAGCGTCAACGAAAATTGATCGAAGCGATTCTATAAGTTTATTTTTCAAGACGTCTTGAATCATCATAATATACTGCTAGCCGAATAACCCGAATTCGCCCGTGTGTGACGACGTTTTTGACCCATTTTTATCCCTTTTAACCCCCTCAGGAGTGAATTTTCAAAAATCCTTTCTTAGCCTACATCATATAATAGCTATCCGTATTTGGTTACCGAATTTCAGCCCGATCCGTCCAGCGGTTCCGGCTAGACGATGACGAATCGGTCAGGACACGTTATTTTATACTATATACATATATAGAATATAGATATAGATGTCATCTATAACTGTACAACTTCATTATAACTTTATAATAAAGTGGGAGTCATTTAATATCATACTAAAATGTCAGACTTAAATGTAAATAGAAATTAACTCTTGTGGGATTTAAGTATATTCGATTACCTTTTTGAAAATATTTTCAATGTTTGCAGGCACTATTTGTGTCTTATTATTCATATAGATATACATACGTTTATGAGAATAATGATTTCTGTAAAAAATATTAGTTATTTACATTGTACAGCTATATACTTACATCGTAGACACGACATTGAAATAATTACACGCATTATATTTAAACTTTTAAACAGTAGGTAATAGCTATATGTCTTCTCCATAAAGACATAATATAATGTTTACTCGTGAACAACTATATAGTATATATATATATATAAATGCTGTTTACAGTTTATAATATAATGTACAGCTAGTATAGTTCGGTGCGTGTGTGTTACCCTCTCATTAAGGTTTCCCTTTTCCGACACGCTAACGAAAAAAAAAGTCTTTAAGATAATTGTTTTCAAATGATTCATTGCGTGCGAGGTTTCAAAACGTTTTTGATTTCGTGTAAGAATTCAAATTAGGTATAACAACGAAACCATAAACGAGCCATATTTGTAGACGTGTTAGGTACTCTGAGAAATTATTATTTTATATACAACACCTCCGTCGAATCTACTTCAATTATGCAACTTATAATTTTTGTTCAACATGAATACATTTCAAAAAAACTAATCAATTAAAAACATAATAGATTTTATAGAATCGAAACCATCGTGAATTTTAAAATACGAAACATAATCTATAAACCATTCGCGCATATAGTCAATAATAATATACGTTTTTTTGGTTCTATTATTGTCAGTGCCTATAAGCATTATATATACTAATAACGTATTATATTTAAAATTGCATATAGCTAAAATCAGCTAATTACAAGTACCTATCAGACAATAATAGTGTATCTATTAATACTAAATTGGTAAATAATGTATATAATTATTACCAAGGGGTAAACATTTAAACCATGTCCTGTTTGTTTATGCGATTTTTCAATAGAATATCAAACAGTTCGTCACTGTACCATAGATATAGCTCACGTTTTAATTCGTTGTTTCTGATTTATACAACGGACAAATTAATTCTTCATCTATCTTTATTACTTATATAACACTTTATTTACCGTATATAAAACCATTGAAATGGTTTTAGATAAATTTTGCATATTTTTAACTTTTTCTTATCTTTTATTGCATTTTTAATGCGTATCTATATACATTGATAGTGTGTAGTTTTTTTTCTAGCTTATCAATTTCAATATGATACGTAATTACGTCAAATTACGTTTTGGAATAAAAATTATTCGAAAACACCGAATGACAACTTTCTCGGAGTTACCTAATCAAGTGTTTGGGTAAAAATGAATTTTATTACAATAAAGTTTGGGCAATAAATGTCGATGAAATTCTAGACAAATCGTTAGTATTCAATAACGAGAACGTTATATTAGCGGAGAAACGACAAGCCGTTTATATAAATAATATTTGATTTTTCGGCTCATATTCGTGACTCTAGTTTGGCCTATCCAACGCGCATTCGTAAGTCTCGAGTGAATAAATATTATAAATGTAATAAATGTGCAAAAACGAAAAAAACAAAAGTGCATATTTTCGTCACATATTTTGCTCGACTATGTAATATTAGAAATATAATTTTATCTCGTCGCTCGTCGAGCTAGAATAACCGCGTAACGCGCGCGTCACGCCGACGAAACGATCGGAGGCCGATCCGCCGGGGTGCGGGGGGAACATCATCGGCCTCGCGTTATATCGCAACAGTATTTTAGCAATAATAATAATAATATCTACCTAATAATAGTAGAAAAAAATGTATATAATAACAACAGGACGATAACGACGACGACGATATTATGCTACCGGCGGCGGCGGTCAGGTGCGAGCGCGCGGGCCGGCGGCGCTGGCCAGGCGTGGTCCGACCGCCCACAAAACGGTGGCATTGGTCCGGGCGCGGCCTCGGCGCGCACCTGCTCCGCGCTGCGCACCGCAATCCCGAAGAACGACTGCGATATAACGCCGTGCCCCGTCTCGCCGGGCACTCGCGGTCCGGAAGCCGTTTGTTCCGGTCGCCGCCGCCGCCGTCGATTTCGACGCGTTTTCCGTCGTGGGGCGCGGTGTGCCTCTCGCCGGCAACAAATATCGGAGCTCGCGAGTGTGTGTTCACGCACTGAAAAACGCGTAAATAAGCACGATGCACTGGAAACCGGCAAAATATACGCGCTGAAAAGTCACAAGGAAATATGCGTTTTACTGGAAACGAATGAGAGAAAAAGTACAAATATTTTATCAAACTAAATCGGCGAATCTATCGAAAAAGATTAGATTTTATTTTCGTTCTCGAGGATTTTACGCGAGCGCGATTCTGATGACACGGGTACACCCTGAATGCTATCGATTACACAAACGCTGCATATTATTTATAATATTATATTATACTCTATGTACTTATGATCAATGCCGTTACATAATATGAAGCGTTCGTTCGTATATAATCGATTTTTTATCGAGCTCGCAGATGTGTTTTAATCGTTTCACTGTATTGATTATTTTATATATATTTATATGATTTAACTTTTTATAGTATTTTCACAAAAACGCAGGAATTTAACTCTACGATTATTCCAAAACATGCAATTACATGTAGAAAAAAAAAAAATGTTCATATTATATCGAATCATTTTACCCTAAAACGAATTGCGACGTTACCTAACATTTGATACGACTTATCGATGGTCGATACGGAAATGGTTGAACTCACGAGCCCTGATAACTTATGGACGACGACGACGCGAAATCTCTATCTGTCGTCTATCACATTATTATATACGTTATATAATTAATGGTGACGTAACGCGTGTCTACACGAGCAGTGCGAGCGTTGCTTATACGCTAAGAGTTGTCAGACGTTCAGTGTAGACGGCGTACATTAAACGAACGGATTAAAATTCAATTATAGCCGTTGGTCGGATTTTTTTAATAACGTGAAATCGTCGCCGGATCAATTACGTATCATTACGATATCACAATATATCGCAGTGCCGGCCGCGAGACAGTGATCGTGGCCGAAGGATGCGGAGGCCTTTTTTATAATTGCTTTTAATCGAATTCGTTGAACACATGTAAATCGTCAGATAAGTTTGTAGTTAAAAATAATTCCAGTTTGCGCATTCGTGATGTATTACAGCGGTCAAGTCACGATTAAATGTTGACGTTAAGTTCTTTTGCTTTGCATATTCCCGCTGCAATAAACATTGAAATGTCGCAGAGGAAAAGTATCGAGTACTAAATTTAAAATCAAATGTGTTTTGTAGATTTATTTTATCGCTGACTTTTCAATTAAATATATTGAAAAATAGCTTTCTGGAATAGAATCCTGAAAACAAAACTTTTACTTCTGTTGCCATCTGCACTCAATAACTGAACACTAGTCGAACTATAGTCGGTTGTTTGAAACTATTTCGATTTCGGATTGTAAAGAAAAAAAAAAGGAACTTTATAAATTATTCTTTAAATAAATTTAAAATAGTCCTTTAAAATAGTTGTTCGTTTAAATTTTTTGAGTAGATCATATACGTATTCTAAATACTGATTTAGGTTGCTCGGGCCCAGACGAACCGAATGTAATTGTCCGATTCAACGACGCAAAAACACAGAAAAATTTACACCATCACTAGAAAATAGCCTTATAAGTATTTGGTGAATATGTCAAATCCTTGTGATCAGTACTTTTTGAACTACGGTGAAAATATCATTTAAATATCACAAATATCATTTCGTCCGGTGAAAAATTTAATTGTATCTTTAAATTTTGCCTTTTTTCGCGTATGACTTTCACACTGCTTGGAAATTCGAAAAATGACATTTTCTAAGTACCAACTAGATGAAATTGCTACCAGAAATCTATACAAGGGTTGAAAAAGAGTCATGTACACATACAAAAAAAAAAAACACATCATCATGGTAAGAATCATTAGACAGACAGTTATAATATTTATTCAAATGTACTACGATTTTAAATAATTTTACTGTCCCGAAAAAGAGTGTAATATCTTAAAAACTTAAGAACATTAAACGAATAACAATTGGAAAATCATTGCGTTATAACATGTGTTTTCAAATCTCACGAAGGTAATCCGTTTAAAATGGTTAATATAATTAATATATTATATCTGCACATATTACCTATAAACGATTAAATATTTTTATTAATTAATAATATTAAACATTTTCGTAAACTCGAACTTTATTATATTAATACTATGGAAATTTTCAAATTCGCTGTACGTTCTTCAATTTAACACGTCGTACACTTTCATATACATACCTTACTTTGTTCGTATTACGTCCGTTTTACAAGTAGACGCGTCGTATACACTTTCAAAAGTAAACATATGCGCAGTGCAGTCTATATAATATATTATAATATTATAAATACAAAAAAAAAATAGCGCTCCGTCCGTATAAGTATGCGGGTTTCCGTACTGCCGTCGTCGCCTCCACGGTATAATATAATAAAATATTCACCCCGTTGTCGCTCATTAGGTACCTCGGGCGTCCACTGAAAGGGATAATGGAAGAAAGTTTAAAATCGATTCATCATTATACATATACACGGACATTTCGGTAACCATTTTTAAAATACTTGTCGTTTGAAAATCGACGTAAACCGCGCAATATTTAGCAGCATCGATGTACGCGTCTCGGAGAGAATAAATCGAAAACCAATCTGTGCAGTCACTATATTATATTACGCGTCTATTTCCATCTCGATGATGTGATATTATTCATATCTGCGCCGAAGACGGAAAAAAAAACAAACAATGATCGTAATATATACGTATGATATTATACATAGCTCTAGCGCCCGTACAAAATAGTTCCGGTCGCGTTCATATTATAGTCCACGCGGCGGCGGCGACGTTGACGTCGGCGGACCCAAGGCGCGGGCAGTCACACGGCCTATTATAACCGGACTCGCGGTCACGGTAACCCCACTCGCCGGATGTCCACTCTTTTACGCTATAAACACATTTATTTTTTTTCCACAGACACAATAACATAATCTTTCTCGGGATATCATTACTATAGGATTTTTTTTTCACGCCGCGTTTTGTTCTTATATTCGTCGTCGTCGCCGTCGTCGTTTTTTTTACGCGCCTACGCGTATTATGTTTTATATTATTCATTGACGATCGACGGCGCAGATCAAATCGTAATCGGATTTTTCGCGCGCGGCTGTTAATCCTTTACCGCCCACGCACATCGCGCCGGTTTTCCGCGTCCGTCCGTGAATAATTCTCTATATAATACGCGCCCGTTATCGGTCTCCCGTCTGCGCGTAGATCGTCGGGGTATTTTTTTCTCCCGTCCGATTTCCATTATTCGACGCGTCCCACCCGAATTATCGTCCGACGTTCGTTTTTTCCGTTTTTTTCGTTTTTTTTCACCGTCGTCATTGCGACTACTCTCCTCTCGGTCCGCGACCGCCGCCGCCACCACGCGGGTATTGCGCGAGAGATTTACGAATCGACGTCGCCGCGGAAAAGCGGACGCAAACCGACTTTTCGGTTGTTTTTTATTTTTACGCGTCTCTTCCCCTCCCCTCCCGTTCTATTACATCCGCGCCGAATTATGACAATATTTTTACAAAACCGCGTGT
Organism: Drepanosiphum platanoidis; assembly: GCA_948098885.1. Taxonomy (NCBI): domain Eukaryota; kingdom Metazoa; phylum Arthropoda; class Insecta; order Hemiptera; family Aphididae; genus Drepanosiphum; species Drepanosiphum platanoidis. The sequence continues at coordinate 22,283,865 of OX402528.1, forward strand.
ACGACCGACCGATAATGCTCTCGCCGCGCGAAGCGTCACTCTCCCACCCGATTTCGTCGTCGAAATATATTTTCAGGCATAACATTTATTCAACGTCCCGGCGCGCTTTATATAACTGTGCGGAACGAATATCAATAAATTCTTATGTTTCTCGCTAACACGACGACCACAGTAAAATTGTATCGTGAAAAAAATATCAAATACTCACGCACAACCGACTGGTATTTTTTCACGCGAATATATTTAAAATCGTTACTTCGAATACATTTATATATACGCACGTAATATGAATGAATATTATTATTTATTATAATATGCTTAAACGAGCATTGTTTTCGACGTTAAACAAATTGCACGGCGGTGTATGATGTGCAAGCAGTTTACGGCGATAATATAGTTTTTCCGTTGTTATTGATCACGTACAAATTCGTTTATTATTATTGTTTTTTTTTTTTTGCCTTCACGAATAAGCACTTAATGATACAGTGTCTATAGTTATAGACCGGTGTTTTCGTCAATTTTTTTTGAAAGTCACTCGTGAAATTATTGCTTCGATTTCTAATTCGTGGTTCCAAAACGGCGGAAATATTTGGTGCCGGTAATTCTGCAGAATATATATCTTTGTGATCACACATCGGTGATTCACAATATTTCAGCCTGTACACATATAATATGTACTGTTTTATTATGTATAAGGACATTATCGTGTCATAATGCTTTATATATATCCTTTCCAGATCAATATTTGGACACCAGAGAAACCGTTTGAACTTATTAATCATATTAAAACTAGTTGAAATACTAAAATCGTATAATATATAACTTGCATTAATAATATTAATAAGAAAAATATCGTCACCTATCTAGTTTGTCAATAAACGTCGTTGATTATACGTTTGGAGCATTAACAATTTAAACATACAAAAGCTGGTAAAAAAAAAAAAAATCATAGAGTAGGTAAATGTATATATTATAATAATAGAACTTTGCTTTTTACAGTATAGGAACTAAACACATAGCAGGGGTTTTTTTTCTAGTAATTATACTGATTTCTTGATTTCAACGATAGATTTTATCTCGTTACTGGTCGCGAAGATAATTCATTTACCTTTTTACTGTGCTGAAGTTCGCAAAGATACAGCATTCAGTTTCATACCAACACGTGTTCGAGTAACAAATGATACTTTAATCGATTTTATGTAAATATAAATGCAAATTATTAATTTCGTTTGTAAAAATATATAGTCTCGAAAAACTTCACTTCGTACACGAATGCACGCGTTTAAACTAATATGTCACATGCGTAATAATAGTACGCATAAGAGGAAGCAGGCGCGATTTTTTTTTCGGATGGGGCTTACAAACCGTACTGCTCCCACTTACAAATCATTTTCAATAACGTTTTCTAATCAAAATATTGAAAATAAACGATTTAATGAAAATACTCTTCACTTATAAACAACGAATAGCATAATAGTGTAATCGATTATATAAAAAGAGTTATTATTGAGGGAGGCCTTCTCCTTGAGTGTGCCTCACGTATTTACAGCATCCACGTACATTGTACAACGTACACGTTAACAAAAACCGACAATTTTCAAGCTAAAATCAAATGATTATATCATATTATGATGATAACGTTATGATGACACTTTTTTTGCGTATACTATAACGTATACACACGATAACCAAGAATTTTACTGTGCTTTATCAAATAATAAGTAAATAAAATGTGTATACCATATAGACGATCCGCGACATCGGTGAAAATAAATAAATAAACTTTGAATAATACGATATCGCTTTTTACGAGTCGAGTATACCTAAAACAATACTCGTGTACCGCTTGCAAGGTCTAATAATTAATTACCGGAATAAATTAAATGATAAATAATTCTTATGAGTTTATAATACACGCGCGCGTCGGATATAGCTGCTGCGGTTACACGATCATCTCGGGTGGGTGGTTTGGTTGTGTATACCTATTATACGCAATACCTGTTGTAGGTATATATGTACCTACCCATACAACATATTATATACACGCAATGACTTATTAATTAATGACGTCGTAAATATTTTCCCATTGTCGTTTCGCCCGACAGCTTACAAATATTATATCGTATAATGGGGGCTACCCGGCTTACGCATTTTATTATTTCTGCCGTGTATAGAATTTTTCAAGTAACTATTCATTATTCTTTGTTTTGTTTTGTTTAGTTTTTTTTTTTTTTTTTTTTTTAATGCGATGGAATTTTTTTTTCCTCGCCGCATTCGTTCTTTAGAGACGAGCAAGGCGCCGCGAAAATTCCCTTTCCCAAAACGGCATAACACAATACGACGTGTAGTTTCACTGTCCGAGTCGAAATTGCAGTGAACGTTATAAACCGTGCCGCCGCCGCCGCCGCCGCCGCCGCCGCCGCCGCTGTCAATCATCGTATGTATACGCTCGTAGACACTGGGAGACATTTTTTTTCGGCGGCCCAAGGTCGACTGCCCGATGGGGTCGCATACAGGACGATTCGCAAACGAATCCGTTTCGCAACACGTTACACGTATACACACATATATATAATATATACCTACGGCGTAAGTAGAAAACATCGAACATTCCTATGCACACCGTTCGTTTCGTCCTCCGTGTGCATAAAACACGCGCATGCGCTTACAAAAGATATTTGTATATTATATAGGTACGCGCGTTCGTTGCGCGGGCAGAGGAGTAGAACGTTTGGGTTTTTTATGCGATTTTATCGAGTGCCCGGGGCATATCGGCTAGTTTATTCAGCGTTTCTAGACGACGACGGAGTACAATAATATAAGTCTGGTACGAAAACAATAAAAAACGGATAGAGACTCGGCGGATGACGAGACACGGTGTCGTCGAAACTGGTATCTCGTAAAATGTTTCCCGGATTTGTCGTTTTTAATCGGTTTTTTTTTTCTTAATTATTAGGTAAACTTTTGGGAAACTCAAAAATTGACCACTCGAATACGCCAACAAGATAACGTTTTCGGCTACCGAGAGCCGTCTTTGATGTCGATGTCGGACCAAGTCTTCTATTCAAAGTCGCGATGACCGGTAAAACATATATTTTAGTAAAATCAATACGTTATTATTTCTCGTTTCACTGAAAATAATCAGTTATTCCTAGGAACTATTTAAATCTTTATTATTTACTATTTAAAAATTGAAACTAAAATTAATTTTATCATTTACGGTAATAATTATACGAAGGTATAAACTCAATACTACGATTTGACGATATTCATCTTGCTGCGAGTTGCCAATTGTATACCTACTAACAGTAATAAACTGTGAAAATAAAAATGCAACATAAACGTATTGTACGCTTAAAATTTCAAATAACAAGCACAACTATAAAACACAAATAATTGGCAATAAACGTTGTATGTTTTTACACCTATCACGTAATTAAAACATTCGCTTTTGTTTACATTTTCATTAATTATTATAATAAAATGAAGGTACTTCAAAATGAATTGTGTACTATCATGAAATTATCGAGCGTTAATAGTATGGACGGTCATATTTTATTACCCGAACTATAAAACCATAATACTATATGAGTATTCACCGCGATGCGTTCGTAAAAAAAAAAAATGTTTTCTGCGATTTCGTACGTATTTGACTTCGACCGCACACACGCACACTCGTGCATACGTATCGAGCAAACGCCGCCGCTGTGTACTACACAGCACGCGGATGGTAATTATATAAAACGTGAATCCGCGCTTTTCAATTAGTTGAAAAAAATAATAAAAAAAATACGATTAGCGTGATGTGTCCGAAAAACGACCACCCATTTACGCGGTGACGCCCGACGAATACACGTGATACGCAAACGTCCATAATACGTACAGCATATTTTTGTTGTATTATACTACAGTTCTCATAATTATTAGAAATATTTTAGTTCGTCGAGTTTTTTTCGTCCTCCGGATTTTTTTTTTCTACGACGATGGTTTTAGTGACCTACGCCCGAATTCTATCGGAAAAACGCTTTTATTACACCATAAAATAATATAATAACGAGACATATTATAATATGTACAATACATTGAGTTTTACAGGATTTCTATTTTCATTTTTTTTATCAGTTATGTCGACTGATTCGATTGTGAAAAACGTACGCGTTATTAATTAGTTAAGCAGACTCTTTTATCAAATACAATATGTGTTCATATTTTTCTTTCAAAGTTTTCTTTCTTTTCGATTTCGGCGTTTGCTTTTGACAACTATTACAAGTCTAAAATTGACGTCATGATACATACTCGTATATTGGCGCGAACGTTTTACACTTAGATCAGAGATACCCGACCTTCAAGAAGGTCCGAGTCACACATTAAGGGCATTTTTTCAACATTTTATATTCGACAAAAGAAACAATACAGCCGAAAAAAAAATAAAATCAATTCGATATATTTTTTTCAAAATAATTTAAGCTTTATGAGTTGTTTCTAATTCGTATGAGTGAACATACAGTGGTCAATACATTCGAGTGGGAACCGCATTAAAATCTAACGATGGCCCCGGGTCGGACAACCAAGTAATACAGATCGTAAGGAAAACGGTTCGTCCTCTGTCGAATTGTTTTTTCGGACGCGTCACAATATTATGTTTTCGCAAACGATAGACATAATATATTATCTGAAAGTCCCGTCGAGTACACGCGATCGCAGTCGGAAGACCGTCGAGATAGCGGCAGGTTCCGAACATTCTTTATATTTTCGAGAGGAAAAACGATCGAATAGGCTACGCGGCGGCCGACGGACCGCACATCACAGGACGAAATCGAAAAATATCAGTCGAGCAAAATCGTCCGGTCCTTGCGCGCCCACGAGATTTCTATAATAATATAATATATTATTATTTTGGTCGTAGATTTTATCAAAACGTTATTGTCACTACGGCTGCGGCGGCGGTTTAAAGTTCACCTGTGGGTGGCGGCGCGGCGGCGGCGACGGTGGCGATACGAATATACCACTGGGGGGCGTAAACGAATAGGACGAGACGTATTATATAATGTATACAACGAAACGACGATTTTCCGCGAATACATTTTAAACCCGTCCCCGAGCCGATCGAACTGCCGCGCGCCCGGCGTTAATCCTGAGCGCCCGCCTGCAGAGTCACAACGACCGCGGAAAATCCAAAAAATCGTCCTCGCCACCGCGACCGCCGACGAAATGAGGACCCGAAGAGTCCTATGCTTTACCCAAAACGTTATGACACGTACGTTTTCCGTTTGGTATACGACCGACTACTTTTATTCGGTGAGCCTGCGCGATCGTAAAATTCCGCCGTTATGTTAATCGAACGTTTCGACGTAATATTTTCGTCGTACCGATTTTATTTCAAGAACCGACACGACGAAATTCACACCACCACCGCGGTTCGATGCCGGATTTCACACTGAAAATAAATGCAACGACTCGAACTCGTTTTGTTTGAAAACGTCGGACCCGAGACACTAGATAGTGACGACGACGCCTGCGAGATTATTATCGCCGTCGTTTATGTATTCAAAGGTACGAGTCGACTTTTTATACGCATACGGTTACGGCAACTCGGCGAAAAACGAATACGTTTCGATTATGACACGTCGTCATAGATATTGCGTTCGGCGAATCGTGGACAAAACAATCTCGATATAGAAAAGCGATCGTGTCTCGATGGGCGGTCGCGTGAAAATCTCGTCCGGCAAAACTTTCCGCGCCGACGCTGCCCCGTCGTCGTCGTCGTCGTACGGGCGGGACACACTCTGTATAATATAATGTACACTACGATAATACTCGTATATCGGTAATATGCGCTCCGCAGTGCACCCGGTGACGGCATTTGATTTATCGGACCGGTGTGCGACGGCGATGACGGGCCGACTACTTGTTATTATCATCTCGAACGCGAATATAATATAGCGGCTAGTACCTACGTTTTGTCCGGCGGAATTGTTTCTCGGAACCGCCAAATATCGGTCCGTATAAATTATTTTATGTGCGCTGCTGCGGCGCGACGGTGTCGGACGGTACATTCATTAAATACATATATATATATATACACCTTCATATAAATTCGATCGTCGCGATGTCGTTTTCGAAAAAAAAATATTCTCCTCCTTCTGTTGCAGTGAGTCTTCTTTCTTTCTCTCTCTCTCTCTCTCTCTCTCTTATACACATATACACTTGGCTTCTGAGTCCTGGTTAATACGGTAGTGGACATTTATAGTTTTATCTATTGCTTTCTAAAAAATAACTGAACATTTTTTCAAAATCAACATGGAAAACTTAAACGAAATAAAACTAATAATTGATATTATTATGTGAAACTGCTATGTTAATGATTTTATTTATTTTAATAGAATGCGTGATTTTGAACGGTTTGAAAACGTTACTCCAGAACAATATAAAATACCATTTATGAAATAAAATGGATATGAATTTTATACGTTACGTAAATACAATATATGGTACAGTGTACCTATTGCCTACCGCCAGTGTATCCTGCCGGAGGAGCGAACGACGAAGGACAAATATCCAATCAATCTCAGCGTCTCGCCTGCGTTTATTTTCACTTTATATTTGGACGATCGAAATCCGCAAAACATTAGTCGCGCAGTGAGTAGATGTTTTGTATAAACTGTAACTCTAGTTATCGATTTTTCAATAACCGCCGATCATTTGTCATGAATACCGTGAATGCGAATTTTTTTATAAGAAATATCCATTTATACTTTGTATTGGCGCCTTTATACTTACCTCGTCCGTCTATGAAATATAAACCCATTTTCCCATTATTATTAACGGTCCTGACGTTGTATTTGATGGGGGGGGGGGAAAGGTTTAAATTAGCTATTGTTTTACCGTAAGTTTGCCGCGCGCAAGTTGTTCCGGAAATCGAGGAAACGAGCCAGCGCAGACGACCGCCTCTCTCGTTCCGCCCCGAATCGCCTCACGCCGACAGCAGCCTAAAGTTTTCAACAGTATTTTACTTCGCGCGTTCCGACGAGTCTGCCTCTTTGTTTCTTTTTTACTCGCGTCCTCGGACCGGAGTGATCCGGGTTTTTTTTCTGCCACAATATTTATCCTTTTTTCAGTCGAGTCGTCACCTCGAATACACTCGTATGGTAATTGTTTTCGACTTTTATTTTTCGGTTTCTCTGTTGTACGTGGCATTCCGAGTCTTGTGATTTCTCGACCGCGTCGAAACACGCCTCGCTCACGTCTACTGCGCCGCCGTGGTCGTCGTCACTCGTCGGCTACCGAAAGGCTCGCGTCTAATTGTCTAAAGTTTGAAATTTCGAAACGCCGTCCGCTATTATTGTTTTTACACGACAGTAGGTATATAGGCACACTACTGCGTATAGTCATAATAATACGACGGTATTATATTTTTTTTTTCACGCAGACATCTAAATAAGGTAGGACAAGTCGATCACGGCGACTGTGGTGCAATGCCAAGGATAACGTTTTTCGTATTAGACGTCAATATTTCAAATATGTCGGTCTCCGCAGACAGCGGTTATTATATTGATATACCTATAATAATAATACAAACTCGCCGTTTCGTTCTGGCGCTGTAATCCTATAAAAATACAACGTAAATAATGCTCGTAAACGAACGTTTCACTCAACTCAACGTACAAACGAATTACTTATCCATTATATTTTTATAAAAATAATTTTCGCATTAGAACGTACCTATGGATTTCCTTTTGAAATACAGCGCGGCCCGTCGAAACTGAGGATAAACTCGACGCAAACCGTATGATATGATGTGACTAACTAATCAGTGGCGGGGCATGGCGTATTAATAGAGTTTCGGCCGCGATTTGTTTTATCTTTTACATTCGACTTTTTTGTATCACACGAAGATATTAGACGGAGCCATCGTTAGTGGTGGGATTTGGGACATTTTGAAACGGCCGTTTTAAGTCTAATATTGGTGAGTGGACAGATGTGTAATGAAAACGAGGACCTAAATAATTAGTACTGTCTTTCTTAACGGTTTACATTATAATATGTATTATTTAAGTACTTGATACAACCCTGTACGACTGGCAATGGACGGAACTTGCATTATTTTTTTCGGGAAGAAGGGGGTCAAACTTTGTTTCATACATGGTATAACATGCATCCCACCAACTTAAAAAAAAAAACACACAATCGACGGTGGCTTTGGGCGTGAGGAGAACAAGGCAGTGTCTCGCCTGATTGTTTGGAGCAAATAATAAGTATGTATATTATCCTAAAGTTGCGCTTTACATGATATATTACTGACATTACGCCCCCGGTAAGAGTATTTCTTATTCGCATTATTGTGTTTATATTTATCATTTCAATATTCCGTTTGATCGATGCACATTATCTTAGAGTCAATGATAATCGTCCTTTAGTGTAATTAACTCACACCGTTTTCAAGCTCAATACGTTAACAGCGATCAGTGACGTGTACAGAATTTTCAAAAAGGGTCCCCTCTCTTAAGTGGCACTTTTATTGAGGAAATAATCTCTAACTCATAATATATTAATTGGTGCAGATACTTAATCAAAAACAAATAATGAACAATATATTTTAAATGTACACGTTCGAATAAGGATACGAGATACTTACAGATCGAATTCTCGAGATAATATTTCATTCTTTTCAATGTCGTTTACAGTTTGTCGATACGCGAAAGTGGCGATAAAATTGTACTACAGTAATGAATCGTACGTCATTCGACTCTCAGTCGTATTGCTCTTGACAATGTTCATCGCGCAAGGATTTTTCATCGGTCTCGGTAAATTTATCCATACTCAAAATATAAATTAAGCCGCCGGGAGGGGGGGGACATGACACCTTCGGCCCTCTTCTCGTGCACGTCCCGCCGTAATACATGATTACTTTTGCCGGTGAATTTTTTTCGAGCGAAAGAGAGGCGGCCTAGTTTATTGGGAGGTACGACGTTCGTTTCTTTTGTAATCGGCTCCTTGTTTGGAGCGTGTTTTTTTTTTTTTTTTTGTTATGAATTCTGTGATACATATATTTGACGTACGATCAACGGCGGCGGCAGTTAATGAGTCTCATTTCGTTTCGACGAATTCTCATTGCGCGCGTTACACTGTACGCGTTGTTACATAAGTACCTCTAATCGATTTTCATTATCAATACGTGTGTAAAATATAGAAGGAAAAAAAACAGAAGAGTTTAAAGTGCATTTCGTCGTTTCAAATACGCTCTATACGATTTAAATAATTTTAATCTTTTCGTATGATTCACCGGTTCGCTTGCAATATTTACGTTTGCGGGTATAAGAAAAAAAAAACCAAGTTTATCCCGGTTTGTCTTATACCTATAACATGACGGCAGACGAAAAAAAAAAATGAAAAAACATTCGATAAAAAATACTACATTATAAATATCTTTATTCGAAACGATAATCTCAATTGCATAATTAATTCGTTATAATTGCTCCGTCGTGAAACGTTTTTCTTTTTTTTTCATCCAAAATCATATTTTAACGTGTGGCCGTAAAATTACGCGTCTTTTTAATTATTTTTTACGATTATTATTATTATTATTATTATACTATAACGCGCAGTAATAATAATAAATCTGTTTTCGTATTGTTTTATCTTTTAATATTTAAAATTTTCATAAACTACGTTCGGTGTTTTTTTCTTCTTCTTCTTCTTCTTCTTCTCGTAATCGAATGTTATATAATTATATAAATATAACGCACGCATGATTTAGAGAAGAAGGAAAAAAAAATATGTATTTTTCGACACAAATAAGCAGCGAAATTATATTCGCTATGGTATTGCCGCCGTTGTTCGGATAATTAGATTTACTTTATACGCGAAGCCGCAATAAAACGTGCCTTCGTCGAATCGAAATCCTGTTTGTGCCCTTAAACCGTATAATCATTTCCGAACAACGGAGCGGAAAAAAAAACCAACTAAATATTTCACCGCGCTCGATACATAATATAATATCATAATAATATTATTATTATCTGCGCTCGCACTGTTTCGTTTTGCTTCGTTCGTTCTATTAAAACGAGCGCGCATAAATATATACGACGATTATTATTATAAACTAGTTAACTCGACTACAACACGCAGGTAGATATAATATATATTATTATGTATATATCATATATTATATTTCATTTTACGAGATGGTTCGGCGATTATTCGTTTCGTTCATTGTTTTCGGAAAATCGCGGAGCACATTTCCCCCCTCGATGTTCTCTGTTATTGTGTGCGCGCGCGCGCTCGTATATTTTTTCACTAGCCGCGGTGTTATTATTATGTATATTTTATATACTCGGCCGTTTGTCGGATAAACGATTTGTTGCGAATCGCACGCTCCTCTGCGCCCGCGAGACGCTTTCGCACGTTTGAAAATCGTTCGTATCTATCGGCACGCCCCGCGATACCGTGAAAATCGATCTCCTCTCGGTCCGCGTTTGGCGCTAAGACCGGATTTTTTGTAATAAATTCTACATCATTTGCACACGTGAGAAGTCTATCGCCACCGCCGCCGCCGCGCGCGCTTTGAAATAATTTGTAGACGCGTGAACAAAGAAAAATCAAGTACGATACGTGTATAATATTATCAAAAATGTACAATAAAAACGCAATATAACCGGCGGTGACGACGATGATGATGTAATCGCTGACAATTTTCAGCGAGTGTGCGCTTCGGACGATTCGAAAACCCACGGTGGAGGGCAAAACCTTCTAACCACGAGTTTGCCATGCGTTTTCGTCTCGACGACATCGTGTATGTCCTATTAATTCTAGTAAATTATTGGCACAATATTTATAAATAACAAATTTATATTCGAACAGAGTTTTGATAAAACAGGTTTTATATGAAAAAAATTTACTTTTTTATCTGAGAATATCAAATACGAATAAATATAGCGATGAAATTAAAATTATCGTCCAGTGTGAATTTTGTAATTCGAGCGTGTATACTCTCGTAGCGAGAGGAGAAAATATTTGACTGACACGCACTGGACGAAAAAAATAACCAAAAAATTTGGTGTTACCTCCAGAACTGACTTATAGACTAGACCTCTAAAATTTTCCCGAAAAAATAACGATATTATTATGCTCTCCACCACTAAATATACCGACAAAAGGTACAAACGTTTGTCTGGTCTAAATACAGAAATGAAAATGAAAATACGCAGCAAATAAAACGTAGGTTCGATAAATACTTTTTTTTTTTTCATTTGAATAAAGTCATTGTGTACCTTGAGTTATTGCTCAAAGACGACGATTATTTATTTTTAATATTATTTCACGTCGATGCGAAAACTTGTTTTTAAGCCATAACATGAATTTTAATCACCTGTGTGAAAAAAAATCAATTAGATTTACACGATAGATTAAGAGCTACGCGACGAATAACGCGAATCAACCGACCCCCTTCCCGTCGGTTTTACTCTGACAAATACATCCCCCTCCCCCCTTTAGCTGCTTACCTATTTACACCATTGTATACATTAAAACGCAACGACGAATCGGATCGTATCGGTAGGTACACACCTGTGCGCGGCTGTATGTGTATCGTTTAAATTTGTGTCAAATCGAACGACGCGTAGTATATTATGATATTGTTATTATTACATCCATCGTGTTCTAAGAAAGAATAGGAATGATAAAAAAAAACCCATCGGAATAATCGCGTATACGCTTTATATTTTAATTTCGAACTGTTTTTTTTTTTTTGTCTTCTACGTCTGCGCGCAGACGGCCGGTGCGACCGATATGATGATCGCGCGCGTATACGCGTACGCGCTGCACATTTGATGGACACGTGGTTTCATCTCGTTGCATATTGAATTTCAAACGGAAAAAAAAAATCGGTCGAATCTAGTTATAACCACACCGAGCAAACTCGTTTCGTGACGACGGCGGCGGCGGTGAAAGAAAGAAAAGAAAAACAATAATTATATCAAATAATAAACCAACTCTCGTCGCGCGCGCGATCGACAGACCGTTTTGCTCCGAAACGTCTCCGCAACGGTATTATAATAATAACATTATTATCGTCGATTCGTATTTCATACCGTTTTCGAGCGATTACATAATACGCGACGCTTTATAATCCGGGTGTGAGATCTTTTCGGAAAAAGCGCGAAAAGTTCCGGGAAAAAGTAATCCCGTCGTCGCGTCGCGCGAAAATCCTACAACACTACGATTAACACCTGCACATCGTCGCTTTTGTTATTTAACGCACGTCAAATGCGGTGATATAATATAATTGAAGGCGAATTCGACGACTACGATAAGTAATAAACTAATAAACTATGCGCGTGTGTGCGTGCAGTATCGACGTCATCGATAAATTATACCTGTGTACGTTATATGATATTATATAATATTATTTAGATTATGTTGTACACTAGACAACTTTAAGACGGACAGTACGTTTTTTATGTTTTCAACAAACGCACTCTCGATCGAATACGAAATACGTGTGTATAATATAACATTTATAGAATTATTTTTGTCTCGTTAAATATTAGCACAGTCATAGCCGCCGCGTGTTTTGTCTCCGTTTACACACGTACAACATGGCAAAAACATCGTAAAAAACCGACCGGGAACACCTTACCTTTACGTTTGATAATAGGTCTTTTCACTCTAACATGTAAGCTAAACAGTTCCCCTTAAAAATCCAGCGGCCAATCGGTAGCCCCACATTTTTTCACGAGTTAGCAAAATCATACTTTTACCACCCCATTAAAATATAGTGATTTTTGCACCAGAAACGTATAGGAATCGAACAGATCAGCTATTATACGTATAGGTATATGTACCCAAGGCCGTATCTGAGGGGGGGTCCAAGGGGTCCGGACCCCCCCCCCCCGAAATTTCTATAGTATTTTACAAATGTTTAAAATAACTATTTATTTTTAATACAAACATATATATTTTCAGTTATAAATGGCTTAAACTCTAATTAAATTAACTGTTGACTAATATGAATCATATCATCATATACAAATATTATTACTTCGTCTTTTAATTTTAATCAAATTTTAAAACCTTAATTCAGTAAAATTACAATAAACATATTTTGGACCCCCCCCCCCCGAAAAATATTTCTGGATACGGCCTTGTATGTACCTAATTATAATGATATAAGATAGTTCGTTATGAACACATAATTATGTAACAATAATAATAGTAATAACACTAATAACTGTGAGTGTGTTTACGTGAAAAAGTTTACGTAATCGGCCAATAAAAAGCCCAGCTGTTCGCGCCGCCCGACCAATGATAGCCGAGCTGCGCGTGCGACCGGTACCGATCGAGTGATACGCGAAAGTACAACAGTTTACCGGTGCAGACGACCAGTCTAGTGTCGACCGCGGTTCGGAAAGCAGTTCTCGGTTTTAAATATTTCATTAATTATTTTTCACCGTAATAGTCAATAGTGTCGTCGATCGTTATTATTTATCTCGTCGACGACTGACGAAACTTTCGATCGTGACTTTTGTATCTGTTACGACTTGCTTTATTTCACAAGCCAATACGAACACCGAACCTCAACAGCAACCCACCGACAGGCCGTAAGTAGTATCGATTTTATTTGTTTACAGTCTATAGATAGGAGGTAGTGGGTCATAGACGCCGATAGGGTGTAGCGAAGGGTAGCGACCGCTACCTCGCCTTTTTTCACGAGGTAGCGAAATCATATTTTTGCCGCTCGATAAAAAAATAATCGTGATTTTTGCACCAGAAACTTATAAAAATCGGTCATTAGTCGATACCTAATTTATTATAATGATATAAGATAAGATATAACCTCTATTTTTTCTATACGCCAAACACGTTCGTTGACGATTTTTGTTAACAAGATATAATTTTGTTCTCATTTTGCCCGATATACTACATAAAATAACTAAGAAAGTCGAATACGAGAAAAAAAAGATTTAATTAGATCCAGATTGTAGGTCACATTTTTGATAATGAGCAATATTACGAGATATATAAAAAAAAGCACCGCCCCCACCTCATAAAAACGTTTTTGGCCAACCCGATCTCGCTCGAAATCAGTGGTCTGTAGTAAAAAAAAAACAAACCAACGTCGTCAAGTGTGTATTGTGTTCCTTTTTAACAAAACTTAATTTTTTTCGTTGAATAAAAAAGAAAGAGACTCTCTGAATTTTTTCAAAGTATAATCTTTTAGGTCACTATAAAATAGATAAGCTGTTAATTAAGTCATATATATATAAATTGAATTAAAAAAACCCTTATGATTAGCGTAAGAAACTATTTTGTTGGACAAATTAACTTATGTTATTCTTATTGATTTTTAAACTTGAAAAATTATAAAATATGGTAAAAAACTCGTAATTAACGACAATACATACATGGTTATACACAAATACATACATAAACAGAACGTTTTAAACCATTTTTTTTTTGTTCTTTATTTTAAAATACAGCTTATTATTTTTATTTATAAAAATGAGTGGTGAGGGATTGGTCTCAACGGCGTTGCTTGCATTTTATTTTCCATTTAATCTTTGGCCTTTTCATAAACTCGACTCTAGTTACGCCTATATCGACACCTAAGTAAATTTTAGTTGTTATTATTATTAGTACTGTTATTTTATCGAGTACGCTCGTTGAATCGTTCCGATTTAATCGAGTCTTAATAGTGTGGATAGTTCCAACACGTAAATTAATTTGAATACTCGATTGTCACGACGACGACGTGACGTGGGAAAAAAATTTTACGTTATGTAAAATACGTGTACGTATGTTCGTAGATTTATCCGTAGGTACACAATATAATTACTATTATACACGAGAGTAAAACGAGTCACTATTTATTTTTTTCTCGATAATAATCGTTGTTAGAAGGTACGCGTTTAAACCGCGGTACCGCGGACGGTATAATCGCTGACGGTAAAGTAAATATTATTTAAATGTACTTGGGTACTCGATTTTTAACTATTTTTTTTTCTTCTCTCCGAGAAAAAAAAATTCAATTCTTGATCTCTCGTCGACAAATTATGATTGTTATTTAAATATAAAGTCGGCTCACTCTTTGCCTACGATAATAATTAGATTATAATACACCGTTGGTTTCTGTTTAAACACGAGGTTTCAATGTGATTCATTTCCTGTTTAAATAATTCATGTGGTTTCGTTCCCGGTGTAATAATTTATATATGAATATAAAACGCGTATACGTGTGTGTGTACGTACCACAGCCACTGTTGATGATGTAGTTCGAAATAACACGTTTGCAATGATAAATTATGTATAAATATATATATATATATATTTGTATATACGAAAACCAAAAAAAAAAATGATTTCACTTAGCAATAATTACGTTATAATAAATTATGACCGAAAATGTTTGCCAAACTTTGTATACATAATATGAAAATAGGTACGCGCGCGGGTACGATGCATAAATTATTACGTCTGACCACTACAGAAATGTCGAAAAAATAATTTATTCTCATAACCTACTAATGATTGTAAATCATGAATAGAGTTCAATTGGATTTCGTTAATATAGTGCGTGATATTATGTCGTCATATTTAAGGTTACGACATAAAATCAAATTTTTACAAAACCGTAATAGGTACCTAAAAACTCGAGTTTTAACGTCATACTCGTTTGCGCCGTGACTACGCGCGCGTTTTCGCGATCATTGCAGGACAGTTATATTCCCCTCGTTCCCTTGGCGATATAATCGTAAGCGTACGAATCAAATCGGCTCGAGTTGAACTCATAAATACGATTCTTGTTAGTTGCGTTAGATATAAACGTTTTATTCGGACTATAAAAATGTCGTTCACGATCTGCAGCGTATACCTATGCGCGAGTATAATACAATAAATAAATCGGAGACGAATAACGTAAAACAATCGCAGCCAGAATAAGATAAGTCATCCCCGGCGGCAACTCGAGGGTGAATATTTTAAGGAATTAGATATTAAAGGTCCCCGCGTGGGTTTCTTTTAAGGTTAGTTCTGGTCGCGTTACCCGGTATTCGTTTAGACGAGAGACTAAATGCGATTAAAGCGATTCGAGTGGGCACTAAAATAGGTTTTATTATGTCTTTTTATAGGTGCGTGAAGCAAGTCTGTGTCGCAATGCAAAAGTCATTACGGAATGAACCGCGACAGTGTTGTAGCCGGCGAGCAGCAGCTGTTGGTCAGCTCAGACACTAATTTTCCATTGAAAACCGTTCGGCGTACAATAGATAATATACCAGCTGCAGGTATGTTTAATCATTTTTTAACAGAAATTATAACCACACGAATAAACAACGACTGCACGATCAAAGGGTTTTGATTTTTTTAACGTTTATAAACTGACACAAGGTCTGTAAATTTTAATCTTTTTACAATAACAATAGTAATAGCGTCTGCGCGACCGCTATGAAAGTTGCAGTTCGAAAACAATAGCACTCTCTGTCATACCCGCACAATAATATTCCTTTATTATAACCTTATTTATTATAACCTCTATTTATTTATAACCTTTATAGACTTTTCGCCCCGTTATAGGTGCACAATAAACGGTCATGTAATAGCCGTTAACAATTTTAACGAATTCATAAACGTATAATAATAATGCGACTCCCCGCACGTTTTCCCTCGCCAACATTTGCGATATACAATTTTGTCCTGTTGATAGTGCTTATTTTTTAATCGCGTAAATATTATAGACGTAATTTATCTTTTGAAATCTGAAAAAGTTTTTGATCATTAAAAATGTAAACGAATTATTCGATTTTTTTTTTCTTTCAAAGTACACGAATACGAACTAGAATAAATACAAATTTCTAACACTACTTATCGGTATGACTGCAGTGAACACGATTGCCCTGCATTCGTATGTGCGTACCAAAAGGAAAACTTTACGCGATGATGACGAGAAAACCAATAACAGTAGTTATGCAACGCGTATCTCCACTAAACCACCACTGATACGTCGTATATTGAATCTGCGTGTCAGACGTGAGCCACGACCAGCGGCGCTCTCTCACTCGGAATATCCCACGTTGTCGTACGTGTATGACGATAATTATATTTTGCGAAAATTCACCCCGTATTACGTACCTATACTGTACGGTTATTTATTTTATAACAGTGAACATCGGATTTCCAGAAACTGGATGTTTCGAGGGTAAACGCGTCTCTCGCGCAGTGTCGATAATATAATATCGATATACGGTCGGCGCGCACTTTCGGCTGGGTCTAGAGCAGGGATTAACGTTACTACGGCAATATTATAACACGCGGTCGAGAAACAAAAAACAAAACGAAAAAAAATTCAACGCCCCGTCGTGAAAACCTTGTCAAACCCGACTGCAAATTTGTCGGTTGCCGTCGCAGCGCGTATATAGGCAACGGACTCCCGGCCAGGTTTTATATAATGTCGTTAATTATTACGTCTCTCGTACGTTTTAACGTATTATACATATACGTGCACGTGTATATATATATACATATATATGTAGACTTTAACGCGTACATAAGAACACACGTGCACCGGTTGTTATTAGCGCGTACGACACAAACGCGGTCGTGGTATGCACATACATAATATTAGTATGTGCGTGTGTGTGAGTAGTGCAGTGCACACTAATATATACGCGATATATAATGATATTGTGAACGTCGTCGTCGTCGGATGACGCGAAATAAAACGTGTACAGGAGACTCGAGAAAGGGGGTAAACCGCATCTGATGATAATTAATCGTAAGCCGTCCACTTTACGCACGCACGGACACGGGCGCGCGCGTATACATATATGTATATGAACAGCCGCTAAATCTTCAGCGCCGCAAAATAATATGGCCACACGAGGCCCGGTGATTTGTCGGCGAATGCGAAGAAAAAAATAATATTCTCGCCAAAACTTGAAATATTATTTTCCTAACGTTTTCTATTTAAAAATAACGTGTACGTTTTCAGTCTCCGATGTCAGTTTATAATAATACGGTTTTGCAATTAATTACTTAAAACGAGGGGAAGAAAAAAAACGAAAGAAGAAGAAAATTCCGAGCTCTCCTACACATGATATGACCGAATATCCGCCTATGCAGACCACCATAAGCAACAGCGCGTAAGCACGTCATATCGCACCACGCACACGGTCGAAAAGTTAATTTTTTCGTAAACAATACTATAACCGTTTAGAGTCTAAACTTGTCTAAACTTTAGACTATCCGGTCTTCATTAAGCAGTGGTGTAATCAGAATATTCTAAATTTTGCTTAAAATTCAATCTATCTATCTATCTATCTATCTATATATATTAGAACAGTTACCTACACATTAAGCTAATGTGTTTTCATAAAGAATTTGAAATTTTATAATTTTCTTCTTAAATATATGCGATGTCGAACATGCATAATAATATATGTACGATATATTCAAAATTTAAAATTAGAATTTCTGAATAATTCATGAGTCATTTATGTATAAATATATATATATGACAAATGAAGTATAAATTAAAAAATCAAAGAAGAAAAAAAAAGATTACAAGAGAGATACCTATTCCCCATAAATACACGTACACTACTCTAACAACTAACAAGTATATAAACAAATTATAATATTAGTTCTATCGCGTTATATATAAATATGAGAAAAAAATTCATAAAAATATAATTTTTATTTGGTGTAAATTCCAATATATGATATTTAATAATATAATTGTCTACAGGCTGCACCGAATACGCAGAAAGTGGTTTACACGATGAATATTGGTTACGACGAGATTTCAAGATACTTTCATTCGTCACCTCGCAGGTAATTCTACTTCTAATAATCTTTCATTTTCGTTGACTTATCTCATAAACGATGCATTTGATGCGTTGTAATCGATACTCATATAAATACAGTAAAAATTCTTTACAGCTCTCTCTATAACGTTAATATTAGTTATATGGTTGATTTTTTTTATAACTCATATGTATTATAAATTCATTCTTTGTAACGAACCAGCCTCTTTCAATAACAAAAACAGTAAATTTTACAATTTTACAGTTTACATGTTTAACAATACGTATACAACGTGTTGTCGGTAGGCAATTACGATAAGTCTGATATTAGTTTAAAATAATTTAGTTACGTAAAAATAATTAATTACTATACAAATAAAAATAAAACAATATCAATATGTCTGTACTATATTTTCTTTGAAGCACTAAAAAGGTTGGTGTTTTTTTTCCTTAACTCTCTACAACGTAGACTCTCTCTAACGAACGAATATTTTTAGTCAGGTAATGTCGCTGTAGAGAGTTTTTACTGTATAAAGTTTATTACAATATAGGTGTATGACGAATGGTATTTCTACCTACTAACTGCAAGGCCGTATTTCAGGAGGATTTTAATGATTGAAACTCTTTTTCCCAAAACTTGATTTACACACACGGTCTAGTCGGTATTATGCGAGTATTTGTGACGATTGTAATGATTTACGATTTAAAAAATACTATTGTCACACTATTGGTCACTCATACACTACGTAATATGTTCGGAGTAATTTTTCCGTCTCCATCCGTTCATATTCATTTTAAAATAACCCCCCTCCGCTTTCCCCTGAAAATTACGCCCTCGCTACACTGATGCACTCGCTACATGATATAATAGAATAAGATTATCATGTTTCGTTTTGCCCGCGCGCTCAACTCGGTTCACGAGACACGGCAATATATACACGTGTATTTAGCTCTCCCCTACTCTCCTTTCTTCTTCCCCGATCGTCCTTACTCGTTTTCTCGGGTCTCTCTCCTTCTCTCCACTCTACCTCCTCATCACTCGCGTTCATTACGGACATTAAAAACCCGACCGAAACTTGGCTGCAGACCAACGACGGGTCACGTACGTATATTATAACAATTATTATAATATATTGAGCGAATGTTCACACACACGCGCGTCTCATGTCGAGTTTGCGAGGACGCCGACGCGATGTAAGTACATGTATGGCGTGTAAAATATTATTATATAGATCTGCTGTTGCCATAATACTGCAGTATTTATTTATTTCTTTGTAGAGAAAGAACGTGACGGGCCCGGTGTACGATTAAGTAAAATATAGTAAAATGATCTTAAAAACGGAGTAGTAATCGAATAAACGTAAGTACAAATCAACATTGAAAATAGACATAATAATGTTGAATACACGTGTGTAATATATTATTCACAAGAAATGTAGAAAAAAAAAACAGAATAAATAACCGAACGAGGAGTGTTGGAAAAACTGGACGTGAGTAAAACTCTGCCATATAACGTTTAACTATACATTTATATATATCACATATATTACGTTTTTACGAATGCGTGTGGGGGGTTGATTTTAGAAGGGGAGAAAGAAGTTTGGAGAAAAAAAATGGGATAGCTAATGATTTTTTATAATTTCAAACTATGTGTATATATTATTACAAAATACTTTTCAAACGTTTTTCATAAGAAAAACGAGACTGATTAATTGTGAGTTCGTTAGTTTTCAAACATATGATATTTCGATGACGTTTTTCGATGTGTACGCGATTTCGAAATTGTCGTCAAAGTCTCGCGAACATTTTCGCCCAGGGCCTCGCGAATTTCCTAAGGACGGCGGCCCCGTCGTCGTCGCGTTGACCATTCGGACTCGATTGACGAGTTTACGCGCGCGTTCCTGTGTTCGCGTGGTAAATATTTGCGTCCGCTATTTTTTAATACGCGCCATGTCTCGCATTATGATAATACATTACCTCCTCGTTGCAAAATACGATTTGATTGGAAATTGTTTTCTGATTGCGTCGTCGTTTGAGACGCGTGTAGTAAATGTTTATACAAACAACGGACGCGGAGATAATATTGAAATGCGGTTCAGTGCACATAATAGTTATGTATGTGTTGTATTTTCCTGTATGGCGTCGTGATGAAGACTAAGCCGATCGTTGAAAAACATAGTCTGCGTGTTTTGTTAATGCGTGACACATATCACACATGGCCAACACCTTTAAGTTACATTACATCAAAACACATGGGTCGTGTGTTGCACAGGACATTTACTATCGCGAGCGATTTAGAATTTCTGTAATGATTGATCGAGGCGGGGGAAGACAGATTTTATTTTATTGTTTTACGTTTTTATTTGTCTCGAACAAGAGACGAAACATCACGTGTAAAATATTATGATATTGTAATAGTTTACACATTACCTACTAAATACTCGAGCTCGATAAAGAATAAAATAAAAAACGTAAACTGCCCGACAACAAACCGCGATTTTAACGTTTTTCTATAAAATACATAAAATAATTAAAGTTGCTCATCTTATACATTTATTATACCTACATAAGATTAACAATAACAGTGTGTTTAAATTGTGTATAATAGATATTTTCATTTAATAGTAAATACTATAGATAGTTGTAAAATTTGAATGTCTTTTTTTTTTCCATATTACAAAACAACAATGTAATTGTTAATTTCAAAAGAAAGAAAAAAAGTTAACATGAAAGTTTCAAGAGAATCGTGTGATATTATATCATATGAGCGGTACATGCCTACGTGACGTTATAAACATGGTTCGGTCCTCGATCATTTTATGAATTTCTCGAGCCAAAGGAGTCGAAGGAAAAAGTGCCCTAAACTACAGTCGCCGAATGATCGGCTACTTGAAGTGCTGCGCGTCGTATACGCTAAGGTCGACATTGTCCGCGATCATCATCGTATTTCACTTCTCCGGCGCGTCACCATGTGGATTTTTTAGTTCGTCCTTTTCAACTCCAATCAATCTTAAAACAAATGGCGTTTAAACGCCCAAAGTCCTGTTAGATTTTCGCACAAATAGTCAAATCGACGACAAGGTACGAACGAAATCGAGACGTACCTATCGGAAATGTTTGCGAATTGTGGACGAATTTTATACATCCTTGTATGTAATAAAGTTTACACGCCATCGATTGCGCGTTTGATTATATGAGATTTTTAATTTTAGATTTTTTTCTAGGTGTATTTCTTGTGCGGATCGGAAACTGCAGCGGTTTTCGCTCGCAAATGCTCACTGCAACATTGTGACGTTGATTTTATTCGATTCGAACAAATAAACACAATAATATTTTCAGTTATACGTGTCGTAATATTCAATTAAGTGTCAACCAGGTTATCGAACATTCGAGTAATTTTTAATTTCAATAATAATATTAGTAGATTAGGTAACGGTGTATAATCTCCGATGGGCGAATACCCAAACGATTTTCTTACCCGAACGGTAAAACGAAACACGTTTTTTATTATTGAAGAATCACAATGTAAATACCGTTTTAACGTACGATAACAATTTTGAAAATTATATTTACATTAAAATTCATATAAGTCTATAATGTGAGATTCCGAAATTTCGAAAAAGTCGAAATTTTCGGAAGAACTTAATAGTTGTCCGATAAAATGAATCACCCTGTATGTAATAATAGCAAAAGACATTTCATTCACAAATGACAGTTTACTTACATAGCTATAACTGTATAACGACTGTGCAATTGTGTACTTTGAAAGTGAACTAAAAGGGGAAACATTAATACAGGTCAACGAACAATAGAACAAAAGGCAAATTATCTTCCGTAAGGTACTTTTTGCGGATGATGTATAGACATTATTAGGGTTTTGCACAATCGTGTGTACCAATTCTGAAGCAATCCCTCACAATTATTTTCTACTTACATTTGCTCACAAATGTTGTTTTCTTATTGTTCCTTATGACTTTAAGAATAATTAATGACTATTTAATCTATTTATGGGGTGTGAAATGTATTTTAAAGCAGTTGGACGACCATTTTTTTCAAACAAAATATATCGAATACCACTACGTTCGAATCGTACGTTTTTGGTACTGTGAGAACAGCATCTCGAACATAATGTTAATGCAGTGTTTTTACAAACAAGAAGTAAAACATTGCACATTATAAAACAGCCGAATGAGATATGTACACGTGAGGTAGATGGCAATACACGAGGAGTAATACTGTCAATTGTCAAATGTACTCTTGCTCGTATTGCGTAACACTTATGACTAAATAAATCCACAAAACCCATGTACGCTCAGATTCAGCGTTATGTGTATAGCGCAACAAAATAGATTTTAAACATCAACATTTCAACGCTAAAAAAAAAAAACGATATGATAATATAATTATTACATCGATAAAAAAAAAAATATATATTAATTAAATATAGTCACGACGATAAGCACATTCAAACGTTACAGTTTACCATCGAAACGCCGTCAATTTATATTGATTTGTTCTCAAGACTTTCCGATATATTTCTTTTTACGTCTTAATTATTAAAAAAAAAAAAAAAATTGTCATGAAATATTATAAAACGATACGTTTTATAAACATTGTAGAAACGCAGCACATTACACGAAAGTCTTTCACGGTAATAATAGTCATTATACGTATTAGTCACTGATATTGTGAAATAGTTATTTTATTCGTTTACTTTTCATTATCATGTATTCCAGGAGCGATGATCCTTAATTCGGTGCCGAAATCCAGAGATTATTAAAAAATACTCGTGTGCCAGCTCATATTACGTGAGTATAGGTTTAAACTCTCTACATGAGTTTATGAAAAACTCCCTATATGTATAGGTGCGACTGAACTATCGACAACAGAGTAGACTATTATTCACAATAAATAAATAAAACGAACGATTGTAACTGTATAAAATACAATGTTAATTCCTTTTTCGGACGTATCCGTTGTCTGTTCTCGCGGTGTAGTTGTCGCGACGAGGGCCGAATCAATAGTAGAAAGAAGCGGATGAAGTGATCGGTATGTTCACAAAAGTGACACACCGTGAATGTATACTGAAACCGACGGTGGGTCCGAAGCGTGGGCACGCTTCCTACTAATGACACGAATCCATGCGAAAAAGGAAATATTATATATGAGTCAATCCGAGAAAGCATAAGCCAAGGCGTTGTTTCAGTTCTTTTATTTTTCGTATCGTATCAAATAGGTACTTATAGTTGTTTTTGTGACCCAACGCGAAGTGCAACGACTCTGACGCGATTGCACTCCTGTCATCGACGGAATAATAATAACGACACAATAAACTCAAATATCAAGTCCGTTGGCGGCGCAAACGATCGCGCTTCATCGATTTACGCGATACAAACGCGTACATTATGTACGTGTAAACGTCACGCGGACGATCTGACGCGCGAGATGCGTAAACGTCGTGTTTTTTTTTTTTCCGTATTATTATTCTCTTGAAAAAGTCGACAAGACGACGTCCGCGCGCGCGTTACCCACCGCCGCGCACGCCGCAGGTGGTGATTTGAATTTCCCGATATGGTGGCAAAAATTACATTCGAAAATTATCCACCGTATTATACACCTAACGTATGCGCCAAAACGGTTTCGGATGATGCGACCGAAAAGTTTGTCGCGTTTTACAGACCGCCGCCGCGTAGCGGGGCGTTTGCACTTTTCGAGTTTTCGGTCTCGTCATCGTGACGCGCACGACGGGAACGCCGCCGTTCCGAGCGATCGTCCGCGAAACATTCCTCGAAATCTCAAAGTTAGGGTGACGAACCGACAACCCCTTCGAGTGCGTCGTTATCCTTTTCATTTTTTTTTTTTTCGCCACCGTTCCCGTCGTCGGTGCTCTGTGCGGACGTTATATTATTACATACGCGCGCACAAGTGCTGCCGAGAACTAACCGCGCGCTCCGCAGTATCGTCGGAACGGTATATGTATATGATTGATATTTTTCGATACGTCACTGATGATATTGTGCCTTTCTAAATGTATACCGATGTTTGTTTGGATTTTATTTTTGAAAAAAAAACACAAGTTTACAAATTTTAACTGTTATTGTCGCGACGGCTTCCATTCGGCATGGCGAGTGAACAACTTTTGTACTGCCGAACAATATTGAGGTAGACAGACGATATTATTTTCATATCACACTACAATAAAATACGTACTTCTGCTATTACTCAATATAACGAATAATAATCGTATAGTCGCGCGTAGACTCGAACTGTTCGCAAAACGTAAATCGTGTACGGCGGCAATCAATATCGAGAAGTGATTTTTGAAAAACCATTACGGCGATCCTTTTTACTCTGTGACCGTTGGACGGAGCCGGGGGTTTAATTTTCTAATGTAATTATATTGGTCAACGTTAACGACGAATGACCCGGAATCGGTCAATCAATCAAAGTGATCGTAACTTGGAACAACAGGCCGCTCCATCATCATCAGCGGTTCCGCGGCCAGGGACGAGGAGGTTTTATTTTAAGCAAAGTTACCTACGTATATATCGAGTGGTGAATTTTTCATTTCACATTGATGACTACATTCATCATAAACAATTTAAACATTAAGAATATTATAATTATTGAAAATGTATTAGCGAGAAAATCGTCGAGCCTAATAATATTATAATATGCAAACGAAATGAATTAATTGATTGCGATTTAAATTTTTTACAGAAATATCGACACGTATTGTAATTGATTTGTAAAAATGAACGACTTCGAGAGAATATGAAGACACAATTTTGTAAGGTAAATATTAATAATTACGAGGATATCGTTGTCCGTAGGGAATAACGTTACATTTTTATTATTTTTATCGTGTAGACACCACTCGTTAAAACATAAAAACCATAGTATAATAGCACGATAAACAATAATAATAACATTATTAGGAGGTACTATTTGACATGAGATTGTTAGTTTTTTTTTTTTTTTGTGACCGGCGTTTAAACGTTTGTTTTAAATTACGTTTAATGATAATCGTGTAGTAATTGATAATTTTCAAATTATCTCATACAGACACCAACTATATTCGTCTCGTATGATAAATCGGTTTACATCCGTCAAGTCGGTTTGACAAAAGTCTATTATTTCAATAGTTTTGATTGTTGTCTACGATATGAAAGTTATACCGTGCAGTGGTTTACCGTTGCCTTCTAAAACGCAGACAGACATATATTATTTATACAACATAAAGTTTTCGCACGCACGTGTGCGCGCGCTACGCAAACACACACACACACACACACACACATTTATACACGCACAACCGATGCATAGTACGAGCCGGTTGTTTGTATAATATTATACCTATTTCATAAAATCAAATAGTCATAATAATATATTAATAATGATTTATTAGACCACCCACCCGAGGAGGCGGCGACAACTCGACTTCATATACCGGACCACCTGTTGTTTTGATTTGTAAATATATATATTATGTGTGCGCGTGCGTGTGTGTGTCATATACTGGCGCAGATTAGGAACAAGACGCGGCGCGCGCTGTACGTACAGTCGGCGTAGTAGTTGTTGCATGTCATTCAACTCTGTTTTCTTGTCCCCGGCAAATCCTTTTTGCTCCTTGTCACCGCGGTGGCCGGTGCCGCACTTGACCGGACAAGCTAATTCGGGAGCTTCACGTATACAATACGCCGCAGTAATAATAATAATAATAACAACAACACGATCGTAATCAAACTGCAATCACGGCCGACAGATATTATACGACGCGTACGTAATGTCGCGGTGTGTTGTATTATCGTCGTCGTCGTCGTCGTACGTATATATCATAAGGTCAAGGTGTAATGTATATAATGTGTGCGCGTGTAATTGAAGCTCTTAACTGTCGGCTCGCGTGCACTCTCCGTCGACGCGGGGACGTCTTCATTTGTTGTTGCTCGTGTACGTAAATGGATTTCAAAAAACTCGCTTATATTCTTCCACCGCGACGGTAAAGTATTTTAAATTTGCAGTTTTTTTTTTTCGTTCGGAATCGATGGTCTCTACCGCCAGTGATGTTTCCGCGTTAGCTGTACGTGAGCTGTACCTCTGCTCTCGAGATTTCAACGGTTTTTTTTTTCTCAATAGTAGTATCCCTAGTCTTTTTGGAATAATTTAGCATACGTTTTGATTTTTCTAATATGGTCAGAACTTTTTTCTCTATAAACCTCCATCGTACACGATGAAATATTAATCGAAATACTTGATAACGTTTTTTTAATTGGAAATTCGCTTTGATTATTGTGTTATATAGAAACGAAAATAATAAAACTAGTTGTACGAGTAGTTGAGCAGACGAAGTAAATC
This sequence comes from Drepanosiphum platanoidis, assembly GCA_948098885.1. Lineage (NCBI taxonomy): Eukaryota > Metazoa > Arthropoda > Insecta > Hemiptera > Aphididae > Drepanosiphum > Drepanosiphum platanoidis. Next base: position 22,311,014 of record OX402528.1, read on the forward strand.
GTTCAAAACGACATGAAGAATAATTAATTTGACTATATCGACATTGTTCACACTATTTGAATAGAAAATATTTTACGACAAAGGTATGAATAGTGTAAAAAACGTAATTGAAATTTGTTTCATAAAAATAATGTACATTCGTTATTTTGCAGCAGCGACAGATACATACTACTGAGCGGAACAGTTATTTTGTTTGGTGATTTCGAGAGGTCGGGTAAGAGCGTTCGGGTCTTGAGGAACGCTAATTTTTAATACGCGTTTGCCGCGTTCTTTTCCCGACGTTTTTCCAAAACAGGCGTTATAAATATCATCGTGAACGTCGTTTGAGTGGAGAAAACGTTTCGGGACAAATTTCAGAAGGAATTTATCGAATCGCATGTCTCTGTCTACAACAGAACCACGTCTTAGCGGGCTTCCAGATGGTTAAATATTTGTGTGTGTGTGTGTACGTGCGACGATGTAAACATATAGGAAAGATCTCTCTACTACTGTTTTATTATTATTATTATACGCGCGCGAGTAGCCCAAACAGTAGCATCGGCGGTTATAGGTTAGGACACATAACAAGCGGTGCAAAAAAGTGTCCTCTCCACGACGACGGCGTATACAATAATTATATATACGCGATCGTCATATTGAATTGAATTAAAGCTAAAAACATTTTTCGGTGCTCGACCGGATTCTTTAATGCGGGCAAAAAAAAAAATAAATAAATAAAAAATAAAATAAAACCAAATAAATAAAATAAAGCGACGTTAAATGAACACTAGAAGCTCGAGCCGAAAATTGTTCCCTTTCGGCATCCCGGTGGAAATTAGAAGAAGAAGAGAAAAAAAAAAAACAAAAACAAATAAATAAAATATAAAAACCGGCCGCGATCGAGGGAGTGGTAACAATAGTCGGCGCGGCATTTATATACGTGTCCGTTTACAGCGGTCGTTTCGGTTTGATTAATGGCGGTCCGTCGCAGTTTTGGTATATATACACACTGTGCACACGCGGACTATGACGACACGGACATAAAAGGATCACGAGAGCGAAAAAGACGAAAAATAAATAATTCGAATTCTCGAAACTATTAAAAAAAAAAAAAAAAAATCAAATAATAATAATAATAATAAAACCGGTAGCCGCCGCGTCGTATAGCCCCGGCGTCGTGCATCGTGCTCTCCAAAATACCTATACGTAATGATATAATGACGTGCGACGCGAAAACCGACCGTTTTGTTTCGTCCGCGCGAATCCTTACGGTATTTCGTTCGGTCGCAGTTTCTAAACCGTTCGCCTATTAACTATACGTATATACCTGCACCTTGCCTGTGTAACCAATAAATATTTATATCGATTAATTATCGAAAAAAGCGCGGACTTATGGTACGAACTGAAAGGGGCGACGAATAAGGAACGCGTTATTAATCCGTTTAGAGCTGATCAATAGAACAAATTACTTTCGACTACCGTTCAACCCGAGGCTTTAAATCGACTCTTTTTTTCCGCGGACTGCGACACTGAAAATAACGGACATCTAAAAAATTTATTATATCCTTCGAGGAATGCTACCGCCTCGATTTTTCGCACATTTTTAGTCACACGAGTAGTGGAGAGGCCGTTAAGAGGCCAGGCGTTAACTATGACTTTGGGAACTCTACCGTTTGTTTTTTTTTTTTTCTACAATATTTTCGATTCTATAGACGAAAGATAGTCGTTGATGAGTATAATATTACTATAAACGGCTGATTAAATCCGCTGATTATGTAATTTATTCACAAAAATTGTATTCGTCAGCAGTGATGGATATATATGTATAAATTATTCATTATCACTTATCGCGTCTTATCAATCGCAGAGATCAATAATTTTGATTTATGACGTATATAATAAACAATATATAGGTTCTAGAATAATTAGTACATTATTGACAAAATCATGCCGAACAGCTAAGTATGAATGTATGATATACGAGTATATAATAAGAGGACTTCGATTTTCGTTTACTCGTGATTTATTTAATTTTTTTTTTTATCTTCCTAGTGCCTAATATATTTGATTACTGAATATTTTCAAAACGCTATACCAAACAGCTATAAGTTTTAATAGAATCGATTGTTTTTATTTTCGAAGTGCATTGTTGATTTTTAAAATTTACGTGTTTTTTATTTATTATGTTTTTGGGGAAAAGCATACAATGCCTAGGTACTAAATAAAAAAAATAAAAAATGTTTTATACATTATTTTCGAATGAATTCTAAGTGGATATTTTTTTAACGATTGTTGTTTACAGCAGCGTTGTTTTTTCATTATTATTCGGTAACGACTTGATTACTGAAATAGAATCAACTAATTCTTTATTGAATTAAATATTATTCTGAGAAAAATAAAGTAAAAGAAACCGTAACATTATTGTGTAAACACGCTTCTAGTGCAATCCAGCTAGACCGATCTAACTCAAGCTGTATTTCTCTCCACGGTGTACAGGTACCTTTATAGTGTGCAGTACTTTTTAACTTTATATTTTTGAGTTTGTTAACATTTTGGTTAACCTTTACTCGTTTTTAAATTATATAAAAATGGTTTCGAAGCGTAAACAAATTAGGACGGTTGCCAATACAAGGGCTTGGGTGGCTCGTCGGACGACTCCCAATCCATTTGTTCGGACTCGTCGACGGGGACGATTTCCTTCGGTTTAACCTCGGGGTTCGCGACGAACGCCCAGAACGGCCGGCGCGGAATTCGAATTGTTCCGTTCGCCGAGTGAAGACTACCTTCGTGGCGACGAACGTGTCCCGAAGACCATCAATATGATACAAATGAGTATCCAGACTTAATGATTCATACATGCATACTAATTGTTTTTTCACTGTTCTAGATTTTCAAGAAATACTTCAAAATAACAATAATTACGGTAATATCACAAATAAAATTATATTTTAAAGTATTTACTTATATATAGTACATATTGGGTTTTAAATATTAATCTCATACTATAGTGTTATAGAATAAATTAGCAAAATAATATTTGTTGCTCAGTTCATAAACTAATTGAAAAATAGTCAAAAATTGCCCAGCTCTCTAAATGAACCTACTACCAATACAAAGACATATAAGACAGTATAACATTCTGTAAAATCGGAAAATACTGTTATAAAACAAAAATTATTTTGCTGACAAATGGATTAATTAAATAGGTTAAATAATTAATATATTTATAGGTATGGAAAAAAATCAGTTTTTATTGGTTTTTAGTAAAACAATTGTTTTTTCTAACCACCGGCTGTGGTACGTATAATGTATTTGTATAACAATTCGAGGAATAATAAATATTTTAATTAAATTTCAGAGATACACGTGAGCTCGAACACTGCAAACACGCGGTTTGATAAAATAACGACGTTCTCGAACAATTATAGTGAGAAGAGTTATTAGATGATTTGAATAGCACGATTTTAAAATAAATCTCCAAGAAACGTCGAGAGGAACATAAAAGTCGGATCAGGTAATGAACGAAAAAAATATAATATAATACGAACTAAATATGTGAAATACCAAAGTACGTACGTTCGAAACACATGAGGCTCTCGTTTTTTTAAAAATACAAAATATAATATTGATGTTTGGATACCAAACAATTCGGGCAACGAGTTAGTATTTTTCTTTTCGTTAATTACACGACAATATTGTTATCGAACTACCCGTACGTGCGATGGGTTTTGCAACAACTTGTATTGTATTCAAAGATTTTATAAGCAATAAAGCTTTTTCATAAAATTAGATACACGCCAGGGGCGGTCATACGGGAGTAGGGGGGTGAAAGGTATATATCCTAAGCAGTGACTTTAAATATTCAAATAATAACGCCCGGAGAAAATGTTTCAATGCCTAAACGATCTTATAAAATACTGTTTATAGGTGCTTTGGAAAATATATTGTATGAATATAATATACGTATTGAATTAACAGTTCAAAATACGAGTATAAAACATTTATTATAGGCTATAATTTTTTCGATTTTTTCGTCATTTTTATAGCAATTTAAAAATACGACGATCGTATATTAACAAAATAAACAATAGATTTTGTATAATTTAATTACAACATCTGTAAAATAATTGTTTATTTTAATTAATTTTCTTAAGCTATACTTTAAATACACAAGTCGATCTCGTTGTGTCTTTGAATGATCAAAGTGAATTTCGTTAAAAATCCGTTTCATCAACCTTCCCCCCTCCCCCGCGTCAAAACCGTTTGACCTCCACCGGTACACACACACACACACACGATATTTATATATTAACGATATAATATTATCAACGTGTACAGAAAATGCAGCCCGTGGCGTTAAGATTTCAAGAAACGATCATTAATATTTATTACTCTCTGTAAACCTATAATAGCGATAGCGCATAACGTGTTGCCGAGCACAGGTCGCGTGAAACGTGTAACTACACCGGCCAATCTGCGCGCTGCATTTCGTACCCGAGTGCGTCGTTTGATTTAACATAATAATACGTGTTTTTTTTTTTTTTATTTAACGTCAAATGCGCTCGACTCGAAAATACCTCGTGCCGTCCGTGTAATGTTCGTTCCGCCACGGCGGAATACATTACGGTTTTACGTGTAACGTTCGCCCGCGTTTCGACTGCAGTCGACATTTAAATAATCATTTCTAGGAACCGCGCGAGAAATAATACAATTATTTACGTCTCTTATGCAAATCGCGTTTAATTAGACGGCCGTTTGATTCGACTGGTGAATTCGCGAAACGCGAGAAACGACTATCTCGGCCGGATAACAGGTAATCCAAGGCCACGTCGCGTCGTCGCTGCGTTTTAGTAGTTTTGGAAAGGCACCAGCAAAGGAGTAGGTATACGGCGCGACATAGAGTCGTAGCAGTATAAATATAATATAACGGACGGGCATTATTATTCATGTGTTTGCAACGACGACTACTGCATAGTTGTGCCAGGTATCCACTCGTGGGTCTTTGAAATCTTAAAAATATTTTTACTATACAACCGCTGTACCTATAGGTATATTCGTGTTTTGATTAAAGAAAAAAAATTAAATGAATACTCGCTCGCGTTCAAATTCACAATATTCGCTATCTGCCCGCGGTCGATCAAAAGAACACGTGTATAACAATCCACAGATCCGAGTTGTATATATACAGTGTACACATACATATATACTAAATTTAGTCACACACGCAAACCCGTCCTGGACAGTTCGATATTTGGGCAGTCATAGCATCAGAAAACAATTTATAGGTACCTACGTAACAGGCCACGCCCCAATCACGTACAATGTTTTGATAAATCAAAACAATCGAAACGAAATTATTAATTCATATCGAATTGCAAAAACATACACATAGGTCCGCATACACTTTATATACTCGACTAAAAAGTAAACACACAAAAACTTACGCGAGTTACAGGGCTAAAGTTAAGATTTTTTTACATTTTTCGACGTCGGACAAGTGTGATTTTACAAGATTTTACGTTCGCTTTACGGTTCTATTACTTACGCTGCAAGGTGTTAGAAGTTTTCCAGCGGTGAAATGAATGCCGAAACAAATTACGTTTCCTTAATGTCATAGTTCCATCGCGAACTGTAGTATATAACTATGAAATGTTTTCCGCGACGCGACGGCGAGCGTTTCACTCAACAGCCGCCGCGCCGTATGCCATCGGTCGGTGGAAACAGCCGAGTCAAAACTCTATATGGGCCGAATAAAACTCACGAACGACACGAACGGTCAAGAATCGGGTTTCGCCTCAAAAAAAGTCACGAGTCATTCAGTCTGAAGACAAACCGCAGATCTCCCCGAGTATGAATAATCACTCGGAGACGACTGTGCCCGGGCCGTATTAGCAGGAATTTCGCGTCGTAAAAGCGCCACGTGTCCCGTTATAGTTTTTTCTCGCGCGTTTCGCCGAGCGCACCAGACGTAACTTGACCCGTAACACAGGACTGTTTCCCGACACGTTTTTTCTATTTTCTCTAGCATAATAATAATTGCAAGACGGTCTGAGACTCGGCGCGATGGCTGTAGGACAAGACCGTGTATGGTTGAATCTTTCGGCCCGTGTGGCTAGGTTTCGATACTGTATAATAAATACGTATAGCTGCATCGCTTCTCGTCGTATTAACAACGCTCGTCTGTCGAAGAGCGGCCAGTTTATACAGGTTCACGGTCGTAAACGGTTCGATCGATTTACGGGCGTTAATCGTTATCGCACCCGTGTATTATTATTATTACCATACGTATACTATACTACACGGATCGTAATAATATCATAACGTGGAGTTAAAAGAATGACAGGAAAAAAAAGGAATAGACTTCTATCACAGTCCATTGTTGGCGCGAAGAAAATATCATCGGGCACATAATATACATATATTATGAAATTACGTATACGGGTAACCCCTTTTCCGTGATGCCGCGTTTCGGACCCGCGTGTGCGCCGAGGACGACGAGGGCGACCGGGGGCGCGCGCTCGCGCGCGGCTCGGCGACGACGTCTATGACCAAACACTTTTTCGTGTCGTCGTCGTCATCATCGTCGTGCAGTCGATTTTTTCATCCTTCTATATTTCGAATATTCTCATTCATCCGTTAGTAGGCACGCCGTCGGTGGAGGAACGGAGCGAGCGAGACCGAGAACGCGGTGCGGGATTCGTATACACGTACACTTACCTATGAATAATACGAAAACAACGCGCTATGAAATATTCCAATCAACCGTGAATGTCGTCTATACACTCGCCCGGTGCAAGTATACGGTATATACAACATAATGCATACCTATAAATATGTATATATAATATGTAAGTATATATATACGTAGAAAACGCCTGTGCGTGTGGACGCGATTGTAAGCGCAGCGGTGGCGCGTTATACAATGTAATCGTGTATATATATATAAATTATATCGTATATACATACCCGAAAATAGTAATAATAATAACAATATATAATATATATATGTAAACGAAAATGTGTGTATGTATATTATCGACACAGTAGAACGCTTCCGCGGAACGGACGTCATCCGTGCACGGCGAACGCAAACAAAAGATGGCCGAAAAACTTTTCCTCCGCGTTTATATTATAATAATATACGTTAATACATTCAGCCGCCGTAGTAGCTGTACGCGCGATGACGGTAAAATTTACAGAAGAGGCAAAAAAAAAATCGAAATAATAACACATAAAGTCGATCGGGCTATGCGTATTATTTTCGTCGTATTATAATTCGTACCCGTAACACGCGTATAAGAACAATAATAATATTAACAATAATAACAGCGGGTACGTATAAACGGCTTTTCTCTCGTCTCGCGACGGACTAACAAAGGAAATTGGCGAGGAAACTGCGTTTTATGTTGTTATCGTTCACGGCAATATTTTTAAACACTACCGACGTCACGCGTTAAAGCCTCTGTAGTTAAGTTTTAGGGGCAGTGAAGGTTAGATTTTTAACTCGAGCTTTTCACGTGTAATTTTTTTAATCACACTGCCCCTCGTCGACTGCAAAAAAAGATAAATAAATTGAATAGCTATTACACACGTTTATTCAATTTTTGTCACCACGACGGTACCTACATCGAAGTATAATACGTACTACAGTAGCAACTGTTCGTAAAAATTATTTATATTCGTGGCATTTTAACGCGTTGGCGTCGAAATCAATTTTAAAACATATCGCAAGCAAATCTATCGAGATGAAACCCATCACCATTTTGCGGTAATAAAAAATACACGTCCAACCCCATATCCCACATAATGATACACCAATTCATGATGACACTCGTAGGCTTATGGTTAATAATTAATAATTCTGGTCTTGTTGCGTAAAAAAAAAAAAAAAAACCGTGTCACCGTTCACCGCACCCAAAAAGTAGGTATTACATGCGACCGCAATACCCGAACACAATACGTATATGTAGATCGGCGCCACAGTCCAAACGAATTCGAAGATTGTTATTGCTGCGTGATTCGCGATACGATAAATTTAATAATTTTACCATCTCGATCATATTATGTAATCATCGCATAATATACGCACGTGTATAGGTGCTGACGAGGTATTACGAAAAAAAAAATGTCTTTCCGACAAGCGATTTTTGTGTATTTTAATCATTACGGTCTCTATATTATAGTCGGTGTAGGACTCTTCGAAATATACGTCATCGTCGTTACTATACCGTTTCGAATACACCGCGATGTGTACCGTAATAGTCAAATCGACCGACGACCGAGCAACACACCGTTGACAACACTATATTATTGTCGAGTAATTCGTTTTGATGAAGTGTGCGGCGCGCGCACGTCTTTTAATATTATTATTATTATTTATTAAACTCTCTCGTACGGCGAGTAATTCGGCAGCGCCCGCATTTCGTCGTCTGTGACCGGTCGTCTGTCGGCTCGTCGCGGTCCGTCGCGTCGCCGAGAAAGAAAAATAATATGTTTAGGAGAAAAAAAATAAAATAAATTTATAGGCGAATAAATATATATATAAACGAACGGGGTATGATTTACAAGAGGAGTAATTAAAAACAATAACCCGATCGTCAAAGACGTTAAAAGAGCGGAGAAATAGTCGGAAACTTTTCGCGCGCCCTTTCCAAAGAAACTGGCAACAGTCCAACGCTCGTCGCGGCGGAGTCGAGCGAATGTATTGGGGATGAACGACGACGACGCGTTGCGAAAATATTATCGCAGTCGATTAAATCCACGGCGCGAGCGTGAAGTGTGCGCGGCGACGGTTAAACCGACAATCGAAACCTTACACACCCGCCCGAATCCGGGCAATAATCTGAGGCTTTGTTTTGACGTTTGGAGACATTTTGAAACCTAGTGCGAGCGTTGTCGAGTCACGTGCGGACCGAAAAAACACTGTCGGCGACCAAAATGTTCTCGTGCGCCACGTTCGCGATGTATTCGATAAACATTTTACAGACGAAACAAAATTGTTTTCCAAACGATTACTCGGCGTATTAGTGACCACCGTTTGTTTTTCATCGACACAATAAATATTTTCCTATTTCTCGCCGAGAAGCTATTATACTGATTCGTCTTTACGACAAAAGCTCGACCCAGAGAACCGATTCAACACTATCCGCAAGTTTTGTTCGCCCATGCGATTACACGATAGGAGTCGCGAAGCAGCACGAATAAACGAGCTGCGAATTTCGCGAAAAAAACGATCAATTTCACGTGCGACGAATTATAAAAACTTTAAGCGCCGCACTCTCGTCGTCGTCATCGACGTCGCGGGAAACGAGAAGTTTTAAAACGAGAAAATGACAACGACGAGCCGTTTTAAAAGTTTATTAATTACGTACAACGTTAACGAACGAGTGGGAAAAAAAACAGAACGATCCGGGCGCGGCGAAAAAACCGGCGTCGTGTCGGATCGCGAAAATAAACATCACTCGCGAAACAACCGTATCGCGCTTTGCCCGTATGTGACATAATATTATTATTTATGCGGACGAAACGCGAGCGTATATCGTGTCCGAACGAAAGGCACGCGACCTCGGCCGAGGGGTCGAAACGCGCGGCGAGCGAACGCGGCACGCGCGGACCGACATTTTTTGTCACTTCCGTGTAACGCGCCCGCGACGATAAAAAAAAAATAAATACATTTTTGACGTTTCGTTCGTTTTATGGAATTGAAATGGGAAAAAAAAAACCCAGGACTAGCGAGCGCGTGCGCGCTCGTGGTCACTCGCACCTGGGTGGTCGTCGGTACGTCCCCGTAAAACGTCGGACGTACATTTATATAGCGATTATCAAAATAACAGTTTTCGAGAAGAAAAAAACCCCCGGAAAAAAACAAAAACGCGCGTGCTTAATAATTATTTAATAATAATAACACACAAGCCGCACAACCACCCCCCTACCCCGGCCATGTGCCTCTTCTTCGGCTGCACGCAGAAATATAGCATCGGCCTACTCGTCCGTACTCGTATAAATATCACACATATATTTATATATAAAAATATTTCGATAAAAAGGTGCCTACGCAGAGATACGGGTTACCGCTGGTTACTAGTTGTACGCGTATAAATATACGTAAATATATTTACCACCCGGTCGACGGATTTCGGCGATAAAGACGTGACGGAGCGTGTGCATACACGACGTGCACATAATAACGGGTATGGCCGTATTATGTTTTAACGTTCCAAACGGTATAACGTACGTCGTGGGTGTATACAATAATATTATGTAGAACACGCGCGCGGAGAGATCTCCGGGCAAGAGAGCGTTTTATTTTTTTTTTCGTCTTACAAACGAGACGTGCTGACAACCGTCCAGGATTAACGATACGCACCCCTGTACGTATCCACTGCAGTGCGTCGTCTAGATTTTCGGTCCACGTCAGTGCTGCCGATATAGGGCACAAACTCTTTTCTTCAGAAAATAACCATAATGTATAAAAACGCCAAGACCGATTGGTGAATACGCCGCCGTCGGGATGGTTTCGAAACAAATCGATCATTTCATCGGGATTCGGAGGAGGCGACCGCATCACGTACGCGCGCCGGTGCCCTCGCGGAAAATTAATTAAACGAGTAAAAAGAAAAAAAAGAAAAGAAATATTCCACCGGGGACAGGAAAACGTATTACTTAATCATCCTTCTCGCTAGCGCCCCTGCGCTATTTCATTACACTTCGGCAGGACCTCTGCGGCAACACCGGGGGTCTCGTATATAGTGCGGGCGCGCACGTCCGTATTCGCTCGTCCGCAGATTCGAAGACGGAACAACGAGAAAAACTCGACGTACGACGACGTCGTGTTGCCCAGGCAAAAATAGCACGGGTTTCCGTTCAATCGCGGCCGCTCGATTTCGCAGGCTTTGAAAGAATAACGACGTTCCATAAAAATCACGAGCATAATTTAACGATAATCGTGTTGTTCTGAAAATTTGTAAGAAATATAAAAAAACCAGTTCCGACGAAAACGGCTGAACATCGTTTATCGAAAATAATAACAATAAAGACGATAAAAAAAAACTGACGCGAATCGGCGACGACGGTCGTCGTTTCCGGTGCCGCGTATAAATAATATTAACGTTTTGATTTCCAGTCTTAATTTGACATTTTACGGCGAATCGACGAGTTTCGAAAAAATAAAGTTCATCGACGCGATCGGTTCGCGAGAGGCGGAATTATTCTCTCGAAAACGCAACCGTTGTCGATTTGAACGGGAGTCGATATAGTTACGCCGGCGCACGTCCGGATAAAACGTCATTCGTCTCCGTTTAATCGTTTCGAACCGCGTTTATTACGGGGCAGTGTTCCGTCCGTCGCGCCTTTATTTTCCAAAACTCTCGCGCGCACGCCGATGAATTATTCGGTAAAAAAGCGTTTTGAAATCCGTACGTCGTCGCATTATTTACGGCGCGACCACCATAAACGCATTAAGTGATTTTTTTTTTCCTCCGCCGCCGCGGAAGCCGTTGACTTTATGATTAACATTAACGGGGCGACCCGTTATGATGCGTATACATTATTATACACACGGCCGGGCGAGTCTGTGAGTATTTTTTTCGTTTTTTGTGTTTTTTTCTATCATAATTTTCTTACCGAAAACCGCGTTAGCAGACGTCATTGCGACCTGCAGGCGAATACGGGTATGCGACATTATAATTGTTTTATCTAGCTGCTGCGGTGGTAACGAATTTATAATAACGTCCCGGACGTTTCTTTTCTTTTCCTTTTTTTTTTTTTCAAGCGTATTTTAAAACTTTCAATCGCCGCGGAAAACCCTAGTATACCATTACGCTTACCTGCCTACAGTATAGATGTACTTACCTACTTCAAAAGTAATCACGGCGAAATCCTGTGATTATAATGAGCATCGTACACCTGCATTAAACTTGGTCCGAATGGAGAAAATGCAGTTTGCGACGACACGAACAACATCAGAAATACTTCTGTCGCAGTGTTGAGAAGGAACTCGTTTCAAAATGAGTTCCTGGGACGAGATCTTTTTGTAGGTACAAAGCTTGGAACTGTATTCCATAAGAATAAAGGAAGGAGAAGAGTGAACCACCGTGTCCAAAGTTCAAATAAGCAAATAAAATTAATTAGGCCGTCATTAGATTACACCGCCTACTACCTGGCAAGACCCAAAAATAAAGATGAGTTGAAATCGGTTCGGACGATAATAAATTGTCGTTGACTTTCTCTAGTCGGTGTTTTACGTTTTTTCAATCTTATTCGACTCGTCGTCGGATAAAGTCGTCCGAAATATTTTGTTAATTTAATGTTAAGTTAGTTTTTATTTTAGATTTTATTAGATTGATTTCGTTTGTTTTGAGAACGTTTAACATCCAAATTGACGTTATGAATCATTTCGGCATTGGAAGTCCAATGACAAACGAATCACATCTCAAAGCAGATAAACCCATTCCAATTTATATTACGTTAAAATTGAGCAATAATTATTCAAATACGATTGTTAATCGTAGCAATTTATTAATAAAAGATTTATTATTATAAGCTAATTAATATGTTATAATATGCATATTTTCGAATTTTCACATAAATATGTGCATATTTAACAATAATGTTCGCATATCGCAAATCCATAACAAAAAATAATGATAACCGGATAACTCTGAAAGTTTAAACGATAAACAAACACATGAAAAAACTTTTTTTAAATCGTTTTCGAGTAGCTTTCTACCCATATATGGAACGCGATAACCTGCAGACGTTAAAATCATCGGAAAATTCTATCGCGATAGTTTCCGAAAAATCGTCAGAAACGATGAGGCACGAAGCCGTGGAAACGGACGTCCACAGACGGCAAACGTCGTCGGGGAGCCGACCCGCCGAGTGATTGACAACGTTGCCGCGACTAGTAGTCGCGCCGCCGAATTATTAACCGCGACGATGACGTGCTCGGCTTTTCCGGAGAGAAAACATCGAGAGGGAGAGAGAGAAGTCGGCCTCACAAAGGCCCGCGGTAAAATAATATTCTCGGCGATCGTCATAATGACACAATATATCGCGCCGCCGTCACGCGCGAGTCGTTTTCCCGTCTCCGGCGGAGGTTTCGTCATTATCGTCGCTGCGGCGAACAACAATGCCCGGCCAAGTTTTCGCACCGGGGAGACCGCGTGGTGCCGTGTTCTATGCGACGTGTTACAAGTTCTTACCGAGTTTTGAGTGACTTGGCGCGTGGCACCTACGCTCACGATAAATCACGACAGCCAGGTGGCGTGGCCGGGATTTTTTTTTTTGGTTTCTTTCGATGGTTCGTTTTATTTTGTTACCCGGGGGGTCTGATGTTAAACACGCAAATAATCGTAATTATTCGTATCCTTAAAGAAAAAAAAATCATTCAGAAAAGCACCCGGAGGGTCGATGATCTTCGTGTTGATACTATGACTTTATAACGCTATAAAAAAGGCCCCGTCTCAACAAGCCCTGGAGATGATCCGAAAATCACGAGGTTAACACGTCGGTCATAATAAACGATTTGAAATCATACGCGTAGGTCGAGTCGGTCAAAGGTTTTCACCCTACCTTCCCCTACGAATTATTGGTCTTGGGACGGATGGCGCACGAACTCGATGGCCCCCGCCACAAGCACGCGTCGAAGTGACGTCTGGGAAACGTGACGGGCGAATTTTTTGGTTTTTCTGAGCCCGCGATCCGTCGCCGAGAGACGGTTAGAAAGTCCGCAATATATCATGCACGAGACGCGTTCGTCGGCAACGAAATCGGAGTTAACTGATCGGATAAGACTTCGTCCGCGCAAGTGCAATTACCGAACAGCGCGGAACGCGACTTGTGTACCACTCGAAACTTACTCGGGGTCCGCATGTTTCGCGGTTTCGTCTCCGTCGCGGGTCGAACGTGCGACGAGAGATTTTGGAAAAGTCGCACGCGAGAAATTAAGAGGGAGAAAATATAAACGCAGAATTTAGACGATATCCTCTCGTTACAATCCGTATATTATATCTGCAGTACATAATAATATATGATACACTAAGCATGTGTGCCCAAGTACATAACATTAATTAATATAGCGTTATAAAAATAATAATTTATTAATAATACAAAATTATATAACTTATTTAGGTAATGAATGCTCTTCTCTGTTATCGAAAAGCAATCGATTGTGTACAATACAAGTTGAAAGTAATAAATAATATGAGAGTAACAACGAAATAGTTTTAAAATATATTAACTTTTTTTCTTTTCTTTTCTTTTGTTTGTTTTTTTTTTTTTTTTTTTTACCGTGTGTGACGTGAACAACGCCGGGAGAGAGTGCTTGTGTGCGGGTGAGCTATACAGATAAAATAACATCTATGTAAACCTCAAGTGAATACAATACACCGCACACACAAACACACTTGTTCGCGCAAATAAAATAACTTGATAAAAAATATTAAACTATGTAAACAGGGCTTTAATAGCAAATAAAAAAGTCGTTTTAAAATTAAAAAATTACAATAAATAAAATGATTCACATCAATGTCATGCGTAAAATCGCGAGTGTTTTCAAATTTGACGGCGAACGGTCGACCCGACCGATGTTTGATTTGTAATGACGTAGTGAAGGGGGGAGGGCCGTTCGATTGATTTAGGAACACCGGCGCAAACGATATACTCGTATGTATTACATATATCGTGTGTTTTTTAAATTAACTTAAGATTATTTTATTTTAAAATACAATATCGACGGCATTTAACATAAGAAAAACAAATGCCGGCTATTTAAAAACGACAAAATCAAATAAACTAACATGGAATACGTAAATGATTTGAATAAATTAAATATGCTAAAATAATAAAAAATATTAACCAACTATTTTGCAACAAATCTTAATAAATGTACATGTAATATTAAAATTAAACTAATTAGTTATAATAGTTATAAATAATAAGTGAGTAGTCACCATGGTTCTATGGGTTGACTTAGTAAATATAATACACATATATATAAATAAATAAATATATATTTATAAGATATTAAATAAAATCTAATTCGGACGTTTCAACTCATCAGCTCGGTACCTGAAAAATTAAAAAAAAAATAAAAAGGTCGATTAGACACGTTTGTTGTATAAATAATGATTTATCGACATTTGAACCGTATCGAATAAACAGTCGATTAAAACGATTTTCGCATCGTCGAACCTGCACTGTTGTGCGCGGTGAGCAGGTAAACTCGTCGTTCGAATGTCCGCTTTCCGGCGGATTATATTGCGAAAAAGAGATTTGTAAAAAAAAAGAAGACGTTTCAAACGTTTATCGCCACCGCGGATTGAGCGGCTCGCCAACAAGAAATATCGCGTTTAATATTTCTAATGAGAGTTTGGAAAACGAAAAATAAATAAATAAATAAAAACTCCGTGTCCGTTTCAACACAACGGCGGCGGCGGCTGCTCGAAGTATACGTATATATATCGTTAAACTCGGCGCGACCACAGCCCATCTGTATAAATAATACAACCCGCGCATCGGCCGCAGCAAGTCCGGCTTATACGGTCGTTAACCGTTGTCACAGAAGAGAGGGAAAATCTCCGGTGTACGGACTGAACTTAGGTGGTCTTTATGGTATCAGGCGTGCATGCGTCGGGCGGGTCGGGGGAGTCGGCGATAGTAGTAAATGAATGAGACTTAACGACGGCGTCGCGAAGAGAGAAAAATAAAACGTAACGAAGGGGTTAGTGGCGACGGACGGAAAGGTCAGATAATAAACTACAGAAAATATCGTAGGATTCCACATGAATGGCCGCCGCCGCCGCCGCCGCGAGAATAGTGTGCGAATGTGCGCGCGGCTGCAGCAGATTAATCATCGTGGCCGATTTATGACCACCACTATGGCGGATTCTCTCGGTTTAATTGACGATAAAAAAAAAAAAAAAAATCGCCGAGACACGGGCAGCAGCGCAAGTTGGCGTTTGCGCGCGCGCGTTCGGAAAAAAATATAAAAACATTATATTTATATAATATACGTGTAATGTACGACACGACGGACGTCTATACTACGAACGAGAGACGCGAACTCGAGTGGCGCTAATTAAACGCGGCGGCGGCGATGATTACGCGAGACGCCGCCGTTTCCGAGACTCGTTTTTTTTTTCCCCATCTACTTGTTTAATATCTTTTTTTTATTTCGTTTTGAAAATCGCGAGAGAACACGCACCCTTATCGGACAGGCGACGGCGGAGGGCCGCGGAAGAATCGTGACGATATCCAACGATTTTTATTAACGAACTGGTTTTGGGTACGCGCGTGGGGGACAAGGACGATGGTGGAGGAAAGAGAGTTTGCTCCGCAGTGACGTGGACGCCGTCAATGGGTTTGCCCGAGCACTTTTAAAAGCTGGAAAGATCGATAATTGGTTCGATTCGACACGGTCGATGATTTCAGAGGTGAATCGCGCGTAAAATCGAAACGTACGAGAAAAATTATCAAACCGACCGATTAGATTCGTACAAAATTCGCTTGTCGCCGCGACACACGATCCGCCGCCACGCGATATCACAAGAAAGTATTGTTCCGCAGTCAAAGTCGCCGAGACGACGCGACTCGGAATAAGTTTCGAAATGATTGGGCCCGGCGACGGCGACGGCAGAGCGTCGAGACCGCGAATAGAGGCGAGGGAGAGGCAGAGAGGAGTATCCGAATATGTGTACCGACCGGAAATGACACGGCCGCGACATAATGATGATTACGACGATACGATACATACACGTTGCGGTAATTGCGGGATCATCGCCGCCTCCTCCTCCCAGTGTCCCCCCACAGGAATTTCAATACGACTAGCCGTTATATATACGCTTCCGCCCGTCTCGTTTTACGTGATTACGTTGTTTTGAACTCGGGTGGTCACCGCGGTCTTACTAATAATAACCGTGGTACGGGTTAAAACGGAAATAATCACGTGAAAACGCGACTGTGGCTTTATATGTGTGTGTGTAAGCGCATGTGTGCGTGTGCGCGTGCCTACAGGCACATAATATATATAATACCGTCGTCGTCCAATGTCAACAACTCTCTGCGAGAGTGTCCGGTCGAGAGCAATACAAGCGCACACGTGCACAATAGCGTATTTGGAAACACGATAATCCCCGGTAATCAACCAACGAGTCACTCGATTCGATAATTTGACGAAGAGTTAACGAGTGTGTGTGTGTGTGTGTGTGTGTGTGTGTGTGTGTGTGTGTGTGCGCACAATACCAAACGAGTCTCGGTGAAACAACAGAACGATTTCAGCTTATCGTAGTCATTCGAATTAACAATTAGAAATTTTAATACGATAATCGCACGTTCACGAAACGTTACGGCACGCGGCCGTGTGTCGTACGATACACAGTTGTTGCAGTACGAAATTTTATCAACTGTCGAGAAGAACGCGACGACAATGACGATATCACGCATAATTGACGGTGGCGCGATCGAGTAAACGGTACACCGTACAGTGAGCGATGGATATTCGCGCGGCACAAACGTTTCGTGGACGTAAAAAGAAAGAAAAAATCGATGAATATGGAAGAGGAAATACTCTGACAGCGGGCTGAATAAACGATTTAATTGAACATTGTACTACCGCTAACGGATTCGGGATGAAAAAATCGTTTCGAAACGATATATACGAAAGACTGGTTGTAAAAATGGTAATAAAAATGCCATTAATTAGTGGTTTTAATTCAATCTCAATGCGTGTACAACAATGCGTGTGAAACGGGAAAAAAACGTGTCGAGAAATACAAGTACAGGAAGCTGGTACATCCGAACAATAATAGCTCATATAGCGTAGTCCCCTTATATAGTAGTGTGTATGATACAAATGAGTGTTGAGACATCAAAATGTTTTCTCACATTCCATCATCGTTCTGTCACACTGTGTTCCAATTTAAAAAAGCATTTTAAGGGACGATCCGTTACGGTTCGATTTTAAGTAACATAAAAAAAAAAAAGGATGTGAACTCACCTTTAAAGCCAGCCTCTTCTTCGGCGACAAACTCCGGCAAGTCTTCTGTGGGCTCGTCGAACTGTAAAAAAAAAGTTATAAAAATGTAGTGTGCGCAATACCATAACTATACTATTAATATACTTTTGACATTTTTTCCATTGTTATTAAAGCTATTAGAAATGTGAATTGGGTTTTCAATGTATAATTGTATATTATATAAAATAATGTATAATATCAGGATTTTTAAGTCTCCGAAAATGAACTTGTTGGAACCCGATCAATAAAAATGAACAACAAGATCGATTTTACAAATAAGACATTCGTTATTCTAATGTATTATTATTAAACATTAAAAATCTGTATAAAATACAAAACTTAAATGATTTTATGATATCGTTTCACAGTAAAACATTTCATCATAAAACTTAACCGAATCTTATAATTCGCCCGTGTCATTATCGAGTGTATACATTTTCAACGTCATAGAGCCAGTGTATTTAGAGAAGACTGAACGGTTTTAAAACACAGTTATTTGGTAAATTACGATACTCAGGTTCTACGTACTTAGATAGTAATTATCTTTGTGTAATATAACTTGAGTTTACACATACATATTTATAGAATTCTAAATAGAAATCTACAAAAAAAAAAAAAAAAATGGAAAAATAATGACAACTATTACTCGAGCTAAAAATGTGCATTGCTTATCATGTGAACGACGACTCCGGATAATGTAAGAAGCCGAGTAAGTAAAGACATGTTATTTGTGGAAGTAATCTTCAATACTTGCTGACATTTTACAACTTCATCGCGTTTATTAAAACGTACTGCACAGACAAGTCAACCGACATGTATAATATACATGACACATAAGTATATGTATGTATTATCATCAATTACATACGATAAATATGTATTTTTTTTTAACCTCGCTCATCCGTACGAGTAAGTTTACTATATTCGCATCCCGTTTTGGTTTATGTACAAATTAGAAATGCATTATTGTAATATTTAACCCGTTTTATAAAATATTTTCACTTTACGAGGAGTACACCGAAATAGAAATTTTTTCGAAGGAGTCAAGTAGTGTTAAGTATTCGCAAGTAATTCAGAAAATACTCCCATGTTGACGGTACACGTGTGCATCAGAATCTAAAGACTAATTTATGAGCGAATATTTTTCGTTATTAAAAGGATTGTACGGGATTATAACATTATATTGATTGTAACTAATAATATGTTTACTAACTTCAATAAATCTAAAATATATTGTGAAGTAATGAAAAAACAAATTTAATTAATAATAATGTTATTGTTTTCATTTGCATTAAATATGACAATTATATTTTAACACCACGCGAAAAAAATATTTTTATTGTATTTATCCATAAAAATATAATGTACTTAAGAAATAGTAGAATTTTCACGTTTCGATATTCTACCGGCTCGTGCTAATTGCTGATAATCACGTATTTAAAAAACATTACGTCACCCTGGTAAGTATTTCAAATCGACTCGGTACACATATTGGACTTCTGGCGTTGAGAAAATAACCTCAATATTAAAATTATCATTCGAACGACGTCATTACACGAAACGATTCAAACGTAATTCGACCCGAACAAAAATGTAATAAAATATACTAAGAGTTATTACAGTTACGGACCAATCTGCTTCAAAACGAAAAAAAAAATGATTTAATCAAACTCGAAACGATGACTTTTCAATAATAATAAAACTAGTTTATACAACGCCAAACTGTATATATATATTATAAAAAATACCCACGTATCCTAAATAATAACAATACCGAAATGTTAAAACGCATTTTTAAAAACGACGGCTAGTTTGCGGGTCCGATGAGAATAACAGCCGAGTCGACTCCGTAATACGCTAATAATCTCCAATCGACCGATATTGTTTCGTTTTAAACAAAGAAAAACACATCACGTTTTAGGCATGCGCCGGCTAATACTAGATACAACAAGAATGTTGTGGAGGGGGGGGGGGGTAAGGAAAACAAAGAAAAAACTACTGTTAATCGGTGATTTTTGTTCACATACCTATATTACTCGACGATCGCATTATATTGTGCGTGCGATGCGATTCTATAAAAACGGGCCCGAAATTCACGTTATATTTATTATTATTATCTACGCGCGCGTGTGCGGTCTTTCGGTCGCGCGAGATGCGATGATGATGGTACGCTACGATGAGAACAAACGGTTATTTAAACAATTTCCAATTAGACAAGGCCAATTTAGAATATATACAATTTCGTACGAGCCTCGGAGAGAAAAACAAGAAATAATGATGAAAGTGTAAAATGAAAAAATAAAAAAAATAAATAAAACCACAACGAACCGTTTAAAAAGAAACCAACGCGCGAGAACACCTTTCGGGGCGTGTGTGCGTGTGCACGCGGGGCGGGAAGGGTGTCGGATCGTTTCATTAACCCATTAGAAGATTTACCCCGGACCCCGGTTTAAGGGTTGTTATTAAGTAATTATTATTTTTTTTTTTCCTATTTAATATTATAATTAAATATTATCATAGCCGTTCGCTCTTCCTCTCCTCGCACGACGCACGCCTCTCTCACTCCTCTCGCTTCGCGGCATGTACACTCGAAGCCGGGTATACCACGAGCGCGGTACATACGTGCCGTCATACACATGGCGCTGATGCGTGAACGGTTTGTTCTACACTTCATATATCACGAGCGACGTGAGCACATATGCGCCGCGTACATATATTTTATGAATACGTATATACATATATATTATATCATGGGTGACAAGTCGACGCCGTGGGAACGAGCCAGGGAGGTCTCTGCGCGCACATGTACCGTTTTTCGAGATCGAAACGCCGCCGCCGCAGAGTTAAAATTTGGACGGCAAGATACGACGACACAGAGAGCACACGAGAGAGATATAGACGCAGTGATATACGTATATATATATATATGTATTAGTCATTCGGGAGAGCCAAAGCGCCCTGCGTGCACGTGGTGCAGTCGCACGGTGAATTTACGTATACGCTCCGGTCGGTCCCCAACGAGCATATTATAACGTAATATCAACCATATTTCGTAGAGAGAAAGGGCCATTGTCCTTTGCCACCTCGTGCAGTAGCAGTCGGCGGGACCCGAGGTAAACGTCCTCCGTCGTCATACGCGCGTCGTATAATATGTACGTGTCCCCCGGGGAGATTTCTTCGCGGTACATACTAATCGAATAACGCGCGAAAACGACTCGTATACACGACAAATCAATATATTTACAAATATTTATCACGCCGAAAAACACATCGACCACGTACTTTCGAAGTTTTCGCGATTCGCAGACTACGAATGAAAACTATAGAATTAATCACGCCCAACACGACGACGGTAACGCGACGTTCGGTACGAATTCAAAAATCATATAAACCTACCTAAATCGTATATAGTTTTCATGAACACGCGGAGAAAACACGTCGATCCGTAATCCGATCGGTAAAATATAATCAGCGGCGGACAAGGTGCACAAGAGTACCTACGCGACCGTCCAGTCGTTTTTTTCAAATAATGAATAGATCATAAACGAGAAAATCGCAAACCTTTTAATATTCATATGATTTGTCCGAGCAATGTAGTTTCGAATTGTATTTTTATATTCCTATCCACTACAATGTACCGAGGCGCATACGAGTGTACAACGGGCACCGTTCGATCAAAACACGATCTCACGGACGCATTTGACGTGTTTTTTCGCCCCGTTCGTCGAGGCGTAAAATATCGGCCTCGAATAATATAAATCACGTGCTAACCGTCCGACGACAGCGGGGAACAACAGACGGAAGGAACTGGGTAGAATCATTTAAATATTATAATAATACGAGTGGATTTCGAGAGGCATGAAAAACGAGAAGGAAAAAAAAGGCCAAAACGTCACGACAAAGTATTATTGTTTAATAAAGCAGGTGATGGAGGACGAGGCGGCCGGCCGGCGTTTGTACGGAAGAAAAAACACACGTACACGCACCGAAGTAAATGGAGCACCGGGCAATTACTTGAGGATTCCGGAGACGGACGAAAAAAACTAACCTGGTAATTCACGGAGCACGTGTCTCGGGTACCAGACAAACGCGTTTTAGTACAGAAAAAACGGAAGACGAAAACGCGTCGGTGAAAGAAAAAAAAAAATCCTAAGTAAATAGTTTATTTCATTCGGAACCCATTCAGCTGCCGACAGATAAACCCGATCGTTATTATATAGTAGTAGTGGTGGTAGTAGTAGTAGTAGTAGTAGTATTGCCAGTGGATATATTATTATACACGATATACATGTATATTTACTTTTTTTTTATTTTTTTTTTTTCTGAAACAATACACCTTCTACTGAATATTTATTATTATCGTAATAGCGCCGCGTGTGCTTTGAACTGCAGGTGAATCGCCGGTACTCGCTCTGCTTCTGTGTGTTCACGATATTATTTACCTAACGTGCAAGTCATCCATTCTAATGTCGGTGTGCACGATAAACGATCGACGAACAACGCGGCGACGGTGGTGGTGTACCGCGACCGATTTTCGACGCGAAATAATGTAATGACGGCGTAAAAAATTACAACAAACATTTCGCCGCAGTCGAAAAACAATTCTAAACGATTCTATAAAATCGAGTTTGCCGAGACGCAGTTTTATCACGTGTGTCGGCTCCTATATCAGATGTACACAATCGACACGACGAACACGAATGTCTCGCGAGCGAATGTTAAACACGTAATTTATCTCCGATGGACGGATGGGCGACTCGGGGTGTCGAGAACTTGTGTTCATATTATAGCGTTTGGTTTTAATCGCACAAATCGATGTGATAAAATTGATACGAATTTACGTACGGCCGCGATGAAATTGATTCGAGTAATTGTTAGTATTATTTTTTTTTTTCTGGCTTATTAAAAAAAGTCGAATATTTTTATCGTTTTCTTATGCAATACTATCCATTAATATATCGGTTACAATGGTCGGTCGAAGTTTAACGATTGTTTGATACATCGAGTAGGTACTACATTACATATTATTATTATACGAAAAAAAAAAATAAAAAAAAAATAGCACCGATTTTTCAGAGGACAGATAAATCATTGTCAACATTTAAGGAACGGAAAGGTCAATAAATACAGTAATTCCCCCGGTCAGTCGGAGAGCTTAACTCTATCTGTGGCGACCATTCACTTCGCCGCCGCCGCCGAGAAACGTTTTTAAAAATACTTTACAAAATATATTCTCACTCTCCTTGAACAGCACATGATTTATCGAAATTACTACCTAGTTATTTTTGAGATACCGTTTGCATTTTAGCGATATTTCAGTTCGAATTATATCCACGCTCGGTATATACAAAGTCGACTTATATACCTGTCTAGAATTTATAATAACAAAAATAATATATATATATATTATATTATCGCGAGTAGTAATCACATGAAACTGTTGGGTTGTGTTACGCAATAACTGCAATTCGTTCCAACTGACGCAGCATCATACATATTATTATGATATAGCGATAAAACAATATTTAATACGAATTAAATATCGAAATGCTCGTACCAGAGAAAAATATAAACGTCGAGCAACAACATTTTCAGCGAATCGTAACACGATTATAATAAACGCCCCGGATATTATTTAACATTTACTATACATCAATATTTAATATTCATTATACGCGTAAAACACGGTTATGACTAATACGGGATTAGCAGCGCGTTGCCAATATACTACAAAGTGCATTTAATACACAAATAGTGCTTCACACTTGAAATGGTCTACGGTCACGTGTACTGCGGGGGGTTGGACTTGTTTTTACTGTAACGAGAAATTATAACACTTCGGAAAGTAATTTGTCACTTACCTTTGCTAGTATCAGCGTGTCTGGAAGGATTGCTAAGTCTGCTAGGGTCGCTTTGTTATCGTTGAGCTGAACACCTTCGGCAGTTTTCAGATGCTGATCATTGGGCATGACGTTGAACGCGCCCATGATCTGCGAACACAAAGCGTAAACATTTAAATAACCGTTAATAATAACTCTTCTTACAGTTCAATGGAAAACGTAATGAGAAAAAAGCGTGTCTAGACAACTACTGTCCTTATTAAATGGTATATTCTATACGACGATACCGAACGGGGCTGTTCTTAAATTTGAAATTTTCCACTCGAAAACAATTATAATATTTCATGCGTACACAGTTGATCTATATAATTAACATGTATACATATTATTATTTTGTACGCCAAATATTACAAATCGTAACGCAATAACAGAGGTAATAACATTTATAATTTAATAAATCTCAACGTTATATGCAAATTATAAGCACTGCAACACAAAATTATAAATGAAATATCATATATTATAGGCTTTGAGAGAGTCAAATAGACGGATACGATAATAATATATTATTTGTTTACTTGTCATTTGTTGAAATGACGAATCGTCGTATTTAAAAAAGTGAATTTTAGCAAAGTTTACATAATCATACAGATTGAATATTTATTATCATAAAATAATATTGTAACTCGAGCGATGCAAAAATTATTTTAAAAAAACATGGTTGTATATCAATGTGAAACTTTTAAACTTTCGCTATTACACAGTGATAAATGTACAATTTATTGTTTTATCATAACTAAAGTTCAAAGGTTAAAAAGTGTAAAGGCTTAGAATTAAAGCTCAATAATACCTATAATTATATGCATTAGAACGAAAAACAATTTAAATATAGATACATAATATGGCGTACTAATAATACAAAATAAATGTTTAAAAATGCACATATTATTAAATATTAATTTTATGAATTGTTAAAATTACAAATAAATAATATAAATTAAAATAAAATAAATAGATAAATAAATCTTAAATCAATCTCTTTTACTAAACTTTTATTACTCTATGTAAAAATAATTTTCATTTGTATTCAGACATTTAATTTTATAATCCAGGCAACTCTTATTTATTTAATTTTTATTTATTTTATTTATATATTTAATAGTTTTAATAAATTATTTTATATATTTAATAATACTTTGTTATTATTATATGAGTATCAACCAGTAGACATTATTTATTTTGTTTTATATTTCTTTAAAACCGTTAACAATTATTCGATAGATATATTTACAAAAAACAAACAATGTGATGGAAACATTGGAAACTATCATGTATCATATAAAATCAAGTCTTAAGCCACAAAATAATAACATGTTTTGTCATAAAAACCAAAACCGTTGTATTTTTATTTCATGGGAAATCATATTGAAAAAAATAAAAAAATAAACCATTTTTTTTATACCAATTATGTCCGATTTTTGATATAATGAGCGGTGTACTCCATAATACTAATAAAGTGCATTTCAGTTTTTGATTTCTCCGTAAGTGTTCACTACAGAAAGAAAAAAAAACATCGCACAACCCATTCGCTTAGAATCAACAAACCGAGTATGACTCATTAAGACACTAAGCTGATAAATGAAGATAGCATAGTTTTCGAATACATCGTTTCATATTATTTGTTTAGTAAAAGAAAGTTGGTATATTTTATGAAGAAAAAAAAACAAAACGCGTACATTTGTAGTGATTAATACAGTTGTACCAGGATCGGTGTTTGTAAACCTACGAACTCGGGGACATTTGTCTACCGGTCAGTCCGGGCGAAGGGTTGCTTCAGTATAATGGGATGCAATTAAAATGATCCCTTAACGGTATTAAAGGTCTGTGGATTTTGATTTCTAAATCCCGAACATGATCGATCAACGTCAGCGGACAAACGATCGCAGGTGCAAAGTTAA
This sequence comes from Drepanosiphum platanoidis, assembly GCA_948098885.1. Classification (NCBI taxonomy): domain Eukaryota; kingdom Metazoa; phylum Arthropoda; class Insecta; order Hemiptera; family Aphididae; genus Drepanosiphum; species Drepanosiphum platanoidis. The sequence continues at coordinate 22,336,804 of OX402528.1, forward strand.
CGGTCAACTTGTTTGCCCAAAGGGGGCGAAACTTTTTAGCGAGCACTGGGTTTCGTGGAAAATCGTATTGCATGCGTATCCGGAGCGCGCGAATACAATTTCAATCGAGCCCGTACGGAAATACGTGTTAAACGTTTCGAAAATTATGCCCGGGCAACAACAATTAAACGTTAAACAAGACGGTGGACAAGAGTCGAATGAATAAGTTCAGACGGTATACGGTGTGTTGCGAATTTTTTCTCCGCCGAAGAAGAAAAAAAACCGTTTCTAAAGTTCACACGCGGGGAAAAAAAAAGAAAAGGGTTCAGAGCTATCCAATGTCCAGCCAATTTAGCTCAGAGGGTGGAAAAGTTCTCTCGGGTAAAGTTCACACTCTAACACACAGTTACAATTTCGCAGAGCAGTTAATCACGTCCGCCCGGTGTCCGATACACTCTCAGTATACACAATGTGTGTAAAACCTTTGAATTATGATTAAAGATATACGAGTGGAGATTATTGGACGAGAGAGGGACGAGAGACGGCGGAGTGTAAGAGCAAGAGGGCCAGATAGAGAGAAAGGGTGACTTCTTCGCAGTAAAAAGCTATTCGGCCTTAGGGGGTTTTGCTGTCGGGGCCAGCACTTACGGTCATTTAACCCTCTCCTAACCTTCATCTGAATGTTCTAGATTAATAATAGAACGGTAAACTGTTTTTTGTCGTCCTTTAGTCCAGCCTGACGTCATTAATATTTCCTCTTTCGTTCCCGTCTCGCCCCCTCCCGCCGCCGCGGCCGACTACTAAGGGTCCGAGCAGCAGTTATGATAACGAATTTGGCGCTTAAATACACATATCAACCCCCACGCCTTCTCTCATTGCTCACCCGGCATTTGCATCCCTCAGACGGATTTGTCTCCGGCGGATTACATGCAGTTGATAACGTTACTAAATTATACCAATTAAGACGGTCCGAGCGCAGCAATTACAGCTCAAATCTTTGAAAGCGTCCGAAACGGTTAACAACAGTTTTAAATTAAATTTACTCCATCAAGATGTGAATCTAACGTTAAACGACGCAATAGCTATAATACTATATCCGACTCGATTCCGAAGACGTTATCGTCAAATTAATACACGCGTTACGTTGTTTTTTTCTTACACTGGTGTAATAATATTAAATATATACCGTACAATTTATTATGATATTTACGTCGGATCACATACTAGTAATAGGGTATAAAATCACCGTTTACGAGTAACACGATTTTCGGAAATCGACAGCGGGTCAGTATATTACTAGTAGTAGTACGAGCTATAGTCGCGAGTTTAAAAAAATGAATAATAAAAGTTGTAATAATAATATAGAGTGTACGATGTGATCGTTTTCTGCGGCGCGGAAATTATTGCGTCGGCGTTGATGTGATAATATAGGTTTACACGCGTCACTCGAGTTTTTCTTTCATAAACGTGTGCGTCGTAAAATCTATTGTCGAGACAGATCGGGCGGACGGGTGAGAAAAATCAACATAAAAGAACCGAGACGGCGGCGGCGGCGGCACGCAGTTATGAACGCCGCGAGCGAGCCGCGAAAAAAGATTCTGCCGGAAGCCTCGGGGGCGGCGGCGGCGGCGGCGGCGGCGTCCCGCGTGCTCCTCACGCAGTTTGCGCGCGTTCGCCTGATGTTTTTAACGACCCGACGGGGCAACAACATAATCGCATAAACACTCGCGACGATTACGGTTATAGTGGGCAGGTCGAGCGCACATAAAGAATAATGTATAATATTTTAATATGTATATAAAACCGTCCACGCCGCACGCGTTATTACACGACGGCGTATACACGCGCGTCTTCGTCGAACGCCGCCGACTTCGAAAACTAGCCGCGCAACACCTCGTGGTTTTCAAAAATTCCACCATCCCCGGGCACTGAACGGATTTTCGTTTCGCTAAACGTTTGACGAGACGACGTCGTCGCGCGGTGTCGAATGGACGGCGGCGAGGCGACGACGACTAACAATTATATATTGTTCTCAAACTATTATCATATGCCACCCACTTTCGAAACGTATAAGAGTTTTAAATTTACGAAACGCGTACACTTTAAAACGGCGATTGACTCGAAGAATGTCAGACGCGAACAAGTCTCCGACGGCGTTTCTAAAATAATCCCAAAGCCCCGAGTAGCGAAACGTTTGAAACTGTCAAGTTGTAACCACCACTGACTTTACCGAGAAAACGGTTAAGATGAAATGGGTCGAAGTGGTGTACATATTTATGCACACGTCTAATAGAATAACCGAGGACCAAGTTTTAGCAAACATGTGTCAGTGATGGAATTCATTCTAATCTTTCCGGGAAAACTTTGCTAGAATAGGTACACACATATGCGAGTATATAAATATAACGCGCGCGTTATTGTTGAACACAAAGTCGGTTTTCGCTAGATGTAAGTATCTAAATTAGAAGACCTTGTTATTATTCGCCTCGTTGAAAAATTCGTAAATAAAATGAAACCGAAAAACGAACTAGAAAATACGTCGAGATTGACTGTTAAAATAAATTTAATGTAAACACGTGTGTTTAGTTCTAATGCGATTTTGAAATATCTTTGTTATAACATTATGGTACGGGATCAAAGTATTTTTTAGAAAGTCGGGTAATAAACCCGAAATTACCAATAAAGTAATTTGATAAATTAAACGTTTTTCCAGACTTATAAAATAATTTTATATCGGATTCAAAAATGTATAAAAGTTAGAAATTTTAAAGAAATTATGTTCGCATTTTCAAGTAGTTTAAAATTCAATATATATTCTAATAATAGTGTATAATATACGAACTAGGCACTATAGATCAGTTAATAGTATATGTTTTAATATTGCCTGCGGTCGCACATAAGATTTTTAATCGAAATGGTTGGATGAAATGAGACTAGATACTACACGACAATATCACTACCCTTTCCGAAAACAGCCTGTATAATTTTTTTTTTTTGTCGATGGAGATGAATTACACGATGTTCTAACGTTATTTTCTATAAATATTTTTTACGTTCATTACACAGGATGATGTGTAAACGTTATTATTCTGTTATTATACTAATAAAATAATATTATTTTTGCAATTGTTGGAATATTCTAAAGCTAATATTCCATCGTTAAACTTCAAAAACCGGTCTTATTCAATTACTCTTGTCAAATTACAATGTAATATACGACACAATTCAATTTGCCGGGAAGAATCGTGTGTTCAAGAATCTACGACGTTATCACAATTAATTACTTTGTAATCATGTGTATCTATAGGCTATAACACACACATGTTATTTGATAATAAAAAGTATAATATACTTTTTTCTATGTACCAGCTGTCTGTATCGATAGTAATAGACGTGTTAAAACCAGTTTCGTTACAAGACACTTAAAAAACGACATCGAACTTTATGTCATATTTTAATTCGCACTACGACAGGCTTGTTTAAGTTGATGCACGTCCTGATAAAACATGTACGATAAATTATATTTCATCGTAATAACAGTATAATAAAACCATCGGATGTTCTTTCAGTAAAAAGTACCCACATCAAGTGTTAATAATTTGGAGATTGGTGCTTATAGATTATTCGAACGCTACTCGCGGTATTTAGATTTGAATTCACGGTACTTCCTCTCTCGGTCAATAAAGGCATTAATTCGATGACGAATTAATTTTGAAGATTTTTAACTACACTCGGTATTAAATACGTGCGATTTAATAACGATTCTGTACTTAAACCGCTATAATAGGCATATTCTAGATAAAACAATACGATAAGCGATGAGAGTATTTTTTACGAACGATTTTAAGTAGACGCACTCATATATTTACAACATTAAATCTTCTCAAAATAACGTGTTACATCATGAAAATTTAATCAAGTACTCATATGTCCACGTATGAAAATGTCATCGAAAAAAAAAGAAAATTTCGATTACATCATTCGTCCGATAGGAAAAGTATTTACGAAAGACATGCCCAAATGATTTCTCCTCTCCCGAATCGCGTTCGCGCGATCTAATCGACTGTATGTGTAGAGTCGACTTATTCGACCCTCCGCTCTCTCTCTCCCGGGATACAATGAGACACGCTAGTTTCTCGTGATTTAATAGCGATATGACGACTAGTCGCGACTGCGGTGCAAAATTAGGATTTACGATTATCGACTTACCTTCATTTTGAGATCAAGTAGTGTGTCATTAGAGGAGACGACGATGAGTTCGCCCCTGGGTCTACGATTCCGTGCACTCCTTCTGATTCCTAGTTCTGTAGAAGTTCCCCCGCCGCTGCTGTTATTTGCGTCTGCCGGAACCGCGGCCGTGGCCGAACCGCCGCTGCCATTGGTCAAGTTCGTATCTAACTTTAATTTCTTGGAGCAATTTCCCCACAACTCGTCCTGTAAACCGAACGCACACGAGATTATTTTACACGCACGATATAGAGTTCGGAACAGAGACAAAAAAAAAAATTATAATAATAATAAAACACGTCTCGTATAGTTATACGTATTACATATATTATATTATATATACTCTAAAAGCCGTTAGCGCGAAGTGTAGATAATATCTCTGAGGAAATATTTATACTCGTACAATAATATTATAATTATAATACGTACATGTGGCGGCGCGACAAAGTCGCATATGCGCGTCTAATACGGCACGGTGGACGGGAATCGCGACGAACGCGCGGGGTCGTCGGTAATCAAGTCGCACGGTCGTATATTTTACGAGCAGCCGCCGAGATAAAATCACGCCCTCGGTACGTTATAATATAAATATTAGGTGTATATTATTACGTACACCTCACGACGACGCGCGCGCGAAACATTACTAATTATTACGGTCTGCGCCTTTGTGACGATTGTATTGGAGAGGAGACCCCCTTTCGATTGTTGTTCGCGAGTGGTAAATATAAACGACAAGACGATTTATCGTGTGCACACACACACACACACGATACGCGATGCTCTTTCAGTAACGCGACGAACGGGCGTTAAAATATTATTGCACGCTATAGTGTCGAGCGTCTCTCGCCCGCGCCAAACAATAATTACTATAATATCGTTGTGATCTATTGGTATCAAACGCGGTGACGGTACCGAAAAAGTTTGGACCGTTCGTTTTTTTTTTTTCGATTATATAAATTATTTTGCGACACACTCCGACGAGGCGCTAACTTTTTCATATTATTAAAACTCATATAATAATTCCCAAGTATTATCATACTGTACTGCTCCTCGTGTTGATTTACATCCACGTGAGACGATTTCACACGTAACTTCTGAAATCACACGGCGAAAGCCATACAGTCGTGACGCGATCGCGCGGTTTGTCCACTATGTATTAGCCGAACCTACGCAGCCCTCCCTCATCAGACCACTCTTCTCGAAACAATTATCGTTGCCGTTATTTACTATCTATAGACACATCGGGATTGATATTCAAACCGTAACAGTGGCGGCTATTTCGTTTAATAGTAGAAGCGGTCGCCCGAGGGTATAGCTAACCTTTTCACACCCCAAATCACCTAAATCCTTTATTTACACGTCGACCATTGTCTACTAAAGTAGGCGAGTAATATTTACTTATATTACCGATTTAGTTTCTTGAAAAAAAACATTCTTACAACGGTCAAATTCAACGCAGTAGATAATTTAAGTATGAAATGTATAAGAAATCATATTGTTATATTTTTAAATGAATGGACGGTTCATACGAATTTTCTATAGTACCATAATTTTCGAGGATATAGCAGCCACTGAGCCGAAACGAGACGGCGATCAGACACCCAATGTCGTGGCACTCGTGTACGCGCACATCAAAAATCTGTCTTTGGGCGACGCGCCGTCGAATGGAAAAAAAAAACGAACGTCACTGCAGGACACTCCGCGCAAACGACCGATTGCAGTATACCTACGAGTGTGTGCATGTCTCTAGAGTAGTGATATATTAGTACGTCTTAATATTTTATGCATCGAAACGTGCGAGCATTGAATAATTACGGTAGTGCGTTTATTATTATATCAGGTGCAGACTATAGTTGTTATACACGACGAAAACATCATTGATGGTTGCAACGGCAACAACAGCACGTTACACACACGTTGCAAATTATTTTTAATCGCTGTGAGAAAAAAAATATTTCCCGCTTCTGTTCCTGTCGATAATCAGAACGTATAACCGGGGCGTATGGTAGAAAAAAAAAATATATAAATATGTAGAGGTATTGAAGAAATAATAACCGAGACAGGTATTATACGCGGCAGAGAAAACGTTCTCATCATAACGCATATCATCCGATGTGTACGAGTGCGAGTGTGTGTACGAAACTATGTATATAATTAAAAAGTACGTCCACCACAGACCGACTGTATACAGCCGCGAGCTGCTGCCCGTCCGGCGAGAGGAAAGATATATTAGAAACTGCCGCTGCGGGAATTATGCATTTTATTGGAACGATTATTTTTCACCCAAACCGGCGATTATAACGTACGAGAACACTTAGGTTAATTACTACGTTTCGGTAATATTTATTTTGTTTAGAGCTTAATTGGAGGAATCCGTACTGATATTTATGGCCGCGCGGCGAACTGGTCTTCGAAAAAAAACGCACGTAGACGTGTATTAGACACCGTATACATATAATAATAATAATATTATAGAAACCGGTGAAAAGCAACGGATAACACCTAATAATAATAAATATGAATACGCATTGCCGGTCGTATCGAATTATAAGTATATAGACCATGGAGAATAAATTTTAACGTGTCCCAGAAACACTACACTTGTTTTGTTCTAACTTATAATTTCTGATTAGTACCATATATATATCGTATATATATATATATACACTTGTATACGATCAATATAATATAGGTAATAATAATATATAAATATATGTGGCGGTGTCGATGCACTATAAAAACGTTAGGAAACAATATGAAATAATTTTTTTTTTGGAAAGGACGTTGTACCCGTATCTTTCTCCTTTGTCTTGTACGAGAATAATTCGTCGGATCTTTTCGATGTTTAAATTTATAAGAGATACAAATAATATTTTATAAACGATTCGTTTTGAATGCGCGTACAATACAAAAACCTATGACATAACGGTATAAATGGTAATTTTTATCTCGGAGAGTAACGAAAAATGCATAGAAATTACGATTTTCACGAGGACGTAGACCTAATTTTCATTTTTTTTTTTCCATCGTTTAACATATACGTATTTACGCAACGTTTTAACGACACAAAACCTATGACTCGATGTATCAATAGACCTGCACAATTAAACGGTAATTCGTCGAGAAATCGAATGTTATCGGAGAACAAAACACCAAAATGCACACCTGAAAACATGTGGCTATTCTTGTTTGTTTTTCTGTGAAAATAACAAACAATAACGTTTTTCTAAAACGTTCGGGTCCGGAAAATCGTTTACAACGCAGTTATTTATCCCTAGACCGCGAAACACACCTGACCCCCGATGGAAATATACGAGTATATATATATATACGTATATATGGTACCGGTAAGTGTCAGACGGACTATACGAACGAGAGGGGAAATAAAAAATAAAGAAACGGGCCGATTTCACCGCAGTGTTCGTCGGTCCTGGGCACGACGGACGATATAGGTCGTAAACCACAACGGTAATTATTTTGACAGTTCAAACGCGCGCGAGGGCATACACAAACATGCGCATGCGTCCCGTGTATATTTGTATAATAGGGTTTTTTTTTTTTTTTTTTCGTTTATTTTTTGTCCGTCCTCGTCGTCCCCGCCGTCACTCCGCCGCGACCCCGGGTTTAACGTCCGACTTTATTGTGCTCGTTCCGATTTCGTTTGCCAGGGGGTTCAGGTAATTATAAAGTCGGAGCCGTTGTTGAGGTCTCTGCGAACGAGTGCAGCGTGTGTTTGTATGTAAACGGCGAGTTTACGATTTGGCACGTGATTACGGCATCGGTGCACCAGCAGCGGCGGGCTCTGTCGTAAGCAACAGAATGCATCTCTCGCGCACACGATGGCTTTATTACCGGAATATTCTCGCCGGCAGTCGCGTCCGCATCGGCTCGAGTCCCATTATTATAATGTCTTTCTGCGACGTCTTTTTGTCGGCTCTCACGAGAAAATTATCGAGTTTTACGATCGCCGACGTTATACGTAAACGACACAAAGAAAAGAGGGGCAGCACACCAGCGTCGACGGTTGCAACGTCATACGACTCCAATAAAACGTGTTATATTATACCGCGTGAATACGACGACTTACGCGTATTTTGGTCATTTTATCGTTCGCGATTATTATTATTGTTGTTTGTTTATCTGTGCAGACGATAGTTATTAATCACGTGCACAGCATTATATACGTTTACCAAGACTATACCTATCTACAGCAGAGCAGTGGTTCGTCGGGGGAAGTCGGATAAGAAAACAGAAAAAACAGAATTATTTGTGAAATCGAATTAGGAAAAATGACGATGAAAAAATAAGATTAATTCAACAATATAACAAAATAATCATCGATATTAACCAGTGTCATAAAAAATAGGTATGTGCTTTTCTATTCCGTGTGTTATATATTTACACATCTCTAATCTCTATCATAAATAAATCAAGAGTATTCTAATTTTATTTTATTTGTCAAACAATAGTTAGTAAAATTTGTTTTTAATTTTTACCTTAAACGTCGATTACAATCTAATAAATCAAAAGCATAAGTCTATGTATGATCAGTTGAGATAAAAGAATTATGTTATAGTAAATATCGTCACATTTTTATTTTCCTTTGAATGTAGAAACAGTACGTGACCAAAGGATTTTTAAAATCAAAGTATGGCACTTGCTTTTTTTAGATGTACATTGTACATAGTATGACAAATTATAAATGATGAAATCGCTATTTTTTCAAAGTTCATGAGAAAGCCTAGATAGGATTCACCGAATTTTATTTAAGAGAATTATATTGAGATTTCTTTCCAATGTTTTTAAAGTTTTTTAAGTTTAAAATTTTCAAAACATATTATAAAGACACCGTGGTGTTTTTTTTATTCTTTTATTAGGTTCTCTGAATACAATATTATTATTTATCAACTCTAAAATATTCAAAAAAATAATACAACGGCCGAAGTAGTTTTCAACATTCGGCCTCATGCGTTACCTCAATCAATAATAATTAGTAATAACTATTTTGGTCCATCTACCTAAAATTATCGCACTTATAACTATTTTATTTGACTGTATTTTATTATTTACCTTGTCGTCGTTTACGGTGTACTTGCAGTTAAGTTCACGTCCTTCTTTTTCAATGACTTTAATGAAAATTTTCGCTTTACTGTATTTCAGCTGTTCTCTTTTTTCTTCGTCCAGTCTTCTCTGACGACACGGTTCACAGATTTCTACAATAAAACGTTTAATTTTTCATTTAACAAGGTAACGAGTATGGTTATTAATGATAGTTTCTACACACCCTTAACAACAACAACGAAAAAAAAATTAAAATTAAATTCTACATATATTTTTTCATATATTAATCTTTAAAAACGCGTCATTAGTATTTTTTTTCCCTCTTTTAGGGCGATTCAAATTATCTTTGGGTCTTGTCCCAAGATGAGCTATCCCTTTTGCACTACAGAGAGGGATAAAAGCGCGACAAATGCCTTGTCATTTATTAAACCACGTCGGGACCTCGTTTCAACCTGCTTGTGTCCAGGGGAGAAAAAAGGTTTGTCTGAAAAAAAAAACCGATACTTAACGACCTTTTTTGGAGGCGAGGGGCGGTAAAAGAGGTTTCCCGGATTTCCCGACTGGTCGTTAAACATATTGAGCGACTATTAAACTGATGGTCTTTTTATATAGGGCGAAAAAAAGAAAAGGAAAAAAAAAAATGGTAAGTCAAGAAACCCAAATTGATTTTTCGGCGTTACGTTTGTTTTACATCATTTTCTAGCGGGTGAAACGGTTTCTCTCGCTCGCTATTTAAACGACCGATCAAATGAACCGAAACGCATTCGGTTATCTGCAATTCGCTGACCACTAACAAAACACGGTCCATTTAACTACTTTGCGAGGGGAGGCGATAACAATCCCTTTTCACTTAAGTGTGCTGTTTTCTAATGAAATCAAACGGCATCGTTAATTTTTCATTTAGTTCATAACGTCGGCGGGTAAGGTATTTCTATAATTCCTGACGCGAGTATATTGGTTTCTCCGTGAAAAATATTTTTAATGACGCGTAAATACTGTTTCAATAATTCGAACGGCGAGTCGAAATCGATAAGTCGAACAAAAAAAAAAAAAAAAAAACTATATTTACACAGTTGTAAACGATAATATATTTCGAGCCGAACGATAGTAGTAATAACAACAATAATAATAATATTTGATTATAGAGCAATATATTCGAATCACATGTAATTACTGTTTGCTAACGAAATTTACACGACGCGAGTGAAATTATTATAATTAAACACTATAGCTGATGGGTCTCGTATATATATAATAGGAAACCAGAAATGGCGATAAATCAAATCGAGTTTTTTAGTCCGCGAGTTGCTCTCGTCCGTCCGTCCTCCTCTCCGCCACGGCACAAACGCCTGCACGCGCGTGTATATACGGTTCGGAATCGCCACATTACGAATGATTTAACGGCTCCGTGACATCGCGGCAACACACACACGCGCGTACTACCCGGAGCCGAGAGGGGCAAAGGGTGAAACAGCGGTCCTTGGACCCGATTAATATACAACCCCGCGTTATTTGGAACGCGCAACCCGTGATTTCTTGTTCCATATCTTTAATTGGATTCACCGCAAACATGATCAATGCCTTCGGCCCAGATAACAGGGTCCGGCCGCCGTACATATAACGTCTACGAACCCCCTCGGCGCAGCCAAAGGTGACCTTTTAATGATTTACAAGCATTCCCATCACGTTTCTCACACACACGCGCGCGCGAATATTCCATCTCTATCTCTCTCACTATGCCCCGCGTAAATGAATTAGTTTCTTGTCGCGCGTTATAGTCGTGTAGTATGTGTGTGCGATTAAATATATGTGGGGCAAGATGACCTGCTACGATTCGGAATTGAAATTCGAGAGACAATATCTACGGGGAGTCGGCGAGGCGGGCGGGACACGAGAACGCGCGCGATATTAATTCCGCGAGGCGCAAAAACACGAGAGCGGCGGCGGCGGCGGCGGCGGTGGCGGCGGCGGTCGTCGTGTCCTGGCGACGGGAAAGAAGGAGAGAAAAAAAATCGCGCGCGGCGGAAGGAAGCGCGCGCGCGCTCGGACCAAAGTTTCGGGTACCCCTGGGACCGTTCCAAATGAAAATACATTACCTCGCGCGCGCGTTGGCCGGCATCTTGCTTTGGCTCGGGTATTCTTAATAAATTAGACTAATTTGCTAATGGCGGCGAGATATTGCCGATAAAAAGTATAATGGCGAACGTCGAGGTTTTTCTACGCGAAACTGCCCAGAGAGGAGTACGCGCGGCGTCTGCGATTTTTTTGCGTTTTTTTTTTTTTTTGCGCGGAAAATTTTTGACTAGATTCCAGGGGAGTCGAGAAAAAAAAATCTCGCGTATATATACACCGCCGCGCCGCGAGGTTAGCGTATAAATAACAAACGCGAATTCGATTAGAAAATCTTCGTCAATGCGACGAATCGTTGGTTTTTAAATGACCTCCACAACATAAAAACAGGATACCAACAACGTCACATCATAATCGGTAATAGTTATTGTTGTAGAACCGTTTTTTTGTTTTTTTTATGCGATAATTTTGTCAATCGTGATTTTAATATTATAACTGAATACCAAACGTTCTGAACAAACGCAAAGGTTTCGTATCCACGACAAACACGTCGACGGTTTTATTCGTAAATACGTTTCGTCTGTTACTGATGACTAACTGCGTTTGAGTACATACGACGATTGTTATTTATTGAATGAAATTCTTTTTTTTTAAAAAACGATTATTCTCAATAAATAATACTCGCGGTAGAATATCAACCACCTTAATATGGGGTTTATGACGAATAGGCTTAGTCTTTTCGAGCCTCTGGTGTATAATTATACACGTTACAATAAACGAGGGGAAAGACAATAAAGGCGGTTTTACAACAGCACTTTATTATTTAAACAAACCACCAGCACAGGGTATAATAAAATCGGTGATAGTTTAAAAATAATAGCGCTATAAATATTTCAGTTATAAATTAAAAATGATAAAAAGAAATCTTTTAAGATTTCGTAACTATCGGGTTAACGGAATTCCGCGGACTAAAACGTTTAAGCTGGTATTTATAAACTATATCCGTTTTGACACGTAAGACGTAATAATGAAAATATATAATAATGTATAACTGTTGTATGATTAATCAAGAAATTGACAAATAATTGTTTAATCATTATTAAAACGCAATGAGAATTTTTTCAAAACAAATTGCAAATGAAAACACGATGTTGTAGTAAAAATAATACAATCATATAATTAAGAGGTATACCTACGTATAGCTTAATATAGTAATTAAAAACATGTAATAACGATGAGCGATGACTGTTTCATAAACGTGATAAATTACCTGGTTTCGATGTAGTGAACGTTCCCAGTTCTCCAAAGTAAAGGTATACCACACGATCAGCTGCGTAACAACGAGACAGGATCTCCCATTCTTCAATGGTCAACAGTGCTATTCTGAAAATATATATTATATAAATTAGTTTTGATAAAGAAAATTTTGTTTTGCGGACAGAATTAAGATATTAAGATTATGAGTAATCAGGGTAAGCGATAATCTCACATGTCGGTTGTGCTTTGTTCAATTGTGTTTTCATCAAAATATTGAAAAGTATTACATAACGTATTTTTAGAAAGGGATAAAAGACACATTGACGGACAAACAGAGTCCCCTTGGTTTGATGACCAACATACAATGGTTAAGAAATCAGTTTATTATCAATATCTGTGTTTACGAATATCCAATGATAATGAACTTGAATAATTCTGAAGTTCAAATTCTTAGATTGATTCAACCTACAAATTATACTTGTTTTAAGATAAAGAATAATCATAATTTATAACCGTGTGCTACGATGATTAAACGGGTAAAGAAACCAGTTATTTCACTGCAATGATGTTATTAATTTAATTAAGATGAAATGAATTAATAATAAAAAAAAATGTATTTAATAATATGTATAGGTATATAAAGAGTTTTTTTTTTTCGTATATACTCGAAGGGGATGTAGAAAAAAGGGTTAAATAAACGAATCGGACAATATCTATATAGTTCTCACGCAACGCTGAGAACACTTGGCGATAATGTACAAATCCTGTGAATCGGACAATATGTTATTTTTATGTATTTTTTCCACAGCCTTAACTGTGTAACTCGCAGTGAGTTAGTTGAGCGCTTTTCACACAGTAATAATTATGGTACCACACTGCAGTTTTAAATGTCACTCTTTTAAACGGGTTCACTAACATTTTAACAAAACTTACTTCCCACCACAATAGGAAACATTAACAATAGAAAATATCCTAGAAAAGTACTAATGATACCAGACAACGATAGCATTGGTAACATTTCTATAAAATATATAGATTAGCTGACATTATTAAAATATACTATAGGTATACATCATGAACTATAGGAAAACAGAACCATATTATCTTAACAAAAGCTATGCATGAAACTCCCCAGCGAGATTCGTTTAGCAAGTGTATTTTTCTGAAATCTACACGAGCCCAGAGACTACCGCGTTAGGAAAAGCACAAAAACAACTTAAAAGTCGTGTGAAAAGAGATTTAAATCTGCGACCGTGGGACACAGGATGGCAAAAGAAATGGTTAAGGCGCCGTACACAAACGCACAACATACCAATGTGTTTTAAAGACACACACACATCATCGTCGACTACAATATCATAAAATTTGTTTTTAATTGAAGCGTGTGTCACTACTTGTTGTACAGCAGTGAATAATTTATTGACGATATAAGAGAATTTTTAGAAATTTTGTTTTTCGTAAACACTCGAAGGAGCCGAAGAGTCCGAGTGGTTATCGTAATAAAGGTATGATATTAATGGATTCTCACATCACAACGCGCAGAGGACACCGCAGGGACATGATAATCTGCGAACCCTACAAATCGGACGATTTTTATGCAGTTTTTGCACAGTGTCAGATACTGCGACCACGGACGGGAAGGGGGGGGGGCGTACAAACGCACAACGTACGAGTGTATTCGAAACGACCACACATCGTCGGCTACAACAAAACAGTGTAACCGCCGAAACACGGCAGCGACGGCGGCGACGGCGGAGATACGATTGCCTGCCGACCCCCGACCCGGGCGGAAGGGTGAATTCAGTAGTAGCGGCGGTGGCGACGATAATACTTAATTAATTGGATAATTTGTTAAATACTGACGGCAGCTGACAAAAACACATATCCTATGGGCACGACCGATTTGCATAGTCGCCGCGGCAGGCACTCGGTCTACATTTGCATAATCACCGCCGCGTTAAATTCCTCTCCTCCGAGCTAGAAACGGTGGCGGCGGCAGCGGCAGCAGCAGCAGCAGAGACCAATAAGATTATTTCACGCCCGTACCCCCTTCTTTCGCGGAATAGACGCGCACACCACGCACGACATCCCGCCCAGCTATTAAAAACCATTTTGAACAGACTGAAAATATTATAATATATAATTTCCCCGTCTGCTCTCTCTCTCTCTCTCTCTCTCTCTTTATATATATCTCTCTTCGTCTCTTCATATTATATATCATATCATACGGAGGAGACGACGGCGGTGCGTTCCTGCCGGGGACTTGACCCGTCGAAAGCCATCGCCTCCGTCGTCGGAAACAAACGACGACAGCGCGTCGTGTCGTCGTCGAAGGGGTGCCGTGGCGCCGAGTCGAGGACGAGCGAATAACGATGACTACACAGTACGTTATATAATACGTACGTAATTACGGCCGCGAGACCGACGACGGACGAAATTAATTAATTAAAAATTACGGTTGATCGCGTCGTCGACGCGACGGAGACGACGACAAAAACCTGGGGGGTACTGCAAGGCCGCGACGAGCAATAATAGGGCCCCGTTTCGAATCCCGAAGCGGCGGAGAGAAACGGCGAGAGTTGTTTCCACCACAAAACGCAATAAAACTACCGCCGCCGCCGCAGCCGGTCGACTTTTATCCAAAAAGTTTTGTAGTTTTCCACTCGAAGAGACCACGACGTTGTCATGTCACCGCCACTAGTCACCGTGAAAAACACACGCCGCCGTCAACATCGCGGCCGATGCATAAACGCGCGTGTTATATAGCCGGCGTCTTAAAATCGAGATCTCGGGTGAAGGGTGAACCGCTCTCTAGTGAAAACGCGATTGCTTCATAACTTTTCTCATTCCGCTATACCATGCTTAACAGGAACACACCGCTTATTTCCTTCGCATAGGTATTGAAATCCATCAAACGAGCAATGCCTCCCCCGCCCCCACCGTGGAAAGTATGAGCCTAACGTTTGAGTCGCTATTATATTGATTTTTAATGTTAAACGCGGTTTTGGTGGATAAGGATACGAGTGAAATTATACGTTTTTTCAGAAAATAAAAAAAGTTAAATATCTTAAGCTGTGAAATCAATATATAATCGAAAATTATTTTTACAATTTACACGAGTACGTTAGTACATAAACGATCGCGATTAAAAATTAAGTTTCAAAAGTAAATGATTATATAGATGACTTATGACGAATTTCACAAGATCATCCATTACAATGCACTGTGAAAAATTGTATGAAATTAAACCCAAAATATGCCTTTAATCCTTATAAAACTAAAACCGTCGCTACAATATATTATTACATTTATACCACTTTTGCCATCTAACTTTTTATTTTTTTTTTAACACAGCAAAATCGACATTATTTATTCGACGTTGAGAAAAGACTTATTCGAAAATAATAATTTAAGTCGAGTTAAGCAGACAGTTTTAACGTAAGATAAAACAGCAATTAAAAATCAAAACTTTTCTTTTATGACACTCGCGAGAGCATTTACTTCACGGTTTATTATCGTTTATATTATTATATAGTATCGTTTTAGGATACTAGAAAAAAAAATTGTATTATTTTCATTTCACTCGAAAATGATAGAATTGTTTAAATCGTTATATGTATTTGTCTTATTTTCGAATTAATTGTTCCTATCGTTATACGGCACTACGCAAATCGTGACAATTTAAAATCGAATTTTAATATGACATAACTGTTTAATATGAAACTAACAATTAATAGAATAAAATATTTATAATATGTAAAATTACAGTTCTAACTGCGATAATTATTTCTAAAACAATACAGTATGTAAGAATATTTATTTAATTTACAAGTACGTAGTTAAAATAAAAACGATGACCAAACTAAACACACCGCCTACTACCTGACGAGACAATAGCACGCAAGGCTGCTAAAGATCGTATCCAAAACTCAAATAAACAATAACAATTTATCTCAATGTAATTAACACGCCACCTACGACCTGGCGATACAATAATGGATCCAGAGATAATTAGGTGATATCGATTAGAAAAGAAATCTAAGGCTTTCTCTTATCAATGACGAATCGTCGTCGGACATAGTTCGAAATGTTTTATCGGTTTTTTTTAATATTTTTAATCTTAAGTCTTCTCGCCTTTTAGATAATATTAATTTATTTCTCGATTCACAACAAATATTCGAAAAACAGATGGTTTCAGTGTAAGTATATCCAATATTTACCTAATATTGATCTTTGGATTATCAAAGGGTTTAACAATAACTGTTAAGGGTCGCAGTTTCTAATTTTAATTTTAGTGAAAATTCGATGCGAAATGATACAACAAAACAACAATTGATACACGAGAGAGGAAAGAATATGCATTATAATCAACTGCTAGAAGATTATTAATAGTGTTTTTAACTTGTTATGTCTGGGGCACTTAATTATGAGAACATAACTTTGTCGTTATTGTTGCAGAGGTCGTAAGTCTAGCATTAGTAATTAAGCATTAGCATTAGTTTATTATCCAACGTAAAATTGATAATAATTGTAATATCACAATAGACAACTCGACAACACACAGTATACTGCACAAATAAGACATTAATCATCTAATTACAAACCAAGGAAATTGATCACACTTAAATACAAATGTACTACTTACGGATTTTGTTCGGTTGAATACAAATGCGACGGTGGTTCGAATAACAATCCAGCGTGTTCTTTGCAAAGAAGTACATCGTTTACAATCGAATTCGGCCTGGGCTCTTTAGACGGATTCCTGTAACAAATTCGGGCGCAAAAATTAATCACATGTCGTTGTTATAAATATTTACACGGTAAATGTTCGACATACGCATATTATTATCAAACTATAAACTAAATTATTAAACCAGACAATTGAGTAGTTATCACATAGATATAGTAATTTAATTTTGAACCTATATATCGTTGTGGTTATTAGTTTGTGATGACGCGAATTTGTTTTAGGAGATTCGAATTCGTCCAATCGACAACAATATCAAACGATATCAAAATTTCAAAATTTTTAGACACAATTCTTAATATACACGAATCCCTCTTATCTAAAGCTCGCTGATAAAATAACGCAGCGAGAGGATGGTAAAATAAGAGCCCCCGATCATCATCGATGATTCGGTAAGTACCTACTACAAATTTTTTTCGTAGAAACAATCTCTTTACGACTAAACAAAAAGAACTTCAGACACCCCTTGAGAACAACTCGAAAAATAGAAACAATACAATCATGTCAGTTGTTTCCGTATTGTCGGAAGTTTTTAGAGCGGTTTTTTTTTTTTTTTTTTTAACACACTCACACACATGAACAACGTCGTCGTTTCTCATCTATCGTTATTGGGATCCGTAAAATGGGTCAATTGGTGCACCGTGGTGCGGCAAATTTTAGAGGTAAATTCATCCCAGATAACAAATATTATGTTCTTTGCAATGACAAATGAATTAAATGGAGAAAAAAATTATTTATATTATACTAATACTATAATAATGTTTCAATTTCGACAGTGTCGTATTTAGAGATAAACAAAAATTAACCTTTAAATTCCTAACACACATTTCGAGCCAGGAGAGCGACACCGAAAAGAGCAAAACCTAGTTAAAGTTATTCCGTTTTAGACTGTGGGAACTCAAAGCAAGTATTCTCGTCGATTGCGATCAAACGAAACGCGTTTTAGTTCGAAATAATTTCGATTTCGTCTTTGTGTCGGATGTCGACTTGCGCGACCGCCCGAAGACTATCCGTAAAAAAAGAAGAAAAACAAAAGGAGGAAATGTGCAAAAGTCGTCAAAGTCTAACTATTATCATCGTAGACGCGACGGCTCGCGTAAACTCTACGAGGGGACGGAGGGACAGAGGTCAGCCGGTTTCGTCCGTGAGAAATGGTGCGTTTCGGTCTAGGGCGCGTGCAGAGGGTCACACGCGCGGCGTGACGCTATTAGCGCGATGATGGCCGGCAATCCGTCTAGGCGACCAACAGCCCCGAGTGCCGCCTCACTCTGGCCCTCGGCGAAGTCTTCGGACCCGACGACGACGGCGGTCTTTGAAAACACGCGGCGACCACAGGCCGCCCCAACAACAGCAACACATGTCGACGACGGCCGGCCATCAGTCAACCGTTCACCAAGTGTTGGATACGACAACGTTGTACAGGGCGATTCTTTCGACACGCGGATCGAGATTCGCCCAACGCGTTTTACGGCGAAAAAACGTGCGACTCGTCAAGGCGTTTTCGCGAGAAACAGCGAGTCACACGACTGATTTGTTAAACAATAGAAAAAAGAGTTTCGAAAAAAAAAATAAATATTATATTTTGGATATTTATCAAGTTTTCTACCCCTCCGATTGTCTTCGGCGACAGAGGAAGGAAGGGGAGGACGAGATATGACGATTTGAAACACCCTGTATACACGCCGCGTACTACACCCTGCAACTGCGGCGGTTATGTTCAACAATAAGGACACGCCGCCGCTATACCGAAGCACGGCCGCGGAAATATGACGGCAATAGAGGTAAGTACCGAGTATTACGCACACGGCGGCGGCGGCGGCGGCGGACGGTCCAAACAACACCCCGTCAAAAACAAAAACGGCGCACGCGAAGGAGCGGCGCGCGATCGCCTATTTTTCCAATAAAGATTTCCGGGGTCGTTTGCGGGGACGCGACAATTGCACCCACTTTGGCCGCCCCCGGTTAAAACACGTCTCGTATGAAATATGATTACACCTCGGCCTCGTGCGACATTTTTCGTTTTCGCCTTCGCTCGATACGTAAAATAAAATATATTAACGTTTTCTAAATAAACACACACGCGGTGTTTTTCGTTCGCGTTATTCCTTTCTCCGATTGATTTTTTTTTTTACCCGCGTTTTTGCCGTCGGTCTGGCGCGCGCACATTATTACGGAGGTGTTGAAATTCGTGTATTCGAGAAATCGTATAAATAAGCGAGCTCGCGGACAAAATGATCACGATTTTTATCAATACGATACTCGTCCAAGTACGAACGAGTATACGTGTAAGACAGATTATAGTAGCCCTAAAGTGTCGATAGATTTGTCCTAAATCCGCCACCGGCTGTAGGTGGATCGCACGTCACCCCCCACGAGTACCAAACCGCGGCGTGCGCGTAAGAAAAAAACACGCGGAATATGATGCGTCCGTTTTTTTTTTTTTCTCACGAAATGATTACGCGCGTTTTTCACGAGACAAATTATGACTACACGTTATATGAGACGACAAATTGGTTTTTGCCTTTTTTTCATCGATCCGCGACTCATATTGTCGTGTACGCGACCCGTATGCTAGATAAAAGATAACCTTTTGCGCGATCCGAGTTCGCGAACACGGTTTAATCACGACGCTGCGACAATGCAATTGCCCACCCTGACCAGTGGACGCAGGCGAGAGCCTTTGTTGTGTGTGTGTGCATGATAACGTAATTTATAAACGTTCCTTAACGTCCGAACGATCGCGCAAAAACGCGGTATCCGTATAGCGCACGCCGGATTTTGAATAATTATACATTGTCTAATAATAATTCGCGAAAGACCCTTTTCTCGTTGCTCTTAAAATGAATGGCCGTCAGGCCGCGGCGGCAGAGAGGAGTACAGCGAACAGGAGAAGGAAGCTGGTAATTTCGTCAAGTATTGTTCGACGTGTCCTCAATGGTCTCTCTGACCACAACCCGAATATCTTCTGACTAATTAAGTGTGAATTATTAATTACACATAACGGTCCCTGTAACAATGCCGAAGGCGTCCCTTTTCGGCTTCACATTGTCTCCCCCGCGACAACATTTTTGATTAATTACACCGGCGAGCGGTAGGAAACTGCACAGCGATGGATGGAGCGGCGGCGACGTCGTCGTCGTCGTCGTCGTCGTCATCTCGCAACTATTATATAATATTATTATTATTATCATATACGTATATCCGCCGTCGTCGCCGCCGCCGCCGCCGCCACCACCACCGTCGCCAGAAAGTCCGTTTTAATAGTTCTCCGAACACCAACACAATACAATATCATGGGCGATACACACGGTGGTGGTGTTTTCGAGAGAAGTGTCTGAAAGTATTTTACTTATTCGACACGAATCGAGTGTAAAGAAAAGCCGGTTAGAAGTTCGAAAGGTTAAAAGCTATTCATGCTTGCTAAACCGAATTTTACGCACCAACCCACTGTACCGTGGCCCGGATTGTTTGCGAGTTTATAAACCAGTAAAACTGGAAAAAAAAAAAATATATAAAATAGTTTCGTTACGACGCATAGAAACCACCCTCTAAGTTGTCGCTTTTTTTTTTTTTTTTTTTTTTTATCGAGTTTGTTATTTTGAAAAGTATGGACTAGAAATTCAAAAAAAATAAAACAATCCTGCAGCGCCGTCGCGATATACATATTGTACAATATTACGTATGACGCAGTAAATCTCGTGCTTTGCACAAATATAACAAATAGTCATAGAATTTAAAACGTGATCGAACGAATTTTAGAAAAAACACGTTACGTCCGCGACAGATTGATAATAATTAATCAATAATTGGTGTAGGAATGTAGGTAGGTGCCTGCAAAACTTCACTTCGACGATATAAACGAACGCGTAAAGTGCGTTATGATACGCAACGGTCATTTCGAATAACGTTTTTAATGTCAAACAAGATATTCAGCACGAAATTGAACACAGTCGGAACGCAGGAAGGAACATGACGTTATTCTCGCATAAGTGACAATAATACATTAGTTACTTAATTCTTTTGATATTTTAAACAAAGCGCGTGTTCGTAATATTAGACTTGTTATATTATATTGTATACGAAATAGCGACTGTCATTTTGACAGGTGGAATCCAGGGGCAGACGTCACTGGATGCAAGGGGCAGTTAGGACCCTTGTAAAAATAAATCCTTTGAATTTAAAGGATTTAACGGGGCGAGAAGCACGCACACGCTGGGGACCCGGAACCATGTGTCAGGTCGGGGAGAAGTGCCACGAGTATGAAATTTTTACGCCACTCGGCCGACGGAATTGCAATGAAAAACTGTAATCCTTTTAGGAAAACTAATTAGAGTGTAATATTTCCGGTTTCCAAATTCGAATGCGACCCTCACTAGTACGACCAGAAAACTATACAAACGCGATAATATTATAATTTTGTTTAATCGTTCGATGACGATGAAAAGCGTCCGCTTTAAAAAAATCTATACAAACATACGTTTCATTTGAAACCGCCCGATTGACATTAGAAATATCTATACAACTTTCGATCAGTGTAACTCGCTCTTACGTGTACATTAGCTTTAATTCTAATCTACAATAGACGTAAATTCGTAGAAACACTATCAAAAATGTTTCGTCGTCCGAAATGTGTCTGGAGAAAATTATAAAAATCCTAATATCAACGTGACATTTGGTTAATAAAAAATATGTTTGAGGTTTTTTTTTTTTATACGTGTATATGTGTCCCCTCTCCGCGTTCACCGCAATTTGCCGAATGGGCAGATATCTTTTCGGGAAAGATATTTTGACACATGGAGATTTAATGCGCCTTATATTACTTTTACGTACCGGGAGAGCGGTATAATATTAAATTGCAACAGTCTGCGGTTTTGTATTTGTTGACTCTGCTCGGGCCACAAATCATTCTTCTTTTTACCCTTCAAAATTGAATTCTGATTTATTGGCTATCCCCGCCCGCCGTCGCCGTCGTCCGATTTACCGACGGTCTTTTAGCTATGATGCGTTTTACTATACTAGGTACCCACCACCCCCTTTGTCGCGCGGTGTAAGTAAATTTGTATGAAAAATAATAATAAAAGCGTAGATCTAGTGTCCCGAGTGCAACGCACGCGACGCGTGTGCGCCGTCTACGGGATGTATAATCGGCAAAAAAATTGATTGTGATTGATATATTTCACGCAATTAGTTCGGTGGTGTGGCTATTCGTCACTGACAGTATAGGCTGTCATTCGCGCGGTGCTCGACGAGGTGTGTAAAGAATTACACTAGGGGCTGAGCAGCAGCAGGTAATGAAGAATCATGTGAAACTGTGTGCGTTCATTAACGCTTCACACGGGATCGATCACTTGAACAGGTCTGTCATTACGTGACGACTAGTCTAATTAATGGTTTTTGTTCGCGATGAATAAAAAAAAAAGAGAAAAAAAAGTGAAAAAAAAAAAAGCAATAGTGTAGTTAGTCTTCTATAGCTGAATTTGATTATAAGCGCGAAGCGTTTACTACTACTATTGACTATTAGCAGCTTTGTAAAACAGTGCTCGATAAAAGGAATTAGATACATACACCAAGACAGTTTTCGCCACGGAAATAATATTCCATTCGAATTTCCAGTGCAAAATGGTACGGTCCGTTTTTAATATAAAAACTCATTTAAAACTCAAATATCAAAAATACACATAAAATTCTGGAATAAATTAAATATTGTAAAAAAATGACATATTTGCTGATCAAATTTAAATTGAGTTTGTATGATTAGCATAAATATAATTTCAATGAGTTTTGAAATTAATAGTTTAATAAAAACACATAAAAGTGGTTTTCTTTATCAGTCTAACAATTATTACCAAGAAAGGCCAAAATAAAAACTAAAGAATGGAGGCATTTTCATTTTGATTAGTAATTGATATTAGATTCAAACAAAAAATATAACCAATAAATTATTTAGGTATGTAAAAGTATGTCATATAAGCAAAGAATTTAATTTGTTTTGTAAAACTACATATTTTAATGATACATAGTTATCGTTTTACGTGGATTCAATAAAAATGTTTCAACATTTATGAAAACACAATGTTTAAAAAGAATGAAATTATCTTTAATGAAATTTCATTTGAAAAAAAAATTAAAAACAGTAAACAGACAAGAAAATGACATTAAGTTAAGAATAAATTAAGCTCATAAATAAACGAAATACCTCCAATATCCAGTTTGAAATATTGAAACACGATGACAGACAAATACCCAATATTATAATTAATTTTGAATCATTAATTAACTACATTAACTATATCATTCAAACTGCGATTCTCAATGAAAATCAGTGAACAAGAGAAAGTATTTTTTCTGCAAGTTTTTAAATTTCTAAGAAATAATAATAATTAATGTTAAAATAAATTGAATAAATCTTAATAAATACAATAAATTCAAATTCAAATTTCAATTATGAACACCGAAATGACAAAATTGTGTTAAAATGAATCTATAGCTGCCTTAACATAAAATCATGTTAACAATTTATTCTTTTTGAAAATTTTATATATAAAAATTAATGATTCATACTTCACTACCCAACAGATCTTTCAGATTTAAGAAAAAATAAAAACTATGTGTCATGAGTTCAACTTTTAAGATCATTCATTGAATCCTATATAAAAAGAACCTATACAACATATAATGAAAGTATATCTATAAATTAATGAAAATTGTATACTAAATTATAAATAAAATGAAAAAGATTAATGTTTTTTTTTTGGACACGTCCCATTAATTAAATACTTTTTGTAACTCTCGTATTATTTCTACCGAATGATAATATTTGTAAATTAAAAAATTTACAATTACAGATAAACTCTTGATCAGAAAATTACCAGTTTA
This sequence comes from Drepanosiphum platanoidis, assembly GCA_948098885.1. NCBI lineage: Eukaryota > Metazoa > Arthropoda > Insecta > Hemiptera > Aphididae > Drepanosiphum > Drepanosiphum platanoidis. Next base: position 22,361,021 of record OX402528.1, read on the forward strand.
AAGTACCTTATGTGATAAATTTCAAATCTTATGAAATGCTACATAAAATATTTAGTATCTTTCGGAACTTAGTATAAAAAAAAATTAACTGTAAAACCAACACATTCATCACTTCATCAAATTCTAAAATCAAAATGAAGTTTAAAAACTAGTTTTTTCCAACAAATAAAAATTAATAAATAAATTCATAATCAATCTTACTTCAATCAAAAAACTTGATTATCGACGTTTTAAAAAACACGTCTGTAATCAAATATTTCAATACATAAAATCAATAACCTAACATACTATATACAAATGTAAGACCCATTTTATTTTATTAGCTTTGGTTTTACTTTAACATTGAAAAAATGTTTTATTCTATTTCTTATACTAGGTACCTAAATAACGCAAAATAAAAATTAATTTAATATTCTGGCTTCTTTTTTTTTTTTAATATTTTAATTTGAGGTGTGAATTAGTTTGAAAATTCAATTTGATGAAATATTTTGAAAGCATTGAAGAATTTGTATAAATATTACTATAAGAAGTTGCCTGCTTGTACTAGAATAGTAAAAAATAAAAAGCTCCCCAAGTTCAGTGATAATTACAAAAAATGACAAATAAAATTAGAAGAAAAAACTAATATACACCTTTAAAAATTAACATTCATTAATTTAAGATTTAACACATTAAAATAAAATCAATAAAATTTGACTGACTACTTGAACTTAAGACAAAACCATTAAATACATATATATTATATTATAATTAAAGTTTTGACTAACATAACATACAATCGGCGCATACTAGTTGGGTCTTGATTCAAATTTCATGCTAGTTGGGCCCTATGTTAAAAATAAAAATAATTTAACATTAACCTTCCCATTTTAACAGACTTAGGACTGTCTGCAGCTTAAAAAAGTTACAGGTATGGTTAAAAATTTTTTTTCGTTTTAAAATATTTATCTCTTAACATAAGTTTCAAATTAGGAGCCTTGCACTACCTTGTGTTAGGTTATACTTGCCTCCACACGTGTTCAGTGGGGCCCATTATCTTTTTGAAGAAATAAATAAATAATAATAATACTTATTTTGAATCATACTTAAATGGAAATATTATGGAACAGGAACCTACTGTGTGGAAATTTATATTCAAATTTATTGAGTGACTTTAATAATATTAAAACAGTTACTTCAGCCAAGCAATTAAAAAAATTTATAAGGCAAATTTTATAAAATCATAACTATACATTTTGACTAATATATTTTTCAATCATGTTTTAATGAAATTTCACTTGATATCAGATAGTTTTTTCTAATTTTTTTTAAGCTTCACATTTTAATGTAATGTAATGTAATATTAGTCTAAATATTTTTGTCATACATTCATAAATTAAAACATTTTGAGGATGATCATTGATCAGAATAAAATAAAATCAGACCCAATTCGAACACATTATTTTACACAACTAGTCCCAATTTGTACACAATTATATTTTGACCCAACTGGATGCAGCCGATATAATGGCTACTAAGAAACTAATTATCAGTTATTCTACTTTTTTTTTTTTTAAATTACCTGATAAATTTTCGCCAAGATTCTAAAAATTCTTTAGAAACACAAGGGTATGGAGAACTTTCTTGTGATGGAATAGGTCTTTTTTTATTCCACAGTAAATCACTTAATAATTCCTTTTCTGTCAATGCCGATTGTCTATGGAGATTTTTGGTTATCTCGTCTTGGTTATGCATATTCTATAGTAATAAATCATAAATCATTGACAATTCTGAATATCAATAATACAATTGACTTACTCGACACATATTGCAAGGCTCAATACCATCAACAAATTCTGGTGCATTAGAAAAGTAAGAGTGAAGTATATTCCATACTGATTCTGGAACCAATTTCTTCGTATTGTTTTCGATAGTCATATTTCCTGAAATAAAATAAAAACAATAAATAAATAAAATGAATAGTTATAAAATATTACTTTAAAATGTTTCACTTACCATGTGGACAGGTTATATCTTCATTAAATATCCATGACATATACTCTATTTCATTTTTATTACCTAAAGAATCTGAGTCATCATTTTTATCTTTTTCTTCTTGACAATTATCCTCAGCATCATCATCTTTATGCTCGTCATCAGTTTTTGACTCATTTTCAATTTTAATATTACTGAAATATTTATCTTGCTCAACTATAACTTCTTTGGCCTTTTTAATTTTAAATTTTTTCTCTTCTTCTTCGTTGACTTTTTTTGTAATAACCGAAGATAACATATTCATAGTATTTTCTAAAATAGCTTCTAACTCCAATAAAGAATAATGAAATGGTTTGTAATCATTAAGTTCCAAAATATCAAAAATTTTTTCTGATTTGCTAACAAATAACTTAGCAAGTTGGCGACATCCTACAACAGATTCCAAAGTAATTCCATCCATTTTCAAAAGATGACTTCCATCCTTCGACTTAAAAAATTTATCTTCTATATGAAAATTTGATGGATTATAAGGTGACATCAAATCCGGATTAAGTGGTAGTTTTGTGTTTTGGGATACATCATGATTATTAACAAAATATTCAAACAATTCCAAGTATGTTCGCCGCCAACTTTTCAATGAATCTTTTCCTACCCAGTAATTTTTTTCATGATTTTCATCTCTGAAAAATAAAAATAATTTAATTACTTATTAATTCGTACAGTTTTATGATAATAGTTAACACTGATAAAATTAATAGGATAAAACAAAATAACATACTGGTTCACAATGCAAGTTTTTTATAAAATAAATCCTACTTATTTATATGAATTGTAAACAAAAATGAATTGGAAAAACAAAAATTGACCATCACATCTATAATACAACTATAACTTAAATGTTCAACACAATAAAAAGACATAATCGTAGTACAAATCTTAAAACAGAAAATTAAAAATTAAATAGTTGTTCAACATAACAATACATAATTTTTTTTAAAAAAAAGGTGATACAGACTTGGATAGTCATTAATACGTAATTGATAATGGTGAATATTAGTCTTTTAATTTTGAAACAAATGTAACATTATTTTCGAAAAAACAATTCTGAGTATAAGATCAGAAACAAAATCATCATAAATTTTCATATTTTTAAAGAATTTCATCAATATTTTATCATTTAAGAACTTATAATAAATGTATGCTTAAGTATTTCTGAAATGTTTACCTTCAAGTAAGAACTTTTAATTACATTTTTAAGATTTATGTTCAATTAAAATTATTTTATCAACATTTTATGGGGAAAAAAATAAGAATACTCAAGTATTTAAATTATCTATAACTAGCAACAAAAAATCTTTTGAATTTTTTACCATCTCTAGAGTATAATAATATAAGCATTCGGTGAAAATTTCAAATTCATATAGATATTACTACCGATTAATAATAATTGTCAATATTTGTCATTAGATTTGAAAGTTTTGCCACATTATTTTCTAACTTTTATAAAATAAATTAAAATAGCAGCATCAAATTTTGTAAAATATTTTATTAAAATGGATGAACTTGCCAAAAACTTTCAAGCCAAAAATCACAAAATTAATTATTTTACATACAAATATAAAGATTTACATGTACAGATAAAATGCATGACTATTGCAATATGTTTATAAATACATGGTGTAGGAATAGCAGGAGGTCATACTAATTTTTTGATAAGTATAATTAAAGAAAATGGTTTTTCCAAAAAGTGTGGTGTAGGTTAATATTACATAACCAAATTAATTAATTATTTATTTATTTGAAAAGATAATGAGCCTCACTGGATAAGTTTGTATTAGACATATAGAACCAATTTAAACATTTATAACAGTTTAACAGAGTTTGATATGAAATAAATTGATACTTACGATACACTATTTTTAGGGGATTCCCAGTTTTGTAAAATTGTAGTTATAGTTTTACTTTGTTCAGTGGTTAATGCTTTTGTATATAACAAAGCGCATTTATTTCTTACACATTTCCAACATAAGGATGAACTCAATTTCAATCTTGGTCCACCTTTATAAATACCATACAATTTGTCTGCCTGAAAATAGAAAAGAAAAAATATTTAATGGCATCTTTAAAAATATTATACTCATGCTTACTAGTTCTGTTCCAATATATTTGGCATCGTGCACTTTATCAGGATCGAGTAGATTATGTTTGCACAATATTGTACTATTGCTTATTTCATTGACACTCTGGTTTGGTGTGATTTTAAACCAATAGTTCAGCCACTGCAACGAAATAGCCTCTCTATCTTCTTCTTTTCCCGAATTCATCTCCGTAATTAAATTCAACATTTGTTCAACAAACACTTTATCTTTATCTTCCACATATTCCCGATTGCTCTTAATATTTAATATTGTATTCTCAAAGTTATCATTACGTGCATCAACAAGATGAGACAGTCGTGTTGATAGCTTCCAGTTATACGATTCAGTTTTAAGTTTTGTCACCATGCTTGTATGCATGTAAACCAACATGTAAGCATTGTTTGTTTGAAGCATACCTTTTTGGACCTTGGGAGCTTTAGTAACTTTTGAACCATTTAGTTTAAATTCATCTTCAGTACACAAGTTTAAACCTTTGCCCTTGAGTTTTTCTACATTTTCATCGTTGATTTTATACCATTCTTCTGCAGCAATGTCTTTTATATGGGCTGAAATATAAAACTAAATTAATAACTTCTATCTTTAAACTGTCCAGTAAAATGTATAAATACTAACCAATATAGTGACCAGAATATGCACTTGAACCTTTGTGAATAAGAACTGCACATAAATTATACATATACATTTCTTTTGAAGATTCATCTGGTTGACCGGGTAAATTTAAATACTGTCCCATGTCTAATGTTTGTGAAAATTGAATATAGGTATTTAATTTCTTCTTCTGCATTGTTTGTCTATACAAATTTATAAATCACAGTTAAATAACATTCAATATAAATTACAAGAACATCATTTTTTAAATATACCTGTCATAAACAAAACGCATCAGTTGAATATTTAGCACAGGAGGTAATGTTTTTAAACAAATTTTTCGTACAGCATCTTGTTTACACATACAATGACCACAAGAATATTGATCATCGCCAGAGAGGTGTTCTTCTTTCAAGAACTCCTGCAAACTGTCGTTTAATGTCTTATGGCCTTTTATGTTCAAATCAAGTTCATAAAACATTGATGGACATGAAGATTTAGTTTTACATTTTGAACACCTAAAAACACAATCAACATATTAATGCTCTTCCCACAAAATACGAGAAAAATATTTATTGATAACAATACATACGTAGTAACATATTTGTATTCGCCACGAAAATTATCTTTTACCATGTCCCTTACAGAAATATCTGATTGTGTACTGAACTTATTTTCTAAAACTGACAGGAACAAATTTGAAAACTCCTAAAAATGTAATACAATTTAATTATACTGTTAGTATTGATTTGAAAAACATATTTTATAATTGGCTAATAAAATACATACATGAGCATCCTGTTGAAGGGCAGTATTGATTCTTAAAGTAGTAATAAAGTCTTCTGGATCAACTGATCTCTGTTTACCAAACTGCATTAAAGCAAATACTAATTGTAGATGTCCAACACTAGTTTCTGGTGTATAAGAGTTTTCAATGAAAAGAGATTTATTTTGTTTTTCCATTGAATCTTCTTCGGGCTTCCAATTAAATATTGCTTTTCTGTAAAAATCAACAAGAACATCAATCATTATAATATCAACTAAGTATTAAAAAATCAAAACTCAAAATATGTATTTATTTTAGTAATTAAATTCATTTTTACCTGAAGTTTATGTTATGGAACCATAACTGCAATAAACTATTAATATAGCATGTAGCACCTAAGTTTTTCAAACCAACAAACTTATTGTTTTGTCGTCGTTCAAGTTCTGGATCTTCATAGTCACTAACAGGTGTGCGCACCTTGTCTTGAAGCCAACGTTGTTCACCTAGCCCAGATAGACAGTATGGATTGTTCTTGCAATTACGACTAAAAATATTAAAAACATAGTTAAGATATAGGAAAATTAAACACAAAAATTCAAACTTTATATTAATTCGTCATAATTTATAAAATAATTATATTCGTTTAAATAAATTTTATTATATATTTAAATATAAATATTAAGAAAAATCACAAAACAAAATTGTTGATAGGAATAAGGTGCATTATATATAAATATATATTAATAACTATACTTTAGTTAATACTCTATATTAATGTATTAAACTAATACACATGTTATGTATACCTCTAAATGGTTTCACTTTATATGAAGCCAACAAGTAAAAAGTTTATCTTTAACAATAATGATTGTCATTTTATGAATTTACATTTCAAAAATTGTAAATATCTACACACTTAATAAATTTTAAAAGTTAGGTTCTAATAAGTACCAATAAACTATAAATAAATAACCAAAATGATAAAATAATGATTTACCGATAGTTAATATATAGATAAATACCTAAAGTAAAACAATAGATTATGTACAAAAATTAAATATAAAACTTTTTATTGGTACCTATATGATATTGTTATATCCTAACCTCTCGACTGAAGCGCACACTGGATACGTTAAGTTACGTTCCGTCTCAATACAGCTCAGAGACGGATAGAGACATGACGAAACGTTGAGAAGGCGCAGATTGGATACGTTTCTTTCCGTCTTGTTTGTGTTATCCTAGTAGGTAATCGTCACTCTACGTAAAAAAAATATTGAAATGCTGCAGGTTGTTTTGGTTTCCATCATACGTCAATTTTGCCCTAAACAGCAAAGTATCCGTCACATTACGTCTACAAGATGTGACGGAACATGTCATAACTGGTGTGCGCCTCTTCGTAAGAATGTATAGTAAGCAAAGCTTTCCGTCTGACGGAAACCGCGATTTGACGCGACAGAACATAACGTAACATATCCAGTGTGTGCGCTGCTTAATGCTGCAAAATGTTCTGTAAAATTTTCAAAATTTACTTGAAGAATGCTTGCTTTGAAATAAGCATCATCTAGTATTCTAGAAGATATCATATGTATAAATTAAATGAAATCTAACACTTTAAATGCTATTTAACATCTTTTAGAAGGTATGGAAAAATGAAAAAAAAAAAAGTGACTTATTAATTTGTTGTAACTATTCGAAAATCACTCTTTTTGCTGTCTCCTCCCTCTGTACAACAGATTTTAAGCAAATACAAACTCAACATACAATATGTTGTTCAACAATACCATACACATAATGATAACTGTTTAGAAACTCATATGAAATCAAGTTGTACACTATTACGATTTATTGTATCGTTTATGGATCACTTTAGTATGGGCAATAAGAGGCAAAACCCAATAAAAAGAAGTACTTAAGTATACAATTATTCAAATTTAAGGTACACGGAATAACTTGGATGTACCTTAAATTATGTTTTTTACATCACATCTTATCCGAATCTGTTAATTACTAATAGAGTGTAAAAAGCTAATAGTGAAAACATTAGAGCCTACCGAATGAGTTGAAATTAATTTAATAAATTGTTTGCCCACGGTATGTATATTATATAATTGACAACAGTTGTAGTTCTACATCAAACGGCGGCACCTTAAGCTCACAACTGCAAGTGCGTAGAAGACTGAAGAACAGCAACTGTGATAAGAAGTGTGAAATAATAGAAACCTATGAATGACAAGTAGGTACCAAAGATATGATCGATTAGGTTTGTCTAATAAAGTGTAGTAGGTACATTGTACGGACAGACGCAGAATGTAACGATCAATCGACACAAATGGAACGTCAATGACGGCGATGGCTGACGAAAAAATAGAGAACCGTCATCGACAATAAAGACAACGCGATTCGACTGATCGCGCGGAACTGCGAGTTTCTACCTACAGTAATACAGATTCGACGGCCGACTCACCGGCAAGACAGGGGTTTGCACTTGAGCAGACCGATGCGATAAGCTTTGAGAACCTGGTCGTTGCATATGTCGTTGGGATGGATGTTGTCGGCCCACGACCACTGGCTCTTCCTCTCGTGATCCTTCTTCTTGGACATGGCGAAGGCACCGCCACGAGTTGATCATGCGACGACGCGGGCCGCGGACGGAAAAGCGCGCGAAAGACGGCGGATTCGGGGCGCGTGCGAGCCCGAACGTAAGACCGGGGATGACACGGTGGCCGACGGTTTGAAACGCGGACGGACGTGAGGAAACGACGCCGAAAGAAAAACACGACGCGCGGGCGATTTAGCGGCGGCGACGACGACGATAGCGGCCGTGCTCAGGCGATCCGAACGGACATGTTATCGCGGCGAAGTGTAACGTTATAATGATAATGAATTGTATTGCACTGCAAGAGCGGTGTAAGTCGCGAGTAGCCGGCAGGTGTATGTGTATACATAGGTCGGTGTGCGTCTCGCACGTCGACGTCGTCCGGCAGGTATAGGCACGGGAAAAAACCGGACGCGTATAGTAACGGCGTTGCGGGTTCGCGGGCAGAAACGAAATCACGAAATCACGTAAAACCCCGACGAACGCACGACACGACCGCGGCGCCGATAGGTATGTTGTGTTATTTTCGTATATATTAATATCACACACACACGCGCGCGCGCGACGGTGCGTATAATATGCATATATCAATTATAATATTATTATCGTACGTACTTTTATAATATAAATACGTATGTATATACATACATATTATACATACATACATATATAAATAAGCTCGCGTGTGTACAATATCATTTTATTCGGCCGCCTCTCGCTGTTATCTAGGGATTCTCAACATTGCCGCGCGCCGCCCCGCCGCTCGCCGCGCGGGACGGACGTCGCGGACCGGTGGCTATTGCAGTGCCACGTGCCGAGCGGCGCGTAATCGGCCCGGCGCTCACGTTGGCCGCACTGGCTCGGTTCCGCGGCCGCGGCGGCGGCACCGCTGTTTCCCGCCCGGACGACCGCGTCGCTGTTTCCCGCCCGCTCGGTACCACGTTTGCCGCCCGTGTTTCGCGAGTTCCCTATAAACCTATAGGTATATTTTGATGTATTATTATTACTAGACCGCGGATTATATGCATTTGCATATCTGCATATGCATTTGCATATAATCGTATTTTTTTACCAAGTATGCATATTTCATTGATCACGATGTAAATGGCATATAATCGTATTTTTAAACAAAAAAAACACACTGATTAAAATTAATTATGTGTTAAAACGCATACTATATAGACATATAATATAAAATCCCGGATATGATTCCCTAAGTATGATCGACGCTTACATTAATGGCACAAGTACTGTACTGCCCAATACAATAACGAGCAACATGGCTTCTAAGTTTAAATACTGTCCTGTGATGTTGAACGGTCATTTTCTGCATTTAAACTTATTTTGGATGACAAGCGCCATAGTTTTACAATGGACCACTTGGAGCAACATTTAGTAATATACTGCTACGAGAACTACAGTTCTAAATAAATTTACATAAATGAAACATAATAATTATTAATTATAATTTATAATAATTTTTTTTTGTTAATAAATTTCATCATCATAATTTTTTCATATTGTTTTTAAATTTAATTCTTAGTGCATATTTTAACATAGTCTATGCATATTTCTGTATTTTATGCTGCATATTTGCATGCATATAATAGAGTATTTTCACTGCATATAATCCGCGGTCTAATTATTATATCTTAGTCCGTGGTTCCTATATTTATAGTAAAAGCATTGATTATAGAATTGTTTACATAACCGACGGCGTAAAAGTCGCCCGTGGTTTTTGTACTAATTTTTCAAACTCACATTTTGTCCGCAGAGCAAAATGTCCCAAAGATATTACGACGGGCATGGGCGCGCGCCATAGAGGAAGGGGCAAATCGCCCGAAATCTCGTTTTGAAACGTTTGTTGTTTCGATCGCCTCTTCTCGATGGATTTTTTTTTAAAAATTATGAGAAAAAAAGCGTGCAAGTTAGTTTTTTTTCGAGGGCTCTGTTCTCATAATATGGTAAAAGCTCAATCGATAGGTTCTATTCTATTTATTATAGTCTATTCCATAATCAACGGCAAAAGCCAATGAATGTTGTGAAACACCGACACGGCCACGCGTATAGTTTTGATAAACGTTGTTCGCGTCAACCACCCGGAGAAAGAAAATCTGGTTATTTGTAGTTTTCTTTGAATGTCGTTAGTGTACTTTATCAGAAGACGTCGATAATGTTTAATTTAAATCGGATAGTCGCATAGTCACACTATGCGTTTTGGCGGGTCCGGGTAAATTAGTTTCATATTAAATTGTTTTAAACATAATTTATTTAATTAAATTAAATTAATTATAGAATATGATAATATATAGATAATCCTAATCGTGTTATTGATTAAATATCCAAAATTAAATTGCAATTGTAAAATTTATAATGTGATAAATAATTTATTCTAAAATGTTATTTAAAATATTCTCCATTCACAGTTTTTTTAAATTTGAATTAGATCATTAATTATAGTATTTATTTTTCTAAATATGTTTGCGTGTCAACTTCTTAATTTCATAAAGTTTAACCCGTACTTTGACATTATCTCATTTCGTTAAATTTTATTAAATTTCAATTGCAATGTAAAACGTTATGGAATCATAATTTATTAATATTTTACGCAAAAATCATTATGATTTTCAAATAACATCTTACGGTAACTGTAACTACTGAGTATTTCAAATGGACAACTGCAACTGTTTAAATACCGAACACGTGTATTTAAACATTACTCTTGCTCGATAAAAAAAATGCAATATGCTTAAGTGAATTATGCAGTCTATGCTAAACTTTAATTGGCGTTTTAAATTTACCATTATTACGATTTACAGTAACTAATGACAGATTCGGTGTTACAGTTATTATTATATTATGTACGTACTGCGCATGTCATTCAAATTTTAAAAACCGCATGACTTACAGAACTTTTATAATTTAATCCCGATGCAATACATCGTGACAACGGAATATTTAGTTTTTTTCTATATAGTGACAGGCAGGCGACATTGTTAAGAAAATGAATGTTTTTAAAGTATACGCATTTCTTTTTTTGCACGAGACATTGTCATTGGACTTCGCGTCAACTCTAATTTACCAAATTAAACGTATTTCTAGTGAACAATTTTGGGAAGACAATTTCATGTCTCAAGAGATAATAATTGAAAACGAAGTGGTGATGTTAAGGAACGCCCTAAGGGTGATTACTGATTTCGATTATGCTAGATACTCTGAAACATATGACAATGTTATCCAATTAAACGAATTCGATGCATTCAAGGCTTCGAAAGCTCTGTTCGCGGCTCAGAAATGTAAGTATTCCGTTTTAATCATTAATGTACTTCGCATTTTTTTCGAAAGCATTTCGTCGTGTCAAAAACTAGTCAAGGACAATAATTCAGAAAAAAATATTGAACTGTCAAATAAAATAAATATACTTTTTAACCGGATTGTTAAACGTATCGTTGATCTTAAAAAATACGTAGTGAAATTTATATTTAATATATATACTTTTATGAAGTTAACTCCGATTTTAACATCTACTGATCATACATTAACAAAGTCGTTGTTGTCCATAAATATATGTTTGTACCACATAAAAAACTATATGATTCAGCATAACAACGATGCGAGCGACATACATTCTCATATCGATGTCCAAAACTTTATTGCTCAAATGATAAACATGGTTGAACGTTTTAGGTGCAAAAACTGTTATATCCGAGATTATTACGATTCTGAACTAAGAAGAAAAGATATCTATGATGATATAATATCAAATGATACAAATGACAGTACTGTCGAAAATCTAATAGAAAACAAATTAAAAGGCTTAAACATTTATTTCGACGATTCCACGTTGTTCAATCATTTCATAGTAGAAGACGTAGTGTTCGACGAACAAATGTACGATCCGGAGTATATATTACTGAAAAATATTTTAGAAATCGAAGACTATTCGTTTATTTCTACTTTGTTCGTTAGATGGAAAAACAATGCCGATTGGTCGGAATTGGTTGAAGTGTACGATAGAGTTTCAATAAGTTACGATCTCCAAACTATTTATGACTATCAAGTGTTTTTAATAGAAGTTATGAAACACATATTTTACTTGAAAATTATGAATAAAAAAATCCGTTCGTTTATCGATATCAAAGAAATACTAGAAGACCTGGAAACATTTATTCGCCGAATCATCCCCAAAAATTATCCAACAGATTTCTACGATCAAATAAAAAAATTAAGAAATTCACTGTTCAACGATTTACATGCTACCGGGTCTGTTCCGGCCTTATCGGATCGTTCGAAAGAGCTCTTGCGTAATGTTTCGATTATTACAACGTTAACCGACGATCCGAGTTTAAATGTCGTACTCGCGAGTATAGACAAATTATCAATGACAGAATTCATAGAGAAAATTGTTTCACTTTATAAATTTAAAAATTTCATCAAGATTTTCGAAGAGCTCTCGTACGAATCGAACACACTCGGCGATTATGATCTACGGCCCGTAGTAAATAACTTGACATCGGTCGAACAGAAGTATGGTAAAAAAATTTGCCACGATTTGTCGCTTCTACGAAACAATTTGTCGTTGTTCCAAATGTTGATCCATGGATTTCAACAAGCTCGTACACATTTAAGTAACGTCGATGGGTCAAATCTCATCACAAAAGCAAAGACGTACGTGTTCGACAATCTAATGCATTTGTTCAAAACGTACGTCAGTCATTATAAAATCAGACACATTGTACTGCCTTTGCTGATTCGTTTTAAGTATACTTTAAAAAAAATTGACGATTACAAGATGTTACCCCAAGTAACATTTTTGAAAATAAACGCAATAAATCATTTTGAACGGAACAATTATTGTGTACCGTCGGACTCGTATAGTACAAATCTGAATTTCAATAGTGACAAACATAACAAATCATTGAACCTCCTTGAACTGGACAGTTTGAGAGGTTTTGAATTGTTCGAGTCATTTTGGAAACACAGAGAGACAATATTACAAAATATGAAATCAAATACAAGTGACTATCGTATGCAAAATGATAAAAAAAGAGACATCCACGCACTGGCCGTCGACCGATTCATCCCGAACGTAGACTTTAATGGTTATTTCATAAGAGAGTCTGATCCCGTACCGTTCTATTGGGACGGGTCTGTGGAAAACATTGAAAACGTTTATCTCGCTTTATCCCGAAGTATAATTGATTATCAGGACTTGGTCAGACATCAATGTCGCGTGATGAAATGGATAATAACAAAAGTATTCAACAATTTTTTGGACGTAATCCGGATTCGTGATATAACAACAATAAAAAAAGAGCACCAGGAAAATATTAATACCATAATCGACTCGTTAACGCGATTTGAAGAACTTCCTTTTCCGAAATCAATAAAGACACATCTACGGGATATGTTTCGAATTTTTAACTATTTGTTGGATACTCCCACTATGGAAAATGTGAAAAATTATCAATCCGCTATTGTCGATCAGCTTGAGTTGAGCGAACAATCATTCGAACACAGTTTTACACGTTTGTCGGACGCTCAGTCAGTTTTTAAAACTATAAATATTTCAATCGAAAGAGATATAAATTTGGTAAAACAAATTTTAAAAAGCTCATACGACAGTGAATATATTTCACACGTACCGTTTTCTTCTTGTATGTACGTTTAATTTTGAATATATATTATACTATTATACATATAGTGTAGTTGTATTGTTTTTATATAATAAAAATCGAACTGAATCGTTAATTGCTTATTAAAATATTATTTTACCAATCGAATCGACTTAAAAACTTTTAAAAAAAACGCATTTCACACCAAAAAAATTTAGAATGTATTCTCCTTATTTACAGGACTGTACTTTAATTATTGTACTCATATTTCACCATAAGTGTAAACAACTGTAACGATATACGTATTTTTCACAACTCCTTCCTATGCCAAATATTTTAACTGAAAAACAACTGTTAAAATACAAAGTCCGCGCAATAAAATATTGTCCATAACTATAAAATTATGATTAAGTAAGATTTAGAAAATCATTTGTGATAAAACAGTGCGTACATTAAATAGCTAACACGTTAATTTCTAAACTTGAATTTTGCATTAAGTTAAAAATATATCCTATATAATAATTGAGCAGTAAAAAGTGTAAATCACTCGGTCGAAAAAATTTTTAAAAAAAAATAATTCACTGGTTTTTGATTATGTTAAATAATTTGTTTCACGATTAGGAAAGATACAAAGAATAAAAAAAAATAAAAAAAATCGCATACAAAATGAAATTGTATAAAATAATATATCTGATTTTTTGGTGTCGCAACGTGTCGCCAGAAACGGCAGAAACAAATATACCATTTATTTCCACTGAAAACAAAATCGATGCAATCGAAAAACTCCATCGAAACACTTTCTGGGTGAACGAGATCGAGAGCCAACAAATAATAATGGATACCGAATTAACGGTGATAAATTACAATGAAAAATTTCAAAACATACCAAAAACCGTCGATAGTGACGCAGGTGACTCGGAAGCAAACGATGCAGTTAACACGTTCTTATTGGACAATTCAAAAACCATGTACACCGCTTTGAAATGTAAGTACTCAGAATTAATAATTAAAGCGTATTATTTTTTTTTCGATTGCGTGACTGTTTGTGAGAATCTGACCGCAGTGGCCGAAGACCACGAAGACAACGAAGAACACGAAGAACAATTCGTCCGTCTCGCCGGAAAAAAAACAAAATGTGTTGCGAGTGTCGTTAAACTCATGGCGAGTCAGAAACCATACGTTTCGAAAATGATATTCGAACTGATGTACTTTATGAGACTATCGCCGACGTTAAAGTCGACCGATCACACGTTGCTAAAAGCGTTGATGTCGGTAAATCTATTCTTGCACCACGCCGCGGTGAAAATCGACCAAACGAAACGCACGGGAGAAGACGATGGCGCGGCCGACGCGAGGTTGAACTCCGAGATCGACGCGAAACGAGTGATCGGACGCATTGTGAACGCGGTGGAGCGCCACGTGTTCAAAAACTGCGGCGTTCAGAGTTTTTACGAATTCAACGAACACTTGGCGGCCGAAATGCACGACATGACGTGGTCGGAAAACGGCGATTATTACGCGGGCATCGGCAGACTGTTGAAACCCGTGACAGACGGTCTCGAGTCGCTGTCCGTCGGCGTGCGCGTGGAGAGCCTAGACGGACTGCGTGGTTCGCGCGGCGGCGCGTCGTTCGACCCGCACGATTTGCTGTTCGCCGACGTGTTCCGTGTGTTGCGAGCAGAGTTGGCGTTCTTGCCGTCGCTGAGAGTCAGGTGGCGAGATTCGGGCGACTGGAGAGAATTGCGCGAGGTGTGCGAGGAAGTGAAAAACGGCGGCGGCGGCTTGCGAACGATTTTCGACTATCAGACGCTACTGTTGGAAGTGATCAAGGACGCGTTTTACGTGAAGCTCGTCAACGCGCACGCGTGCGGCGGACGATGCACGGACGCGACGGCCGAAACGATCGAATCGTTCGACCGGTTCGTGCGACACGTGTTGCCGGCCAACTATCCGACCGACTTGTACGCCGCGATCGTCGAGCTCGGTGACGCGCTCCGTCGCGACGTCGCCGCCGCCGCCGCCGCCGACGGTGTCCCGCGGCTGTCGGACGCCACGCTGTCGCTGTTGGTCCGGAGGCCGGTGATCAACACGTGGGGCGCGTCCGACGACGGGCGGCTGGACGAGGTGAGCATGTCCCGCGTGTTGGACGCCGTGCTGGCCGCGGAGTCGTTCGACCGGTTCGCGCGCACGTTCGAGCTGTTCTCGTACGAATCGTACGCGCTCGGCGACTACGACTTGTTGCGCCGCGACTCGGCGGCCGGCGATCCGGCCACGTGCGGCCGCTTGGGACGGCTCGCCGAGTGTCTGGTCGCGTTTCAACTGTTCGCGGACGCGTGTCTGCGGGCCGCGTCAGTGCTCGGCCGACGGGCGCGCGAGTCCGTCGAACGGACGGTCCGGGCGGTCGGCCGCGCAGTCCGGTCGTTTTACGCGGCGTACGCGACCCATCCCGCGATCGGCCGGCGCGTCCTGTTGCCGTTGCTCGTGCGTTTTCCGCGCGCCTGGTCCGGTCGGTCGAAATCGTTTCTGTTTCTCCGGCAAACGGCCGCGTCCGCGCTCAACGCCATCGAACGGTACCGGCTGGACGAGTGCGCGCCGCCGCAGCGCCGGTACAACCGAGACGCCTGGCGGGACGCGTGGCGCGACGTGACCGACGGCGGCCGGGCCGCGCTGTGCGCCGGGTTCGCGTCGCCGTCCCACCGCGTCCGCGACGACCCGGCCGTCCACGCGGCGTTCCTGTACCGGTGCCGGGAGCCGCTGACCCGGGAAATCGTGGCCAGAGCGCAACACGCAGCCGCGGTCCGTCGTGACGACGACGACGACGACGACGGGCCGTCGTCTGCGTTCTATTCGATCGACCTCGGACGGCTCGTCCAGGACCCGGCGGCGGCGCTCGGCCGCGCGCGCGACGATCAGCCGACGCCGCCGCCGCCGTGGTCGCGTCACGTTTGGGACGGGTCCTACGTGTCCGCGGAACGGGCGTACGACGGGTTGCGCGATTCGGCCGTCCCGTTGGACTATTGGCGGGCCGTCGGTTTTCAGATGTCCCAGATGAAGCGGATAGTCACCGGGACGCTCGAGAAACTGCTGCTGTTCTTCGTCCTGTTCCGCCGGTCGCCGCCGCCGCCGGGTCCACGTTATTATTCGGCCGCCGCCGTCGGACGCGACGTCGAACGATTCGGGAGTCTGCTCTCGTCCGAACCGACGACGACGGCGAGCCCGTACGTCCGGGACGTTTTGGCCGCGTTTTCGAATGCTCTGCGGCCGACCGAAAGCGATGAGGCGGCTGCAGCACACGCCGCCGATGAGTTTTTGCGCCTCGTCCGCGGACGGATAAAAACTCTCGACATGTCGACGGTAGATGACACCTCGAGTTATCGCCGACTGGGCGACGAGCGTTTTTCAATCGGCGATCTGTGTTCTTCGCTTCGCGACGACGTCGAGACCCTGAAACGTTTTTTAGAGTACGTCGAAGATCGCGGCTATAATTTGATCGAAAATCTGCCTCTATCGTCTGCGCTATATTAGCTCTGGGTACGAGCGTTTTACCGGTAACTAAATAGTAAAACATTTTTGGTCGCACGTTTCAAAATGGTCATCCGGCAGAATTATCGAGTAAAGCTCTGAAACTCTTAAGTTTAATCACTTTTAACCTCCTTACAAGATTGACTTTACAGACCAACTGGGCTGATCGACTGCAGTTATCGGCCAATTCTGAAATACGTTTTATCAAAGTAAATTCTACTATCGCGAACAACCGATGGACATTGGCTGTTTCTTCCACACGCGTGGACGGACCCGAGGAAAAAAAAAAAATTAATAATTTGTTGTTTTATTTATTTTTACCTATTTGCCTTGACAAAGCAACTGAAACTATGATTTAATCAAACTTTTATGATTGAAATATTATTCATTGTATCGTACAAAAATTTATGAAAATAAAAAACTTTTCAATTAGAAAATATACATTGACTTATTATTACCTACTGACATTTATTATATGACTGCTATTTTAATTCTACAGAAGACATAGCGTTAAAAGAAGTAATATAATTAATAGATTAATAGATAATACATCATTATTCATTACTCATTACTCATTAGTATTGTTAAGAAAAAAATTAATTTCATTTAACCAACATAAAACAATATTGCACCTATACGAGCAATTATAAGGTTAGGCCATTAAAAAAAATGAGAATACCTCTCCCCCGATAGTATGTGACGAGTTATATAATATTAGAGTTGTATCTCTATTTTTCTTAATTACATATTTTCGTGTTTATATTTGAAATATTTTTTTTTGCTCAACAATAACGACCATATTATATTATTATATTATATTATATTAATAATTATATTATTTAAGATCGGACCAATGCCTAGTGCCGTTGGAAGAATCTCACGGTAAATCAAATACATTTAATTCAACTCCGAAAACATTGGAAAGAAAAATACGAAAATTGATTTGAAAAATTGCAAAAAAAATGTGTCCCGCAGAGGGGATCGAACCCCCAACCCCAGACGTGAAGATAATAATCCGTCGCGCTAAATTTCGCTAGCCAAATGACAAATCTGTTAGGTTTAATTAAACCTAACGAAACCTAACGAAACCTAACGAAACCTAACTTAACCCAACCGATTTCGATTTTTTTTTCTGTTGAAACATTTATGAAAACAATGTATACGATGTAAAAACGTGGACTCTTGTAGATTTAACTAACGAATGATTTAAAATAATTAGTACGTTGGACGGGCCATTGGTAGGGCCATGAATTTTCAGATAGGGCCGTGGCCCTACCCGGCCCGCCACCGTTCAACGTTGAAAGTTGCATAATACGTAATGATTTTTTTGCAAAACGACCAACAAAATTTTAACCACTATAAAAATAAAACGTCAAGTCACCTGTATTTATCGAGTAAAGGGACCGACTAACAGATCGAATCGATAAAAAAAAATCTATTCATTCGTGTTCTAATCAAACGTCCGGCGCGTTGTATTTTTTTTCTCTCGTCCTTTGTTCACATTGAACACATCTTCATTCGTATCGTCGCAGTCCGCGGTCTGCACGAAAAGCTCGTTCGAAACTCGTCCGTAACGTGGTGTCTGTGCGGCCGATGTTTTTTCGCACGTACTTGGAAATTTCGATGGCGAAAACTCACGGCCCGCCGCCGGCAACGCAGCCGTTTTGAGAACCACTGTCTACCGCTACTACTGATACCGCGGTCGTGCGACCATTGACCGGCGCGTTTTGAGGTTATGGAGCTGGTCGATGTGATAGGAAGAGAAAAAATTTCATTTTCTTCACGGTTCACGCATTTTTTCCTCTAATTTCCCGTGCATCTCTCTTCGCACGGCGAACCGAAGAATTCCGTCGAGAAACTCAAACCGACGGCCGAACGCAAACATGGACAACAAAATGAACGACTTCGTCAACAAAATGGGAGCGGCCAAAGGTCTGGGTTTAGGTATGAAACTCGTCGCTGGCGTCGGCATCGCTGCATACGGTTTCGCCAATTCCATGTTCACAGGTAATTTTTTCTCTATTCCTATTGACGTTGGACTTTAAAATCTTTTCCACCGACGTTTTTCCTTTTTTTCAATCGGTAGCTACTCGTTCGTTTAACGAGCCGATTACGGTAGTCACATCAAATTTATGCCCGAAATTCTAGTTATTGCACATTATTGCATAGTTGAACGTCGTAGCTTCCGGTTTGGTTAGATAGTTAGAATGGCTAGGATACTGCCTGGAACATAAATTATGTAACTATTTTCAATCATTGTCGTAGCTCAATAATATTGTATAGTTAAATCCTACGGTAATTATTATAAAAAAAACATTTCTATTTAGTTAATTAATTACTTGTAGCTTTTAAACAACTATTTTTATTCTGTTTGATTCTTTTCTCACTATAAATGTTAGTTTCTCATTAGGTACCTAATGTAAAATGTTTTAATAGTAATTAATTGGTAGACTTAAAATGGTTCGTTGAAAGTAAATCCAATTATAAGTTAAAGTTGGATTTAAAATAATATTTTATAAAACCCCATAAAAATGTACCTATTGGATTGTTAAAGTGTGTTACATTTGGTGTTGATTTAATAATCTATTTCTTATTTTTATTTTTCATAGTTGAGGGTGGTCACCGTGCCATTATGTTCAATCGTATCGGTGGTATACAAAGAGAAGTATACCCCGAAGGATTACATTTTCGACTACCGTGGTTCCAATATCCCGTCATTTTTGACATCAGGTCAAGGCCAAGAAAAATATCTTCACCTACAGGTTCTAAAGACTTACAAATGGTAACATCATTTTAATATTATTTTAATATTTTAATATATAATTATATTTGTTTTTAATTTTATTAGGTTAACATTTCATTACGTGTCTTATCACGACCAGATGCCATAAAACTGCCAGATATGTACCAACATTTAGGTATCGATTATGATGAAAAAGTGTTGCCTTCGATTTGTAATGAAGTTTTAAAATCAGTAGTTGCTAAGTATAACGCATCTCAATTAATTACCCAAAGACAACAGGTACTAGAGATTTTATATTATTTTATTGATTACATTTATAATTTACAGTAGAAGCCGCTTATTGGAAAAGAACACTTTTGGACCAAATTGAAACGTGTCAATTAACTGATTGTTTCTAATAAG
The DNA here is from genome assembly GCA_948098885.1 of Drepanosiphum platanoidis. Lineage (NCBI taxonomy): Eukaryota > Metazoa > Arthropoda > Insecta > Hemiptera > Aphididae > Drepanosiphum > Drepanosiphum platanoidis. Next base: position 22,381,386 of record OX402528.1, read on the forward strand.
CTATCGGTTATTGTATTATTTTTATATATTAAAAATAAATCCGTCCGGGGACATTTTGTTTCATTAACGCGATTGTATCAATTGTCCATGTTTCTAATAAGAGACTTCTACTGTATATGCAATCTGGGCTTTTGTTTGAGATTTAGTTTTAGTCCAAATAAGTCATTTTAATATGTAAAATTTAAAACTATTTAAAGATTAATTTTTACTAAAATTGTTAATAAATTAAGTTAATTACCGATACATTTCGTTTGGATATTATATACTTACATATATAATTTACATTTTATAGGTATCTTATTTCTTTCTCACATGAACGTGTAAACATTTTTATAAATTTGGTCATAATTGTTATTTTCTAAACATTTCTCCTCGTTGAACTACTGTAATATAAAAACACACAAACTTTTAAAATGGTATTTAATATCATTGATTTTATAATAAATTGTCATCTGATGATAAATATCTAAGAATAGTTGACAATTATTACCTTTGTTCGCTGCAGAGTTCTAGCATCGTCTTTTTTCAATAGTTTTAGTATCCCACCATTAGTTGATAAAAGATAAATTATGCAGCTCACTCTCACCTGTATTTTCTATCTACTATTCCGCAACTATTGAAAGCAGATTTTGGTACTTCATAGTGATTGAAAGCAATTTGTAGTCATTTGGTCACATTGCATGGACAAAACTACATAAGTTAATTTTAAAAATCAACATTTTTATAATTCATTTATTGAATTGGCTCGAAAGTTATTTTATTAAAAGTAATTTGGTAGTATTTTAAAATTAAATCCCAATTATAATTTTTCAGTAATAATATACTAAGCTAAACTTTACATATGCGTAAAAAAAACCTATCATTGTTATATTTAACACTGTATTATATTGTATTTGTATTTTTTATAGGTTTCACTGCTTATTAGGAAACAGCTGGTTGACCGTGCTCGTGATTTTAACATTATTTTGGATGATGTGTCCATTACTGAACTGAGTTTTGGTAAAGAATATACGGCAGCAGTAGAGGCCAAACAAGTAGCCCACCAAGAAGCTCAGCGTGCCGTGTTCTTTGTTGAGCGAGCCAAACAAGAACGTCAACAAAAGATTTTGCAAGCTGAGGGAGAAGCAGAAGCAGCAAAAATGATATCCTTTTATTGTTCTATTACTTAATTTAAAATCTCATTAAAAACATTGCCAAGTAAAAAAAAAAAATCACTTTTGTTGCAAAAGTTGTGATATCTAAAAGGATAGCCTCTTTAGTAATTTCATAAATTCATTCGTATAGAAGTATTTATAATTGTTTGTATTTAATGAAGTATATTTATTTAATACAAATAATTTTACTTAGCTTGGCGGGGCTTCTATTATTTATTACTCTGAAACTAAGACATTAACTGCACTATGTCTCGAAGTCGACATAAATATTCGCATCCCTATTGCATATTTTTATTATAGTAAAACTATAGAATAATGAACTATTTAAATACTTCTATATTACTGAATTTATGAAATTACTTAGCCTCCTTTTTGGTATCACCACTTTCGGGCAGCCAGATAGTTCAGTGCCGTCATATACACATTGAAAAAAGTATAGCATTTCAATCAATTTTCATACTTGTGTTTTTACATATTTCTCGTATTTTAATCCTCTAATAAACTTGAATTTTTCACATAATCATCTACACACCAAACTGATCAATTCATGCAAATTTCAAGTCAATTGGTTTATTAGTTTAGGCTACAGTGTAGCCGACATGGTTTTTGTAAAATAACATTGGTTAAATAGGAGTTGGTTCTCTCGTGTAATTATACCTCGTCGTCACGTGCTGGTTTTTTATTTTTACTTAGCTTTGTGCCGTAACCGCGGCGTTGTATTAATTGTTTTACATAATTTGCCTTAACTGAAATGTCTACTTAGGAGAAGCTGTCGGTAGAAATCCAGGTTACTTGAAGCTTCGTAAGATTAGGGCAGCACAAAATATTTCCAGAACGGTATACTTTGATTACTAGTAATAAGAAAATATTTAATTAATAATTCGTTTTTGTATTATTTAGATTGCCACTTCTCAAAACAAAGTGTACCTCAGTGGAAATGGTCTCATGTTGAACATTAGTGATCCTTCCTTCGATGAACAAAGCGACAAATTGAAAAGTAAGAAGTAGACTGGATGCATTTATAACTCTGTAGTACACAAATTATGTTAATTGTTTTCGATGTATTCCATATAAAACTGTATAGTTTCATTAATAATAATTCACATGAAAATGGTTTATTTTATTATTATTATTATTATAATTTTTTTTTTTTTTTTTACATGTAAAACATTCTTCGTTAGAAGTGTTTAAGCTAAAATTATAATAAATATGCTGCTGGAAAAAAAATATACATCGGGTGACATTTTTTTCATTATTTTCATTATTTTAGGCGGACTGTATAACGTAGTATCAAATTATGAGCCAATTATTAGTGTTCAATCCAATGAAAACGTTGGCAGTATTGCAAACAAAACCGTAATCGACTTGTTGAGGTAAAAGTCGAATAAAAGAAGAAGAACAAATATTAAAAATAAAACAATGCCTTTTTAACAATGTTCTATAAAACTCTGTAAAAGTCTAGGTCCTAAAATATTAGTAGGGTGTATTCAAGGTCCATTTGCACTATTCTCCGCCTATGGCACATCAGCAAACATAAAATACAGGTTGCAACATCTGAAGATACCGATAACTATCGCAAGCATGTAGAAAACATAAAATAGCACATTGTTAATCTTCATTCTGTTCTGTACTTGAGCTTTGAAAAAATTATAAAAATATTTTTTTCTATACAACCTTCAAAGCACAAATATTATCCTATCTTGATGGTCCAATTATTATTATTGTAAATATTACTTATAGATTTTATATTTTAGATACATATTATAATAATAAGTTTATGCCATACTTAGAATATATTGAAAATAGTTCTGAATAATGAATTTTGTCTATTTTATGTTGAATAATTATTACCTTTTACAATGTCTCGGAAATCTCTGTAAGTCTAACCCGCGTGGCGGAGTTTTCATCGAAAGGGTCTTATCGCAGCACCGTGTGTTATTTACTTTTCACTCGATATGATGGATTGATGAATAGAATTTTTTTTTTCGGTTTTTAATTTTTAATAATAATAGTGCGATCTGTGAAATTGTAAAAAAGTAAATATTATAACTACAAGAGATGTGGTGTAATATGTTAGACGGCATAAAATTAATCATTTCTAGGGATTATAATGTAATATTTTTTATGTGTTGAGGCTGCAGTCTTGTGTGAAGGAGACTTGGCACTTGTTTCGTCGATGGTACTTCATGTCGTGGACTAATTGAGACTAGTCTTACAGGGGTCACCTGAGAGAGTGCCAAACGGATAGATCGTAAAAACAGAGGATTGCAACGGTAGGGAAACACTAGAATAACAGAAGAGAGTGAATCGATAAGACAGTAAACCACAAATTTTAAAACGCACGCTATTATCACAAGGTTTATTCTATTGTTTTAAACAAATTATTGCTCGATTCTGAAATAATAATACCTATTATAGTTTAATATGGTACAGGCTTAAAAACGTTAACAAAAAAAGTATCATTGTCCGTCTAATACAGTAAATAGTAGGTATAATAATAACCATTAATAATGTTCATAACAAAAACGCTAAGAAAAAAAAAAATACTAAAACAAAAAAATAAAATATTTAAGCTAAAATATATTATGAGACGTGTATTGTATAATAAAATGACTCGCGTTAAGTCTGATGGTATAAACAAAATGTGCTTAAAAAAAAAAAAAAAAACATGGTAATTCAATTAGGAACCAATAAAATCAATATTAAGTAGTTTTATTTGTTATATTTACTTTAATATATAATATGTATATTGTATATTTATACGGATGCCGTTATAGTATATTATATTTACACGAGATGAGAATTTTGGTCCCCCGAGTAATTAGCGGTTTACCAATGCCATAATAATTTGTTCGTCCGAAATTCGTATTATAGTTTTCGAGTGTGAGTATATAAAACGTAAGACATAATTCAAAAGCGATAAAAACCGCATCGCGATAGGTAGAAACATAAATAAATTTCGTGACATCGTCACGACCGATTGTGATAAAACAATATGAATATTTGTTACCGTCGAACGAGACAGAACGTCCGGCGAAACTGTTCCGAGGCGGCGGACACGCGGGCAAGCGACAGAGACGAGAAAAAAAAGTAGTGCGCGGGCAGTACCTGCCGGGGGCGATCCTTTTTGTCGGCCGAAATAATAACATGACTCTTCCTTCGGAGCTTACCGGGAGAACATTTTTTTTTTTTTTTTTCGTAACGCGCAGCCGATCTGCTGCGGGGGGGTCAGTTTTCATACGTTTGCGTCGAAAAGAAATTCAGACTTTGCGTTGGCGGTAAAAAGCGGACCGCTCTCTATTTACGCCGTGACGTTGTCGTGTAGTATTACTACGCGAACAAAAACTAATCGACACCGTCGCGAATTGTCGTGAAAACGTCGTAACACGGTGGTGTGCAACACGTATGCGCGATATTCAATGCGTCGACGCGAAATGTATCAAACGAAACCGCCGAAACGACTCGCGGACGTTTGTGTTTTCGATCGTACCGACGACGACGGTTTCGCGTCGTTTAAAGGTACGGTGTCCAATGCGCGACCTACGCCTACTGTTTATTCGCGTTTCCTATTGACTGGTGTCCTACCCGCGACAGCACCGCAGTGTAGCGCGACAATATAGTATCCATAGTGTTTTCACCACAAGAAGATGAAATTTTCACCGGAAATGTACGTAAATACCACGAATCGTACGACATGCAATAGAAAAATCGCGGAAAAATAATCGGTTTCCTCGTTTTAGGCGTTAAATACGAAAATAAAAGTTCATCCTCTTCCTTTAATTCGTCTTTAATTAAAATTCAGGATTAATTAATTGTTATTTAAAACGCACGGCAACTCATTTTGTGACGTCGTGTTGTACGTGTCACCCTTCAATAGAAACCGGCGTACTACCGACGAAATTTAGAACCGAGTAGCTATGCAACCGGTTGCACAATGCACACCATGGTCGGTCGTCAGTGACTCTGAAAAATGTAATTGGCCGCCGCGACGGATCGCCCATTGCACACCGTACCTTTACACGTGTTGCACTCCGTGGGCGAGTGTTGTATGACATTTCACCGTATAAAAATAGTTCAAAAAAATAACACACGTTTTGTCTCGAAAATCGCGTAATCGTCATTTGCTTATATAAAAAATATCTGATATTTCGCGCGACGGTGGTACAACAAGCTGCGGGGGGGGGTCCTATAGGACCGGAGAAAAACGTGTCCTCGGCTCCTGCGCGGTAGGGGGAGAGACGGGGGTAGATCGAAGGGGACCGGGTGGGAGGGGGAGGGGGGAAGGATCGCGGCGCTCGCCACTAGTTGGGCAACGAGTGAGAACGTTCGGAATTGTTCGACCGCCAACCGCTGGAGGTCGACCACGGCAATCATACGGACGTGGCGGTCGACTTGTACGGCGAATGGGTGACGGACGCGGTGCCCGAGCCGGCCGCGACCGAGACGCCGCCGGCGCAGTGGCCGATCGCGCCGAGGGCCGCGTTGCCGGCCGCGGCCGTCGCGGCCGCGATCGTCAGCTTGGCGTCCATGTTGAAGCAGTACAGCAGCGCGGCGCCCACCGAGCTGCGGCGCGTCGGCATCGGCGTCGACATGGTCCACCGGTTGATGCGCGGGTCGTAGCGCTCCGTCGAGTGCAGGCTCGAGTTGCTGTCGTTGCCGCCCAACACCAGCAGGCCGCCGTCCAGCTCGACCATGTCGTGAGTGGCCCTGCGAGCAACACGAAGACAATCCGCGCATTATTATTTCATATTGATTAATGAAATTGCCGATTATATAATTATTAATTTAAAGTGGAAACACAATATTACAGTAGTTCTCAACCGGGGTGACATGGACCTAGCTTGGGGGTGACGCAGAATTTTAACAAGAAGAGAAAAAAAATTTAAAAAATTTATTTTTTCGAAAACTAAAATAAATATGATTATACACCTATACCACCACTGTCATGTACATAACATACATTAATAAAAGAATAATTTTAAAATATACAGCTAAGATTTTTATTATTTTGATGTTAGGGTGACGCAGTGTTTGATTCTAGTGGCTAAAGGTGACATGAATCAAAAAAGGTTGAGAACTACTGCAATATTATACGAGTATATGTATATTGGCAAGACTATTTTCATTTTCTTTTTTTTTGAAATTCCTACCAGACGATATTCGCCGCGTCTACTTCGAAAGCGAGCGGGACACGAGTGTCAGGGGGCCCCCAGGACTGTGACAGGGCGGCGCTCCGAATAATATTATAATTTACGTCGAAACGTAAAATTGAATATTTGACCGACAGGTTAAACCGTAATTATTATTTAAACACATGCGATGTTACGTTTAATTTAAAACAAATTTTGGGAAAAATTATTGAAAATCAGATCACGAGATCTTTCGTTTGATCTCGCTTTCGTAAAAATCTCCTGCCCGGGGCGACTGCTTCCTTTGCGAAGGAGAGTCTTTTAAAACATTTCGTGGACAGTATTTACGCGGCGAACAAAAACACTTAATAACGATTTGTGCCGTAGATAGTCCAAACGACTCATTGTATAATAATATTACGCGTTATATCGTCTGTTTACCTGCGACACTGCATCGTGGCGATGGGCTCCCAAGCGTTCCGTCTCACGTTCAAACGCTCGCCGCTCGACATGCACATGGTTCCGTCGTTGCCTCCCACGCAGTAAAGCATGTCGTCCAGCGTGGCCACGGCGCAGCTGCTTCGCCTGCTGCTCATGGCCGGCACGGTCATCCATTTGCTCATTCTCGGGTCGTAGCGTTCCACGGTGGACTGGTAGTTGGTCGAGTCGAAACCGCCCAACGCGTACAGGCAGTTGTCTATAGGGTGTTTGGGGAAAAAAAAATAAAAATATATTTTTAATTTAATAGTGAAAACATGGCATAAAAAAACGTAGCATAAAAGTCAAAAGCCGACGGAGGGCGATCGAATCGAATGGTTTGGATTTAGGTCGAACTGGATTGAACCTATACCCGTGGAATCGTGTTCGAAAGGGGGGACGTGCGCGATGGACTTACCCACGACGGAGACGCGACAATACCGCCGGCGGGTGGTCATACTGGGGCAAGACGACCATACGCCGGTCAACGGATCGTAACGTTCTACGCTGCTCAGACAAGACGCGCCGTCGAAACCGCCGCACACGTACAAAAGCCCGTGGTTGGCGCTGACGCCCAGGCAGCTCCTCTTCGTACCCAGAGACGTGACCGCCGACCATTTGTTGCAATTCGGGTCGTAGCACTCGGCCGACGACAGATCCACTATGCCGTCGTATCTGTGTACAATACAAATAATATTATTATTATTAGCAATAGGTAAATAATACAATAAACCGCGACGATCGAGAGCGATCTGTCAAGGCGTGACCACACCAAACTCGTGGTCGGAACACACGATTCATAATATACTCATTAAAATAGTTTTATAATCCTCCTATTCTATCATCGTATTAATGGTTTTTCATCAATCGATCGTTTTCGACATACATAATACGACCCAAAAACGGTAGCCGTTATAGATGTATTTTCCTCTCGATACGAAATACTCAATTGAAAATGGATCGAAACGTCTGTGTGTGTAGGTATACACTATACACGTAAAATATAGTCTAATGACGAGAGGAAAAATAAAAAGGTACCATCTGCAAAGTTATAATTTCGATATGTATAGAAGTTTTTTTATGAGACGTAAAAAACGGGATATCTTTTTAGATTTTTTAAAAGCGCAAAAAAAGTTGTATTAAAGTTCGCGGAACTTTTATGGTGTGGGTTTTTTCTTTAATAAAGATTATATTCATGTTTAATAAAAAATAGAGTACAGACAGATGGGAACAAAATAAAACAAAATAAAAACCAACTATTTTTTTTAAAGAAAACTCGCAACTTACGAAATTATATCGGTAACGGGCGATCAGGTGAAATAGAGACATCTACAGGCAGTATTTAAAATTATTAAACACTTTATACTCGGCGATAAGGGTAAAAACAGGGTTCAATCAGGGGCGTTCCTACATCAATGTATATAGGAAGGACGTAACCCTTTAATTAAAATTATACTGAGCGTTTTGTCGGAAACCGACAAAACGCATCCGGTACTCAATAAACGACGTGTTACAGTTTCGTCCTGGACGGTTAAAGTGAATCGGTTCAGTCTAGACGCAATTACATACGCTATATATGTTCAAATGAATATTAAAACATACGCGATTCCGCAAGCATATTGCTGATCGTTTTCAATCGATATTACTTACCCTCCGATGGCGTAAATCAGCTTTCCCAAGGACACGATACCCGCGCGGCTTCTACACTTGGACATGGGCGCTATCGGTAGCCAACGGTCGTGCCGGGGGTTGTAACACTCGCCGGCACTGTGAATGGTAAATAGGCTACCACCTCCTGTGAATGCATACGAGTAAATACACACATTTTAGATTTTCGGGGGCCTTAGTCCTCTAAAATAGCACTCGAGTTCTTTCAGTTTTACATTTCAATATTTCAATAAGTATAACGTAATTTATCACCGATTACAAAAAGTAATTTCATAAATGTTATAAAATATAGATGATAATCGTTAATCGTGTGATATCGGAACAATTGTTATTATTTTTAAATTATTTATAAATAAGACTCCGTTTCGGGGTAGATTGAGTGAAAGGTTTATTCGTGAATATGCAATGCGTAAATTTAAAAGTGAACTTAAGTTGTTAAAAAATGTAATTCTCCTCCAAAAATGTGATTACATCTCCACCTATGTTTGCGAGTAAGCATACGGGTGATGGAACACGGCGAATTTTCACACTGTGTATAATACACAGTTTTAATCAATTAAATTAAATTACAAATTTATGCGAAACGAAATATTAAAAAAATTCTTTTGACAATAATTTAGGACATTTAGGTAATCGAATGCAAATATCACGCAATCTACGGGCGTCGCTTACCGATGGCGAAGATGTACGGCATCAGGCCGTCAGGACTCCGTTGCTCGGTCTGTTTGCTGGCGAAATCGGACCTTTGGTCCGGCAACAGATGGTACTTCATAGCACCCAACAACAGGTCCTTACAGCTAGGCTCGCCGCGCACCAGCGGTTCCGTTTCGACCACGTTCAACAGGAACATTTTTGACATTTGGGCAAGTCGCACGTGCCCCAAGAGCTGCGCGACACGACAAACCATTATTAGTAAAGTCTAACCGTCGGGTAACATATTCGTAATAGTGTTTAATGAGTTTAAATTTCTGAAATATACAATATTATATTATAGCAATAACCCCGAGGGGTTGATCGCCTCGATGAAACGATAACGAGTGCTGTGCGTGTGCACGGGTGCGACGAGACTTAAATCATTGTTAGAAGTGATAACATTTCCCCGGATCACTTAATGACCAATCGATTTTTACCATCGTCATTGAATTGATGGCATTTTTAATTGCAATAGACCTAACATTATACACGATAATATTAACATTATATTGATTATAATCGCATACTCATGATTATTTATACTAATGTACATTACTCAAAAAAGTATGTTATTGTTTGTGTCGACGGGTAATCACAATAGCCAATCGTTCTACGATGGTATTTAAAATTCAAAATTTAGGATAAACATTTCGAGAGTGCTTACGGTCTCCGAGCATTTTCCCCCTCAATTTGCGGCTATATATGTGTATTAAATCGTTACGCACTTATTATAGGTGTAATCGTAGCAGCTATTTTTAACGACGTGTATGGAACCGACGAGACCGAAAGTTTAAAAACGTAATGTCTGTAAAGCAACTTTGATTTTAAGTACAAGTAAGTATATTCAAGTGTCTATTGTTCGACGTCTATAGGGGTTTCTCAACAGTGTCTCACGAGTACAATACAGCTTGGCGAATATCCCTACGTCGATAACCAATCATGAGAGAATCTCGTTTTGATATTTTCCAATCGAAAACATCAATAATATCTAGTCATACGCCTTGTACGGGTTGTATAACATAGTTATATAGTTAAATAGCTATTATGGTACAACATAGTAACTTGAGATGCCGGTCGATATCCGGTAAACCGACCTGCAGATGTTTACTATTCAGCCGATATGAAATCGATACCCGAGCTTATATATTGGTTTAAGCCTCGCGATATCAGATCATCGAGCACGTAAATAGTAAAATAGTGTTACCGGATATGTTACGATAGCCTACGAACTATACCTATCGATATACGTTTAAGTGATAACAAACATTGTCATTCAAACGCTTTTTTAATAATTAGATAATGAAAATTATCTCTCATAAAAATCGACAAATGTCGCGCACGATATTACGTCGGTTTTAAAATAGGTAGTTTTTCGAAAACTCCCCATCGGTATCGTTGATCCGGTCGACCGATCACGTGGGCGTCTCAGTATCATCCGGCTCTAAAAATCATAACCACGTCAACGAGGAATTTGTCACCGTACCTGTGCGATGTACTGCGACCGTTCGGCGGGGTTGTGTTTGATCCAGTCCATGACGGCCACGAAAACTTGCTCTTCGGACACCACGTTCAATTTGTCGTTGGACACCAAGTCTTCGACCTGAAAAAAAAACCAACCCAACGCGTTATTAAGGTGGTCGTATTTTTTTTCGGCGCGTTCCGACGGACGACGACGACGGCCCGTTTGTTTTTACGTTGCGAAACGTAATTTCCACCGGCCGACTATTATCTGCCGTACGGTCGCCGCAAGGCATTACGCGTCGCGTCTTATCCGATCGGCTCTCGCTACCGAACAAACCCGTCGCGATCCTTGGCAGCACACAATCCAATTATTATTACTCGGGGATACGTTGTTTTTAATCAATTTTCCAATCTACTCCTGAACTAGTAATTCAATACGCTTTATTTTACACACACACACGCACAAATACAATATACAGCATAGGTACTACCTTTATGTATTGCTTGCGCGCCCGCGGTGGCGCACTTCACCGCGTCTATGCGCGACCATCTACGATATATTACATTAGTTCCGTACACATTTTCATTCAATCGCCGTGGCGCGACTTTATCCGGTATTTTATCTCCGTCCCATTGATTTTACACTGTATATTATATTGTTTGCGTTTCGCGTGTGCACAGCACAAGACGTTCGCCCCGGGGAGAAAATACGGGCCGCACACGAGGCGCCGGCCCGATGCATAAACGTCGTATATAATGTACGCCGTCGGATAGCGGAGGGGAGTGTAGGTTTAACGGCGACATAGTCGCGTATCGGTTTGAATTCAAACGGGTCGTATAATAATATATAGTTATGGCCAGGGCTCGGTATTATGTGCATTTAAAAAAAACAAACATGTAACTATACCAATCGAACTTACGTTTCGGACGAGTTTTTTTTTTTTTTTTTGCCTTTGTGTTCCGTATAGTTTCTATATCGCGTTGTTATATGATAATAATTTGAAAAAGTTTCGGACGAAAAGTAATTATTTTGAACGAAACCGCGATTGAACGACGAAATGTTCAAAAAAAAAAAAAAATTCGTCCCACCGAAACGAGCTCGTTTTAATCAGAATCTTCTGAAGGAAATATTACACTCGTCAAATTCAGTAAAACGTACGATATATATACGTATATATATTATATATAGTATTACCATTTAAAATTCGAGCCTTAATAACAACAACTTCAAAGCCTGATGGGTTTACAAAATTCCTATTGCGGCGGTATTCCATGGCCGTTTCGAGTCGCGCGGAGTTGGATGGTGAAAGATATTATTATCGTTATGCCTACAGTCGGATGTTTTTTAATTAATTTTTAAGCGTTCTCGGGATAAAACATAATCGCGTACAACTGCAGACATCGTCGAGGGGAAAAAATAATGATAAAAGTTTCGTTTATTAAAAAAATAAATACTCGTACTCTGCTGTACAACGCGTTTTCCGTGCTTAAAATAATAATAATAATAATGATCCGGACGAATATATATAATAGGAGCAGCGATAGTAATACCATTTCTGTGGAGGGGCTGTCGGGGGTGAAAATGCTCATTAGTTTACACCGCCATATAGCTGCCAAGGACTCCGACGGTCTGTGACGCCATAAAATCCCACTGCGAACCAAGCGCGCACTCCCCTACCCCGCGGTCGGCGACGTTTCACCCGTCGCAGTCGTATCGCCACCCCGGCCCGTCTGGATCGAAAGCCCGCCAGCCCGCTCCCCGCGCCGGGACCTATAGCGTCGACGACCTTTGGGGCCAAAGTCCTAGACGCTTTTTATTTCTCTCTCCGACGTGTGCGCGCGTGAACAAAAGGCAGGTCGATTACCTCGGAGAACGACAGAAAGAGAAACTCTTCGGTTTTCACTACTTCCTCGAAGTTCTGCAACGCGTAACGGTGCGATCGACTCCTCAGCTCGTTGCACGAGTGTGTCTCTGAAAGAAAGAAAGAAAAAAAAACCTCATTAGATAATTAGTAAGATTCGAATAAGAGACACGGGTAGAACGGGTAAAATCGTTCTGATAAAAATTAAAAACCTACGTCCCGTCCCGGTTGGCTTTGGAAAAGCGGATGAATCAGTCTCGATAGATTTCTAAATCGTCGAATGCCCAAAAATTCGTTGAAATACCAGTCGAAATTTAATTTTTGCATTATTCATGAAAATTAATATTATATATAGGTACGATTATACCATTATATAGGTACGAGTATAATAGTTAGACTAGTTAGAGCGACTTTTGAGGAATCTTATAAACGATTTTCAAGTCTAAGCGATTGAAAAAAAAATAAATGTCATTAGTTTTTAACTACAACATAATTTGCAGTTTTTAGTGTTTTAGTGTAATTTAAATAAAATTTGAAACGCTATCGAGAAAAAAAAAATTGTCCCTATGTATTTTCGATATTTTTACGTTGAAGTACAATCAACTTGTGAGGGATATTGTAATAAATTTTGAAGTTTTAAAATCAAAAGTATGAAATCTGTTAAATCGATTAAAAATTTAAAAAGCTAAAAAAGTATTCAAGTGCCTACAAAAAGCATAAATTTTACTAAAACATTTCGGAAATCGTTCAATGTCAGCAAAGCACCAACGACGTAAGTATTCAGTAAATGTTTCATGTCACCAGGATTAACACTTAAAGAATTACAACAAAATAACTAGCTAATATCGTTTAATGAGAACTTGTTGAAACGTCCGGATGTTTTCGATCACGCGAAATCGGATTAATTTGCAGTGGCAACTAAACCTAAGCCAATAGTCGATAGTTGGTTTCGTTCGACTCAAATGCGGGTAAACGACACAACGCGGAGTTATAAAGTTTATTAATTTCCATTTCGCCGGGCTGCCAATTTTCGCGGTTCCGCGTGGTGGCCACGAGCCAATGTCGTTTGGAGAAAACGAAAGTTCAACGCCACGCCGACGAGAGCGCGCGGGCTAACTAGTCGGGAAACGTATTTACAATACACGTCATGATCGTTGTATTTTCGATGATAATAAATGACGGACGAGGAAATCGTTTTAAAACGGCACCCGCGGCGATCGCATTAGCCGCGAAAGGGACGTCCATTTATAATAATAGAATTTGCATCGGGCCGATCGACGCGTCTGATTTGATTAATTATCAAACATTGATGATGTACAATTAGAACGAACATCGTCGTCGATTTTTTTTTTTTCGCTAAACGAATAAATAAACATATTATTGTGTTCGTATACAAGCCGCGCGTAACGGACACGAGCAATGATGAGTAAATAAAAGTCGACCCCGCGGTTTCGAACAGTTCGACCAGATTTATTTTATTCGTATCGATTTCGGCGAGAGCGCATTAGACATTTGCTTTCATGACGTACATTCAAACTTCGGTAGATGTGCTTTGCGCGCTCGCCGTCGATACAACGCGTACCGCGGCAGATTTACAGGGGCAAGAATCTCCCTCAATATTATTATATAATTATTAAAAAATAGAAAATAAATAAAGTGTAATTGTATTAATATTTAATGGTCTTTACTCATAAATAATATAACAAAAGCGCACTCTTTACACCCGATGATGATTTTTAATCGAAACCGGTCGTGAATTTTCGGCACAATTTATTGTAATACTCAAGGCAAGACCTTATTATTTTATTATTGTTTATTATTATATAATTATTATAATATTTATTTCATAGTTTCTGGTTTAACACATTAAACAACGTAAAATATCCGTCTGTAAACGAGTTAAAGTATACCACCTACTATAACCGCGCGAATATATCATATTTTATTTTAATCTCTCGGATATTTCTATATTCGTAAACAATATATTATCATCCGTAATAAATAACGATTTTGTTTTTCCCTGAACGTATTTAAACACACTTTACTCACCAGCAAACTGCCTGATGCCCAGGCAATTGGTCGGATGCAACTGCTTCATCAGGAACGTGCAGCACGCGTCTCGGACAGAGTTTATTTGGAGCAGCGACGACGCGGGCAACAGTACCTGCGCACAAAAAAAAAAAAACGAAACCATATGTGTTAGTGATAGGCGCCTATGATATTTTATATATCATCATAACGGAATATTGTATGACATTTTCGATATCATGTCGTGGAAAATTTTTCGATTTAACCACGCGAACATCGCGGTGTCCTTGAACGTAGAGCCACCACTATTTTTATACAGGTTATACCTATGCGTATATACATCACGATACTATATATCTATACACGATCGGGTGTATAATAATATGACGTTTGTCGACGGACCTTAAGCACGTAACGTTTGACCCAGTTATTGTAAACGACCGGGCGACGGGGGGGGGGGGGGAGGGACGGGTGTGTGTTAAGGGCAAACGAAAGTTCACAGTCAAATGCCATCACGACGACGATCATCGCGCGGCGCGTGAAAACAGAGACCGCTAATGTCTATAAGGTCGACGACTGATTGATGGCGGCGATTTTGTCTCCATTTCGTTAATCCGGACGGCGAATATTCACAGCGATCGATTTCTCGCGTTTTTCCGGAACAATGTTTCTCGGACGTGTTTCGGCAGGACGATTTTTTCGGGATGTAGCGGCTCGGTATTTATCAAATACTCCGATCATCCTTTTCAGTATAGTTGACAGCTAGATTGACACGCGAGATAACCTTAGTCGTAGACGATGAAAGATATTAGATTTTTACGGTCATATTTTAAAGGTTAGGTCGAGTGCACTACACAACGTATGTTTGAGAAATTCACCACCCGCCGCCGGTCATAACATATTTCTATGACAGTTTTGTTCAATGACAAATGACCAAACCAATGTTGTCGGTTTTCGGCGTTCGAATTTTTGAATTGATATTATTTAATGCATCGTTATCCGATTACGGGGAAATCGATCGATTGCACTTGAAAATAACTCTGCGAATTATCGTTTGATGTGGTTGCAGACGATATAGGACGTATTGAGCCCTCGGCGCGACCGATGTAGTGCCGCCGTCACTGTGGCCGGGAAGACGGATCGATCGGAACGATTCGACGGTATGAAAACAAAAACTATTTATTAATTTTGCGCAAAGGCTGATTACGCGGGACGCTCGTCGAGATATAACGAATGTTATCTAGGTGCGCGCACCACGACGTCGTAATCATATTATCCCAGTGCGAAAACAAAAACCATTAGAAAAAGTATGCGCGGTGGCGGAGAAAAGCGACGTGGCGAGACGAATTCCGAGAGAAAGGGAAAACGCTGTATAGAACTACTGTATACAGTAGACCGCTCGCGGAGAGATTGATGATTGGATTAAACGTAGCGAAGCGTGTGCGTATAGACATTCGTCTTATATATCGCACCTATTAAATATATATACGTATACAGGGTGTCCCGCGGGAATCCGTCAAGTGCAATAACTTTAAGAGTTCTGTTTAAGATTTTTAAATTTTCCTTTTTCTTTTTTAGCAATAATTTTTATGGTATTTTCGCGCTAAAATTAACAATATAATTATATCCGACGGATTTAAATTATAAGAAACACGTGATAATAATAAATGTAAAATTATATTTAGGAAAAAAAATCAAAACGGCCCTATGCGAGCACCATTAAAAAGCATTAAAAATGTTCGTAATAAAACTGTTGATTTGGTAACGGAAGTAATTCAAAATTGATTTGAACGATTTCTCAAGTGGTTTGTTAAAATTTTAATATTTTCCTAGTTCGTCATTATTACCCACTTACGAACAAAGTGATATATTTCCGTTAACTCAAAACATTTCTAACACTAACACTTTCTTTTTTTCAAAAATAGAAAATTATCAATTTGTAATCGGAATAAAAATTTATAATAAGATTTCAATTTAAAAGAATAAGATACGATAGCAGGTAGGGCGCAGAGTTTTTGTAATTAGTAAATTATAAACGATAAAAAAAAAAAACTAAAAATATCATCAGAAAAGACAAAAACAGAACACTAAAGTTATCACAACCGTCACTCAAGACGAGACACCCTATATCTTTGTCTCCAAGTTTTCCTTTTTTTTTCATCTTATCGCACCGGCTTGACCCTTACGCACACACACGCATCCACTCGTGGCAGGGTAGTTTCGCCCGAAGCATAACGTTCGTCTGTAGTCGTCCTTCTCATCAGACGTGCCCTTTATCTCGCGAGTTTGGGATTTGAATCGCACACTGCGGCCGAATTACTTACATACCTCTCGTCGGCAACACACGGATTTATTATTGATAACATTCCGTCCGTGCCGTAAACACAGTCGGTCGGCCTCCGCAGAGATTGCGGTTCATATAATTTTCGTTTCAATTTCACGAGCCTATAAAATATTACAATACGCGCGCGCTATGTAAAAGTATCGAGTGCGTATTTATAACGAAACTCGCCTCCGGACGAACTCGTCGGCCACATGTTATTATATTTACCGCGACGACTTTTCAACGTCAGAAATATACGTTCGTTTATATTGTAATGATAATGATTATCCGCGCAGCGTGTGCAATAAATGCGCACGCTCTCGTACGCGCGTCGAAATTTAATTCGAGGCGCGTCGATTTTTCGACAGTTTTAGTTGATTTTTCTCCGACGATCACGTTCGCGGACCAATAAACGTACGTACCTTC
The DNA here is from genome assembly GCA_948098885.1 of Drepanosiphum platanoidis. NCBI lineage: Eukaryota > Metazoa > Arthropoda > Insecta > Hemiptera > Aphididae > Drepanosiphum > Drepanosiphum platanoidis. The sequence continues at coordinate 22,398,607 of OX402528.1, forward strand.
TGCAGTATTTCGTGCGAGCGACACGCGAGTTTTCGCGAGTAATAAATCACTAAACATATTATATTATTACGTTACAATAAGTTACGCGCGGAACAATGGTTAACATACGGACGTATTCTCACGATATTCCCAGACCGGTCGGACCGCGTGCGCCAGTCACAGTGATAAATTACTATGATGGCGACAAAGACAGTTTTTGCACGGATTGTGTCATTTTCAATTTCGGTTTGGAATAAACGGACACGTCGGTCGTCGGACCGAAACTCGACCTATCCGACGGCTGTGTGATACCGACGGTTTTTGTTTTCTCTATTCGTGTCGTAGCAAAGTAAAAAAGAATCGTTTTGTTATGTTTTAATTATTGTCAGTGTTCGTGATATACGATTATATACGATTCTACTAAAGTATAAAAACACCGAATTCTGTGGTTCGATTTCATTCGTATGGAATAAACCATTTGGAATTCGACGAGAAACGCGTGTATTAGATACTAAAGCGAATTAGAGGTGAAAGCATTTTCGAGAAATCCGTCGAGTACTTGTTTATTGATATGACTCGATTTCTGCAGAGACGAACTATTTGCGAGTTCTTGAATAATAATAGCTTACACCAAGTAAACATTATTATTTCGAAAAAGAACAGCGTTTCGGGTATTAATGCGTTATAATATCATAATATCTATTGGGTCGTAAAGTTGTAATAATAATACATTAAATAATGCTGTAAAATAAATTCGGTAGGATATTTTAGATGAGAATAATATAACGAATCGAACCAAATCGAAATAATTTTCGACACGAACGTTAGGATAGTTTTAATAATTTATTTCGGTTGTTGTTTTTATTTATATCGTTATTACAGTACCTTATATTATGGCTATTTATATGTATATACCTGAACGTTTTCGTCGGTTATGTGCACTTGGCCGGTGTACGAGTACTCGATCAGCAGTTGCAGGGCACCCAAGTCCACGTCGTGCAATTCGACTTCGGATTGTAATTTCTCGGCCATGTCATCTACGGACAAACAGCGTATTAGTCAATCGAACACAAATAACAAGAGAAAAAACGGTCTTTGACTCACCGTTGAACATGGCGTAAAAATATGGACTGGAAGAGGCCAACACCAATCTGTGGGCTTTCGTCACGCTGTTTCCGACTCGGAGAGAAACGTCACAGAGCTGCGTGTGCGCGACATCGAAGGAAAAAAAGGTTGAAAAAGAAAAACATATTACAATAACAGTATTCGACTACTATACGCAATGCGCGATAATATTATAAATGGTGTTACGAGACTGGGTAATATTGTCTTACTTGGATGTTGACTCGCATCTTGTTGATCACGGAAAACGACGACATCGGATGGTCGGGATCGTGATGCAGGTAACAGGACATCGGTTCTGGCGACTCACAAGTCGGCGGCTCTTCGACGACGGTCTCCTCGAGTTCTGAAATGGAAAAAATCAAACTTGACGTTAGTAACGTGACACGGAGACGACAGAATGGGATTAAAATAGTTAGAATTATATGTGCGCTATTTTCACACGCGGACTCGATAGATTTTGATATTTGTTTGTTTGAAATACCACAACTAATTAAATAGAAAAAAATGTGCACGCGTGTAAGACCGCGGTCTTTGATTTATCGATATCGCATTATGTCTTAGAGTGAGTTGTAATCGTTAAGCGTTTTCCGTAAGTAAAGACGGCAGAAAAAAACTAACACATAAAGCTATTGAGGTAAGAAAAGGGGAGTAGAAAAAAAAAATGGATGAAAAACAAAGAAAAAAAAAATGACGAATTCGAGCCTTTGCTCGCGGCGAGATTTTCAAAACTCGGCGCCTAAAATCGTATTATTATAATACGTTACGTCGCGTCTGCCGCGAATACACAGACCGTTTAAGAGCGATCGTAAAATCTAAACGTAAACGCAATCTTGTGTATGTATATATTTATTTTTTTCGCCATTGTTTAACGACACATATTAAATGCGCCGCCCCGTAAAACAATAAAATGGTATGAGCCAGAAACGCGGCCGGACGACTGGCGCCACGTAGCCGCCGTCCAAAGGATTCTGCTGTAGTCGATATACAAGTTTTCTGGTGGTTATGACGCACGTGGCGCCGGGAGACACATTTTCCACGGGATAATTTTGTTTTTCAATCTATCCGCGTTTACAAAAGGCGAGCTTTGGAATTTTCAATCTGGGGTTAAGAGAATGGCGAATATCTTACTCTACGATTCGTGGGGTCTCGGTCTATACATAATTAGATCTTTGTTTTACACTAATTATATTGATAATTTAATAGAACCACTATTTAGTAATTACATGAAATGGATGAATGAATGAATTTGGAGAAGTGCTCTAATATAATAAACCCGAATTTAAGTGAAAATTAATTTTTAAAAGGATTAGAGTTTAAATAAAATGTACGTCTTTACATAATAACAATTTTTCTTCTTCTGAATTTAATGTCTAAACAATTGAAAAAAAAAGAGATGAGATAAAAACGTGGCATATATTATATGTATACACTATATATATTATACGAGTATACGAGTATGGTATAGTTTACCGTATTGAAATGTATAAACTGCAACAAGAACTGTTTAATAACTTAACTGTATATCGTGTACGATTGTTTAATTTTGTATTTTTTATATTTTATAAATTTAAGAATTATAAAAAATTATTTGGATATCAATATATTTTATCATCAAATCTTACCAGCTGCATTACAAATGATTATTTATCGATTTATCAATCGAATAGTAAAAATCGTATTTAACAAAATTGTCCGCGTGAAAAACCGACAGAAAACCCCACTTAGACGGGCTCGTGTAATGCGTATGGCAAAAGCTCGCTTCCACCACGCGTATCGTACGTTTTTACCATGTACCGTTCGCGCCTGGCGGCCAATTATAATGACACTTTCTCGAAATCTGTAACAACTATAGAATCGGAATCGACCGAGCATGTAATCGACGTCGACTTTAAGACCCGCGTCCAGTTTTTAACATTAAATAGGGCATCGCGTTCAAATACGATATCGAACACTCGCATCTATACGATACTAAATAAATAAATCGATTTCATACAACAGATAAATTTACAAGGGGGGGATTGTTCGATATCGGTGAGATACCGATTTCCCCTTTGGCGACGTTTGTGCGTCGAATGTACATATTATATTATTCTCGACGAAAACAAAATGTTAAATGGAATCAAACGAACGACGGGCAAACGATTATTCTCGTATGCGCTGTGTACGAGCGTGTAATTTGCAATGTAAATATACTTTTGCCGGGGCGGCAAGAGACGTTCGACGGGGATACGGTCGGAAAATCACTGACATCGGAATTACCAACGAAATTTACATAATTGTATTCCGTCTATTTAAAGGAAACGCGCGCGATAACTGCATAGCTACTTTGACGAACCAAAAGCCTTCTGAAATTAGCAATTATATGAGTTTGTCAGCTAATGCCGTGCCGAATTACTACATACGTCCGATGAGTAGAATCCGCATTTTGTTTCCAAAACGAGATTCTCTCCAAAACATTATAATCCATTCGAACCATAATTCATTTTCCATAAAATACCGTAACCAAATCGAAAACGCTATTGTCGTGAACGCACAAAATAACAATACTCTATCCACTCTAGAAAGTTAAGATAACACTCGATCGACTTTTCTTAATAACCTCCGGTCAATAATCAACTCGATAATAATTAATGTTCTCTCTTCTTCCCAGAGTATAAGTTCAACGATCATAAAATCCATACCGTATATATATAGTTAATGTAATTTACTCTCTAATTATTAAATATTGCATAATTTCATAAATTACTATTGTATACTAATGTGTTTATCTACATTTATATTTATATTAATCTAATACGGAGCAGCGGCAGACTAGAATCTTAGCCAGGGCCGTGTTAAATTCGCATGTTATGTGTGACTTTATTATTATATTATTTAAAAGGCACGCGCGATGTATTTCGCTCACGTTGACAATTCGCGCACATGACGTTTTTCTCTCGCGAGTTCGGTGGTTTCGAAACAGAATTTCATATCGCGGACACACGCGACACAATAGGAGACTATAATATTATAATATACGCGACGCGCGCGTTTATATACGTATATGCAAAACCTCGAGATACGATCTGCCGACGTCGATTCCCCTGTCTACCGCTTATTTAAAAAAAATGTAAATAGACTCGCGGACCTAAGTCTCGCGGTTGCGTTTCGACGGCACTTTTACGCGATTTCGCAATACGAGATACGGCAAAACTCGGTTTAACACGACACGCTTCATAATACGCGCCATTGTATTTCACGTGTTTTACTTGTACGCGATGATAATATTAATACGCGTCGCGCGTCGAACGCGCCGCGGCGTGTGCTCAGCCTGTTAACCCCGCGCGGCACACGCGCCAATAACTCTACTCCAGGGGCGAAATAAAAAACTGAACTATAATATAACACACGACGGCAATATGTAAATTGCGGCCGACGATGGGTTTCCTAACGATCGACGACGTACGCGCGCGCCGCAGTCGCGTGTCTCGGGTCAATTGGCCGCCCGACCGGTTTAATAATCAGACTCGACGACGAGCGCGCACGTCAGACTCTATATTATAAAACACGACAATAAGACGGCCGCGTAATGGATGGGTCCTGCCGGCGTTTCCCGTCAAAACCGATGGCGAATAACGAATTGATAACCGTCGGTCTCGTATAGAGGTTTTTTGCGCGCCACGGTAAAACGCTCGAACGTGCACCGGCGGGGTCTGGCCGGAGACGGGCATTTTCCAGGCCTAGTGGCCCGGCCCGAACCGGTGATTATGACGTAACATAATATTATTATATTATCTACAGAATTAGTAAACGCGTCGTAGACAATATCCGAACACGATATTGACGATAATTAAAAGTCTTTCGACGCTGACATCAGCGTATCATCGTTTTCACGGCATCACAATATATGATTATATAGGCGAGGAGGATACAGAATGAGAAAATAATTACGTAAATTATAAACAAAATAATCTCCACGGGTAATGCTTTCGAGTATTACGTTATATTTTCCATTCTTTTTCATAACGTTTTAATTATTCTATTTTATTTTTAATTGATATTATCATAATATTATTTTTTTTCAATTTAGAAACACTCTACCTCATTTTAATACTTTTGATATCCAATTTGTATGAATAAATACGGTTTTTTTTTATATATTTACAGACCAAACATTACGCGTTTCGTAATTTTTTTTCTATTATAATTATCAACGATGAAATATTATATAATAGTATATTGATGAACACTTTATAGGCACGGAGTTTTCAAGTCGCGCGTTTCATTACCGCGGCCGTCTACTAACCGATACGATAATGAAATACGAGTGTGGATAATGTAAACGAGAACCCTCGTCGTCGTTATTGAAATTTCGTGTTTCGCGGTTATGACTATAGTAATATATATATATAACTATAGACCATTTGAAAAAAAAAAAAAAATCCCCCTAGAAACTTAATAGTCGCTCGACGGGTTACGCGAAACAACTGTAAAATACTTCGATCGGTTTTACTATACAGTATACGAAGTTTATATTATTCGTATATTATAAACAGATTATGAACAAAAAACCCTTACACATTGTATGATTTATCAACGTCCTTCGTTTATTCTTTGCACAACTTTTAATAACACATTGTAATTAATAATTGGTAATCACTAAATTATAATTTCCTCTATTGTTCTCGTCGTCGATATCGATCGACTTGAACGAGAGAGACTATTTAAACACACACACACGTACCTATTCGATTTGCGAACGCTGCAGAACACGCAACAATACGTTCCAAAATTAATATAATTTCTCTTATGCAACTATTTATTTTTAATATCAATTATGAATATTCATAACGCGTGTTACATGTCCAGAGTTTACGCGGGTATTTTCTTTTAATGATGCCATAATTGCATATCGCTATACGATTATTATATTTGATAAAATGCGAGATCGGTAAATTATAGAGTATTTACACAACATAGTATAACACATACGAGTATATCGTATAAACCAGCGGTCCCCACTGGGATTTAAGAAAGGGCCGAATAATCAACTTTGAAAACTACTCGCGGGCCGCAAACGCAATGATTAAAAAATATAAAAATGTATAAATTATATATATTATATAACACCGAAATAGAAAAAAAAATGTATATTATTTTCACTATTTAATTTTGAATTTTAGAATGTAAATTTAGTTTTAGTTAGTGCGGGCCGCACGACATTTGTTAAAGGGCCGCGTAATGGGTACACCGCTGGTATAAACCGATAGGCACATCGATTTCGCACGCCGGGCAAACGAAAAAAAGCACTCTAAAATGCATTATACAGATATATATTTTAAACGAACAAAACGCATTCGTTTTGCAACATTACTCGAGTGTTTCCAAATTTCTACGTTTCTTTCGGGAGGGATTTATTATGTACGTTTATCCACTCGTTTCGATGGAACTTATAAATAAATAAACCGTAACAGAAAATACCTGCATATTTAACTGATACGGCCGCATCCGTTTTACAGAATACGATCCGCTTAGCGTGCTTGAGCCCATAAATAAGAATAAGAAGAAGGAGCACTTTATTGCAAGTCAAAAGCTTTTTATTATTTATAAGATTATCGATATCACTCAGACGAATACTACTCCCCGTAGTAGTCCCTCCGTACTACGTATACGTTTTAACAATCGAGAAATTATAACTTTTCCGCGATCGGAAATAGTAAGATAGAATATCGGATGGGGAAATTACGACTTTTCGACGGTTAAAAACACTCGATTACCGTTTTACCTGTCCGTGGAAACCGGAGTGCGATTTTCGGCCGTCAAAGACCGAGGGCCGCTGTAAAGGAATTAACGGAATAAACGAAACCTTAAAAATTCGACCTCTCGTACGAACCGACGTGGCTCCAATGCCCTTAATAATCTACAGTCACATGATCTATGACGTGCGCGAACGGTTCGATTTTTAAATAAGTTAAATTATACAATATATTATACGTTTATACCGCAGATTAAATCTAGATAGATATAATCAATTATTGTACGTTTAAATTTAGAAACAAACGCGCGCAGATTTTCACGATAATATTAGATAATAGTATCAATTTTAATACGGCGATTGAGCTAGTTTTTGTTTACGTACCGGACGTCGATCGATTCGTCAAGGGAAATTATTATCGAGCGTGAACGATTCGCGGACGATTTTCCGGCCCCGCGCGAAAGTGTGACATTATCCGTCTCGAAGAAAACGCATTTCTTCGGAACGAACAATTACTTATTACCTACTTTTTTTTTTTTTCGCAGCCGCGTTACTATCGCCTAGTTTCGGACGGCGATTTCTACGAATTGAAAACGACGTTTTTCAATCAGTCATTGAAAATATGTTTAGCAAAAGACGTCCGTCCCCTCTCGCACGCTATTGGTTTTTATTATATTTATTATACTGTGCTCATTGATAACGTTAACGTATTATAACATATTATACGATATATTATTTTATTTGATTTCTTAACAGACTAATGCAATTCTTTTACCGTTAAAACGTCTCATACCACGTGAATAGGTATTGCAGAGACTATATATTATACGGTCGGTATAAACCTAATTATATAATGTCCGTATCGATAGAAATTGTTAGTTTTCAAGCTACAAATTATAGTTTTGAACGAGACTTATATTTTGTTTTTCTCTACGGGATACGCGCGATAATTTTATGATGATGTAATGCGACGCGGTGTCGGTGTGCGCCAAGTATACGTTATACGGAAATAAATAACTCAATTTGAACGAAAAATTACGACTTCACAGCCGCCGCCGCGTCGCTGTGCTAACATACTCATCGCGTGCGTTCGGACGTACATAATACACGCCGTTATAGTTATAATATCATTAGACGTAGCGACGAACACATTGCAGAACACATTAATAATAATAATGATAATAATTGATATGATTAGCGCGGCGGTATTTCGCTTAATGAAACGAAACTATGATGGTAACATTAATAGGTATCACGCACGAAGAGACTCGACTGTATAATGAAAAGGAGTGCGGAAATCGGTTATTATTGTAAGAAATAAAAAAAAAAAATGTAATACCTATTCGTTGTCGCGAGAGCGATTTGTTACGTGCGTGTATAGGTAGCAATCGATTTCCTCGTGCGCGGCTCTATTAATTACCAGTAAATATTGCGATACAATAACAGTACCACGCCGAAAGATGTATGTTTAAAACCGGTGCTTGTGAATTGGGAAAAGAGGAGAAAGGGAGACACACGCGAGCGTATTATGTTCAAATTTAGGCGGAGATTTCAAGACGAAAATCACTTATAAACTAATTTACGATATAATACGAGTACGAACAAAACGGCCGGATGTTCGATGACGCGATATTAAAAAATAAACTTTTTTTTTACTCACCGAAAAATGTATTGACATTTACAAATCGTATGATATTTGCACTCGAACCAATCCACGAAGGTTTCTATAATGATTATTTGACCTTTTTTCTACATCTCCTTTCACCACTTGCCAAAAAATACGCGCTTATATTTCAACGATGATATTTATTACTGTTTTCGTTTCGATAGAACAATTTCGAAAATTGTTTTTCGAATTCCAAGCAATGTATATACACGAGTATAAACATATCATTTGAAGTTAAATTAAAAAAAACCGAGAAGAGCATTCCGAACCGTTGCCGACACTAGACTGATCGCGCCCACATCCTGCTGCGGCAAGCTACTGTACTTTCGTGCACAGCTCGGCTGTCATTGGTCGGGTGGGGCGCGAGCAGCTCGACTTTCATTGGCTGACGTGAACTTGTATTTGTTCCGATTTCGCGTAAACACATTTATTGTTATTACCATTACTGTTATCAAATGATTATCATACTATTGTTATATCATCGTCGTCATTATTTTCATAATTACATAATTGTTATGTCATCGTCGCCGTTATTTTCATAATTACGTAATTGTTAAATTTTAAGTAATTATCAATTATTACTATATTATTTATTATATTCGTATATGATAACTACTAGGGTTAGGATTTATATTATGTATTGAATAAAAAATTAAAGAGTTTTCGACGAACCAAAATTATTTTATTGACATTTTACGAAAAAAAAAAAACTAAGAAAACTCCAAAATTTAAAGTTAATCGTAGGATAAAACACTACGATGGACTAAGTCGAGACCTTAGTCGTCCACGCCGAAACGTCAGAGAAAATATGAATTTCTTACGCGTGTCGTATAGCCTTCGTAGGGTAATGCGTAATATAAAAACACGTCGCACCTACATAATATATAAATATATAAACAAATACGAATAATCGTTAAATCGAAACTCGGGGTTATGCCGCGGGGAGTTTTTTTTTCTTCAATAGAATACACATATTATCATATCCAATATATCTTCTGAATAATTGATAGCTACTGCAGCGCGCACTCGACGTTTAAACGGGATCGACGACGCAATGAATTAGCTCGCGCGGCTGAAACTATACGATTTTCCTAACGGCAAAGCGCAATATAATTGAATGACATGTCCGACAAAATCTTATTAGTTCGAAATAGGTTTATGGTGATTCTTGCCTCTCGCAATACCATCGTGTCCGAGTAAATTCAAATAATGCAATGCCGTTCGCCGGCGTCCGGGTACTCGTACTCGTACGCGTGTTCGCTACGGTTGTGCAAAACGGACGAGATAGGTCGTGTGACGAAGCGTACCTAACGAGCATAAAAAGTGCATTTCGAGAAATCAAATCGATTCGTAGGACTGTACAGGGGGATTCGGTGGTTTTTAATCTTTTTGGATTCACGGCTCTACGGGTATTGAAAATAATTAAAACTACTTCCGTATAAATATGAGTAGAAAAAAAATTAATATTCCGCGAAAATACAATCGATAGATATGTAGAGCGGGCGGAAATATCAATTCAAAGATTACAAAAACCTCGTTGCACACCATAACGCATAATCTACCGCGGATACGGTATGTTATTCGTTTATTTACTCAAAACCACGATTTCAAACAATCGATCTTAAATCGTGTTAAAACATATCAACTATGCGATATGATTTCAACTAAAAATTATTGTTTTTATTAACGCGACTCCTTTGATGATAACCTTCGACTTAACGACGCAAAGGATATTCGATGTAAATTAACAATACCGGGTTAAGACAATTCGAGTAGACGAAATGAAAAAAAGATCTTTCGCGACGTCGTCGTTCCGGCGACTCGCACGAAGGCGGCGGATGTAATATTTTTCAATTCTCGTGTCCCCAGACGCGCGTATAATATAATTATGACGGGACAACGCACTTCCTTATTTCTATTTATAACACTGTCGGAAGACGATACCGGTGCGAATCGAAGAACGTATAGCAATTGAATAAGAATTTATAATTATGTTTACGTTTCGTACGGAATGATGGATATTTCGTCGTCTTGCAATAATCATAACGACGAGTCTGAAAAAAAAAGTTAGTATTTCCGAACGAAAAGCGCGTGAATAATCTGCGGCCATGTGCGGTTTCGGGGACATTCTGTTTTTGTTTTTTTTTTTATTTAAAAAAGACAACAATACTTCAATTTTTCAACCGATTCCGTCATTTAGCGTAACCGCTGCTTTTGTACGCATTTAGCGGTTTTCTGATTACCATTATTTACAATACAATAATAATTATGATGTTTGCTCGAATTCGATTGTTTTTGAACACGTTAGCGAATTCTCGATTAACGCGAAACATTATTATTATTATCATCATGTTATGTTTGCGAATTTGCGATCGTGTTGTCACGCGCTTATTTTTGCAGGCGAATTTCCTCGGGACAGTTTTATTATATAATAAACGTATTTTCGGGAATCTTAGCGGAGAAAAAAAAACCAATAAATTACAAAACACAATAACGCAGTCGTCGCCGCGTAGTGTATAACAGTATTATTATTGCACAGTCGAACAAAACGAAACCGTTATACGATCGTATTGAATTTAAAACCGCTTTAGGTCGTGGTAGTGACGAGGGGGCGAGAGAGGGCGACTTCCCTATGAAAATTTATGAGGTCGATGCCATTTTAAGTATACTTTTCTTCTTTTTTTTTTTTTTAGAAACAAATCAACATTATCGAAAAGGCAATTATTTGTGTTTCATTGCAGTGATTCGATTTTATTCAGAAAAATAAATCGTGCTACCTAGGGCGTGGATTTTGATGTTAAAAATTGAATTTACAAAAAAAACGTTGTACAAAAACAACGCATATGATTTAGATTGTTAAATTTTTATCTTTTCTAGACCATTTTGTAAAAAAAAAAACTAGATTATTTAATCCAAAGTTTGACTTCCGACATATCAGACTATTATTATAGCACAGAAGAGGCGCTTTTATAGTCTCTGCTGCTCTAAATTCGTATCAAGCATTATTATCTTAAATTGATAGGAAGTATATTATTTTATACGTACAAAACAGAGTTTGTCTTCCCCCCCCCTCAAAAATAATAAAAAAACTTCGAGTTACGCCCGTGGTTGTGACGACGGCAATCGAGACGGCCTCTGCTGAACGGGACGGCGCGTGCGTGACGATTCGCTTTGTTCCCGATATTACGTTGTCGGACTGTGACTTTCGATTCAACTAATAAATATTAGGTATAATACATATTATGTAAATAATAAATAAATGTATACGTATTTTATATTTTACATGATGTTTGATGTTTCCGAAGCACTTAGTGTTATTAATTTATTATAATATATAGGCGCGACCGACACGATAAATAATTATAGTATTATTATTATTACCGAACGCAATGTTCGTGGTATTTATCGCGAAAGAGTTATGGCTCGGGTCCAAAACGTGGTCTCATAGTCGCGCAGATCAAATGGATTTAAATAATACTCGAAGAAAACGAGAGAAAAAAAATGTACACCGATAATATTGTACGAGCGTACATACGAATATATTTACGTATTTATGACGTGGTACAACAATAAAACGTGCCGATCTGAGCAATACGAGCACCACCTGTACGTACAAATAATATACAATAAGTGATGTCCTTACCTAAAATATGCGCGCGTTATAAATCGATAAAGTTTTGCCAGTGTTCGACAATTTCATTGCACACGACGAGTATATGCCATGATACCTTATTATACTTATTTTAATGTATATAGAGCATTGTACCCGATAATAATAATAAGCCGACAGTCGATATAGTTTTATGATAAACATAAGTATTATTTGGCGTCTCATTACAAAATTAATATCAATTATAAACGAGATAAATTTGAAATATTATATGCATTTACTTTACGACCTGTTATAGAGCAATTGAGATTTTTGAAAAACAATTTCACGAATGTGAATAATCGAGTTCTAGTAGTCAACAATATCGTTTATACAGCTATTATTATTTATTCTATGCAAAGTATGGTGTTTCTGTTTTTTAGCTCGATGATATCCATATCACAAATTATTATTGTATGCATCTCATTACGAAGTGATTTAATAAACGATATGTATTTGAAATTTTATATGCATTTATTTTACGACCTGTTAGAGCGATTGTGTTTTTGAAAAACAATACTACGAATATATTATTATGTAAGTATTGTAAGTTATAGTAGACAACTATATCGTTTATACAGCTATATAATTATTTATTTTATGCGAGTAATGGTGTTTTTTTTTTTTTTTTAACACGATGATTAGATATCACAAATTATCGTGTACGTAAATAATAAATAAATGTGAAGGTATGAATAACTTTCTTAGAATTAATAAAATTAACTCAATTACGGTATAACATTTGAATTGAATTAATGTGTGTTAATAGTTTAAAACAATAATGTTTATAGGTCAACGCACTACAGTCTGTAATATTGAAATTAATTTGATTAGATAGTTTTTAATGGGCAACGTTAATGAAAAAAAAAAAAATGTATTTTTAATTGTGTGTGTGTGTGTGTGTGTATAGAACTATTAACGAAGCACTTTGAAAAAATTTATCGTTACCAAGAATCATAATTATCAAAGTTCTATAAAATGAATCTGCATCTTATTTGTGTCTCGCCTTTTTTATTTATATTTCTCAAAACTTCTCTGCACTTGCGTCGTTTTAAAACAACGGTTTGTCGCCGTGCTCGCGAACAAGAGATAGCCTTGTTGGGTTTTCAATAATAGCAACGTTCGAATTTATTTTTGAAAAATTCTAAAAATCGAGCACGTGCGCGCTGAAAAATGATGGAAACGGCTATTTTTTATTTACTTTATGTGCGATAAACTCCACGACAAGCAATGTACGTACATACCCACCTCACTCGAATGAAATACATACGTGACGGATAAATTTATAAATTTCATTGAGAATCTTTTTATAACTCGGTGATTATTATAATGTTTATTGTTATTGGGAATAAGTAGTGAAGAATCGTAAAGAATAATACGCATGAGTGTGTGTGTGTTTGTACGTGACGCGGAACATGTGCATCGCTTTATTAGAAACGAATATTAATCTGCTGTTATCCGACGCAAAAATAGACTGGCGGATTTCAGCTGTTTGTTGCAAAATATTATTACGATAAATATAATATGTTTACGCAATAGTATATAATTCGCAAAGACGAAGTTCGCGCGTGATATATATGTACGTTTTCTTTCGCGAAATCGAAATATTAAACAACAAACAATTAAGAATTTCGATACATGATATATATTATAACGTGGATTTTAATTTATTTCGAATCTACGATCGTTCCGTTTAGATTTAGAAAAATTAAAAGCCGGTGAAATCATACGCGGCCCCGCGAGCGGCATAATGTTGATTAAATATTTATCTACTCGCCGCGGCACTATACTTATGGAGTACGTATTTGTGTAGAACTATATAAGCTAATCATTGATATTATAGTTACGGGAGGAAGGTATCAATTTATAACCGTTTACACGCTTGCGCTATAAACTCGTCTGTACTATAAAACATTCTAAATGTATTCTACACGATAATAAACGTACATAACGTGTACGTGTGCGTACGAACATGGAGCGATTAAACGAAATTGCTCGGCGCAAAAACAAAACGTTCGTCCTCGACGACACGGTAAATAAAGGATCGAAGTTTTAATCGTTGTTGGGACTTTAATAGTTTCCGCGGATCGTTTAACGGTAACGCGGAGACACGACGCACGAGTTTCGGCAATTTGTTTAAACGTTTCCGTCGGGCGCACCGGTGTGTTATGGCGTTCTCGCCAGAAGGATTCGCGAATTTTACGAGATCGCCGAGCGACACGATGTGTGGAACAAAAATAAACAATCGATACCCTTGTGGGTACTCTGCACGTCGCGGTCCAGGGCGAACTTTTTGAAATACGTTCCGAGTTTGGTCCCCGGGGTTTTCGACCGAATTAAACGCGTACACTAACTAACATTTTTCCCCTCAACGTAATGTGATAACGATTTTATCGATTGGTTTTTTTATTTAACAAACATCGATTTACACAATTCACGTACTGTTGTTAGACGAATGGAAATAATTATTATTTACATCCCGGGTAACGTTCGTATAGAATCGATGTTGTTTTCGGAAATATATTTCAAACGATTCGCGTGTCATTAGAATACAGTCGACACGCCACAATCCCTAGTCGAGGAAAATAAATTTCGAACATAAAAAAAAAAACGCTAACCCTATTGTGCGTGCACACACCGCGCCGGGTCCTTGACTGCGACGACAACATCGATAACGATAATTATTATTCATTTTATATACGAATAAAACAACGTGTAAAGCTTAATATTCCTTATAACACAGGATGTCCCACGGAGATTTTACAAACGCGATGACTTTAATTATATTCATACATTTTACAGAGTTCCTTATTTTCTTAAACAATCGTTTTACTAGTAATACTTTTGTCCTAGGTAATAATTTTTTAATGAACATTTACTACAAACAATAAAACTGGAAATAAAGATTCAAAATCATATTCTAATTTAAAAGAGAATTTGTCGTTCACAATTTTTAATTTGGTAAACCCATTAATTTTTTAAGTTTATTAAAATTAAATTTTTATTTTTTTTATTCAATACTATCATAATAGGTGGCCACTTACCACTGAGGAAATAAATAATAATTTTCGTAAACTTCAAAAAGTTGTAGTAAATTGACGACTGATCATTAACAAATATTTCCAAACACGATCGTTTTTAAAAAGCAAAAAAAAATTATAATAAAACGCTAGTTTTGACTTTGAAAAGTATAATAATACACAGAATATACATTTTTCATTTGAAAAATTTTTAATATAACACAAACCAATACCTCCGCGAAAACTATTATAGCTCTAAAAATCATACGAAAAAAAAAAAGAAATGGAAAAAATTACAAACTGAGAACAAAAGTAATTTCTACGTTACCGACTAACTTCGCAGGACATATACAATTATAAAATCTCATCTCATTCGCGCGCAGTATGACTTCCTCGACTGGCAGTCGGGCCGAATGGGTTTTCGTTTCGACGAAATAATATTATTATGACGACTGCCGCCGCCGTCGCGTCACGCTTCGAAATGGGCTGGCTCGCGCGTCCGTCCCTACACGACGATAAACAAGTGCAATTATAAAGTTGTCGGACTCGCGCGCCGCAAAAGGAATTGAGATAATAACAGCTCGTTCGCGCCGAGGGGACACGTTTTTCACGTGAATATATTTTACATCAAAACAAAAGTTTCGCGACGCTCCTTTGTTGTCGTCGACGTTTCGATTGTGTTATTCGTATTATTTATTCTTATAATTAGACGCGCGCCTCTTCTACACATTCGTGTATCACACATATGCACGTAAGCGCGTTTTGTATTGTCGCGTTTAATTGATTACGATGTTGCGAGTAAGGTATTGTTTTTTTTTTCTAACGATTGCGCCCGCGGTCGCGACGCGGGTCGTCTTCGCGCGTGCCCGCCGTAGTCGTCGCTTTTTTCGTCGTGCTGATCCTTTTTTGTCGTTTGCGACCTTCGACGACCGCGTGCTCTTGCCGCGCGAGCGTGACTCCGTCGCCGTCGGGTGAAGCTGTACGGACCACCTCGTTATAATGTCGTACCGTCATCGCGACAACGCTTCCGAGAACCATCAGCCGCCGGCCAAAATCGAGAAGTTGGTATTATTATCGTTATTTTCTTCTTCTTCTTCTTCTCTCGAGATGACGCCTCGTCCGTCCACGTGTTCCCGATCGTCGACGTTTCGTTTTCGTCACCGAGTCGACAGGTTTCGACTCATTTACCGTCGTCGTTAAATCCTCGCGTACCTAGTAGCAAACCACGTTTATTTTTCTCGGAAAAACGAGAGTGTAAAATCTCGATGCGCTTAAGATACGCTACCGACATGTTTTTATCGTCGCAGGTGAAACAAATTGCAGCTCGCTACGCTAGGTCACGCGATATTTACAGAAGCATTAATAAACACCTAATTGCTAAAAACGAGAGGGCAGACGACGACAGTGGTCACTCCGTTCCGCATAGACGACAACCCCCCCCCCTCGTACGAGTCGCGTAGGTACGAAAATAAAAAAAATTCAATTGATATTTTTGTGTAGAACAGTAAAACGATCATCAATACGACGATGTGCAATTCAATTTTTTTCGCTTTAAAATCTGGGAGGGGGGGGGGCTAAGACTGCAACAGGAGGTAATTTCGAGTTCTCCGTTCTAATTGTGTCACTGGTAAACCCGTCCGAATGACAGTCTCGAACAAACACTGCGGAATGTACGGTTGCGTGCGGGGCTAACGATGAACATATATATAATACAACGCGTGTCGTGCTTACGGTACACGTACACATGGGCGTACTTTTCGATCGGGTCACAGTGTACCCTTGTGATTTCACAAAAAAACCGTGTGTTATTTATTTATTTCACGCGATCGTCATGTACATGTCGCTACTTCCGTTCGAAAGGTGACGAGAAACGAAAAAAACACGCTATCATATATAATTATAAACAAGTTATTGGAGCTTGAACATTATATCACCAAAAGAGAGGCCAACGTTGATAACGAAGGCGAACTCAAAATCTTTTAAACACCGACGTAAAAATCCGATTCGTTTAGGACGTATTTTTTTTGTTACTGTTTAGGCATGAGAGAATATTATTACGTACCCATCGATAGAGCTGATTCGCGTATCGGTACAATTAATAGAAGAATCGATCTATATTCTATTCGCGTCAAACACAATACACGAGTCTCGTGCATCAGTATATTATAATATGAATTTAAAAAATCACCAAAACAGTTGAAAATTACACGTATATTGAATTAAAAGATTCAACTCGCGAAAGAAAATAATAAATACTAAAAGTCGCGGAAAACCGTGTAGTAAAACTAATAAGATCCACGAAACGAATTTCAACTCTGCTCGACGATAAATACTGAACAAAAATGTTATTATAAATATAACAACGTTCGAGCCTTAATCCTTTTATTTTTAATATAACGTGACAGATACAGAGTACATACGTATATATATACTCGCATTACACGCGTCGCTGTCAATTAATTGTTATCGTTCGCGGTTAAGGATATTATAACATAAATTATTACACATACTCTATACAATTATACTGCGTGTACCTCCCATATGACGCGCACACCGAGTACAGTTCACGTGTACCTATAGTTAATGTCGAAAACGTTGTTTTTTCTCCATACGATTACATCGCCAAGGTTTTACACACGACGTGTATAATATAATGTATAGAGTACGTCGTGTACCCGAGTCCGCGCGGTTACACTGTCGCTGTTCATTCGGAATAATCGAGTTTTTTTCTCTACAAAACAATATCTCTATATATATATATATATATATATAACGCTCTATACTGTTTTATACTCGTAACAGCCGACGGGGTCGGATGTCTACACACGCGCGCGTATTTTAATTAATGGCTCGACGGGTAGGGTGACCGCTTCAATAAACAATATAAAAATTCACTGAAATCCGTTTGATTTACCCGGTGGCTCATACCGTACGTACGTAATAATAATAAAAAAATATACTATAGTATATAATGCGTAACGCAATTAAGTCGATTTAAATTTGTCAACCGTTGTTATACTCGGCGTACTCTCGCGGCAGGTATACTGTGCTGAAAAAGAATTTCGTTCGCTATAATATTATGTCACCGTTGAATTTGCATAAATGCGTACTAGTTATTTTACTACCATTGCTAATGTTACGGTTGTAAAATACCTGTGCAATAAGCATAGTATATATTTTACATACTATACGGCGTACACTGTGTGTGTTTTGTCATTGTCTTGTACGTTAAACGGTTTAACCCCCCCAGTCGCATATTCTCGGTATCGTGGTTATTGCAGATTAGTAATTATAGGAGGAATAAATTGACAATCGTATGCAAATTTCGATTTTCGGTCATTGCGTTCCGAGAAGTTGTCTCGCCAATGTGAATTCGAAAGAAATAACGATCGACTAATAAGAGTTTGAAAAAAACTAACGAATTTCCAAATAATTCTTACAAAATGTATACTTTCACGGAGAATAATAATAACTAATAAAAACAAAAACTTGCGAACAGTAATATTACCGTAGTTAAATTATCGACGGCAAAAAAACGGCTAAACGTGTTAGATAAGTATAGAAACAGAGGGAATCGTTGAAAACATCTCGCGGCAACGAAATAATATTATACACGTCTCGCAGTTTTTTCGCTGTAGCCTGTGGGCAATTATAGAAAAGAATTCAGGGAAAACAATCGATGGTAGTTTAATCTGTGATGCTGTTTATAATTATTATTATTATCACATATGATGTTTAATATGTTGTGAAACCAGCAAAGATAAATACAATACAGTCCTCTCCGTAAAAATATCATAAAATCCAAGGTTTGTTAATAGATACTTATCTATCTATCCATATGTCTACCTATACACGTTACAGAGGTTAGAGAATAGAATTTCGACTCTAAGAAACGACAAATCTAAAAATCACTCCACGAGACAAATTGCCCATTCAAATTAGAACTATAACAGCACAGACTTTTACAAAAATCGTAATCGTTAGCGCAATAAAAGCTGCTTAAAATAATGTCTTAAATAATCGAATTAAAATTTGTAATATGATGTTAATTTTGTAACACACGACGACGATAACATATTATAATTCATAGTAATATGGGCACGAATTTGATTTTCATTACGTCGACGTAGAGTAATTTAAATTTTCGACCGGCGACTGCGGGAAACTGATGAAAATGGACGAATCACGAGTATATTTGCATAAACATGATTACATTCGGGACGACAGGAGACGTCATCGCATGTGTGCGATGACGTCGTACTCGTGTATGCACGTCCAGTCGTAATACGCACTACCGTTGAAATCAGCGACAATAATAATAATAATAATAATAACAGTCGGCTTTGCAATTTCACATTATATATTTGTTTTGTAAATCGATCACAGAGAAACGCATACAGACCGAATACGGCGAATAATTAAACATAAAGTGATTTATATCCTCGAACACGCGCCGAACTCTCGAGTCTATACGTTCGATGCTAATACGTTATTAATTTGTTCAGAGTTTCTATATTTAAATCCGTCTTATCTGAAAATCTTGATGATATTCGACTGCACGTGTTCATTAAAATGCGTGGGTGTATGGTATAGGTATACTAGTGAAATATAAATAAGGGTTGTTACGTTTTCGACACCGATTAAATTTTAAAATCGCCTCCTCGTCGCGGTTTTCGTGCGCGGATTTAATTTAATTTCCGTCGGCGTGTTTGACGAGAAATCATCTCGCTCGGAATGAAATATTAATTACGGCCGTGGTATTTAACGATGAGATAATTCACTGGACGTACGGGTGGGGCGGCACAGACGTTCGTGCATTGAAATTAACGTTCTCGCCGGCGGCGGCAAACAGAACTCTATATTATAACGCGGCATATCGTATAATTTAATGTTATACCACCTAAATAATATATCCATCGGTTTCATCGCGAAATTAACGGTCGAGACGGCGCGCAGTAACGAGAACGTAATAATAATTTCTCCAGTCGTTTTCCGAACACGCCCGCGCGCGGCTGGCTCTCGGCTTCCACCGGAATTCGACGGGTTGCTGGCAACAACAGCCTCGACGACGGATATACGTACAAGACGTGCCGAGCGGTTACCGGTAAACCGCGATGTGTACGTCTCAATCGTGCGTTCAAGTCCAATTCGCTTGGAGGCCC
Source organism: Drepanosiphum platanoidis (assembly GCA_948098885.1). NCBI lineage: Eukaryota > Metazoa > Arthropoda > Insecta > Hemiptera > Aphididae > Drepanosiphum > Drepanosiphum platanoidis. Next base: position 22,418,942 of record OX402528.1, read on the forward strand.
GTGCAGTGCAGTCGCCGCGCGCGACGTTTATAAGACCCCACCCCGGTGACGTCGTACGACGACAGCGTAACGATATCATCTATTATGTTGTATACGAACGAAGCACTAAAAGCGCTTGCAATTTAAGAAACTTTTTCTGGCGGATTACGTTTTATTTTTTTTTTTCGAAACGGATAATGTCGCGAAACTCGATATATACTACTCTATACGACCGGCCGAGATCGTTTTCGTGTACCAATAAAGAACCGCAAAATATTTCGGATCTGACCGTATAAAACGAATTAGTCCCATACATGCTCATATACGTATATACTCGTATGCACTACGACTGGGCGACCGAGTCCCCTTTATTTTATATGTTATATCGTTAGCATCGTCTGAGGCTTTCTCGGTCGAAGCCGTGTTTTATCACTCATGCTTTTAAACTATATACGAAACGAAGACGACACAATGAAATGTGCGCGGGCGACACGATAGTATAGTCGCCGACGAGTCTGTTTTAAATTGTCTACATTTTATCTGATCGATATAAAGTATACGCAGGAAAACTTACAAGGACTTAAATACAAACAACGTCGACTGTGCGGAGAAACTAAAGGCCGGCGCGTTTAAATAATAATAATTTATGTATAACCACCGAACCGTAAAAGTATAACGTAATGTCGAAACGTTTTCAAACGTTTACCCTGCCTATAAGAAATATGATTTGAACGTGTTGGTTGACAGTTGATCGTACGTTCGGTACGAGTATGACGCGATAAGCGAGATATAAGTTGTGAAACGGTTTTCGATTAAAAATCTTTTGCTGTTAATTTTCATAAAATCAAAAGAATAACTCACAACTCGGCGGTAACTGCAGATAAACTATTTCCAGAGCGTTGAATATCGCAATATGCAGCTGCAGACAACTCGCACATACACTTGAATAATCAATAAACGAGATATCACGCGGCATTTTCGAGTATTGACTGTAAATTAAATTTGAAACATTGACGGACAAAAGAAAATTACGTACTCATACTGCTTTATAAATAAAAACACTATATGGTTTCGGACGTTTCGGCGACCGTCGCGTCTGAGAAACAATTAGGTTGGTCTAAAGTTATTTTCAAAATTGTTTTACTGTAACTACGGAGTTCGTACACAGGATCGATAAAGTAAAAATCGAGACCGAATACTCGACGTATTCGTGAGAAGTTGTTTTTCCACTCGTTAAATACGCGCATACGCGCGTGAGTAGAACGAAACAATCATAATAAATACGCATTTATTATAATATATGTTTATAAAACACAGTCTAGTGCCTCGTACTAATACGTATACATGACGGCCGACGACGACGTAGGTTTATAATAATTTCAAAGGGGAAAATGTTTATAAATCAATTCCACGCGACAAAATCCGCATTGAAAACGATTCGGAGAGCTCGTTAAGAACAAATTTCGTTTCTCCTCGAAAACAAATTTTTTATTAAAACACGAGCGAGCGCGCGTCGAGAACGGTAAAAAATCAAACGCGCGTTCGCGTATTTTAACACAACACGTGCGCGTTCTCACAGGTGAGTATGCTGAGCACTATAAAAAAAAAACACTCGATACAGGCATACGGGTATTATACGAGAGAGTATAATATACGCGCGGAGATCGAGCCGCAATAGAACTTTGCACCTTTGATTCCAACAACGACATAAAAGCATTCCGTTTTCACATCGAAACCCGCCGAGTATACGACTGTAATAATAATATAAACTCTCGCGACCCAGCGTATATGATAATATTACGTACCCGTGCGGACGTGGAAACGGTGATTTATTTTTCAATTATCGCCGTTAAATATCTCACGATGTAATAACGATTTATCGCCGATGCGCCGTTCGGTATAATGTCTATTATAATGCTAGACGTGTATATTGTGCGTAATGTATAGAAACTCGTTTTTTTTCTCTCTCTTCTTATCCAAATCGATATTCAGTCGCGTCGATCAGATAGCGCCGGCAAGATGACTCTCCGGCGCGCTTGCTTTCTCCGGCGTAGAATTTTTTCGCTCGTTTATAATATCACATCTCATACATAATATGGTCGGACGCCTACTACAAAACCGTCATCGCGTTTATTAATACGGCAGGAGCATTTCGAGTCCATAGAAACTCGCGCGGGGCCTATTCAACGAGACGAGTATACGACGTAAAATACGTAATAATAGTACAAGAGTATATGAGTGTACGACTGCACTATATCGAATAATAATGTGCAGTGCGCACATAAACGGATGCATTTCTTTCGCCCCGGAAATTATACGCGGGCTTTAAAAGGACGTCGTGACTGCGGGCCACGAACGTATTTGCAGTATTCGCTTTGTCTCACGAACGGGTAACGCGGTATACCTATAGTAACCCGTCGCATGTGTTCCGCAGGATCGATACGGTTCGGCGAGTTTAGATTTTCGATTAAACGTACTCGTTATTCAATCGAATTTAAAGACGAGAAATCCGTTTCTTTTTCCGATGCGTCATTGTAATACCGAGGTGGTATCTAAAACACGAGCACCCATTTATGTATATAACAGAACGTGTAAGTATAATGTTTTGATAAAATCGTGAAAAGTATCCAAGTTGCGAATAAAGTACATTTAAACATGCCGTGGACGATCATTTTTGTCTGCATCTCAAAATTCCAGATATTTTGTATACTTTAAATATAAAAAAAAAATGTTTTTACCTATAATTTTTTATGAAATGAGTAGAATTTTTCAAAATTGTGAAATAGTTTTGGTCGGAAACTTTTTAACTGTTCTTGTTACAGTTTGCGATACCAAACGGGAACTGGTTATTGGAAAAATAGTTGCTGTATCAATAGTATCGTGTAAAATATTTATAATTCACGAGGATACTTTTCATGACATGCATGTCCACTGTAAGGACGATTTGATTAAATGCTATGAATGCAATGTCAACGATAACATATTTATGAATAATATATAAACCAAACTTTTTTGTATTTTAAATATATCTCGAACTTTCTTAACACCTGACAAATTCCTGACAAATTGTGTTTGGTTTAATTGTATTTACGCTAAACAACGTAAATACAAGTCATGGATATGATTATCATCGTAACGATTATTCTGAAAACTGTTGAGACAATCCGAACACAAATATTATGAATAAGTTCTACGCGTTGGCGGAATTCCAGCTCATGTTTTATTGGAGGCCGGCTGTATTACAGTTAAAAATGAGATGCGACTACTCGTAATTACCCATAAATGAACACCATTCGTTCGTGTTGAAAATTCATTTTGTTTTGTTCGCGATTTAAAAAAACACACATATATTCGTGTATTGAAAAAAATAAAACTTTTTTAAGACGTGAGATTTTTTACTCGGTATCTCGCGGTATTTTAATTACGACTATATAACGTCTTTATATACTCAAAACTATCGGCTCGACGTAAATAATAGCGTACAAAACATTTCCTATCGGATAACGTATCAGATATTGACTATAAAACGTAATTAAATATAAATATGGTATATACGCAAAGGTTTTTAGTTTTTTACACGTCACACGTTTCACGATCGAGACTAGATAACAATTTATAAACTAATAAACTTGTTGCGTTCCGAATGGTTGTTGTTTTTTATTTTTACTTTAGTTTGCTCACAACTACTCGCCACGGCGTTAAATGGCGTAATTATTATTAATGGTCTCAAAAGATGTACCTGCACCGACTTTCTTTTTATGCGTTCTTTTATTTAGCGAACAAGCGAACACGCGGCGATCGTTATTGACACACCATCAAGTTGTATATTACTCTTTTTCGACTCACTAAAACAAGCGTTATAAAGAAGGCACAGCGCGTGACATTGCTATAAATATTAAAACATAACTACAAATACTCGACGTAATTCTGAATATTATTTATTTTATTATTATTATTATTATTATATCTTTACTAATGATTTTTATAGATTTTTTTTTAGGACTATACTACTGGAAATATTACAAATTTAATTTTCTTTTTACAAATGTTTTTCGTTCTATGATTTATATCAAACGATGGTAATACAAGCCCTATTTCAATTATTTTTCTCGTAAATGTTGTTTTTTTTTTAAATGTAAAAAGCAATACAATACAGTAACGCAAAGTTCGACCCCATAAATATTTTCACGAAACCTTCTCATAAACAATTCTATACTCGTCCAGTAATGCAACAGCAATAGAAAATTCAGAACAAGAAGAACATTAATCAAAATAAAAAACCACACAGGGTATTTTTCATTTTTCATAATCGGGCCCAATGTTTTGAGTCAGGTTATTATTGATTTTTTGTATCCGAAACTCATAATAATATATTATTCAACTAGGAGATTTGAGTATCAGCGTATAACGAATCCCGCGAAGCCGTTCAATAGGAATAGAAAACTCTTGAAATAGAACAAGTACACACACACACACATCGGTTTCAATCGTTTTGTATGAAAATCGGTATATATATAAGATGTATGATATGAATCCGAAAGGTATAATAATTTACAATAAACTCTGTGCAATTCACGAAATAAACATTAGAAAACGGTTAGGTTAGGTTTTAAATATATATAATAATGTATAATTTATACTTTATACGACGCGATAAATTGTTCGGCTTTATGCGCAATTGACATCGTGTCATTTTTATAAAATTATCTCTGGTCGCCGCCCGTATCAAGTTTTTAAAAAAGATCGCGAAAAAAGTAAACTGTATCATAGACGTAACCGCGTACACTGTCCGCAATTATAAATGCCCGCGCAATGTTGGTAAACTATAAATCTGCGGCTATGCCGTTAAAATTCACCACACCAATGGCCGAGGGGACGTGCGTAAACTACAAATGACTATGTATACGTATGTACTTGTAACGTAATCGTGTAGGTAAACTGAAAGACTTTATAACTGACGACAGATAAGTAATATAATAATATGTATAAATAGGTAAACGCATAAACTTACATTATGAAGTATAAACGACGATAAGATCCCATGTGAAAATCATAATAATAATAATGATAATAATAAAGTAACGAAGGTAAAAGTTTCTCCTTAATCGTCGAAACGACCTCATGTGTACTTATATCGTATTTATATGTTATGTTCACGAAAAAATATATCAGTTTCTTCGGTTTTATATTGACGTGTTATATTACTACCTCGTCCGCAGAGGCCCATAAAAAAAAAATCGTATACGCGTACAACGTCCGGATCGAAAAGTGATTACCGCCGCGCCGAGTATAAAATATAATATTATTAACGAGATATTTTATGTTTTTAACTGACAACGGCGATCGCGATACATATTTATTATACGATCGCACGCGCGTCGGTTTCGTTCGCGTTATTATAATTATCGAAAACCGATACGAGACCGCGTATTTCGTATTCATAATATTTCGCGTGCAATAAGAGACCGGGTTAAAAGGCCGAAAAACGCGAGAGACGCGTCGTTTCGATTTCATTTTGTCTATATCCCGTCGTGGCCGACGCGCGACGTGTAAATTTATACGCTCGTTACGTCGAGTTATATACATATATGTAAGATGCAGATATCTAATATAATACGCAATACGTATATGTGTTGCAGACGGCGAACAGAAAAAAAAACCATTATTAAAGGGCCCGTACGGTGTCAACGCCCCGCTGCGGCTGTTACCGCAGTCAAAACTTCCGGTCATCGGTGAAAATCATTTATTTTTGGATTTTTCGTCATTATTTACTCCCTCGAATAGTAGAATACGAAGATATTCGATTGTCGGAAATATCCAGAACAAACGTACCGTAATCGGTTATATTTAATAATGAATAAGTAAAAAGATAAATAAAAAGATCGAAATTCGAGCGAAATAATGAAATGTTTTTCGTGTAAACGAGTCCAAAATAAAACGAGAGAGCCAGAAAGAGAACGAGAAAGAGAGGGAGGGAGAGAGAATTTCAGAACGGAAGCAATAAGGTCAGTGTCAAGGACGGTCACCTGCAGGCGATCTATTATCCGTATCGGTTTATTTATTTTTTCATTAGGCATTTTGATGATATTATTGTTTTACCGACGACATAATAATTATTATTCCGACATTGTTTTATTGTACATGTGATGTTTGTGAACGAGCGATACACCGCAATCCGTGAAGCAATGATACATACGTATATATTTTTAGTAGGTTTTTTTTCAATTCAATAAGACTCGTATTTTTTTGCTCGTTCTTGTTATAGCTGTAATTATTGTTATAAGACTACATACGAAAGACGATCATAAATATAAAGTCGTTGCGTTAATTAATTCGATTTTTTTTTTTTAAACCCGTCATCGTATAGACTCGCATTTGCATTTATATCAAATAATAGTAAACGAAGAATTCCTCCGAGGAATTAATACGACGTTGTGTATAAAAAATATATAAAATACGGATAGTAAATTATACAGAATGTATAGTCGTATTTTTTATTTTTTTTTTGCTCAAATCCTTCCTTGTAATTTCACGACGAACACGAGAGTTTTAAATTCAAAAGAATTTTAAAATAATGAAAGTATACTCATTGTTTACCGATGATGGATATAAATAATGACAACCAACCGAGTAATGTGGCGGAATTTTTCCAAAAGACGCCCAACGCATTTGAATGGAAAGAACTATTACTTTATATTTTAAAATGAAAAAAAATGCCATAACAATAAAGTGTATTAAAAATGCGTGTGGTTTTAATTATTATTCGCACGGAAAACTATAGAAAAAAATGTCCGTGTTCACATAGTGTATACCTCCTAAAAGGAAAAGCGTTTTGAAAAATATCAACACTGAGGTATACAGAATTATAATATGCGAAACTAAAAATAAAAGCTACTAGACTTTTGCCTGAGTAATTTTTCCGGTCGACGCGTGTACGTTGCCCACGTGATTAGCGCGCGTGGGATACCTTTCGGCAAAAAAAAAAAAGAAAAAAAAGGAACCTAAACAGAAATATAACGTATTACCTCGGTAAATACATACTATTTTAGATTCTGAGAGAAACGAGGATTTCACCGTGATGTGTTGTTTTTATTGAGTTTGAAATTGAATAAACCCATCATAGACTGTAAATAAATATAATGAGTACTGCTTATGGCCTCCCGGTGGGTTGCTATTGAGATTCGGAATTCGTATTGAACGCCACTGCGTATTATCTATTGGCATGTGAGATAAAGTAACGGATACAAAAGTCATTCGATAAAAACAATTAAAATAAAAAAATAAATAAAAATTCACCTTTAAAATTTCGATTTCTCGTTGACGAAATAATAGCAATTGACAACATTATTGACTATTATACGGAGAAAAATAATAACTAAAATATTTTAAACCTAGAAGAGCTTTCTGAACCGTGGTCGACACTAGACTGATCGTCGCACACTCTGCTTTGGTAAGCTGCTGTACTTTCGCGAGTCAATCGATCGGTATTGGTCGGGTAGCGCGCGCAGCTCGGCTGTTATTGGTCGGGCGGCGCGAGAAGCATGGCTTTCATTAGATGACGTGAACTTTCACTTATTTCGAACATACTTATTTTTTTTTTCCCTAAAAAATCTATAAAAAAATTTTGGCTCGTCAAAAACTCTTGAGAATGATAATGAAAAAGTTCCTTATAAGTGGATCTTTCTTCTACGAAAACATTTCAAAATACATGGGCACGATTTTTTTAAATAAACATTTGAATAATCAAATTTTGGAGAAAATTTAAAAAGATATGAAAATCTGCAAATTTTTGCTATCCCAGCTCTCTTTCACTCGGAATCGTTTTTTTCCGAGAGCAACGATACATTGGTCTCGAATTAAAAAGACCAATTCACCGTCATCGATCACCCGTCACCTATATCCGTGTCTTCTATCTCACTCTTTTTCCTTGTTTTTATCGTCGCAAATCGTATATCGAACGACTGTATAGTGGCGTGTTTCGGTCGTTTTTGGAATGAGGGACGAACGCGATTTCTTTCGACAGTATACAGGAGGGTAGGTATTACGCGAGTCGAAGGCAGCGAGTGTAAATTTCGCGAACGAGAAACTTAGAATTTTACCGGAATCGTTGAATTTCGCGCCACACTGCGTTTGAAAAATCGCGATTTACAACGGCGTCGAGTGTATTCGTCGCACGTACTTAACGACGTTATACGACAGCGCGATGTACATCTGTCTGTTACGAAATAAAGTCCGTCAGACGGTCGTCGGTTCACGCACGGTCGCAAACGTATCATTACGTTACGCGCGTGCAGCCCAATCGATACCACCGCGCGTTCCGATGTGCGTGCGTTATTATCATATTATTACGAGGTATACGCGTACAAAAAGCCGTCGCGCACAGGAAACCTTCGTCGTCGATCGACCGCACACTATTACTGCTGCGATTCCGTACCGCACGTACGCAATAACACAGAGTGAACGATAAGTTCAATGTCAAGAGCCGCGCGGGTTTTCTATTTTCTATTTTATTCTATTTATTTCCATTTTTTTATATGTGTGTGGGTTTTTTTTTACGCGTACACGTGTATCTAAAATCTAATCGATTCGCATCTTGGCACAGAACGTCGTCTGAGCGTCGACTTCGCGGCTTCGTGCTGTTATACAGTCCAGGCACGTACGCGCGTGCACACGGTTCGATACATTATTATTACTATACACATAATATGGTATGATATATATACATTCGCGGTGTGGTTTTATTATGCACAACTACTCGTCTTTGACGAATTTTTTTGGTTTTGTTTTGATTTCTGTATAAAATATGTCTATCGAGAACAAGACGTATTACGAAATAATATACCGTATTGTCGTATTACATTTGTATGTGCAAGAAGTTTATGAAGGTACGTCGTACTCGCGAACATATTGTTCGTACCAATTGTATTATATACGTATCGTACACTGGTTTGAGTATAAAGAGGAGACTACGGGGGCTCGAGTCCAACCCTTGGAGCGTTGAAATCATTTACCGTATAGGTTCTATCTAACTGTAGGCCAGAATTTTGACTTTTTAAAATACGCACAATAATGATCTTTACGTAGGAATATGATAGTACATTCATATAGTTAGTAATAAGTCATTACGTGTGTAAACAGACACCGCAACGATCATATACGTCCGATAAACTTAAATTGCGTGTTCACAATTTAATTTAAACAAACTGTAACAGCGAAAGTAATTTTCGTAACAATTATAATAATAATTTATTACTTGAGTACACGTATAGTTAATTGTTTCATTTTCTTTCATTTTGAATGAGAATTATAAATATTCTAAAAAAATATGAGATAAGAAAGTTTCTTTGCTATTTCAACCACAATTTTTAGTTATAACACCTAACTCTAGATACTTTCGTCATAACGAAGAAACATTTGTTACAATTATTTACATTGATATTTATCGCAAGGTACATTATTATGTGAGTAAAAAATAAATTGTAACGATTATTATTGAAAAACACAAGGTATTATTTACACGAATTAATCAATCGCTAAATACATACTACGTATTAATTATATTGATATGATACGAATACTAAACTCCACTCTTATACTTGAGGCTAGAATATGGAGAAAATGTACTTTAAAATAAAATATATAATGCAACAATTTTAAAATTCTATAAGAGAGTGCTTTTCACAGCGACACCGTGTCACACGCAGCGAATACTTGCTAATGGCAACGAGTGAATAAATTATTTATGAATTGCCGTCAATATGAAAAACAGTAATAGCTAGGTAAAATGTTCAAACGAAAATCAATGTATTTATCAGAAAATTGTTTAAAAACTACTTTCTATTATTACAAAGAGCTTTACGGTCGACTCGAAAGCTTTTTCATTTTAGAAAACTTTTTTACTTTTATATACGTAGTGAAAATAAAAAAGAATAACAAAATAAAGTTTAAAAATATATATACATGTATATATTAAATATAGTATATTGGTTTTGTATTTATTTTTGAAGTCTAGAAAGGAGAATACATATAAAGTCGAATTATAACAGTAGGCGGAAAATGTTCCTAACACAACCGAAAACGCATTAGACTATTGGGGTATACGTAAGTGAATTATTTGAAGAAAGCTAAGCGGAAACTATAGTGTCTATAAATTGAATAATTAAATTACAGAAGTGCCGTGAACAAACTAAAGTTACAGCGACTGTACAGAAATAATCTTATAAAGAATGAAATAGGTCGAGAGAAAAAAAGTGGTTTGAAAAATATATTTCAGTGCCGTACGGATGGGAATATACTATTCGTGTTGTACCTACTGTTATACCATACACGAGTTGACAATGACGAAAATATAGAGAATATACGCTCGAATAGATAAAAATATAATATCGTCCTGTAACGATTCGACGCGCTTTCGTTTTCCCGTTTAAATAACGTCTGGAAAATACGCGAGTCAGAAACAACTAACGGTCTTTATTCCAGCTGTGGAGTACAAAAAATGTGTGTTCAAGAATTGAACATCTGAAAATCCTACAAATCAGACATTATGTCGACGGAATTACAAGTACTGATAATTGATATTACATAAATTATATAATAAATCAACCACGCGCCGTAAAATATAAAACGTTAATCGTTAAAACAAAAAAATGGTTTGCAATAAAATTTGAAAAAATTACATTTTTAATATAAATCGAGGGTCTGTATTAGGATGTTTATAATAAATTATCAATAAAAATGTATAGTTAATCGTTAACGATTCTTTTTGGTTTACTTTTTGGCCACTTCTCTACAAGTTTAGTCGACATCAATAGATATACTAGCTATTACTACCAATTTCTCGAGTGACCAACAATAATAAATTGAAACGTTTCAAAAGATTTAAGATTGTGTTCATAACCTAACCGTGATAAATAAAGAACAAATATTAAAAATATCAAAAAAACGTGTTACTAAGCAATATTCAACTCGTTACGTATAGCTGCTGCTAGCACCTAGCTAGTGGATAAAAAAAACATAACATTAGTTTCAGTGGGTAAATATATTTACTAAAATGCTTGTGCCCACTAGAAATTACGAAAAAATTGATATACTCGTACACCCTCGGCCTCCGCCGCTGAAATATAGCAGTTAATATCTTTTGAAACAAATATCGGAATTATATGCGACCAACCGACTTACTATATATAAATATATATGTTACGATGAGCATGTCTGCAAGTCATTGTCTCATTTTAGTACAGCTGTATGAAAGAAGGTCTGGCGAATTTATCAATGGTAAACCGAACGGTAAAATAACGTTTTTCGCGGCAGCGGATGTACGCGCGGAGGCGTCGGCGATTCGCCACGGACTACATTTTCGCGTCATGTCTACGATTTTATTTATTTTTTTGTATCCCGGAGAAGAAAATGTATTAAGCCGTTGTTCGAACTGAAAAAAAAATAACAGCTGAAAAGAAAACCTAACGAAAAACCGTAGGTCGAATCGTTTAAAATGAATATTGTTATATACATATATTTTACTATATTTTTGCACGCTTGTTATGTACCGATGTCATCAGAAGCATCAAAAACGCACATAGTTTCGCGCAAACATCATTATCACAGAGACTGAGAGACGTTAGAAGAAATTGTGGCCAACATACATAATATATATTATAAAATAGTATTCGCGTTTCGAGCATGCGAATTTCAATTAACCCAAAAAATATCACGTGTGAAAAAAAATGTGTCTTCCAGAGGGGTCGGGATGGTTTTTAATCCACCGTGATCGACGGTTTCTATATATATACTGAAAAATTAATATCATTTTGAAAACTCCATTTAGCGATGACCAACATTGTTCTAATTACCTATTTACTTAAGTTTATAAAGAAAATATTTAGATTTTTTAATTATTCTTGTAACATTGTAAACTTTTTATTGTTCTTTTTAAACACTATAATTAGGATTCTTTATGAATAAAATATTAACTTTTAGATTCTGAGTAAAGCAAGGGAATTACTGGTTTTACAATGTTGAATTTTTGCTCTTTTTATCGGAAAATATTTTTTTTTTGGGCAGTAAAAAAAACTTATAATACATACTTAATGCAGAGGAACACACTTTTAATGTTTTGAATCTGATAATAAAATTAATATGTTAAAATTAAACATGAATATAATATGCACCAAGAAATAAGATCATCATAGGAATTTCTGAACGAATAATAATCGCACTATATAATGAATAGTTTATTAAATTTCCGCAAGAAAATAAAATTATAGTTAAATTGTTTAAACAAAAAAAAACGAGTATTTACATCTATCAATTAATACGCCAAACCTCTAAAATGTGATTATATTAGACTAAATAGTTTTACTTTAATATTAAACTAAAATATATGAATCACAAAAATGAAATGAAATGTACGTATATCATTATTCATTATAAACAACGTCTAAACCAAAAAAGAAATTGAGAAAAATCAATTTTCTAGTTAAATAATTGAATTAGACAATTTTTTTAAAATATTTTGACTAATATTGAATTATTAATTTAAAGTATAATATTATCATTAACAATGAATATAGATACATTTAATAAATATTAATTAATTTGTATTGAAAAATCTACGTGGAGTATAAATTACATACATTCCTCGTTTCACTCAGAATCTAGAATAAAGAAATTACACCATATAGGTATGAAAAGTGTTTCGTGTTTGTCTTACATAATATTTTAAGCATAAATAATAAATACCTATCTTTATAAATGATGACTGATTGTGGTAAACATTCTAGTTCGATTAATTATTATTTATTAGTTTATTACGGATCAATAATTTTTTTTTCCTATTTCTTAGATAAAATGTTTGTACAAGGTAAAATCAATTATTTCGGTTTTAATTATAATTACACAACGAAATAAACAAAGCTTACATTAACACGATTGAAAAAATTATATCAGTAGGTTCATTTGAGGTGTGGATTACCGACGAATATTATTTTGAATAATTATCGTAATGAAACGCGGAATGCATAATAAAATATGTGCTAATAAAATTGTTTGTGCATAATACAACTTTTAGACGTAAGAATCAGACACTCTTTGAATACGAAAATACATTAATTGGTTTTAGAATAAAAATGTAAAAATAAAACAAAAAAGTCAAGTTCAATTTAAAAAAATTAAAATTAAAAGTTTAATTCGATAAAACACATTTATATGTTTACAAAATGTGAATTGATCAGTGATAAATCTATACTTTTAATGTTAACTGGAAATTTAATTTAATGAACTATATATCAATATTATGTTATATTATAGTAATTAAAGATAAACTATTTTCATAGTAATAGTTATAGTCTTATAGAATTATAGTACTCGCATTGGTTTTTTATCTTGTATAAGTTATTGGTTATTAATTATTACTATATTACAGAATATAGATAATATAAAGTCATTTCATTACCTACTTATTGACAAATGCTGAATGCTGGCATGCATTTTACTGAACAAACAAGTGTACAGACATAATTGTACATTATGTTATCATGTATACTGTACATTTTTAGAACATAAATGTTGTCATCGAAACCAAATCAGAAAAAAAACGTGTCCAGTGGTCGTGCAGGTATCCGGTCATCTTGAAACAATGATACATATTGTTACACGCACAATAAAACCGAATGCACTCCAGGCTGCACGTGTAAATTGCAGAGTACCGGTCTGTGCAGCTACGCACGTGCACTACAATTATTATACATGGGATAATATTATTATGAAAGCAGGTATTGTCTGATGGATTTAATTTCGTTCACAAAAATATATAGGAAACGTTTACGCAAGTACTATATACCGAATTCAAACGTTTTATACGAGTATATCATTGTTCTATAAATATGCGTAGCGGTTACCATCTTTCTCGTACCTATTTGGTTTTTAAAATTACACTCGTGTTGTACCTATAACACGACGAAAACATTTAATCTGGCAATTCCAAGTCGGAAATTACGATAGCAGTAAAATCTCATATTTCCGGCCCATTGATCTTTAATTTCCAACGTTTCGAAAACAGTTTACGTTATTGTATTGTTTCTTCAATATTTATTTCAAAAATACACCTATAGACATAATATATCCGTTTCCAATTGAATGACGATTATATTATTATAATAAAGTATGTATAAACATCAGAATCGTGGCGTGATAATGCAATTAGTATAAAATCTCGTTTATCCACTACATAAAAATGTGACGACTAAAACGTACATACAGGTATTTAATAAATATATTGTATTTCTACGGTGACTGTCAACATATTATTTATGTTAGGCGATTAATTAAATACACTAGACGCGTGTCAATAGAAACAGAAACCATACGTCACGACGTCGTTAGATGAGTACGTTCGACACGTTAATATGACAAAGACGAACCTGGTGAGATTGCGGAAGAGGTAACATTTCGAGAACTGCATGCAATTCATGGGCAATGGACTGCTACATAGTGATAAACTGATAACTGATAATGTACGTTTTCCGCTTGTAGTTTAGTAGAATGCAAAACATATTAGCGTATATAATGCCCAATAATAATGTTATAATCGAATGTATGATACCTCGTAAAAAGCTCGAAACAAAGTGTATTTAGTACGAATATAAAACACCAAAACCGTTTGCAAATTGACTACATAATTAATGTCAAAAAAATTAATTTTTAATGATACAATCGAGATTTACTCCGTGATAATAATTATTACACGTATTTGTAAAAATATTAAAAGTAATGGAATTTTAAACTTATAAATCAATAAGACGTAACATATAATTATATATATTAAGAAAATTAATTGATTTAAAGATATACCTAGCAATTTAAAATTTTTTAATTTTATTAGGATTATTTACGTCAAATTAAAAAAAAAACAGTAAGTAAATTATTATATTAAAATTTTAAAGTTTTTAATCCTATAAAGATGTATAAAAAAAATTAATAATAAGTTTGTATAGTTATTAATTAGTAATTACTATTTTTCGTCATGTTATGAGTTAATCGAACATAATGTAACGTTAAAATGTTCTATCACACCAAAAAAAGTTACATGATTATTCATAAATCATAGCCATGAGGTAATAACATCAAGTAACCTGCAGGTGAAGTCGTGTTCTGTTTTGATGTAACAATAATACGACCAATACCGCGTGAAATCAAAGGATTGAGGCCAAGTAAATGGACCGGTGATATTCAATTTTTAGTAACGAATACGTGTTTTACATTATATCAAGACCATATAATTATTCGTTTTTTTATTTTTTTTCATACAAACTATAAACACTTTTAAGAATGTTGAAATACGATGTTAAATTATACGATGTGAATTTAATAATTTCCTAGTGTCTAATAAAAGTTTTTAAATTTCATAAAAAGTTTATTATTTTAGTTAGATATTTATATAAAAATTTTCTACTTTTTATTAGAATTTAAAAGTACATATATTATACCTCTGTCAAGTAAATAAATATTATAATAGAATATTGGGCACAATGTATTTTAGAAAGTTTACAGAAGTCAGTTGTTTATTGTTGTATTTTACCGAAGAAACTACGAATAAAAGTGAAATAAAATTTATTGTTTTTTAAAACACAATATTATACATGTATAATGTATATAGCTGTAATGAGCAATTTCGTTTACTAATCCGATGTATTTTAGCTTTCCAATCTTTTGAACTCAGATAAAAAAGTGTTAGGTATATATTGTGTGTTTGAGATAATAAGGTATATTTATTATTTGATGGCAGCCGTTGGCGGTAGCATTGTCGATTCTGATCTATCCAACTTAGGTAGGTAATTTGATTCAAAAAAAAACATTAAACAATTACAGAAATCACGGAAGCGAGTGCGTGAATTTAATTATATTCACGAATATTTTTGAAGATTTAGTGCGATCGTATTAGAAAGATGTTACATTAAAATCCAGATGTGAATGAATTTGATCTATTTGGCCAAATCATAAATTTAAAAAAAATTAATATAATTTAACTGGACGTTAATTTCAACGGCCAGACAGAAGCCCATCTCACTTGTAATGTATCGGCGCGCACACACACATGAATTACAACGGTAGCCAAGTTACACAGCCGTAACAACAAAACGAGTTATTGTACACACATGAATATACCCCTATTTCCAGGTATATCATATATTATATACACAATAATAATATATTACATACGAATCTACAGAAAATCTTTTTATTCATTATTCATGTCACATCTTATATTCTCAAAGTGTATTCGAGAAAAAATAACGAGTTTTCCAAACCAAACTTCATAATAAATATGATTTTATACACTCGAACGACAGCGGGCAAAGTATGGAAGCAAAATAATTGTATGCGAAAGTCATCAATTCAAAGAACTTATCGATTCAGATTACTGTAAAAAAAATATACCTATTTTCAATTTAATTCATTATTTTTAATTAATTAGTTGATGTACGAGTACCTACATCAAAAGATTTCTTTTAGTCGATATATAAAAAAAAAAACATGTAGTTTAGAAATAATTAAAATTACTAATGATACTAATTTTGATTACTAACTTTAATAACAACAAAGCGTTCAAAGAAACACCGCTAAAATCCTAAACGCTGACTTTGAAATTCAGGCTTAAGGAGTTGTATTAACTAATTAAATGTGATATTTATTTTTCTTCGACTATTTTTCTTTGATTTTAAGAGAATAATAATACCTACAATATTGTCATATTGAAATAGGATTCGTATGAAATATAGTTATATTACAATATTTTACTAGATAATGAAAAAATGAACTTTGCCAATTTTAAAATAAATATGTGTATGTCAATATTTAACTCGTTATATATTTCAACAAATAGTTTTGCGCACATACTGCGAAGGTGAAATAGAGAGTCCTCGTGAAATTTACGTGGTATATATGTAACTAAAATTTAATATATACTTTACAAATGACGCTGTACTTATGTACTCGTATATATAAATATGTATCTAATGTAATTTCGAAAGTATCGATGATTATTCGAATTATAATGCATAATAATATATTATGTTTTGGATAAGTGATATCTATCATTATTAGTATACATATATACTATCTATTACATGATCTATAACACAGGTCTACAATATTGAGCATCAAACGCACGGAAATGTTATTACCTCATGAATCTATACTTTTAATTCATTTATAATAGATTCAAAGATATGTAAAAAATATAAAAAATAATGCATCAAGCCCAAAGATGTTATTTTATAATATTTAGAGTATATTTTACATTAATTTTAATACCATATTTTGTTTTTATTGAGGCATACTTTGTCGTTTTGAAATTTTAAATATTTATGATAAATGATGGTTTTCCGAACGATCACCATTTGACCTTTAGGTATTTAGAATAAATAGCACGATAAACATTAATTAAAATAAAAGAATATTGACAATAGATGCAGCTTCGATTTTGAGAATATCAAACAAGTTTTAACTATCTAATGCAATAATAATTTAAGTGATTTCTTTTGGTTAAAACTATGATGCTGGTTTACAAATTATCACTGATAACCTATATGTCAAAATAATTAATTTTACGAAAATCGAAGACAGGCATGTTTTACGTTGATAGCTTTGTAATAAAAAAAACTTAATTATCTAATTTAAAATTGAATGATATAATACTACTATAGTATATTATAATCAATGGTAGTTCTGGCTGTATTGGTCAAGTGACTTAATTAAATATAAATAAAACGTTAAAATAATTTAATTTAAAAACTATTATTTTCGACGCGAATAACGTCTGTGTGACTTTGTCACCGAGTCACAATGACTTTAAGTTGGAATAATTGAAAACTTTTAACAAAATAAAACGACAAAATAGGAATGAATTTACTTTCTTGACAGGTAATTAGTTTATATTACTGGATTTCCAACGTCAAAACAGCGTTTGTATTTTGTAACAATACAACTGTGACGTCCATCACTACTGTATTTATAATGACAATTTTAATTTTGATATTTAATATTAATCAAATATATATTCATCTAAATGAATCAACTGGTTTAGTTAGATAAAAACTAATATGCATGTATATGTAACGGTGAAAAAATTAACAAAATATTACGAAAGACGATATTCCGATAGCGATTTGAATAAAACTACAAGGATAAAGATTGACTAGAAAAACCCAACGGTTTTACCTCATACTCAGGTACCTAATCACGTATTTTATCATCCTATATATTACCTGTAAAGAGAATGAGATTTTCCAGGTAATAAAAAGTGTAGCAAAAAATATGCAATTCGTTTTATCTGTTTATTTGAACTTTGAACACTGCAACATCTAAATTATCACACAGACGAAAAATAAAATTTCCCCACTACTATTTCTTAAATTTCAGATCACTTTATTCAATGGTTCAGTAGTCGACTTAAAAAAAATATGAATAGGTAAAAATTAGTCAGTAATATATGTGCTAAACATTTATCGAGCATTATTTGCTCCGAAAATTCAGTTGAGACATCACTTCTTTTGCCTTACACCCCAAAGCCGTCACCGATTATATTGCTTTAAATTCATAGTATGTGTATTACATTATACGCATGTAACAGAGTTCCCCCTCGAAAAGTTCAAGCTACGCTAATGATTTAGTTTTTTATTTATAAAGTAACCAGGAACCGAGTATTAACTTTGCAGATATCCTAGGGCTCCTTAAAATATTGATAGGAAACTATTTTCGGAAAATATTTATACATTATAATTTATAATTGATGTCATCATGAGGTCTCGAGGCCACATTTTTGAAAAAGTAGTCAGACTTTAACGTGGACTTCGGCAGCCATATACATATACATAAACAATCTATATAATATAACATATTACTCTATAAATATTAGTTAGACAATAGTTTTAAAAAAATCGTTAAAATGGCTAATAATAATAAAAAAAAAAATTGAACCGACATTCAAAACGTAAACAGAAATCTATAACGAGATTCGAATTTGTGAAAATATAACAACCTCAGAAAAAAAAAACCAATAATAATATGAAAAATCGATTGAAACGCCGCGCATTTCCGATTAGGAAGTAAATTCATGAGAATTATTATACGTAGGTACTAACATACTAACTAATACGATAACTATGCGATATTATTCCACGCCGTATCCGCGCGAGTCGGAGACTCGAAAATATTAAACGATAATTATTATTATCATTATTACAAAACGGGACAGTAATAAAACGCGGCAAAATAACGAAAATCGAAAACCACTCACTGTGTCCGGTCGAGGAAGACCACGCGCCCGAAGATGCGGTAGCCATGTCCCAGGGCTTGCGACGAAACTGCGGGCAGGCAGCGGAAACGATATATAGTGCGTACGACGACGACGGACCGAATGGCGCTGGACGGACGGGTGTCGCGACGGTATTATCGCGATCGTAAATATTATCGGCGGGAAATTCGTGCGGATATCGAACGGGAAAATTGTGAAAAATATCGCCGAAACAGTCAATCTTCCAGCACGACTACGACCCTATAACATGAGCGCGTCTCCGGCTGCTGCTGCGAGCTGCGACTACACACGAGTACAACGGTCCGGGCGGCCACGCGCTCACAACAGGCTGCACGCACACGACCACGGCGCGATGTCGGCCGCCGCCGCCGTCCCTTGACCTGTGTTCGATTGAGCGCCGCCGCCGCCGCCGTCGATCGCGTCCGACCGCTGCCGAACCGTTGTTTTTCCCCCACACACACATACACAAACTTTTCCCCGTTCGCTCGTCGCGTCGCGTCTCCCTCGGCGACGACGAGTGCCGAGACGCGCTTTTCGCACGCACGTTCCTCCGACAGTGTTTTCCGCACCTCTCGCCGACGGGGGATCGTATTATTATTATTATTATTATTATTATTATTATCGTCTTGGAATGACATCGATATCGCGTTAAAAATCCGAAACGCTCGAAACAACGGCGGTCGTACAAAGCGATTTCGAAAAGGTTTTTTTCCCTTATCGTAAATCAATTAATTTGTACGTTTAATCGAACAGTGGTCACTAATGTTGCATACAAAGTATATTATATATTATTACTGTCGGTTAATACGTAAACAAGACACCGTTGCGTGGGAGAAATTAATGAAATCGGGTCTTTACTGCAATCAAAAATGTACGTATATATTCGTTTTATTGCCTATTGATTTATAAAAACAATAATAATACCAGTTTTAACGATTATATAAAACAGATGATAATCTATTTTTAAAACAAACTACCATCAACAAAACTACGAAACGATTTTTCATTAAATATCTACATAATATCAAGTCTAAAGTTTACATCAGAACCGATGTCAAATGCATTTCTTATTTATAATTTATATTCATTTAAAATTATTAATAATTCTTAAAGAGAAAAAAATTAATTCTTTTCATTGAACAAGTTTTTATGGTACTCAAAAGTTTGACTTAAACCCTTGTTCTTTTAAGTATTTCAAAAATTATATGAATATAGCAACAATGTGTATGCGCAAGCACTTGGAGATATCGAAAAACGCTCCTTTAGAATTGACGCGATGTGACACAAAAAACACGTGCAAATTATTCTGAAAAAATATATATTTCGAAAAAATACCGCTAACACGCGCGATCGCATGACTTGACCTTGTGTATTGTCGAAATCGCAAACTTGTCTTTTAAATAAAAAAAATCGATAATCGTTTAAAAACCAAATGTAGGACTTTGCAACTGAATCCGTTGTGTTATTATTATTGATGATAGCTCGATCATTAACAAAAGCTATTTTGTTAACATGTATTATACTTTAAACCAGTAGCGGTTCTGGCATTACATTTTTGGGGAGGCAAAAACTTGGAATCGTTCAAGTTCTTGACATAATATAGGCACAATTTCCCTACACCCACACCCAATTATATTACATTTCTCTACGTTGTAGATATTAAGATATATAATAATTTATAATTAAATACTTAATATATTAAATTATTGTATTTTTTATTCATTTATGAGTTTCTATTTACCTATGACAATTGTTTTGTTTTTTTATTTTTTACTATATAAAATAATATTAATTTATAGTAGATAAAATGTTTATATTACCCACTTACTGTCAATTTTTACTAAAGTGCAATGGGCAAGTCTGGATTACATAAATATAGGCTGGGTTAGATAATATTTTAATAAACAAAATAGTTATATTAATATTTAATGGTTAATACTCATAAATAATTTATTATTGTTTAAATATATTTAATAGTTTGTATTAAAATAATTTTATATATTTAATAATATGTTGTAATTATATATTTATCTTTAGTTATATTGAATAGTAAATGAATAGGTATCTATTTTAATATACCTATATAAGTACCTATTATATTGGTGATTAATTATTTTTTTACTTCTTGTTATTAGATTCTAACAGACAGAATACATTTTGAAAAAAATATTATGAGCAATCATATTATTAAAAGATGTATTTTATTATATGGACACCTTATAGACCAGATATTATTGTTTTTCACCTGAAAAGGACTAGATTTGCTACATTTCATTATTAAATGTTATATTATAGTAAAAAAAATAAATTTTAGGGCCTTTCCTTCAAAATGACACTGGGGCCTAATTTAGCCTAGTTATTAGTTAATACGCGCGTATTACAATTAAAAAAAAATAAAATAAAACTTTAACTATTTTTTTCGTCAACGACATTACGTTCCACACAGATAATACAATACGGTAAATACCATGATAATAATGTTTCAATAATAGGAAAAAGAATAATAATTATTCAGTGTAATATACTAATAATTTCAATAATCATGTACTTAAATAATAATAATAATAATATGTTGCCTCGTTGGCACGACTTAACATAAATAAGTCGACTGTTCGACACAATCAGAATAATAAATAATATACAAACGAATCATATTATAACTATAATAATAAACCTTACCTCGAATAAAGGTTTGTTTGTGACGGCATCGCAATACAATAATAAACGAATGTGATGCACCCATTGTGGCCGGCCCGTTTTGAGCGATCGCGAATTGTCGCAAAGAAATGTTAAATTGTATTTACACGTCGTATGTACGCACAAATCGAAACGTTGGAAAATGTCACGTGAAATGTTATCGATGGAGAATAGTGTATGTTTTTACCATCCGAGCTTCCGTGGTCGTGACTCGCGAAACACGGGGGAAAAAAACCAAAAATCGTCGTGTTGGGCGACGGCGAACACGATACGAAACGACGACGACGACGTCAAAAAACGCACACTCGAAGCATTGGCGGCTTGGATTAGACGTCGTCCGAGCCTCAACGGAAACGTTGAAAATCCGAAGGCGGCGGCCATTACACTCGCATAATGGATCGCGCACCGGACGCGACGGCGGCGGCGATACGATACGAAACGGCGACGTCGTCAAAAAACGCACACTCGAAGCCTTTAGCGGCTTGGATTAGACGTCGTCCGAGCCTCGACGGAATCGTTGAAAATCCGAAGGCGACGGCCATTACACTCGCGTAATGGATTGCGCACCGGACGCGACGGCGATACGATACGAAAAACACGCTAAACACCGGATATCGACGGTACGGTAGTATTTATGCGACGAAATAATTTGGTTGCGCCCACGCGACCGCCGTGAGACGTGCGATTATTCGTCAATAATTACTATTACCATCGCCGCGAAAGGAATTGTAGAAACCGTGAAACGAGACTATGGCGGTCGGCATAAAAATCTCGAAACACGAACCCGTTCGGAGAAGCCCACCACATAAACGCGAACCGACGAAGACTGAAGCAATGGCGGAAGGGTAATCCCAGCGTCCCCCGCGTCGGCCGAAACGGTTAAAAAAATGAACGGCCAATGAGAATTATTCACGAATCATGGAAAGTGTTTTTTTCGTAACGGTTTTTTGTTTACCGAGAATCGTTACCGCGGTATCCGGAGTTCCGTCCGCGGCGTGCGACCGCGTCGTCGTCGTCGTCCCGTCACGGCGGCCACGCGGCCACACCGCCACGCTAATATAGACCTAGCGTCGCATTCCTCATTCGGTCGACCGAGTGGCCGTCGAATTCACTACTACTATACTCGCTACTCAGCGCTCGGGCTCGCCCGGCGGATTAGTAAGCACTTTTTGAACGAACACTATGGTATAATAGTATATGTATATTATTGTAAAAAACATAAATTTTAGGGCTCTCCCTTCAAAACGTCGCTAGGGCCCAATTTGGCCCAGTCGCGCCACTGGACAAACAGCGTAAATTTTTACTAGTGTGAACCAAGATACGTATAACATGTAGTTCGATCCGCCGCGGATGTTATATTTAAGCTGTGCCAAATCCGCATTACCAACACCGTAACGAACGACTTTGCGATTCAGCGCGCGTGATAGGAGACGATCGGATAAATAAACATATGACTATAAGAGTGTGCGTACCTAATATAGACGACTTGGCGACGAACGCGACGCGCGTAATGGATTTTATCCGTTCTCGTTATTAATATTACTCGGCGCCGAAATGAAACTCATTTCCGAAAATCGTATTGATGACAACGCGCAATTTATCAGTTCCAACGCGCGTTATATAATAGTGGTTTAATAATAATATATAATAACAATAAGTTCTTCACAACGCGTCGGTGGGTCGTACTTATTTATTACATCGATATAATATTATCACTAACCTCGGGCCGTCGTCGAATCCATTGACGACCGTTTTCATACGGCGGGTCCGAAACATTTCACAACGTATTTCGTGCTGGTACACTCGAATAAAAACACGACGGAACGATTCACTACTCGCGCGAACCACGATATTACCATAATTCGATTGCTTTTGGCGGACGGTAAAATTCACAAGCTGTAACGGCGGCGGCGCACCGCGAACGCGACCGAGACGCAAAATACGCTAAACATCGAATATCGATGGTACGGTAGTATTTAAGCGACGAATAATTTGGTTCCACCCACGCGACCGCCGTGAGACGTGCGATTATTCGTCAATAATTACTATTACCATCGCCGCGAAACGAAATTTTGAAAACTGTGAAACGAGATTATGGCGGTCGGCATAAAACTCTCGAAACACGGACACGTTCGGAGAGCCCCGGACATACGCGCGAATCGACGAAGACTGAAACGGAAGGGAAAACCAATCGGCCCGCGTCAGCCGAAACGGTTAAAAAAACGAACAGCCCATTGGATGATAATTTACGAATTCATGGAAAGTAATTTCTTTTTTTAACGGTCATTTTTTTAAATGACTTCCGGACGGACGACCGCGACCGCGGTATCCAGAGTTCTGTCCGCAGCGCGCGACCACGCCGTCGTCGTTCCGTCACGGCGGCCACGCGACCACATGGCCACGGCGGCGGAACATTTACCCTGCAACGCGTGGCCGCGCGTCGCGTTTATAGTTTAATCGTAAAATTCAAGTACATCGCGGTAGG
Organism: Drepanosiphum platanoidis; assembly: GCA_948098885.1. Taxonomy (NCBI): domain Eukaryota; kingdom Metazoa; phylum Arthropoda; class Insecta; order Hemiptera; family Aphididae; genus Drepanosiphum; species Drepanosiphum platanoidis. Next base: position 22,443,415 of record OX402528.1, read on the forward strand.
TTATAAACGTATACACGTGAAATAGGGAGCTCTAATTTCAACCCTTTAAAAAAATTTTTACATTTATGAAAATCGGGCGCAGTGGTGACACTCGGGAAGGTATTTGGAATAACTCTGTGAAAAAAAAATTGGAAAAAAGTTAAATAGCGTCATCACAAAATGGGAACATAAAAAAGGCCCGTTCTTTTATATATATAATAGATAATAGATAAAAGGATATCTAATCTGCGATAATACTCTATACTATATTTATAATTTAATTTATAGAACATCACCATGAGGTATGTGTAGACTGTAGAGGCGATAAATCGTTATTGAAGATTTCTTCAAATTTATTTATTTCACTTTTACAATTGTGTGTATATTTTTATAATAATAATAATAATAATAATAATAATAATAATTTATTCAGTAGAATAATTATGAAATTAATTAAAAATTGAAATTATAAAAGCAATAATAATTACTATGATTTAAACTACGATAAGCAACGGTTATAGATATTATATTGATTAAGTATACTCAATGGTAGATATTTCTATATATTGTTTATTCAGTTATTTAATTATATCTTTTTTTAATTGTATCTTAACAATAATACGTGTACAGTGTGTACACATATCAACGATATCTGGATTCCAGATGCCTAAACGTTTAAAATACTCATCAAACAAGCCTGTACACTTTTTGCCACAGCAAAAATACGACAGAAGCGAATGAAAAAACGCTGGAGAAAGCGTTACGTCTATAACAAGGATTGATGACGTTTACTAACAAAGAGCTGCTTCAAATTGCACAAGTATACCGGTAATCATGTCTCACTTTTGCATCATCTCCCAATTGAAATCAGCTTTTTTACATTTATCATTATTAGCACCACGCCGCCTTGTCTATTAGGATTCCGGTCTCCCGTCTCCCGATATTGGTTAAAAAGCCTCGAGCCCGACACATATCAAATAAATAAATATCCCATTCGGTACGATATCTCCGTTAAATTTGTTAAGGCTGTTGGAGCATGACACGTTTTAAGGAGTAATATTTAGGCATTTCATATAGCATTTTATAGAATTTACATTTGAGCTGTGTCAATGTGTGAGAAGTAAATGAATATTAGTGTGAGTTATCGCGTTTTTGTGCCACCGCGCGCGCCGCCCGTATTTCGAACACATTACGTATTCCTGGAACTACTGTTTACGATGATAATTTAAGATACTTCAAAATTCTTAGATAATTTTTTCATTCAAATATTTTAAACAATTATAACAATGTCGCGGCCGAGAAACCGGTCCAACTGGCGGCAACGGCCCGTGTCATCGGCCGAGGAGCGCGCGGTAAAGGCGAGGACTTTTTCGCCAGCACGCGATGACGTTACAACTCCGGACACACGCATACACACATTATATTATATAATATATTGTAAATTAATTAATTAATTCAATCAAAATATTTTTGAAACAAGTGTATTTTTTCCAACAAATTCGTGTTTTTAAAAACAAAGTCATTTCCCGAGCGGTGTCGGTAAACATCAAAAGGTTTCGGTTTTGTTGTTGTTTTTGTGAACATTGTCGAACGTGTGTTTTCAAAACAACCAACAGCCAACAGTCGATAAATAGTTATCGGGATTTCGCGAGTAGTACCAATATGGTTATTTATAAAAATATATTTATGTACCTATATTTTGTAATTATGAAAACGTTGTCCACTATCTAGTATCAATTGGTAAAATAAAATTGCGAGTTTATTTTTCGGTATGGATAGTTGAAAACAAAAACAAAACACAGACAAATGTTTGAATTTTTTCATTTTTTGTTTAATTTTTACCCAACTCAGTGTGGACACATGTTTTGTTTCTGTTTTGTTTTTCAAATATAAAAAGAGTTGATTTTGTCCAGGGCCGGCCAAATGCGGTAGGAAAATATGCAGCCGCCTGGGGCGGCAAATTTCGAATGATCCAAATCGATTTTAATTATTATACTATCTAGCGTAAAGAAATGTTTGTTTATTGTTCAACAAATACAGAAAAAAAATAAATATCTAATAGTATTATAATAATAATATTTCGTTTACTGCGGACGCACAGTAATCGTAATCGTAATCTGTATCTACGCAAATAGAACGACGATAACGATAAATGCGCGGTCGGCCACAGACAAACGCACGATTTTATTTAAATTAACGTTGGTTATAAATATGCCTTGTACTATTTTTGAACATTTATTTTAATTTTATCATTTTTAAAGTTTTATATTTCGTAAAGAAAACTGAGGTTGATCAGAACATTTTTTTTTCAAAACAAAAACACGGGTTTATCGTTAAAAAACGAATGTTTATATTTTATATAACCCCTTACTCTCCAAAAAATTAACTTTTGAATAGGGCAGCGTAAATTAAAATTGCCTAGGGCGGCGAAAAATCTAGGTCGGCCATGGTCGTCTCTGTTTCAAAGAGAACACAAAATAAGTAAATCACCGACGAGCGACGCTGAATTCAATTTCGGTTCAATTTGTAATAATATACGGAATATAATATAAATATACCGGTTTCTATATTAACTTATCAAGTAGCAGGCTAATGGTCGTAATCAGTTGACTACAATAATTCTGAGAATAGTCTCACACACGTACGCGCATGCACATGTCACCGGTTCAGATTTTATTGTAATTTTAAAATCAATTCGAAACTGTCAAAAAAGAAAAAAAGTTTTGAGGTACTTCCAGTGGGCCGATTTAAATTGTGAAAAAAGATCTGTATTCGTGAACCTTTTTACTAAATTCTGTAGGAAACAGAATTTCGAATTTCGAACTAGATTTTAAAATATTCATGTTTAACCATGAAAAATCATTTTTTTGTTTTTTTAAAAAAAGAAAACATGTTTTTAAACCTAATTTAATACATAAATCAAAAATCTATTTCCTACAGATTTTAGTAAAGAGGCTAATAAATTCATACATGTATTCAAAATTGAAATCGGACATCGGGAAGTACTTTAAAAACACCTACTCATATTGGTCTAAATAGCATGTAAAACACGGTTTTAGGAATCGTGCTCCAACAGCCTTAAACGACCGCTGTTATTTAAAAACGGACAATTTATTATTGCGCCTTACGTGTATGCGACACGTGCCATCGCCGCAATATATTTATTGTGCAATCGACCGCTATAGAAAAAAAATCATTGTGTCGTTGTTTTTATCGAACTTTACAAATCCAAAGGTACTCACAGAATTTCCGTCATTTTTTCTTTCGATCGCCGTCACCGCTTACGAACACCATTGTATTATCATGTACGATCTGAATTCCTTTACACTGCACTTCGGCCTTCGCGTCGGCGTGGAATCGATCGATCGAAAACGTTCACAACGGCGATTTTTTTTAAACGACCAACTCGGTGGTAAACTCGAAAAAACTCGGCGGAATTATCACGGGACGGGACGGCGCGCGACGTCTACTATATACTAAGATATATCGCCGACGGCCGACGTCACGATGCAACGGACAATAGTAAAATAAATAAGGTAAGTTCGCACTTTACCGTGTCGTGTTATTACTTTTTCCTGATTGATCGAATCATTTATAAAAAAAATAGTCGTACTTTGGTATACCGAGTGGTATCTTGTGAATTAACAGCTGTTGCCGAGATAACCAAACGGTTGATCAAACACTTTTGGCCATGGCGGTCACCGTTTTATGATAATAGTTTTCATTTTGGCGGCAATATCGTAATATTGGCATATGTCTAGCCCCTATCGTACGAATGGCATCCATTTTGTAGTATACTGATAACATATATTTCCCGTCTCCGATAAAATAAACACTAAACGACACGGCTCGGACAGTTCTAGACACGTACGTCGAATACGACCGCGGTTCCAGTCAATTTAGTTCTATACTTGGGTAACGGTACGTTTTGTCGAGTATCAACCGATCCCTAGACCAAGGTACACAATACACTCACCGAGTGGTCGCTGTTCGCGCCAGAACCTCTGGTCTTGGCGAACATCTGTTCTCGGCACGGGGTTTTCCAAGTTCGTCGTTCGTGTTTTTCTTTTCCATGATGCTTTGGCGCTGTCTAGACGCCGAAAACAAAGACGTCGCATCGTCATGATTTCGTCCAAGTTTTTGCATAGATTTTTTTAAATATAGAATATTTAATCTATGCTTTACATAATTAATATTTGTTTTTTAAGTTTTCCCGAACGAAATCGTTAAAAGTCTAAATCTCAATAATACGAGTACCAGGCCGAACGAAAAATCTAACTTGCTTAAAAATCTAATATTTCATTTTAGAACGCGAACCTTTATTGTTTTCTATTGAAAATCTTTTACATAATCAAAATCTAATTATTTAATATGTAAATAATTAAATAAGGTTGGACTACTAGTACGGTTAATTTTTTTTTTTTAAACTTTGAGAAAAAGGCAACAGACTATAGGCTGTATATTATTTACTATTGTATATACTGACAGTTTTAGATTTTATATCATAATTTCATAAGAAACATATGTTCTATTAATACAAAATTTAACGTAATGCCTTCGTATTTTCAAATTATTATAGTGTTATTTATTATTTTTACAAAAAATTAAAAAAAAAAGAAACGTTATTTTAATTGTTATTTAAAAACCAACAAATGTATTTCATTAGTAATAGAGCTGGAGAGAGAAATGCATCTGATTAAAATAGTTACATATACATAAAAGAGTAATGAATTTTTTACGATGAGATAAACAAATATGGTCATCGTTTCATTTCGATACCAGTAGAATTAAAATTAAAAAATGACCAATTACTTATTACTAGAAGTTTTGATGAATCACATAATTATTGTTTATAGATAATAAAAATGTATAATTCACAATTATTATTATTATTAGTATTTACTATTGTATTGAAATTGCCTAAACACATCGCCGGTATAGCGAGTCAAATAATATAAACATACAATATTATATAACAAAATACATTTCAAGTCAATTAGAGGAGCTCTAGAGGAGACTATTTTCATAGTCGTTCAAATAACGAGCAATTTATTTTATTGCGATTCTCGCAATCACCAAAGGGAGTAATTAAATTATGTTAAACAAATGTTGGATTTTAAAAATTTCATTTTTAACGTAGCAAAATATGTTTAGTTTTTAAAGGCCATTGAGACCCATTACCGCAACACAAACTTGCTTCCATCTGTCTCTGTCCTGTGCTAATGTTTCTCCATCTCTTATTCCAATCTCTGCCAAATTCTTCTCCACCTTTGTTTCGGCCTGCCAAGTGGTCTTTTCCCCTGGGGTTTCCATTTTAAAACCTCTTTCCTAAGACCATTTGACCTCCATATGTGACCGGCATATGTTAAGAATGTTTAGTTTTTACCTGCAAAATTACAATGTCAATGCCGTCATCAAGGGTAAAATAAAAAATTACATTCTTAAAGTTCCTGTGCCAAAATTCTGTATTGTTGAGATGAGACGAACTTCAATGGTTTTGTTTGGAAAACTTTTTCATGGAGGAAATAGTTTTCAACGTAACTTTGACATTTGTGAGTGGGTTTAAGCGTTGTTATGATGCTGCATACCTAATGTTGTATGTCATGTAATAATAGATAAGTGAGAACCAGGGTTGGGATTTTATAGCACTTAAAATTACATAAATTTGCTCAATATTATAAAGTCTATATTATAATATTATCTAAAATATAGCTAAATATGCAATAAAAGCAACAAAATGCTGTAACAAAAAAATAGTAAAATTATTATATTATTATTATTATTATTTTCAAACAAATATATTATCTATTTGACTCATCTCTCTAAGTGAAATTGGTTTTTATTGTACATTATAGTTACATGGTTTAGTATTATTTTTAATGCAAATATTCCACAGTACTGAATATTATAGATGATCATTCTTTATCTTTTCTGTCTTTACAGTAAAATAAAATCATAAAATTGAATCATGAATAATTGCAGTTCAAGGCGGACACTTAGAACATTTGTAAAAATATTACATGAAATAAAAACAGGCAGTGACGGTAGTGTGGTCGTCATTGAATTTGCATTAAATCATTAAAATAAGTGTGAAAAACGTACAATTTTAAATTTATTGAATTACAACTATAAGCAATCAATTTAGAACAGTTATTGCCTTATTTGATGTTCAATATTTTTACAGGACTTGTAATACAGCGTGACCATTTAAAAAATACGAAAAAATCCGTTTTGAAAAAATGTTCTTTTAGCTGGTTTTGAAACTATATAGACGCCTCATTTGTACTATAACATTGAAAAAACCTTTACTCCAATATTCTCATTGGATTATGAGTTACCGCGATTGACTTTCCAATTAATTTACATACCTATTATAATATTATACTATTTTTTTTATATAGTACGGCCAGCGAAACTAGGCGGGTGACCGTCGCGCGCCAGGTGGCCGTTTTCATGTAAACCAGGGGTTCTAAAAGTATTATTTATTAAATGAATAGCTGGTGCAGCTGTGTTTACATTGCGGGACAGCTGTGTTTACATTCGCGGGAATGTAGACTTGGAATCACTGCCGGTAATTTGCCACCAGGCGCGCGACGGTCACCCGCCTAGTTTCGCTGGCCGTACTATAGTTGTATACACAGCTCTGTGGATTAGTGATGGGAATTATTCGAATATTCGAATATTCGAATATTCGAATTCGAATAGTTCTATCGTAAATAATTCGAATATTCGAATATTTGAATATTCGAATTATTTACGATAGAACTATTCGAATAATTGTATGTTAAAATAGTATGGTTATTACGAGTTATCGGCTACAACGAGTAAAATAATGCTAACTACGAACAGGTACCTGCAAGATAAGAACTATTTTCGTATTTAGGTCGATTAATTGACATACATTATCTTTAGTTGTGTGGATATGGATTACATATTAATAATAAATATTATAAAAAGCTTGTCATAGAAAACCGGATAAACCAAATGAGGTATTGTAGCATCGAATACTGATATTCGAATGTTCGAATATTCAAATATTCGAATATTCGAATTATTTACGATAGAACTATTCGAATTCGAATATTCGAATATTCGAATAATTCGATTATTCGAATATACATTACATTACTACTGTGGATAGCACATAGTGGCTTATCAGTGAAGACCAATGTTATGAAATGATAACATAAATAAATAATGGTATTTGTTTACATAAGAAAAAAACAATTTTCATTTGGATTTTAATTACTTTAATTTAATTCGTTTATGTTTACGTATTTATTATTAAATCTGTGGAATTTATTTAACTTATTTTTTTTTATTGTCTTTTGATTGGACCATTGGTGTGATTTATGGAACTACAACAATTAACATTTTCATTGACGGTTTGATTATTTTCTTAAAAATATCTAAACTTATATTCAATTCTAAAATAGTTATCGGTGCTATTTACTATTCAATGTCAACAGCCATGAACTTTATTAATACGAAGTAATTTTCAATTTAAATGTACTGACCTTCTTAATTGAATTTTATTTTATTTACTGTGAAAAAGATACACAAAATTGTTTTTGATATAAATTTAATGACTTGTGGTATTATGTAACATATTCGACGTGTGAAACGAAATGACAGCAATATTAGCGCTTCCTAGAACATTCTTTCTCGGACTTACTTTTTCGTGTAAAATGTTGTCCACTCGTTCTGCTGTTTGGAGCGATTTGGTCGTGTTCAGCTCCCGATTCCGTTTCTGTCTTTGGCGATTTTTACAATTTCACCACACTTTATACCAAAACGAATAGTGTGAATACCTAAACATAATAATCTGTGTATACATTACTTTGGTTCAAGAAGTCAAGTGTACCAGGCCGTTGTCCTTGTGAACAATGTATCTCATCCGTCGCCATGCAAGTATTAAATTTACACTCATAAGATTAAAGAATAATTGGGATTTTGAATCAATGACTGTCTGATATTGTGACTGCCGTTTCGGCGGGCGACACATAAGGTACGGCCGTGGTTTGACATTTACCTCCTCTGTAAAAATCACATAATATTATTAATGTTTAAACATAATATCAAAATGTAAATTAACATTGCGTATGCAGTCCAGTGGCACATTTAGAAGAGTGGACTTTAAGTATTAGGTCCCCTTAAACTACCTACTTTAATATATTAGTAATAATAAGTATGTATTTAAGTATTGCATGCTCACAAATAATGTAATGGCTCTCTTAAGTTTTGAAATTAAGTGAAAAATTTGGGGCAATTTTTAGTATAAGAAACTAGGGAAATTTTGAAGCTCTTAACAATCAAACAAGGATCCTTATATAGTACACAATTTATGGGGTCTATAAAATACATATATACGTATTGGTATATTATCTTTTTTATTGAAATTTCAATAATTAGCAATAATCATAATAATACAGTACAGAAATTAAATAGGTACCCGTGTTTCATTAATAATCAATTATGTTAAAGCTTCTTTATTAATTGTGTGTTAAACATTATGCTCAAACAATATATTTGCTTATGATTTTTATTAATTAATTCAATTCCCAGACTCAGTAATTATTACATTTTTAGTTTCAAAAATTTTATATTTATAAAATTTTCTTTGCAATCAATTATGTGTTTTTTATAGTACTAATTTATTTTGTAGTTAAGAAGTATAGAATGCATATATTTTAAATCATCGAATTAATTACCTATTAAAATATTTTTTTATTGAGCTAAATATTTAAATTGGCATACCATTGATTATATCAATACTTTCAAAAAAAAAAATTAAATTATAAATAGAAGGGTTGTTTGCAAAATTTACCCGCAGACTGCATATGAAATGATAATCAAAATATGTGTATTATGGAATATTACATTCCATCTATGCTATGTTTTATCTTTATATTATTGTAATATGTTGATATTTAATTTTAATAGACTTTCATATCTTGTATGTTTTTGCTGAGCATGTGATTACTTTTGTTTTGTATTCAGTAAAATGATTCATCTGCTGGATTTACTCTAACACAAGCCTGTTCACAAATCAAAAACATTGCCATATAAAAAAACAAGAATTATATTTATTTTTTTATATTGTTATTTTGTATATTTCAGATTATTTTAAGTTTGTATTTATTGAAGTGTGAGACAAAATGGTGGGTTCTCTATTTCCTGACAAACAGGAAATGGACTACAGAAAAAATCACTTAAAATGTAAGTTCCTGATTAAATTGTTGCATTAAATCTACTTAAAGTTTCAGGTTTTTATTTAATTTTTGTTTTATTAGATGTTCAGAACTGCCTAGACGGTATCATTGTATGTGCCATTTGTAATTCAGATTTGAAACAAAATATCATTCTAAATGATTACATAATGTTACAGAAAACATTTTTGTGTCTTTGCTGTAAAGTGAGTGTTTCACTAAATTTATACTTGTAATATTTAACTTATCCTATTGAGTGCCTAATCCTAATCTACTAATTTTAAATCTTGTGAAACATAAATATTGTTTTATTTGTTTTTGTCATTTATCACTGTTATTATTGATTTTTGACCAAGAAAATTAAAACTTAAGACATATAATTGATTTTTACCCGATGTCTTTTTCATTTTAGAATTGTTTTGAAAAATTAACTGATTCTCCAAATGATTGCATCTTTTGTTCATCAAAAACCAAAGTGAAAACTTGTGAAATGTGCTCTAGCAACATGTGTAAGGTAAATATTAATTTGTGTTTGTCTCAGAACAGTACAAAAAGAATAAAATACAATAATTTATTATTGATATAATTCCTCAGACAAAAAACTAACCAGGGAAATACCCAATTAAGTTACCAAAACTAGTTAAAAAATGATTTTTTTTAAGATCTAGATTTGCCAATATTTATCTCTCGTGTACATTAATGATAAATATTTTATTGATAAACAATTTAATTTAAAATTTACTTCTAATAAAATTAATTTAGTGTTTCTTTTTTTCAACTTTCCAAAGCTTATATGTCTTACAAAATAAATTTAATACCTATTTCTTTTTTTCATCTTTTCAAAGGGGTGAATTATGTCTTCAACTAAAGCATCTATTTCATAATGAATATCGGCAAATAATATAAGTCACTTTGTCCCTAAATAATATATAATATATAAATCTTTATTCAAACCTGAATGTATTTATGGTATCCAACTTTGGGGATTTGAAAAACCATCTAATACCGGTACAAACCAATCCATCTGTGTTTGTCTTGAATCCTCCATGCACTAGTATTATTCAAATATCGACTTCCACAAATACCTAAAAATCCCAACAATAAATTAAAATTCAAAACACATTTATTTTAGATTCCAGAGTAGACTCCAACCATATACAAACCCCTTAATTATTTCATTATTAGCCAACATACTACCCAAAACCCTTGTCGTAGACTAATAAGAAAATGTATTGAGACATCCTTCTTTAACAATATCTAACAGCCAACTAAATGTCTAACCATTGATCCAATCTAATTCACACATTGAGTATTTTATCACTAGGTAATTCAACTATTCAATTTTGTTACTTACCCTACATACTTATTATGCATATGTATTGTATAAGTTTTGGTTTTAATTAATATATAAGTATACTCAAATACTTACATAGTGAAAGAATTAATTTAATTTTTGACGCATCACAAGTAGTTTACAAAATTATTTATTTATAAACTTCAATGTTTTCTTCTATCTTAAGATATTTACATGTATTCAATTAGTTATCTTAATTCTTTCAAATACTTATAATTTATTATTTCATACATAACATACTTTACTGATTAAAAATGTTTCAAATTTCAATTAATTTTTATCAGTTTTATTTGTTTGAAAACTAAAATGGAATTTGTTTAAAATTTAAATTGTTTCTGAAAGTATAAATATGGTGGATGTATCTTACTGTTACTTTTTTCTTTCTTTTTGTTTTTAAAATATTCCTAACTAGAAAACATTTTATTTTATTTTCTAGAGGTGTATTGATAATTACTACGTAAACACACGCAAATTGAAGATGTTAAAAAAATGTTTAAGGTGTTCATTCAGTGTCTTATGGAATCTAAGATCTCTAGCAGCTTCAATTTTAAAATATTTTTCAGTAGAACTGTATGTTAATTAAATCCATATCTAATAATTTTATAAATCAACTTACTTTGTAGAATATTTTATTGTTAAAATGTTGATTTATAAGATATGAACTACTGGTTTTTTGAATTTTAATTCTTAATAATATTTTTCAATGGCAAATTATGATTCATTTTATTTTGTTTATTATAAGATTAATTTTATGCAACTAATTACATTTATTTTTATTGTTTAAAAAATATAAAACCTTATATATGAATCTATCAATCAGTGAAAAATATTCAAAATATCGATTCAATGAGTACCAAAAATTTAATAAATATTAAAGTTTGTTAAATTTTAATTTATTTTAATTTTATTATAAAAACTGTTTTATCAATAAGCTTAACTGTATATTGATATATTTTTTATATGAAACACAAGTTAATTTCTTTTATTTTCATTTTACCGGTAGTTGATAATAATTAGTAGATCCCATTATGTATACAAAAAATATTACGACTTAATTATCATTTCAGAAGTACAAGGCTTTTATTGAATGGTGAAGAATGTGAAAATAAGCAACATATACGTACTATTTTACTAAATACTTCCAAATGTACTGACAGTTATACTCAAGAAGATATTTATAAATTAAGAGCCAAATATGTACATAATTTATTTAATCTAAAAATTCAAAACACATTTGATAACTTTCAAGAACTAAAATTCAAAAATAGCAAAGATCATATGGATAGTTTTAGTGATGTGTGTGAACAAATATTAGCTAATACATGTTTGATTTTCCAAGATATTAAATGTTTTTTGAATGAAAAAGCCAGTGAATCATTAAACAACAAAGTCATATTTTTATTAGAAAATGGTAAAAATTTGTTCCAAGAATCAGAAAGTCTTCCTAAAAAAATCGTTGAAAAAATACCGCAAGATACAATCAAATTTTCAGAAAATAGTAAAAAAACATCAAATGATCACAATTCATCAAATATAGCTCAAAATCAATTGAATGTGTCATTGTCCAAAGAAAAAGAAGACTTATTAAAACAGAATTCAATTAACAAGGTTAGTAGATTACAATTTTAAATTACTTTGTACCATAGAAATCCATAGTTCGTTGTTTTTTTTTTTTTTTTGATTTGTTTTTGTGAGATAAATATCTTGTATAAAGTATTATTATTTGACATGGGAATTAACCATCAATTCTAAAGAGTTTACCATACGACCAGTAACAGACAATTTTTAGTATTAATTGCAAGATATGATGAAAATGCTGATTCAGAGAATAATTAAATAATTTTTGGTAAATATTTAAAATGAAGATAAATCATTGAATATTGTTACTGATAAGATAAATTTCTAGGGAATTGAAACTTAGTTATGCATAAAACATTTTATTGTAAAATTATAAGTACAAATTTAAATTCAAATTATTCTAAAATATTTTAAAGAATAAAAATTATTCTATTAAATTATAATAATTATTACATAAAATATACTAAAAAATGTAATTAACACACTTGAAAAGCCTTCAAACTAAAATTAATTGTCTTTTAATCATTTGCAAATTTCAATAAACTAATAGATTAGATACAAGACTATTGATAAATTGTTCTTATAAATTTGAAACCAATGTACCATCCACATTAGTTGAAATATTCAATTTGATCAAAATTTAATCTTCTAACATCTAACACTTGTAAAAATATTGCAACTCCCTGGTAAAATAAATTTTATTGTTAAAAAAAACTTTTTAAGACAGTTGTATGTATAATTAAATTTTATGTAGCAATAATTTTTTAATTGTTAATAATTTTTAGTTGGATAGCGATGCATTTACCAAAACCATCACAAATAAAACAGAAAATATTGCCAAAACAATTGACTCATCACTTAATGGAGTGTATTGGGACCTTAAAGTTAATTTGGGAAGGTTTGATGGACAAAAAAAAAATAATAGCCATGCTGGAGAAGAATCTTTAAAAAAGGTAATTTAATGTTTTATAAGTTTTGGATTTTTAACTCAACAGATTATAATAACATTTTAGTTGAACAAAAATGCAGTTGATCAAAGCATTCATAAAGAAGTCTCTTGGAATCCAGTAGTTAAATTAGTAAAGTTTGATGAAATATACAACAACAATGAGATTGAAACAAAATTTAAAAATATTTTAAGTAGAGATGCTATCAATCAAATCACTGCGTGGAACAAGGAAATTATTTTCAAAACAGACAACAAATTGATTGAAAAAGTATGTCCGAGTATGCAACTAAAATCAATTGATGAGCAGTACAATAATAATTATGGTAGTTCAAAATGTTCAACCAAGTTAAGCTGTGCTGTATCGGATCGATTTGCTATGTGTAATACAGATTATATTGTTAAATCCAACAATTCTTTTAGCAAAGAAAATATTTATAAATATTTGAATAATATTAAATTCAAAGATTGTAATGTTGTATTAGAAAAATTAGATCTGGATATTAAAACCAATTATTACAATAGTGAAAAGGTAACAAACATGAAACGTCAAGTTATGATAACGTTAATTTCATGAATAATTGTTGATTTCAAATGAAATGTAAATTATAATTTTTTTCCTCAGGATAACAAGAATATCATTGAAAAAATTGTGAAACCAAAAATATCAAGGAATCATAATAAAAGGAAACGTATTTCTAAAAAAAAAACCATTCAAAAAATAAAAAAATAAATGATATTCATAATTAAAGTAGTTGATGAAAACTGATTATGTCAAGCATTATGAGTAAAGACTGGATTTATATGTATTAAAAATTAAAAAATATGCACTTTAAAAGTTTCAAATATACACATAAAAAGCACAAAATATGCAAAATAATTTTTGATTATTACACTTATTTATTTATTGAAAAATTATAAAATTAAAACATAAATGATGGAAAAAATAAACTACATTATTATTATATACATATATTTTATGATTGTGATGAAAAAATAGACAATTTAATCGTTATTGGAAAAACAATAAGATACAATAATATGTTCCATATTGATCTCAGTTAAATTATGACGGCGGTTTGTGACAATATGTTTGTATGCAGAAAAACTTTGTTCCGCATCAACGCTTGTTATGGGTGCATATTGAAAACTCAACAACATTTTTGGGGAAAAATGTTTGATAAAAGAACTCTTCAGGTCAACATTCTCACCTTGGTGTATTTTACAAATTTCTTTTAAAATTATTAAGCCTTTATTTTTATTAATAATTTCAGAACATTTTTTTTTATTTAAAACGCTATTTTCATTTTCGGGAAGATTATTAATAGAATTTGTTACTTGTTCAAAAATGTTTAAAGCATCTATGAGTAGCAAACCTGAAGTCTCAAGCTTTTTAATACTGTATATTAATTTGGAGACCTGTGGGAATATTTTTGAAAATTATATAGGCAGGTAGGTAATTCTTAATTCATATGGATAGCTAGATAGTATACGAATTAAATATAATTTAATACTGAAGATTGCTTCGGTTCCGGTGACTTTGGCAGGTACATAAAATAACCTTCAATTACTAAATACGTATATATTATCTAAATCTAAAATACCTACTTAATAATTAATTTTTTACAAATCATTTAAACACTTTCTTTGTAAAATTATTCGCTATAAAATATTGTTATATACTCGTATTAAGCTATGTAGGTATTTTATTAAATATGGACATGGATTTTCTCGAGACAAAACATCGAGTAATATTCACTCTTTGTAAATGTAAACTATTGTCCATTTACTAAGTCCATTTTGTTATTTAGCTACAACATATATAATGTCGATGTCTGGAACGAATATTTGTATTTCAAAATTCCAATAGCTCACGTAATTGAATCGTGACAATATACATATTATTAATTATGTTATAATATATTATCTGCAAGTCTTATGGGAAATGTTGAAATAAGTAACTATTAAATTTATATATCAGGTAGGGAAATACATTTTTAAATCTTTACTGATATTTCGGGGGAAGTTTAAATCCCCAAAACACTCCCTATGTTCACGCATGCAATTTATATAGTTTTTTTATAATACTGTGGTTAATGGTGGCAGTGACGACACGAATGGAGTAATTGAGAAGCAGTCGCTTTTTCATTTTCTAAGTTATAGAAGGGTGTATAAAAAAACGTACATATATTTCTGAACAAAATGTGGGTGGGTTTGATATTTGATGGAGTTTGCTTATGAGATATTTTAAGTTCGTTACGCCACTGAAATACTGAATAGTGGAATTTTTCGTTAATGTCGTTCTGTCTTCTGTACTGTAGTGGCACAAGATTAGCTAATCAGTAATCTGTGGTGGATGTGGTTATTGCATAGGATAATATTACTCTGTGGGGACAACTGGTATTTTTTTTATAGTTCAAACTCTATGAGTTATTGTCAATTCTTTGATAACGGACACAGATAACGGCGACGTAGATAAGATAATGGTAAAAAAACAAATACAACGAAAATAATCAGTCTTGTTAGCTCTTTAGTGGTCGTTCATTGCAATGAATCCACGAAATAATTAATTTTTACAGAGATGATTGTTTCGCAGAACGTAAAAACCATGCCCTCGGTGGCGGCGGTGACGACGGAGTTCTACCAAACGCGGTAAGTGAGGCAACTGCGCGAATGGACGTACAGATAAACGAACAATGCATGATCACCATCGAAACCGTGAGACAGAATAACGGTTCCCATTATTTGAACGATGTGTGTACCAGTAATTAGTCGCTATCGTTCAGGGTCTCATCGTTTGTTAATAAGTCGGCATGGCAAGCGTACAAGCTCCGACTGTTCGAAACATGGCCCGTCACCGATATCTAGTCTACTTGATCTTATGGCTCTGTGTCTTTTTTCCAGGTGATATACTCATCAAGTACTGATTGATTATTCATTGTTTTGAACTATTTATTGATTGTAAAGTTTAATATTCATTTCAGTATTATATTTTAAAATATCTGATCGACCTGCGCCCGATAGAAAGACTACGAATGTGTCCGAGAGCTCCCTTAATAAGTTTACCAGTTCGGTGACAAGGATCAATTATAATGGAATGACAAAAGTGTGTAATCCTCCTCACATGATCAAACTTGGTGACGAAGGAGATATTGGTATTTGAAGAATTTTAAATTGTGTTTAAAGTAATATCTAATTTATATGATGTAATTTTTTTGTTCATGTTTAGGCTCGTTGAACAATAGTCTAACAATACAAGGAGTAATAATACTGACCCGTCATGGAGATCGTGGTCCGATGAATCATGTTCGAAATATAGTTGACATAGATTGTGGTACAGCAATTGATCAGGAGTACAGTAACTATGTGACATTTTTGCAAAACATTGTCTTCAACATGTCATTACAGTTTTTAGGTCCCTTTCATGGGTATCCATTATATCCGTTGCAAAATAATTGTTCTATTAGTCAATTGACACCGGTGGGTGTGTCTCAAATGCTTAAGCTCGGGCGCACCTTACGTTCTGTGTACTCCTCTTTGCTCAGTGTTTCCAGTTCTGATGACATAATTATATACAGCACCAAATACAGGCGTACCTTTCAGAGTGCATTGGCTTTTACGTATGCGATCCTTTCACCTGACATGATGTCAAAAGTCACTTTTAAAGAAAGTGATAGTTACAGTTATTGTTTTGACCACTGTGCTTGTTACAATGTCAATGGCTTACAGACAAAAATTAAACAGTCATCGGCAAAACGGTTGAAAAGCCGTAGGCTTGTAGAAAAGAAACTTAAGCGTATGCATAACATCATGCACCTGATGTCCAGTAGTGTGCGAGTGGATCCATACTTACTAAGGGATTCAATTATGACTTTTGTATGCCATGGGGCACCATTACCTTGTTATCGAGATGATTGTGTGACAGCTGGCGATGCAGATCAGTTATTCAACTACGTGAATTGGGACTTGGAACGGTTTGCCAAGCACGGACTTATGCAAAAGTATGGACTTCTGAAGTCATATGGTTTTGCGCTGAACGTGGCCATGAACTTACTGAAAATGGTGTCTGAAGGCAAACCACATCTAGTCTTATACTCGGGTCACGACCTTACTGCTCAGTACTTGTTAGCTGCATTAGGTGTTCTCAATGCCCAAACCATGTCGCCATACTATGCTTCCCGCCTTGTGTTCGAAGTGTACCGTAACAATACAGTTGATACAACGTACCCAGGCAAGGACTTCTATTTTAGAGTAATTTTCAATGGCAAAGATGTGACCCGCTCAGTGTCATTCTGTAACGACCGTAGCAGGGGCTCGCAAGACACAGTTTACTTATGCCCAATAGAATCCGCCATTAGATTTATACATGATGATTATTTTACTGCATTTAATTCTTCCAACTACAAAGAAGCTTGTGGCATGCGTCCGTGACAAATAAACTCCTTTCTAGAAAAGCTGGAAATTGAATTGTGTCTGTATTGTCTTAGTCATATCAATATTTTCTGAACATTCATAAATTATTTTCTTTTATCATCAGTGCATTATAATTTAATTTAAAATGTATCCCATATTATTTGGTATTTTTGTACCAAACAATCTTTGGTGAAAATTTCGATCTCTTGATTATAATCATCCTTTATCTCTATTGGTCACAATTATAATAGCTTGTTGAATGAGAAAAAAATATAATCTTAAAATATAAAACATTCTTATTTTGGTTTTGTTATAAAAGAAAATGTAAAAAGTATGAAAAGAATTTTTACTCAAACAAATATTATAATATTATATAATCTTTGAAAATTTGAACCTGAGCTAAGTTTGATCACCCAGTACTAATATTTAATGACTCAATTAATACATTTGTATACTATAAATAGAATTACCAAAATTATTGCTGTGATGCCTTATGACACTACTTATTAATTTATTTCTAGTCACTAATTGCCTTCATACATTTTTAATTTAATTTTTATGTTTTCGTTTTTACTTTTATAAATTTGTTATTAAATAATATCAATTTTACCAGGTTATTATTTAAGTTTTTATATTTATTATTTTGTTTTCGTTAATTATTTATTGTAAACCAAATTCTGATTTTTAATTTTGTTATTTTATTATTACCAGACATCTACTTATTAAAATAGTGTTATTTTATATTTATTTTAAATATTATAATGGTAGTCTTAAAAAAAAATAGAAATAAATTTGATCACATTTGAGTTACGTTTTCAGTTTATTTGTGATTGGTACAAATTGTATCCCAGTACACTATACTTTTATACATATCAATTAATACCCAGTATTTGTTTTTGTACATTATTCATTATTAGTTATTAGTAATAACTTATTACTATGATTATTATTTTTACTCCAATAATCAAGTGAACATATAATGTTTGATTTACCGATTAGTGAAAACAAAATGACTTTTACTATTAATATATTTAAAAATGATGAAATGTTTTAATAATTGTTTAAAATTCTCCTATAAATTATAAAAACATGGTACATAATCTAATCTAAAGATTGTTCATCAAGTATACTACATATTTTTTATTTTAAACTTTGAAGTGTTTCTGTTTAATTAATTTTCAGTTAAACTTTGTTCAATTTATTTATGGAATACTATGTGAAAATGTGTGCACATTGGTCATATTTTTGTTATATTTATGAAATATTTTTTTAAGTACATATAATCAAAGCTTACTAGTATATTATTCTTGATATATTTTTATGAACTAAAATTGGTAATGACTTATCATTACACGAATATGTAAGGAAACAATAATTATCGCATGTTATGAAAAATGATGGATTATTCAAAGAAATCGATTTCATACATGTTTTATGTTAATTGTTTTGTAACAAAAAAAAAATTTGATTATATATATATTATTTACAATTCAATTATATTAGACAATAGCAAATTATAAAATATAGTGACAGTTATAGTTATAATTTTTGTAAAAATTACTTGTCAAAATAATGGAGTTAGAAAATAAATAATAAAAATAAAACAGGGCATTTGTCCAGGGCCTCGCGCTTAAAATTTGGGACATACATTTTTGATAATTTTTCTCCTTTAATTACACCTATGGCCTATCCCAGTATCTCAGGTTTGTCAAAATTGTAAAATCGTATTCAATAAAAACATAAATATCGATATTCAATATTTACATTTCATAATAAAAGGCATTACAGCACTTTCGAATTGTTATGATGTAAAAAGTAGTAATCATTTCGTCAATATGCAGTTGCGGTTATTTCATTTTTTGTTCGTTTTTCTAGCTGACGGAATTGTATTAAGTCAACCATTTAAGGTTATTTTGTTATATAATGCGTAATTTTATTTGAACAGTCATTTTTATTTTCAATAACCTATTTTTTACAATACCTTATGAAAATATGAATACAAAAATACAGTAAGTATTTCATATTATATTGTGTACATCATACTTTTCTTTCGAAAATATTATATCTTTTTACATGTTAGTACAAAAAAAATATCAGTACAGTTATGACAGTATTTATAAATTCTCTCGAATTATTTATTACAATTTCCAAACTTGTCGGTTTGCTTAACTTTTGCTATACATTCGAAATGGGTCTATTATACAGAGACATTAATTCAACTTATTATTTATTTCTAGAAGTCATACGAACATTCGTGTTCATAATTTCGTCCATTCATATATTTTTAAAGATGAGCACGTTTTATTTCGTACATTTCAGCGTAATAAAATATTGGTCAATTATCATTACGGCGAGATTATTGGAAAACTGGATAATAAGGTAGGTGATACTATTACCATTGATTAAGTACATAATCAATATACTTAATCAATGCTATTACCTACTTACTGCCAATTTTTACTAAAGTACAATGGGCAAGTCTGGATTACATAAATATAGGCTGGGTTAGATAGCATTATTAATAAACTGTAAAAAGTATTATGTAATTACCAATTATATATTTGGTTATATTGAATAGTAAATGAATAGGTATCAATTTTAATATATAAGTAACTATTTAATTATTTTTTACTTCTTATTATTAGGTTTTATTATACATAATAATTATCCAACCGACAGAATACATTTCGAAGAAAATATTAAGAGTAATCATATTATTAAAAGATGTATGTATTTTATTATAAAGACACTTTATAGACCAGATATTGTTTTTCACCTGAAAAGGACTAGATTTGCTACTTAATAGTTTATGAATGGACACTATTCCAAGTTCGTTATTAAATGTATATTATTGTAAAAAAACATAAATTATAGGGCCCTTCCTTCAAAATGACACTAGGGCCCAATTTAGCCTAGTTGTGCCAGTGAGTATACGCGCGTATTATAATTAAAACATATACTCGTATAAAACCGTTAATATTTTTTCGTCTACGATGTAATGTTACACACGGATAATACAATATGGTAAATACCATGATAATAATGTTTCAATAATAGGTAAAATGAATAGTAATTATTCAGAATAATAATATACTAATAATTTCAATAATCATGTACTTAAATAATAATAATAATAATATGTTGCCTCGTTGGCACGACCGAGACATAAATAAGTCGGCTGTTCGACACAATCGGAATAATAAATAATATACAAACGAATCATATTATAACTATAATAATAAACCTTACCTCGAATAAATGTTTGTTTGTGACGGCATCGTAATACAATAATGAACGAACGTGATGCACCCATTATGGCCGGCCCGTTTTGAGCGATCGCGAATTGTCGCAAAGAAATGTTAAATTTTATTTACACGTCGTTTGTACGCACAAATCGAAACGTTGGAAAATGTCACGCGAAACGTTATCGATGAAGAATAGTGTTATGTTTTTACCATCCGAGCTTCCGTGGTCGTGACTCGCAAAACAAGAAAAAAAAAAAACCAAAAATCGTCGTGTCGGGCGACGGCGAATACGATATGAAACGACGACGACGAACGACGACGAAGTTAAAAAAACGCACACTCGAAGCCTTTACCGGCTTGGATTATACGTCGTCCGAGCCTCAACGGAAACGTTGAAAATCCGAAGGCGGCGCGGCGGCCATTACACTCGCGTAATGGATCGCGCACCGGACGCGACGGCGGCGGCGATACGATACGAAAAATACGCTAAAAACCGGATATCGACGGTACGGTAGTATTTATGCGACGAAATAATTTGGTTGCGCCCACGCGACCGCCGTGAGACGTGCGATTATTCGTCAATAATTACTATTACCATCGCCGCGAAAGGAATTGTAGAAACCGTGAAACGAGACTATGGCGGTCGGCATAAAAATCTCGAAACACGAACCCGTTCGGAGAAGCCCACCACATAAACGCGAACCGACGAAGACTAAAGCAATGGCGGAAGGGTAATCCCAGCGTCCCCCGCGTCGGCCGAAACGGTTAAAAAAATGAACGGCCAATGAGAATTATTCACGAATCATGGAAAGTGTTTTTTTCGTAACGGTTTTTTGTTTACCGAGAATCGTTACCGCGGTATCCGGAGTTCCGTCCGCGGCGTGCGACCGCGTCGTCGTCGTCGTCCCGTCACGGCGGCCACGCGGCCACACCGCCACGCTAATATAGACCTAGCGTCGCATTCCTCATTCGGTCGACCGAGTGGCCGTCGAATTCACTACTACTATACTCGCTACTCAGCGCTCGGGCTCGCCCGGCGGATTAGTAAGCACTTTTTGAACGAACACTATGGTATAATAGTATATGTATATTATTGTAAAAAACATAAATTTTAGGGCTCTCCCTTCAAAACGTCGCTAGGGCCCAATTTGGCCCAGTCGCGCCACTGGACAAACAGCGTAAATTTTTACTAGTGTGAACCAAGATACGTATAACATGTAGTTCGATCCGCCGCGGATGTTATATCTAAGCTGTGCCAAATCCGCATTACCAACACCGTAACGAACGACTTTGCGATTCAGCGCGCGTGATAGGAGACGATCGGATAAATAAACATATGACTATAAGAGTGTGCGTACCTAATATAGACGACTTGGCGACGAACGCGACGCGCGTAATGGATTTTATCCGTTCTCGTTATTAATATTACTCGGCGCCGAAATGAAACTCATTTCCGAAAATCGTATTGATGACAACGCGCAATTTATCAGTTCCAACGCGCGTTATATAATAGTGGTTTAATAATAATATATAATAACAATAAGTTCTTCACAACGCGTCGGTGGGTCGTACTTATTTATTACATCGATATAATATTATCACTAACCTCGGGCCGTCGTCGAATCCATTGACGACCGTTTTCATACGGCGGGTCCGAAACATTTCACAACGTATTTCGTGCTGGTACACTCGAATAAAAACACCACGGAACGATTCACTACTCGCGCGAACCACGATATTACCATAATTCGATTGCTTTTGACGGACGGTAAAATTCACAAGCTGTAACGGCGGCGGCGCACCGCGAACGCGACCGAGACGCAAAATACGCTAAACATCGAATATCGATGGTACGGTAGTATTTAAGCGACGAATAATTTGGTTCCACCCACGCGACCGCCGTGAGACGTGCGATTATTCGTCAATAATTACTATTACCATCGCCGCGAAACGAAATTTTGAAAACTGTGAAACGAGATTATGGCGGTCGGCATAAAACTCTCGAAACACGGAGAACTACGGACATACGCGCGAACCGACGAAGACTGAAACGGAAGGTAAAACCAGTAGGGTAGGCCCGCGTCGGCCGAAACGGTTGAAAAAACGAACAGCCCATTGGATGATAATTTACGAATTCATGGAAAGTAATTTCTTTTTTTAACGGTCATTTTTTTAAATGACTTCCGGACGGACGACCGCGACCGCGGTATCCAGAGTTCTGTCCGCAGCGCGCGACCACGCCGTCGTCGTTCCGTCACGGCGGCCACGCGACCACACGGCCACGGCGGCGGAACGTTCACACTGTAACGCGTGGCCGCGCGTCGCGTTTTATATTTCAATCGGAAACAGAAATGCAAGTGCCGCGCGGTACGCCGTTCGCGTGATTCGCGCCGCCTGCAGTGCTGTGATAACTCGTCGTTATCGGCGTTTTTACCGAAATAGGTTTTCGAATTAAACAAGCTCACCCCGGAATCATCGCCCCTTATGCCTTCCTGAATTGCCAGGTCTGAATACTGATTCATGCCTCTGCTATATAAAACGAAACTATTGAACCAAATTTAATACCACAAAGCTCCAGTGGTATGCAGTAGCTCCACGCCATAGGTATACTTCGTATATCGGAGATATTTTTAAATTTTATATATAAATATGACTTGTGAAATGTTTTCCGTCGCAGTCAATGAATATTATGGTATTACGATCTTAATGTGTGCGTTTCATTATGAAATATATTTTATTTAAAAAGGTACACCGATTAGAGAGAAAAAATAATCAAATTTAAATCAGAACATTAAAATACATTTTGAACTACCAGCAATAAAGGAATATAATATCATACATTATATTAATCCGAAGAACAAAGTACGTTTGCATTATTACTAATGAAGGGATGTTTCAAAACACTCCCTCTCCCCAAGACTACGGCCACCGAATCCTGTTGCTATTCTAAATTATTGTTTTGAAATTTAAACGGTTTCCGTCGAGAAAAACAAATGCCTATAATGTTCGATTCAATTATTGTCTCGTAATATGTATTTTTAATAAATTATTTTATTTTTTTATAATGATCGAGTAAAGGCGCGAATCGATAATGATATCGTTGTTGTAGGTTTATCAACGGCT
The DNA here is from genome assembly GCA_948098885.1 of Drepanosiphum platanoidis. Taxonomy (NCBI): domain Eukaryota; kingdom Metazoa; phylum Arthropoda; class Insecta; order Hemiptera; family Aphididae; genus Drepanosiphum; species Drepanosiphum platanoidis. The sequence continues at coordinate 22,467,262 of OX402528.1, forward strand.
GCATCAGATTTGACAGGAAACTCCTGTTGTTCAACTCAATGCTGTTGCCTAACGTCCACATGAACTTGCTGGGCAAACGATTCTGGATGGTCATTATAATCGGATTTTTCACGTTCTACGCGGGGTTTCGACTGTTCTATAGCCTACAGTATTCCAGGAAGTTTATCGAGAAAACTTATTTAATTCATTTCCTGTTCGCCCCGCCCGAGATGTCCGTCTTTGTCGTCTTGATCTCGTCGTGTTTTTTCCTCTACAACATAGGGCACAGGTTCCACGTGTTGAACGTCCTGTTGCAACGCTTGCCGTCCACGCTGACCGCCGCAGCTGCAGTACCCGCGGCGGCGGGCCAATGGACGAACTCCGACATAGCCGTGCTCGTGGAGTGCATCCGACTGATGCACGCGGAACTCTGCGAACTGCTGAGGATGTTCAGTCGCGGTTACGGACCGGTGCTGTTGGTGTACTTCAGCTTTACGTTTTTACACACCGTGATTGAAACTTTTATCATAGTCGTATTCAAGGAGCACAAGGTCTCGACGAACGTAGTACCGTATATATTCTATTCGCATCATATCGTCAACATGACGTCCGTTCTCTGGGTCACGTCGTGGGCGATGGAAAAGGTTTGTGTGCAGTGTTTTAGTCGTCCATATTTATCGAAAAATAAAATTAAAGTAATTGAAAACATTTGTCGCCTATTTAAATATGCCATTCTATGCTCTATTATAGTCTATGAGTACTTAGCCTGACGTTAAGTTCGCCATTCGCCTCTATTCGCGAACTGTGAATAGGACTTGTTCGTTTCATGTGACTATATCATCTATATAATATATTTCTATAACTTGATTAATTACGTTAACTCATCTATAATTGACTCCCAACGAATTGAAACTTAATATGTATATAAAATAAAATCTATCATATTATTTTAATTTCTTCACTATAGGACAAATCGCGGTTTTCGGAAATATATTAAATTATTGCGCAGTAAATATAAAAAGAAATTGGGAAATGTCCATAAATTCTCACATTGAACATTGACAACAGTTAGAGTAATAATCTTACGTATTTATGTACTTACATAATTCAAATATTTACAGAAAATGAAGATCATATCACACTTGCGATCGTATTCGATTTCTGATATGCCAGTTGCTATTAAATCACAAGTAGGTATATTATACAATTAATTGCTTGAATGTTAAATGATTGATAAAAAAAACCATAGTTTATTTTATTGATAAGTTCAACTGCTCGAACCATCATAAATAAATTGTTTTTATATACTAATTTTTTTATTTAGCGGTAATTACAAAAATTGTTTATCAATTTGTCAAATAGGTTTATATGTTCATGAATCAAATATTAATGTTTGACCCGAACGAATTGACAGCCTTTGGATTTTTCAACTTCAATTTAAAGTTGATTATGTCGGTAAGGTGTATCTAATATATGTAATATACATTATTATGTCATTGATTTTATAATAGACCGTTGGTAGACTGGGAAAAATACGATAAAGACAAACGTTATATAAATCGAAAACTTCAAATCACTCTCAATTAGTCGTTTTTTAAGATAGAACAAAACTTTTCAAGTTATGGTTGTTTATAAAAATATATTGTTTTGTTGTGTGCATGAGCGGAAAATTTTTAATTTGTCAAAAATAAATCATATCTTTTATGTGGTAAAAAAATCCGAACGAAATGCGTGAAAGGTCACGCGTTCGAAATATTTTGTGTTACCTTTATCGTCGAACACGCTTCATAATTAACTGAAAATTATTCCATTACGAGAATTACGTTTCAAAACAAAACATTAGGAATTTTAACAAACACGGTCGTTACGTATATCCAATTAACTAATTAAAAATCTGTTAGGTGTTGATTTTATAAAACGCACTAACGTAACTTTCGTTTGTTCACAGATGTTGGCGTTATTGACGATGGTAATAGCCACAATGATAGAATTAAAAGAACATGCGTTCATTCTCTACCTGAATTCTTTATTAGTTGTTCAATATAAATCATATTCTTAGGTTTTGGGCAACAAGGTAACTTTATATCATAATGTATTCACACAATAAACTTTTATAAATATTAAATATAAACGACCAATCAGTTCAAAATAAATTAATCATTTTTAATTTAAAAAATAATATTGTTTATTTGTTATTTTGTTCAACGATTTCATCAATAAAGAGTGGAATGTTATCATATATTTATATATTATCATTTAAACATTTGAATTCATAAATCGACGGTATAACGTATAAGTATACCTACTATACGTTTACAAATACATTATAATAAAGTATATATTTAACTATAATATTATACGAGTATAATTGAATAATAATTTTGTGTAATTAGCTAACAAATGTAATGTCAATGTCGACTAATTAAATATTCACGCATATAACAACCGAAGTTTGTAGTATATTTCAAACGAATAGTCATCAGCACGCGGAAGCTAATACAATACAAGTCGAGTATAGTTTACTGCGAAAAAATCAGGGGGAAAACGAGTCTTTCTCGTCGCTTCGCCCGTTAAGTCAAAAGTAACACGCCTTTTTCACTCGTTCAGCCGCGGTTGTTACCGAAACACACGCTATAACAACACCCGTGGAGCGAAACGGACTTACCTCGCGGTAAATAATTTTAGTTTATAGATCGAATGTGCGTTTATGATCTTGATTTTACGTAATTCTACGAAATTATTAACATTTTTCTGATAATGTATTTTAACAAAAAACTAATAATATTATTATATACTAGTACAAATAGGTAGTATCAAAAATTAAAATTTATTACGAGTACCTACTGAAAACTTGAATATTATAAATTTCTTTGAACACACTTTAATTTTTATTTTTTGAAGAACATTTTTTCGATAAATTCTAAAAATTTCATAAATAAATTTACACTGATCAATGTACGATGATATTTAAAATATTATCAGTAAATTTGAAAAATTAACATAATCTTAAATTAAAATATGACAATCGTAATTCGTAAGATAGACTAATTTAATTAATTATATTAATATTTTCAGAAAATAAGTAAGTATCTTATTATAAGTCAAAAACATTCATTCAGAGCTATCTGAAATTATATAATGTAAACAACGAAATGATTAAAACGATAAAATTGGATATTTTTTACAAACTATAATAAATTCGTGTTTTTGTATTATCTTATTTTGATTAAAATGTAATTTCAAGCTATCTAAGATAGTGAACTAAATTGTATGAGTATTAAAGAATTTAGGTACAAAATAATTGGATGTTCTTTTAATTCAATTATTGTAGCCATCACCATGATCAACAGTACCAGCATCTGCAAACATACAAAAGTTACTTTAGAAGATAAATTTTGTAAAATGCAAATGCATACATTTTCAATATGTTTTTTTGGGATAGTTCTACATTGATTATGTAAGCAAAAGTGCACTAGTTTTTGTTTTCAAACGGTCTATGGTTCAATGCGATTTTAAGCTGGAATCATTCTAAAGTGTTTGTACTCACCGACATGGTTAGCCTCAAATCTAAATTAAAGTATCCAAAAGCCATTAGTTCGTTTGGCTCATACATTGATATTTGATTCGTGAACATTTTAACCTAATTGATAAACGAATAAGTTATTTATTTTTACACACCTTCACATTATAAACATCAATAAGTATAAAGGAAATGAATCTGTTAGCGATAATGTGTATAATTTTGACATTTTATGTAATGCTTAGAAATTTCATATGATGCACAATAAAGTTGGCAAATCAGAAAATTGTAAAAATAAACCGTTATTTGAAATACCATTATACCAATCAAAGTATACGTATAATACGGTAATGCATTAAATGTGTTTTATTGACATCAGTATTCAACAATGATGCCTTCAACGAGATGTCAAAATAAATAACCGATGTAAGTGTTTAAAAAATAAAATGAATTGTAATTCTAAATTTCACTTTAATTTATAGTGTTGAAATAAATGATAGTTTTTATTTTTTTTATTTAAATGTTTTGGTATCTCAAAATCCTTAGTACTACTTCACACTACTTAAATATATTTTTCTATAATAATTAAGTGTTTTTAATAATAATATATATTTTGTCTCAACGATATTTAAATAGTAAAATTGAACAATGTGAAATAAATTTAAAAAAATAATTGTATTAAAATCACAGTCCATAGTTTTTTCCTAATTATAGGAAGTTACATACATGTTTGTGTCTCCTGGTACCTAATTAATAATACATATTTTTATACTAATAAAATTACTTAAATATCTAGGAAATGTATGTAAAAATTTATAAATACAGTTCTTTAAAAATGACCAGGAATAATGTAAAATTTCTAGGCATTATATAAAATGTCATGATTTGATTTCCGCTAATATACATCTATAAAACATAATTTAAACAAAGCCATTATTTCAATAATTTGTCTACTTTGAATCTTTGAATAATTGTAATTCTAATAAATACATAATTCTATGATATTATATACTTGTAATTTAGTTTTGACGGGCATTCCAGAAATTCGCAACAGTCGCAAATACGATATGATCCGCTTCTTCTGAAAAACGTTTGAATTATAAATGTTAGAAATAAGAGAATACAATTTTATTATAGCAGAGATTATATTGTTCTCAAATGTTTTGCACAACATTGCGTCAGTTTAGTGAAAAGAGTCTTGTAAAAACCATATTTATACTGGTACCCGGCGAGTGTTGAACAAAAAATAAAAAATAAAAATAATTACATAATATACCATCATCATGAACAACGAGTTGATGAACTAGCTGTTAAATATTTTATCTTATAAATATTAAATTGTGTAATTTAATTTTGTTGATTTTGCGAATTTTCGTAAACGTTGTAAATGTTTCGTGCCCGATTGCCGGATAGAAGAATACAAATCGTATTAACTAAACCTTTGTGAAAAAAGGTTGATCCCCGGGCGCCCTTTAAAGCGGCCAGCTCTATCGAACGATAGAATACATAATATCGAAGATGGTCGCTCGCCCCTCCCCGTACCTGTTCCATTACCCACGACGTGACGCACAGGATCAAAGTCATGGAAAATATGTGGTGCAAGTAGAATATGTACGGCACGACGTGCGTGGCGGTGTGACGTTCCTTGTAGACGAGCATGAGGAACGTTTCGATCGTCGCGTGGACGAACGTGAAGACGAAGTAGACCAACAGCACCGGCCCGTAGCCGCGGCTGAACTGCCGCAACTGGTCGCTGAGCCGCGCGTGCGACAGCCTGATGCACTCGGCGAGCACGGCGATCTCGGTGTCGGTCCACTGGCCCGCGGCGGCGGTCAGCCCGGGTGGCATGCGCAGCCACAGGCCGTTGAGCTGCCGGAACCGGTGTCCCACGTGGTACAGGTAGAAGCACGTCGAGACCATGACGAAGAACACGATCGTCTCGGGCGAGGTGAACAGGAAGTGTATCAGGCGGCTCTTCTCCAGGAACGGCCGGGTATAGTGGAACAGATAGAACGTCCGGAACGCGACGGCGTACGCGAGGAACGCGGTCATGACGGCCGTCCAGAACGCCTTGCCGAGCGGGCGGCGGCGGCGGCTGCGGCTGCGGTCGCGGAATATCGGGTCGAACAGCAAGTACTGCCGGTCGAATTCGACGATGCCGTTGACGAACCTGAAACGATAACGTGTCCGCGGACACGGCACTTGATTAATGTGGCGTCCGGGCGCGGGTTGTCGGCGACAAACGTTATTGGTTTTCGCTGGCGACGGAAAATAGAAAAACGACGTTTTAGAGACGCGGGATTTTTATGATTTTCCATGGTTCTATCTACAGTCAGTGCGCGAAAACAGCGGTGAGAAATTTCCTATGCGAGCTACGACTCTATTAGACTCCATTAATCTGTTCCCAAAGGAACAATAAGAATATAATATGATAAAAGACAGGTGTGCATGATGGAAGGAATCACCCCGCAGTGGCAACATTACCCTTATAACTTGTTGTTGTTTTTTTTTTTTTGATTTTATTTTTTTAGAATTAATCATTAGGTGGATCACGACACCAGTTTCTTATGAGTCATCTCGGGGGATTCTCAGGAATTATGAGCGTGGCAAGTTTGAATATGTAAAATTTTTTATTCATCGTAACTCAAAAAGAAATAATTGTGGAGACTTGAATTTTTATACGACCATTTTTTCTAGAGATGGTATATTATGTACATACAATGTAGGTACATACGAATATTATTATTTACAATTGTTCATACTTGATTATCCATTTTCCCCGTAATCTTGCTGTAATGATTATCGTCCAGTATTTAATTATATTAAAATGTAAAAAATAAAACGTACTCATGTTAAAAAATATATGAAAGGAAGATATTAAGAATATAAATGTCCGAATCACTTCGAGAAACAGATAGTACGTCGCGTTGGTGTCACTACGTAATAAACCGGTATCAAAAGTGTAACAGAAGTTAATCAATCCGATAATTTTGGAAATAATTAAAAATAATTCGAATACTTTCGTAAATTCAGTCATAACTGCTTAATTATGTTTGAACGTATTAACAAGATACAAAGTAAAAACTTGAGGCCAAATATGATATAAACCATTCTATTAAATATTTACAATATTTACGCAATGGGTTCAAATAATGACAGCCCTAAATGATAGAATAATAATAATACCGGGAACAAGTCTGTGATAAAATTATTTCTATTTTATTTAATGTCTGACGTATTCGTCGTAAGTCACGGAAACTCAATAATTATCGTAGAATTAGGAACTTTTGCCATGAATCGATTTTTAATAATCTTCAGAGTTTATTTCGATCGGACGTTAGGATTAGAATCTTAAGTCAAGACACATGCAAAACATCACATACCGACGCAACTTTTCATACATTTACTAGATAGAGACGATATTTTGTTCGACAACAAGTTTCTCGGCTGGCCAGTGTTCGTGGAAAATCTTCGCGAAGAAGTGCAGCGTTTATGACGGTCGTTACATTTCTTTAACGGTAACAATATATTAATTTTATATTATTGCTTTTTTTAATCGTTATAATATTATTAAAAAGCACAATGAAAATGCCATATTGAAATTTATTATATAATAATTTGACTCGTTGCATAATACTCGGCGCGCAAAAATACTTGTTGTTTTCGAATATTCATTATATAATTTTTATATGAAGAAATGTTTCAATCAAATATCTAGACGAGTGTTTGGGAAAATAGAAATTCATTAAAATCGATACAATTTAAGTGACCGGATTGGAATTCGTTCTAGATTATAATCATCATAAAACACAAACAATTTTTATCTCGATATTTCGCAACACCGTTATCTAGCTATAATAAGTACTAATAAACGTGCCTGAGCTGATGTGTTCCATTTCGCCATGGCTTGACAGTTGACAAGGTCTCGCTGAGGGCAGTGTAGCAATTATTTTTGAAAAGTATATTCCTGGTAGCCCGCCGCCTCAGCGGGTTTTCATTATTCGTTGTCAACGAAACAATACATTTCTATTCGCTGTGTTTTAGAACGGCTACTGAAATGTCGACCGATTTTATTGAAACATTCAAACCCTTCTTGACTATTTCCAAACTCTGCGGGTTCATCAACGTTAGTTACACGTTGGAAACCGGAATACTAAGCCAGGATATGGGTTCGTGGTATAGAATATTTCTGGAATTGATGCGATCGTGTGTTCTCATAGTCAGCACATATCACATGGCGTATTCAAAAAAGTATATTCTCATAACGCATTTCAATGTAGTCAAATATTGGAGCATATTCGTTACTGCGAGAATAATGGAAAAACACGTTGTAAAGTATGTTCTATAAATTTATTATTTATCATTTGTAGTTTTTTTTTCACCCGACCTGAGTGATGCCTGTCGCGTTTGTCGATTGTTTTTGATCAGGGGTGTCCAACCCGCGGCCGCATGTGGTAGATTTTAATGCGGCCCTCACTTCAATTTCAAACCCATCAATTAACTGTACATAATATTACGAGGGAAAATTTCATATTCGTTTTATTGTTATTAGAAAATTGTTTTATTTTAATTATAAATAAAATGTATTATTATTAAAACGTATGTGGGCCCACAACAACTTCTACTCATATGATGTGGCCCTGTTTTCACAAAAGGTTGGACACCCCTGTTTTAGATGTATAAAATTGTACAACAATATGTCAGTAACATTTTGATTTCGCGTCTATATTTTATCACCACTTACAATCATAAAGCGAATACCTAATAATTAAGAAATCAATGTACAATGATGTTACCGTCAATCGTGTGATTTTCTGTTTAACAAACGCATTATTTTATTTCTAATACATTTTCGAAATAACGTGATGAGAAACTACATTCAGATTTCAAACTTTTCGAGCTTATTCTTGTATTTTAGAAAAAATCCATAACATGCAATATCATTGATCAATTCGATTTACTGAGTTCTGATTTGTTTTGCATAATATACTGTATGGGATTCAAATAAGTTCGAAATTATAAGAAAATATTATTGAAAACCATATCTAATTTTATTTTATTTTAAATTTTAAAAACATATTTAGGTATAAAGTTTTAAATGCTTTTAGATTAACATTTTTTCGGTTCGTAAAACGAAAAAACTAAAACTTTAATTAAAAATGGACTGCTAGAATTGAGTACATTTTATGCCTACATTATCAAAATTTACAAAAAACATAAATAAATAAAAAATACTGAAAATTATAATGAAATAGCATTTTATCATAATAATATGTTCAAAATAGCTGTGAAACTTCAGAGTTTCGAGAATAGTTTATATAAATAAATATATTTATATTTATTAATTTCGAGAATAAATTAATTCGACGCGATTATTGATTTCAGGTTTATAAATGGTGTCATCCAATTCGACCGTAAAATGTTGATCATCAGTTCATTAGTGCCAACCATTCGTTTAAAACTGCTTAGTAAAGATTTTTGGAACGTTATATTTACCGCTTTTTTGGTATACTACTTGTTAATTCGATTATACTTTTTATTTTATTTCGTTTATCCGAAATCAATATTTGATGTCATAATAAATTTATGGTTCCATTCGCCGGACATTTACGTCTTTACGGTCACGATAATGGCGTGTTTTTTCCTCGGCAATCTGGGCTATAGATTTTGTGCATTGAATATTATGTGGACGCGTCTGCCGTCCGGGTTGAGATCTGTACCAGGTGGTTGGGAGAATTCTAACATAACGTGCGTAGCCGAACAAATACGGCTACTACACTCGGAACTCTCTGGACTGCTCAGACTGTTCAGTTTCGGATACGGCCCGGTGATTTTGGTTTTGTTTATATTCTCTTACCTAAACGCCATAATGGACATGTTTATAATAATTATGTTTCGAGATTATAGTATAGAATTGGGTTTCTCGCCGCACATATTCGTCTTACAATATGCTATTTATACATTGGTGATACTTTACATCACTTCGTGGGTCATTGAAGAGGTATGTATTATTTGGTTTATCTTTGAGAAATTAAGAATTTAAATTTAAACATTACAAATTTTAGTTTTAATTGATTTTGGGTTTTTATCGCAACATATTATGAATCATGTATTTGTGTGATTATAATGATCACGTTGAGATTAATTAGTCAATCGAGTCGAAATAAATCATAATCGTTGGCGAGAAAAGACGCCAGGGGAATAAAATCGGTTTACAAGTCGTTAATATATCTCGATACAGATCGTATGGTGACGATTTACTGTTACGTATTTTTATGCTATAATAATTAATAGACTATGCGACCCAAGTTTTACTAGATTAGAATCAATACGAAAGTTTTCATGTGTGCTCGTCGATATCCTATTGATACCTTTAATGACTGACAAATGACAATACTAGAACGAAACTTAATCTACGTTCCAATATAGGATACACTAAAATGCAATTATACCATTAATACAAATAATAGAATTGAATAATTAACATTTCAATGTAAACTTCAACAGAAAATTAAGATTATTTCGATTCTGCGTTTGAACCGACTTATTGGGATGCCTGTCGAAACAAAGTTACAAGTAAGTACACGTATATATTATCAAAACTATTGAAATACAACTAATCCAAGTCGTGAAATTATTAGTTGTTAATATCATAACTCTTTATAATTTTAATATAAATATCATTTTTTGTTTCAATAATAAGGTTAAGCTGTTTATGAATCAGGTAGCAGCGTACGATATAAACGAATTGACTGCCTTTGGGTTTTTCAGTATTCATTTGAAGACTGCTATATCAGTAAGTATTATAGTATAAAAGGGCTTAGAAGAAGTTTAAAGTATCTAATCAGTCAGTCTATTTCACCATAGTAGTATTTAAATCGATTATCAATACATACATTTTAACAAACCTAATCTCGTCAATATGTATGCCAATAATTAGAACTGTGTTTTATAAATTCATTGTTTTTGACAATTTATTTTTACGGCATTTCATGTAAGGAGAGAACATTGAATAAATATATATATATTGTATATATTTATAAATTATAACCAATAAATTATTATTATACCGTTGTTCGCATAATCGTACCGGTCGTAAAAAAAATGTACCATATCGATGCCAATTTATTTATTTTCGTCTACAGATTTTGGTTTTGATGATCACCGGAATATCTGCCCTCATTCAAATGAAAGAGCACCCGCTTATGCAAAACCTAAACTACGCGCTGTTCATTCCGCTACAAAAACTAATCGTAAAGCACATCAATGAGACCTAGATGGGCGAAGATACAAAGACGGAATGTAAAAATATAATATTTAATAACATAAGTACTCGAGCCGCAAGCCAAAATCGTATACAATATTATATCTTAAAAACTATGTATGCCTACGACGTAGCAGCCGTGAAAAAGTGAATATTTATATATTTTTACGTTTACCAATTCATTTTTGCACTATATTCATAACAAATTATACTTGTTAATTTCAAGCGATTGAAAATAATATTGTTCCTTTACGATTTATAAGCAATATATTTTTTCATTCACAAGTTAGATTATGTTGTCGTTTATGTCGTTTTTGTTATCTAACCAATCGTCACACGACGAGTAGACTGACGAAGTCTGCCCACTAACAACAACAATAACAGTGAGGTATGCGAAAATTCTTAGTTCTCCTATAGTTTTATAGCATCAGATTGAGAAACTTAAAAGATAATTATTACGATAACGATTTACAAACTTACATCAACTCGTACATCGGACTCTGTCAGATGCGAGTCGTTATTCAGTTAAAAAATCATTTCAATATTTTTGTTCATTTGGATCTTTTTCATTTAAAATTGCCGTTTTCAAATTTAAAATTTTTAGATTTATTAAATAAAAACAACCATAGGCATGGTTCAAATTATACTGTACACGAGACTAGCGGAACGATATTACAATAATATTGTGGCAAACACAGAAAAACGTTCACTAGTTATTGGTATGTAATAAATAATAATAGAAAAAAAAAAGTCACACGATGACAATCGAATCGAAATCAATACGATTTCGATTAATATTCAAACGTTTTCCCAGGCCTCATAATCGAGTCAGAACTTATTTTCGTAACAATCGACCGCGTGACATGATCGGCACGCCCATCGAAGACGTTAACACCGACGTAAAAAGTGTAGAAGACAGCAATGTCATTATCGTCATAAGTCAGTTTTAATGATTTCGTGTACGGTTATTTTTATTGTTTTGAATTATATAACATGATTATAAAGAAACGATTACGATTTTATGTAAAGTGCGTGGTGTGATTATATTACGATTTGTTTGTGTTGTACGATTGAAATAAATATGGCGACCGTTTCAATTAAAAAATTTAAACTCATCATAACCGTTTCCAAAATAATTGGATTGATGAACTTTTGTTGTGTCGTGAACAATGGGGTATTGTGTCGACACATGGACTCGACGTATTACTTATTCCTCGAAGGCTTACGAACGTTCGTATTCCTCATTTGTTCCTACCACATAATGTACAACATGGGAATGAAATATATTCTATTAGAGTACAATGTCACTCTATATTGGATGACAGTCATAGCCGCGAGAACACAGGAAACACGGATGATAAAGTATGCGATATATATATAGTTATATTATACTGAAAATATTTGTTAATCAAACGAGATGGAAAAAAAAGTGTATCCTTGTATATTTTTCACCAAAGTTCAGTAGTTCTTTTAATACACGCTCGCGTATACGTGTACTATAATGATATGATGTACATTTAATAATTTGTACAGAAATATATTTTAAGTAAAACATTTCTTTTTTAAACCAAGTCCATTAAATCTTGGTCAGAAATAATAATTTCAATCGAATAATCAATATAAATTTTTACTAAATTATGACGTTTTCAAATTGCGTAGTGTGTATTTGATTTTTAAGAATTAGACTCTATACTCGTAGTAGTCGTCAAAAGAGCCAGGCGATAAACGATTAACAAAAAAAAGAAGACCAAAGAAATTATCAGAAAATTGTACGAGTATTATTTTAATTTTATCTGGAGTTCCGGTCAACGGACGGAACGATCAATAATAATAATATTATATTATGTGTTCTATTGCAAATGTTGTCATCGGCGTTATTGCCCAAAAATTTATTTATTTATTTAATATACGGGCTGGGCCCTTTTGAAATACAGTAATTAGATAATACAGATAATATGGATACAGATACAGCTGATAGGTAACCTAGAATCTAGACAATCAAGAATATACATTTGGCAGTTTAATTTATTAGGAGACTGTTGAAGGTGGGTTCTACATTGGACATCATTCGCCTTAGAGGCTCAATAATTGAAGTGTAAGTAAAATACAATAATTTACACCGGCTTATTTTAAATATTTGAGGACATAGAGCATCCCCTAGTGTTCGTAAACGAGGCGTTATTATAATGTTTCGTTGTTGTGCGCGCGCCGCAGGTTCATCAACGGCGTCGTTGAATTCGATCGTAAGCTGTCGCTGTGCGACGCGTCGATGCGGCCCGCGGCCGGCCACTCGCGGCCGTCGTCGGACGATCGAGCGCGGGTCGCGGCCGCCGTCGGCGTGGCCGGATTCGCCGCCTACCACGCGGCGTTTCTGGTGTACTTCATGTCGCACCACAAGGCCCACTACACGGAAGTCAGTCACTTCACGGACGTGCTGTTCAGTTCGCCGAACATCGTCGCCTCCGCCGTCGTGTTCACCACGTGCTTCTATCTGTGCCACGTCGGACGCAGATTCGGCGCACTCGACGCGCTGTGGCGGCGTTTGCCGCAGTCGGCGGCGGCTCACTCGATCGGCAAGGTATCGGTCCGACGCGCTTCAAGATTTAGACGGAGTAATAATTCGCGGCGTAGAGCGCAAGGGCGGGCGGTCCGGGTTCCGGCGAATTTCGAACCGTGCGGTTTTTTAATATACAATTTTAAAATCGAAATGGCATTATTGCAGGTCAGCTCGCGTAGGACGAAAACACTCTCGGTAAAAACATAATAATTTTCAATCACGACGCATCGTTTCCATTTTATTTTGTACTCACTATTTATTAGTGAAATAGAAAAAAGGCAGACCGTATGTGGTGGGACATGAGAAGTCGAGGCAGAACAGAACCCTCAAAAGGTATAACGCGCGGAAAGGGTTGGTTCCAGTGCCGCAACAATTGGGTGTGCAAGGTGTCCGATGCACACGGGCCTCCGGTTCTTAGGGGCCTCCTAAACCATAATCTAAAAATTGAAGATTGTCCGTTTCAAAATGAATTTAGCCTATATTGGCTATGTATTCTTTACTTCCTCGTGGCTCGTACCTCGAAAGTTTTTTAATTTTTTTGTAATTGTTTTCAATTATTTATTATTAGCATAAGAAGATGATAATTAATATCATGCAAGCTTCATTGGATCTGTAAATAATTCGGTTTTATAGTAAAACGTACAAATTATTATAGGAATAAAATTACGAAAATGATATTATAAAGTATGACATAATTTGTAGAATAATAGTCATTATCGCAGGGGCCCCTCTCTGTTATTGGGAAATATTTCAAATAATTATTGTATGGATACTAGACTTGGATTTATGAATTAAGTTGTTCATTATTTTTTTGATTATTCGTTATACTAATTTATAGAGGAGGTATTTAGAAGCTCAAATTTTTATAAATTTACATAATTTATTCTTCTGATCGGTTCCGCGAATCCGTCAAATATTTAAGTTATAGTGCTAAAAAATACTAAAAAATTTCTGTAGTAATACAAAGATCAAGTAATAAATATATTATTAATTTGGGGCCCTCTAAATAAATCCTTGCACACGGGCCTCAGAATTCATAATTGCGGCACTGGTTGGTTCTCGAGTTTACCAAACGCCGTCTGGTAAGATTGAACAACGTCCGTTGTCGTCGAATGTACGTATCATAATACATATATCAAACTGTACGATGTATAATATAAACGTGAACGTTTCGATTAACCCTTAACGATCATCAAAAGTTAAACGCGCGTCCGCGCCAACCAAGTTTCGAACACGAACGCAATGACCCGGACGGCGGATGGGCCCCGGGATCATTGTCACGTGGCCCCTTTGCCGGGGCCGGCCGGCCGGCCGCCCGAACCGCGTCGTATTTTCATTGCGCGGACGAAAACGGGCGATCCGCCGACGGCGTTATTTGTCCCGCGTCCCGTTCCGTGGGACGCGCCCGACATTTGACCAAGGACTGTTTGTGTGTTTCACGTTGGATCCGCAGCCGCCTGCCGCCGCCGCCGACGACGGCCGGTGGACCGACGACGAGATAACCGCGGTCGCGGAATGCGTGCGACTTTTGCACGCCCAGCTTTGCGTCCTGCTGGGGCTGTTCGGCATCGCGTACGGCCCGGCGATATTGGTCTGCTTCACGTTCACCTTCGTCCACACACTGCTCGAAATGTTCCTAATCGTCGCCTTCGACGGCGCCATCAAACTGGGATTCGTGCCGTTCGCGTTTTACCTACAGTACGTTGTTTTCAAACTTTCCATACTCTGTGTCGCGTCGTGGGCCGACCAAAAGGTAGGTGAAAGTGTCTAGCTAGACACGGTGATGGTGGATGGGGGGGGGGAGGCAGGGGAGTATGTTTTTGTGGTGGACGATGTTTTTTTTTTTGTTTTTTTTATCTGCGATTGTCGCAATGAAACGGTGCGTTTCATTCAGATCGTTTGTTTTAGACGTGAGATCGGAAAAATGTATTTTTGAAATGAAACCCTATCAATATTCACGGTTTTATAGCATAAACACATTTTTGTAGAATAACCCTTACATAATACGATAGAAAATTGTTTCGTGATAACATTGATTATAGAATAGAATTTAATCTATTCTATAATCAATGGTGATAGGATAGGTAACTCTATACGTAAAAATTGAAAAACCACCATAGATTATGCATATTTTATGCCGATTGATATTAAAAACTTCACGTTTAGGCTGTTTAGTTTCAATTCACTCTTATTTATATTATTTATTTAGTATTTTTGTAGTGAGTGAATTTCGTATTTTTCATTGTTCCATTGTAGGGGTAATAACTACTATTAGTGAATCACGCGTAGATAACTCAAATAGCTAAATATTATCCATCCGGTAAAGATTTCAAACTTAATTATAAAAATCGATATTTTTTATCATTTTTTCCAAAATATCTATTATAAGAAGCGATACCATAATTTTAAATTCAGTCGGTATTATTTTTTTGTTTGTGACTGGTAGTCCAAAGTGTATGTGGTTTTTGATTAAAATATTTTGTGTGCTTTTAACAAAAAAAGAAAAAAAAGTAGCTAGAAATATGTACGATATTTGTTTGGTTTTTGTACTCATTTTTTAATTTTATGTAACATTTACAAAACATTGATTTATTATAACTGCGTGTTAATTTATGTTATTTGCAGAAACTAACAATTGTGTCACACTTACGATCAATGCGAATCAGTGAAATGCCGATCGAAACAAAATTACAAGTAATAATAATCTAGAATAATTATAGAAACTATCATGTTTTATTGGCCAATAATTATCCTTCTAATTTCTTATAAAATTACCCACAAATTAGGTTAAAATGTTCATGAGTCAAATATCTATTTGTGAATCAAACGATTTGTCGGCTTTTGGATTTTTCAAGATTAACTTGGAGCTGGTCTTGTCGGTAAGTGTATTTTAACATTTTGAATATGATTTATTTACAAAATTTAGATTGATTTTAGAGAGTACTTACCATTGTTTTTATTATTCTGAATGAAGGTTTTTGCAATAAAAAGTCATTTGTATTTAATTTTTCCTGTTAATAGTTTTTGTGTAAGAAATCTGAAGTTTGGTGTTAAGATAGAAAATTAGAAACAGATTGTACTTTTTACTAGTTGTCTTTCAATGCTCTCATAAGTTTTTCTAAGTGTGAAAAACACTTTGAAATAATATTAAGCTCTTGCTTGAAATACTCTAATTATTTTTATAAAATAAGTGATTTCGTTTATTATGTTTTGAATTCAGAATATATTTTTGCAGAGGCAAATTAAGCAGAAATGATTACAAAATGCAATAGAATAAGTGCTGTTTCACATTGTTTTATACTTTTTATTCATTTTGAGTAATTTTATTTATGTATATTTACAGATTTTGGCATTGATGACAACTGGAATCGCCACATTGATTCAAATGAAAGACTATCCGTTTATGATTCAATTGAACAAAATAATGAAAACTCAATTTAAAAACATTAAATAAGACACATTATTATTATAAATCAATAAATTAGGTATTGATAATTTCATAAAAAATTTAAATATTTCTATGTATAATATTTCTAAATATTTCTATATGTCTCATGTAATAGTGTATAACATTAATTAATTAAAATTTAAAAAAAATTTAAAATCTACTTAAAATATACTTGTATTACATATTATGACAAGTTAAACTTATATTTTATGTTCCAGCAACGGATTAAGACATTTTTTACTGGGCACATTATTTATATTTTTAGTAAATTGATTACAAATTATACTTGCCTTCATAAAACTAATATAAAATATGAATAAAACTACATTTTAATTCCTAATAATAATACATTTGATTATATATATTATTATAGTATATTACTATATTAGTATTATATAGTATCAATAATCAATGATTATTCTTACAGTTTACCTATATAATTTAATCATAAATCCAAATGAAGTTTTCATTTATATTTTTTAGAAAATATGTCCAATACTTTTTTTAACATAACATCTATATCCTAATTAATATGAATCGTTGCTAAGCTATTGAGTCTATTCTGGTTCAACGTAGACCTTAAGTCCTTAAATATGATTTGATTCGTTTCAATGAACTGAATGATTGTTCTGAAGTCGCTATTGTTATTACAGCAATACCCATTGGGTATAGCTTAGTCGTCAGTACGACACCCAATCCTTTTTTCATATGAAAAAAAATTATATAATAAAAATAAAATAAAATATAATAGTATTGTTTTATAAGTTTTATTACTTTAAACTCCTCTAATGGACTATCGAATAATTTGTTATATATTGTATAGTAATGCATTTTCTTGTTATAATATCAATATACAGTGCAGTCAATCATAGATTAAATATATAGTATATTTAGTATATTATAGTATATATTTTAATCTGTGATTTAATGTACTATGATGTAGTCATATAGTTTCCGGTTATATGCTCGACTTTTCTTTCGGTATAAACGTAATCCTCGGTAGTATAGTGGTAAGTATCCCCGCCTGTCACGCGGGAGACCGGGGTTCGATTCCCCGCCGGGGAGGAAAAATTTTTTGCATTTTTTTTTCAGTATCCTTCGTTCTTTCACAATATTTTGGTTTACAGGTTTTTTAACGTTCTCGAAAAACCAAAGACCGATCGATCCAATAGCATTTTTTATTTCGAATGTAGTTTGATTTTCTGTGGTATAAACTTTGTACTATAAAGTCTATTTATTAGATTACAGTATGATCTCATACTTTATTTACCTAATTTAAATGCGATACCTCTATATTAGTTATTATAAAACTAATTTTAACTGTACAACCTACGTGCTATTTAAGTCGTTTATTCAAGGAATGTTGCTAGGGGACCGAAAAAAGAAAGAAGGTAAATAATAAACATCATTCATTTAGAGAAAGCAATAACTGCACACGGGCGAAGCCGGGTTATTCATCTATTTTATATAAAATACGTATATATAGTAGCTAATGTTCAATCGTGTACATTGCATTTGTTTGTAAGCATTTGCAGATTTCGTCAACCGTTTTTTCTACAATTATTATTTGCAAAATCGTAACGGATATTATACCAACTCCGTGTCGCATTGATTGCTCGGAAATGTTCGGGGCCGTGAAGCGCTTTGGTCTTTTCGCGCGCGAATCGCTCGTGCGGGCGGCGCAAGTGCATCGGCGCGCATTCGCCGGGACGATCAAACTTCCACGGGATGTTTTGCCAACAGTCGGATTTAGCACGGCGACGACGACGACGTCAAGCTTGGCAGTGGCCTTGGTGGCACACGTTATGAACGCAGACGACTGTAAAGGCGAGGCACCGTTTAGAAGAGAACTCGCCAGAGCCGACGAGCTGTTTTTGAACGACGAGTACGAGCAAGTCGCACAACTGCTGCAGAGGTACAACGACGAGCGAAACGAGCACTACGACCGAGTGCAATGGCGTTTGTGCAGAGCGCTGTACTTTATCGGCGCGCGCGACCCGAGCGACGGTAAAAACGTCGAGCTGTTTAACGCGCTCCGGAAATCTCTCCACAGAGCGCTGACCGTCGATCCGGGCGCGCCCGAAGTCCACACGTGGACCGCGATAGTGAAGTACATGGAGATGAGAGATTCGCAAATTCTCACCGGCAGAGAGTTTACCATGGCCGAGACGAGTCGGTGCATGAACACCATGAAGAGCCATTTGCTCAGAGCCCTGGAGCTCGAGTCCGAGGACCCGTTCACGTTTATGACCATCGGCACGTTGTGTATTTTGTGCTTGACCGTTACTAATTACCAACGACTCAGATATAAAATTACGCAAGACCTCGACTTCCCTTGTTCGACGTACGCCGAAGCGTTGCACTACTTGAAGAAAGGCGCGTCGTCGGACAAACGCAAAACCGACGTGAGATTACTGTTTGTGTACGGAATTTTACACGTCCACATGGACCAAACGTTTACGGCCAAACACTACTTGTTGTTGGCGTCAAAACACACGGCGAAGAATTCCTCGGAACAGGAGTATGTAGATTCGGCAAAAGAAGTACTCAAGTACTTCTAATTGTCAATATTTATATATCATGAAAAAATTGTTCAATAAAAATGTTTGTTTTTCCTAAAACGTTTGCGATTACTTTGACAGATTTCCGTAACAGTAAACTTAAGACCGAATAGCATAATTAATATTACTAAATAAAGTCGATATCTATAAATCGAATAGAATTATTGTAGGAAAAAATGCCAAAAATTTTCCTCCCCGGCGGGGAATCGAACCCCGGTCTCCCGCGTGACAGGCGGGGATACTTACCACTATACTACCGAGGACTATGAATGAAAACGGTAATTTGTTAGAGCTTTCAGCTATTAGTATATTATTGTTATAATTTTTTTTTCTGTTTTTTAATTAAGAGATTATCATTATACTCAACATTTCCTTTACAAAATAATGTTTACTAGGGAAGAATGACCATGTGAAAATGTAATCTCTTATATTATTCTTCACATTTATTGGTAAAAATTATAGTATATTATTATTTTTACTATTATTATTGTAAATTATATAATCTAGAGTAGGGATAAATAGAGGTAATAAATGAAATAGTTGGTTAATTTCAATTGCAAAAATCATAGGTAAAATAAAAATATGATAAACATATAGGTATATTTTATACTAATAATTATTATTATATAGGTACATCTAATTTATTATTTACATTTATTAATAAATTAATATTATTATAGGTAATACTTGTTATATGTACTTGTAATACATATTTATAAATAATATAATATAAAACATTAAGAGTATAAATTGCATACAAAACTTAACCAATTTAATATTTATACATCAATATTATTTCTTATATTCTATACTTTGATAATTACCAACTAAATATTATGTTATGTTAACCGTTAAGATTTAGATTTTATAATAACACATGCACTACTACACTGATACACTCAAAAAACCTATATGTATATATTTTTTAATGTGCAAAAAAATCTGAATCTTAAATTCTAAATGTTCTATACAACAGACAAATATACCCAATATTCAATTAAAATTGATATTCTATCATCTATATGACTATACAATTAAAATACACACACACAAGGTAAAGTGTTAACTTACTTAATAACTTTAGATAAATACTTTATATTTTATTAACACTGCATATTTGTTGGAAATTGTGTTAAATGGTTTAGTGAATATTAAAACTACAAATGAATGAAAATAGGCTGTTAAATTAAGCTAAACATAGTACCTATAAATAAATAACCGAACCTGTTCATCGCAAGCATAGCTCGTTTTTTTTTTTGATCAATTTCAGATCGTACTTAGATGTACTAGGTCTGATTAGTAAAATTATTTTTCAATTACAACACAATTTGAATCAAAACAATTCAGTTTGGACATTTAAACAAATTACTTATATTTTAACGAATAACTGTTCGGCCAAAGTTCAAAAAAGTCGAAACTCAAAACAATAAACATAATATTATCAAATCGATTGATTATAATGATAATGAAGCAACTCTCGCCATCCGACCAATGACAGCCGAGTCGCGCGCGCAACCCAACCAATATTGCTCGAGTGACGCGCTGATCCGTGCCCTGCAGTGTGGGCAGTCTAGTGTCAGCAGTCTGCGACGGTTTTTCTCGATTCTAAATATTTCAGTTATTATTTGTCTCCGTAATAATCGATAATATGTTCTCAATTGTTATTACTCATTTCGTCGACGACAAATTACACTTTTAATCGTGACTTTTCATTTTTTTAAATTTAAATTTAATTGTTTTTATCAAGTGAATTTTGTATCAGTGACTTTCACAAGCCAACGGTGCGACGTTCACGACGAACACCGAACCTCAGCAGTAATCCATTGGAAAGCCGTGAGTAATACCGATTATATTCATTTTCAGTCTATACTCTACAGTCTACACCTAATAGGTTTATTTATTATATATAACTTTATTTTTATAATTCGTAAAATTATTATAACATTTATTGTTATCAAATTATTAAGTTGAAAGTCGGATAATTTTTTCGAGTACTTATCGTGTACAGATACAAAATAAAAAAATAAATAAAAAACGCACATCGTGGTAAAATCAATAATAGACTCCTCGTTTCAATCTAAAAAAAAATTGAAAACATGTTTTCAAAAGATCTTTATTTTCGCTAGCTCTCGCGTATACGTATCGACCAACAGAGCGCGCCACTATGTTGACGCGACCATGTGGTAGCAATATCGTTCGCACGCGTAGACCAAGCAGTCTGGTAGATACACGCCGACTTCAATAGGCGATGTTTTATAACACATATTGTAGTTTTTTTTTTAGTTTTTTTAGTTTTTTTTTTTTAAACGAGACTACGATCAGTAGTATATAATATACCTACGCATTCGCCTCGTTCGCGACAATGTAAAGATCGTTGTATTACAACTACTGAAAACAGGTTATCGGCGAGGCGAATAATAATATTGTCTTCCGAATTTACATCGCGACGCTATCATTATTGTTCTACTCGGGCGACCGCGCCCGGTAGTGTTTTGGTTTGCGGTCGTGTACCGCGGGGGGGACCGTGTGCATTACCGCGTTGTTGCAACGCCGTAGGTGCATCGCCGCGTAGGACGTTTTATACGCGCACAATATTACACGGCGTGTAAAGCAAATAAAAAACGCGAAACGCGCGATCCGTTTCGATAAAACCGACGCGGAGCACGGCGCGTAACTACTATTGTATAATAATTCGGACGCGATAAAACACCGGTACGAGTTTACACTACGCAATAAATTAGGAATTTAATCAAACATCTCTCGGAGTAAATTAAGTCTTTAAAATAAAGCACTTAAAATGCAAATCTCGGTAAAAGCGTTTAAACGTGAAACCGCGCGTACCTATCTACTATTAACATCTCGAATAGGTAGGTACTGGTTAAAAATACATATATATATATACGTATATTATATACATATATTACGCTCGTTAATAAAATATAATAACTGCTAAGAGGTACGAAATAAATTAACCGGCAAACGCATACAGCGTTATGCGTTATTAATGGTAGGGCAAAAAAAAAAAAAAAACAAATAAATAAATAGGTACAATTTATTATATTGTGTTTTTGGTTTTTAAATTTTATATGTTCGTACGCAGACGAGCGTTCAAATATTTACAAATCGGTATTGAAATATGACTACTGTATAAACATATAACGAACTACAGGTTTTATCCGTGCGCAGTACTTGTAAGGTTAGTGTGCACTGCGTCACAGACCACGCGCGGAAGTAGAACTGTAGGTCTCATAGGTGACGGTGAGGGGGGTGGGCTTACGAGGGCTAAGCTCCGTTAAACAGTTCTCAAGCCTCTCCAAACAATTTTACGAGATCACGGTCGATCAATATACAGCTTATTAAATAGAATAATATAAAATATGATTTGTTATCAATAGTTAGTATTGTATGTAATAGTAGTAAGTGTTATTTTATTATTCATAAACAAAATAATCAATGTTAATTAGTGAATATTGCAACGATTTAGGTATAATCATTTAAAAAGTACATAACAACCAAATTCGATTATGATCTTTTTTTGGAGTTAATATAGGGGTATGGACGGTATATGGTATTATTATAAATGTGAGTTTTTATTTTAGCGTGAGCATTTATTGAAAATTGACATCCCCTCCCTAAAATTTCACTTAATCTATCTCTACTTGTGCGTTCAAAAAATTGCAATTGTTAAAACAATAATAAATTACCCCAACCGTTTCCAAAATAATTTCTAAAAATATTAAAACACCAGACAAAATTCGTTTCAAGAACAATGGTAAATCGATTTCAAAATTAAAACGCCAATTCACCAGTTACATAAAACTTATCCGAGTCTTATATCTCACCTTTTTTTATTATTAACAACATGCCAAACAATAATTCATTGTGAAGTCTCTGTGGCTCTAATTGAAACCATCCATGAAACGTTTTGACCGTGACATGGGTAATCTGTGTGGCTGTGTCCTTGTTTTTTTGTTTAGTTTTAAAATACAGTTAAATTAACGACGGTTGAATTCAATTTTATTTTATTAAATAAGCTTTAAGCAGAAATAATTCAAACGGTAATTTTTCATAACTGTAAGATAAAAAAAAAAAAAATGACGAGATAGCAATAACAGCGAACAAAGAAACAACAACGATATTACCGATCGGAAAACCTAAACCCCCGGAATCGTTTCCAAAATCCCGCGTCAACACAATAAAAGTCAGAGAAATATACGTATAATAAAATATTACTATGTCAAAACAATAGATTCGATAATTCCGCCCCGGCGTAACTGCAGCAGGTACACGCTTATTCCTTAGTTCCTAGGGCTTCGTTAGTTTCTTGGCCGCGGCTTCGGGGGCTGCGGCTTCGGGGGCCGCGGCCTCGGCGCCCGCGGCTTCGGCCAGAAGCTCGTGCATGGTCCGGTCGAACAGCACGTGGTCGGCCGTCAGCTCGTTGCACATCAAAAACGGTCTGATCAACGACCGGTAAAGCTTTCGCGAACCGCTGCCGAACCGCAGCCAGAACGCCGCGGCGATTTTAATCGCGTCGTAATAGGGAAACTCCAACGGCCGCAACAGCCAGTCGGCCGTCCGGAACGCGACGTACGCGATCCAGTGCACCATCAGCCGGCGTTCGGCGCTCGTCGCCGCGGCCTGGGCTGCGTCGCCGTCGACCACCGTCGGATCGATGGCCCTCAGCACTCTGTGCGTCCTGTACGTCGGCTCCAACACCATGATGGCCGTTTCGACGGCGGTCGATATCGTTTCCATCATTTTTCCCGGACCGCCTTGTTATCATCGGCGTCGGTTTTACATTCGTACGTTATTTTCGTGCTCGGCCGCAATTTCGAAATATCGACGTCGTTGTTGACGCGTAAAAACAAAAAAAAAAAATGAAACGCCGTGGAAACGCGAAAATATAGCCTACACGTGCGCGCGCGCCGATACGATTATAATATTTACACGGTGAATTTTACAATGTTTTACGCGGCGGACGGGGGCGCGTATTCAGGGTGGGAGGAGGTCATAGGGTCCGGATGACCCGCTCCGAAATTTCTAAATACTCTCCTGTTGAATCGTAACTTTTTACAATTGAAATCGATATAGAAAATTATGATTGAATAATATTACGTCGGACTGTGCAGTGTGCCGGGTTAAGGAGAATATTCCGCCTGGGGGCAGATTTTAAAATGCCGCCCCTCGAAACCTAGCTTTGTACGCATTCTAAAAAATAAATTATTTCAATTTAATTTTTTTCTAATTTTCTTTTAAATAATCATTTTTACAGAACTCTATTGAGTAAATTTGTCAGCATAATAAAGAAAAATACAAATAATAAAAACTAACATTCTTAGCAGCAAACTATTTAACTATAAAAAAAAAAAAAACAGTGTGGATCAAAAAATTAACAAATACTTAAATTAAAAAATCATTTGTGGTTTTTTGAAATTCTTTCTATAAAATATCATAAACAGTGATTTGATATTTTGTCTTAAATTGCAGGCACTTTTAAAATATATATTAATACAATTTTGTGTGGGAGAAGGATAATTTATTTTAGACCTTTCCCAAAATAAAATCCTGATTACGTGCCTGACGGCGGATTTTTCAACTCATTCATTAATTAATTAATCTATTTTTTATTATTAATAATTCTCTAAAAAGTCAATTCCACACACGCTTATTACGTATATGCATAGTACGTCCGTCTAAATATCTTAAATCAAGAAGTATTTTATATATATATATTATTTCATTAGTAAATATTAATGACTCTATAATAAGTATAACTTTTGTTTCGTTTGAACGACCGAGCGCGATTTACGTTTGTCTTAATTTTAAAATACGACCGCTAAATAATAATCCAATTACATATTATAATATTATATATTATAATTACATATTATAATACACGATATGAGTTTTAAAAATTGTATGATTTATAGTTGAACATTTTGTTTTGACTGTTACGTGATTTCTTAATATTAGATTTAATATACGCGGCATAGCGAACGAGATATGTTTAACGACACGACGTATTTCACTAGCGACGTTTATGTATTCGAATGTTTTACTTGTTTATCCATAACGTTACGGAGATTCTGCGCTATGCGAACGTAACGCGTAGGCAACTGTCTAGGATACAATATCGAACCACGGTTAATATTGTTCAAACACTATTATGTTAGACCGTATAAACGTTTCACAATATATATTTATGTATATATAAACACGTAGAAGTAGTCGACCAAATTGATTACCACGCGAGGCGTGGGAAACTTTTTTCACCGTACATACAACACACAATATCTTAATATATTGCAAACGTAAAGATATCAAAAGTCTATGGGAACACACGAGCAACGAGTAGATAAGTATCGCGGCGTAACGACTGGTATAGTCACGTATTATATTATTACGGACCGGATAGTCATCGGTTTGTTAAAAACTACGCGCCGTATATTATTATATTAGTGAGTATGCGTGAAAAACGGGCGACGATTTGAAGGGAAAAAAAAACAATGCGGACCGCGATGTGTAACGGGCATGCGTTTTTAGCGTATTGGGTTTTCATATCTGCGTAAAATCAAATATCTGCGCAGAATAGAGAGAGAGAGAGAGAGACACTCGTATAATATCTATACGCGTAAAATATAATATTTGAGTACGGTTTTACGAACGGCTCGGGATTTATGTAGGTATTTGTTGTTGTTGTTTTTTTTTTTTTTTTACAACTCAAATCTAAAGCGATTATTATTATAATAAATTATGCGGTTTCGGTGTATATTTCTGTTTCGTATTTTTATTTTTTTTTATGAAATTCACTGTTTCGCGAAGTTTTTGTCGTAAAAATACGACCATAATATGCGCGTATCAGTGGCCGCGGATCAACAACAAAAAAATAGGTACGCGTTCAAACACGTTTTCGCGACTCTGGGTCGGAAAGTCGATTTTATTTTTACGAGCACTGCTGTCGTCGTTGGCGCGCGTACCGCACGGTCGTATCATAAACAAATATGACCCGTCGAGGCCGACAAAGTCTTCAACACATTTGACGTTTTCACAAACAGCACACACACGCGCGCGCGTATTTGTCGTTCGAATCGTACATCCGATTTGTTAACCGACTAGTTGAATTATTATGTCCGACTGTAGTACAGTTTCGAACGTAATAATTGTACCCAACGTACTCGTGCAAATACGTACAGTGCCGTAAACAGGCTTGGCAATAGTTATCAAAAACAATGAACTCGATAAAATCAACAACACGCTATCGTGAGAACGAGCATTTCTTTTTCTCGGGTAAAGCCATAAAGACAAACTATGTTTCGCGTAAGTTTCTCCTATCGATTTTAAAATAATATAATCAGTGAGGGTTTTGAGTTTGAGGCAAGATAAGCGACGTGTCTCACATGAATTTTTGGAATAATTAATGCTCGATTTAAGTGTTTTTACTTACACGTTTTTTTTAGTAATCTTATAGCTAATCGTAATTATTTATTTTCCAGTTGACCGTTAAGTATTGTGTGTATCGTTGAATAAAGTGATACGAAATTTGGGAAATAATAACCGTGAAATGTAGTCTGTAATATATAATAATGAAACAAATGTAGCCGCGTTTAAAGTATAAAAACAAAAATGAATTCACACCGCCTATTACCTGGTAAATGGTATCCAAAGCTGTAAAGGGTCATGTCCAAAGTTCAAATTAAAAGTAATAATGTCTTTTATTTTTATTAATAGGTACGCCGTCTATTATCTAGCAATACGATGGTGGATCTAGAAATAGAGACAACAGGTGAAATCGATGACTTTTTCTAATCAATGTTTGTCATTTCCCAATGTTTCTCTAAAACATTTCTCAACGTTTTTGTCGTCATTTACCGGGCGACGAGGTAAATTCGTTGATTTACGATTTACGTCTTTGCCGGTAGCGTGTATATCGCATGTAGGTACCGGCAGAGACGTAAAAAGGTGTGTTCCATCATCCCCGACCGCGCGTCGTGTCCCTAGCAAGTACCGGCGACTGGGCGAGCATATAATAATAATTTGAACGTCTTCTGGAGGTGTCGGAACAAGCATAATAATAACACGGGAGAAGAAGGAAAAATATGTTTCCCCCCGCCCCGCCCCCAGTTTAATTCGCCTCTGAAACTCGATCTCGAGTAGTGTCGGCCCCGAGGCTCCATAAATAACGTGCATCGTCGTCGCCGTAAAGTCGTATTATTTTATAATACACAACACGTATATAGTTCAGTGGCGGCTAAACGGTCGATCCCCTTTCGTTAGAATATTATGCATTTATATTAGTTCAGTAGATAGCCGCGATATTGTTGATAAAATTAAAAATAAAAAATAAGTCGAGTATTATGTCATTGATGTCTGTTTGGCCACTTTTCACGGTATTCTTTATAAATTTCTGTTTTATTAACAACTTGACACACATGTTTTTTTTTTTTTAATTTACACAGGCCACAATAAATACACATGATAGGTATTCGTATTTTATAAATAATTTCCTCGTTTTTTTCTTTAAAATTCAAATTTTAGCGTATTTATTTAAAAACAATTATTTCAAGTGTGTAACCATAGTGCATTTTTAGCATTTTAAGTGCATTTCGTACTACATTTTTGAAGTTTTATAGATCATTTAATTCACGGGCCCTACATTAATTTCTATATCGTTTCCAATACGCGTATATCGTCGACCGATAAATCGTAAAATAAAAACGAAAAATGATGTATTATGTTTCGCTTGACATATAATGACACCGTCGTCGAATACACACTCCCCGCGGGTCTTTATCGGGAAACGTTTGGTCACCCCTGAATTATATCCGATACGGTATACCTTATACCTATACAGTAAAGTCGTCTTTTCCGCAGGACTGTCGACCGGCTCTATATAGTGGTATTATATATAAAGGTACTCGTTGAACTATCTGCGCCTCGGTCGCGAAATCGCTTGTCGGCCAGGTGATAATAACAGGCGTTCCGACCGTCGCGCGCGCGTCGTGTCGAATAATTAGATTTCGTTGTTTTTTTTTTTATTCTCTCCCAAGATAATAGCACGTTAGACGAAAATCAAAAGCGAAAAAAAAATAATAAATACTCTACGAAATTACGTCTCCGGGCGATAATTAACTTAACACATTACGTGCGAAAATGATGGATGAGAGCGCGTACTATACCCACCTATATATTATACACACGTAGACGCGGCTAAAAAAAAATACGGTTACGATTTTTATTATTTTTTTTTTTTAAACGGCGGCGGCCGCGGACGGTCACGACCTCTAAACGCGGCGGCGGCGATGAAAAACAATCTAAACTATATAATAGCTCAATATGGTATGAAAAAAAAATAATAATATAACGCACACGTGTCGGCGGTAACGCGATCGCGATTTAAAGGACGCGCGCTCGTGACCGACGGGTGTTATCGACATAATATTATGAGCCGACGTCGAACCGGACGACGGAGCGCGATTTACGATCGCGATCGAACAATATATTGTATTTAGAATGTCTCGCGACTATCCTCGTCAACTGTCACCGGATGTCGTTTTCGCGACGCCGCGCGCCGGGTGGGCTCGCGCCGAATCGGCGACGATTGCTGCCGTAAGTGCCGCGACGAAATATTGTCGCGCGTTATCTGTCGGCCGGCGAGAGAAATACGATATAATGTTTTATCGTCTCGGGATCGGTTTTGTTTTCCGAAAAAATAACACGAAACACACATGACATCGGGCAACGTATATAATATTATATACTTCCTGCCGCGATCCGGGGGCATATCGAGAGGATTTGACGTCGTGTTTCCCGAACAGTTTTACTTCTTTAAAATCCGTCTGAACGATTTGTGTATTACAGCGCAGGAGTATACGTTATATTATACAACAGTCGAAGAAAAAAAAAATAAAGACTCGAAGACGCCGTAATAAAGAACTAAAGTTATTGCATTCGTCACGGATGTTCGTAGGACGCTATTGTATAATATTATACTGTATGGTATCGGTATGTATTCGAAATACTGAAGTTTGGGTAAATGAAAAAAAAACTTTATCGTTGTTTACATTGATACTTATAAATTACTAAAACTTACTTACTTACTATACATTACGAGATAACGTCGCCCTTCAAAGCTAATTAGATTTCTGATTTAATATCGAATATTAAACGTTTTAATTTTTGCTAAACCATGTAACAAAAATGAAATCGACTCACCTATATACAAATTTTTCTAAAAAATCTGAGCGCCTAGTCTTCTAACGATTCCGGGAGGGATGGGGGTCGAGTCCTCCTAGTCGCGCCCATGTCTATCATTCTAGTAAAGTAATACGTTGAATTTAAGTT
The DNA here is from genome assembly GCA_948098885.1 of Drepanosiphum platanoidis. NCBI lineage: Eukaryota > Metazoa > Arthropoda > Insecta > Hemiptera > Aphididae > Drepanosiphum > Drepanosiphum platanoidis. The sequence goes on from OX402528.1 coordinate 22,496,932, forward strand.
AAGACAGTTTAATAATCTAGTTAAAAATGTACGTTCACGAGTAAATTGGTTTCGATAAACATTGCAAACATAATTCGTCGATTCCGTTACTCCCATAACTTTAAAAGGATTAATCCTTTTGTGATAGGCCACGCGATTAGTTGTACTGGCGAAGCGTTTAAGGATAATCGAATAATATTAAAATATCGGTCGAATACACTATTAATTTTTGTAAATATATTGCACCCGAGAGTCGGTTTATAATGTCTTCGTAGTTTTTTTTTCTCGGTTAAAACAAATAGGTCTATATACATATATATGTATAATAATGTAATGTTTACAAAAACAAGTTCTAATTAAAATAAGCCGGTTTGTTTTTTCTTCTTCTTAATGCCGAGATAAAAAAAATATAAAAATATAGTTTCCAACCGTTTGAAAATATCGGACTCTGTAATGTTCACGGCATGATAAAACAATATCGATATGACGTGTATCCAATATTGATCTTAATTAAACGAACGTGTAGGGTGTTAATGAAGCAGATAGGTTTTTTTCGACGCAGATATTATCTGCAGTGCAGGTGTTAACACTATTATTAATACGGATAGAGTTTGCGACGAGAGGGCGACGGAGAGCCAATCGTTTGCCCGGACACAATTACAGACGACTTTTGACGAACAAACAAAAACGTTCTTCGAGCTGATGGGCGGTTGCTCAAGAAGAAAAAACGCGCGTAGGGAACACCGCGTTATTATTTATTACTCAACAAAACCATTCTCGGCAGGCAGTAGTCCCGCGAATGGCTTTTAAACGATTTCATAATCGAGAATTCGTCGTCATCGTGAATTCGAAGCGATCGGGGCAGGAAAAAAAAATTATCAACAAATGATCCCGTTTATTTATTTCTTAGCTCATCGTCAGAAAAAATGATCTCAAAGGCGATTGTGCATTTCGTAGGGCTTGGCAGTTGGCAGACGAATTAAAATTTCAAAATCGTACGCAAACAAATTAGAACTCGATAGCTTAAAATAACTCTCGGGCAACGGCTGTTTTGACTGTTTCGAATCGGGTATGTAAACGTATGAGAATATGATTTTAATCAATTATACCGAAGACCGTTTGGTCACCGCGCGTATGAAAGATAAACGTGTGTATGTGTAATGGACACGATTATATTTTTAATATATATTTCAATTATACACTTGACCGTCGGCGATTGGTTTCGTTCGACCCCGAAAACCCCCCACGGGTACGTATTGTTCACTTGTTGACGACAGTTTTTGGAAATAATATTTACGGTTGATTTTAGTTTCTAATAAACAACAATTCAAATACACGTTGAACGTCGACGCTTTTAAATTGATATAGATTTGTAGGCGTATACATTTTTGTCTAATGAGCGTAGAGAATAACTATGGATTAAACGCACTTGCGATATAAATTATTGATTATTGCACCTGAGAGTTGACGATAACTCGTGGTTTGAAATAGATTTTTTAATCGATGCCCCTTCGACACGAGTCACCCCCCAGGCTCTGGGAACAGCAGCAACCGACGTTCGAATAAAATGCGAATCGATAAATGTCACGCGCTACGATATTCGTTCGTATAAACGGGCACGTTTAGCGTATACGTTTTCATCCGAAAATTAAACTCAAATAAATTAGTAATAATCGCGTACATTTTTCACATCCGAAAATTAAACTCGAATAAACTATAGTAATAAACGCGCACGGTTTTTTATCCGAAAATAAAAACGCAAATAAACAGAAATTCGGACGATGACGAAATAATATACGACTCTTATAAAAAAAAAAAACGAATTATGCTAATTCTACTGGGTGGTCAGACGGACGATTTCTGTACACTAGACGTCCGAACGGACGGCTTTAGGTATCTATATAGCGATATTGATTAATCCATTTAACACTTTTAATTTGAAGGGGGGAGGGGGGGGAAACGAGTTGCTCGTTATAGCGAAAACACTTCTCGACGTTATGGATCTGGTTTTCGTGCGCCGAATCTATTTTATTACAACACTTAAGAGTTCAACAACTTCATAATACATCCCGTCAAACGATGCCACATTGCGCGTCTACAGTCCGCATATAATATACGTGTCCGAACAATATTAGATTCGATACCAAATATTGGTTCGTCAAACCAATATCATGTGATAATGTTATTGCTCGATGCACGTTTAACAATACGTTAAACTGCTCTTTTCCTCCCTCGTCTCGTATTCACGTTGGATTCGAATATCAGTCATGCGATCGTCTTAAATCTATGTAAATTATATGGCTGGACCTTCGTGAAAATTATTTGTATGTATTTTTATTAATATTGAAATCTCGACGAGACGTTTAAATGTGGTGAACCACACTCCGAGTACCACACACATACATTTGTATATTAAAAACTTCCGATAACTCAATTATGCGCGCACATCTCGTGTTCCTGTCGTAGATGTTATTGCAGTCGCGTGTTTTCAGACGATTCACGTTACGCATAGGCCGTCGAACGTTTTCCCATTTATACATTATACATTATACATAGGAAATTCATCGCTCGTTGAAATTTAATATTCATATTTTATTGATTGAAAACTGCTTCTTTATTATTCTAATCTAAATTTCGATTTTAAAATACGACAGTAACGTAATATTGCACAAGATGGGTATACATAATATAGTTATCTGAATTAAAATAATGCTAATGTGTAACGAGTATTATTTAGAAATAGGAAAAAAATACTCGTTTTATATTTTGTTTTGACCACGGCGATTAAAACTATAAAATTTACATAATGCACATGTATACATTAGTTTTTTTTTAAAATATATTTATGCGCGCAGGTAGGTAATCTACGTTAAAAACGGTTTTTTTTTCTACGTTTTACACAGATTATTTGTGTAACACGTTTTATGTCTTATTCGTACGATAATATCTTATTATGCGATAGTAAAACATCGTTTGTTTAAGCATACCGTTTTCAACTATTGTTTCTGAAAGAAAATCGTACAAGTGCTGAACATTTCGAGAGTGTTATATGAAATACAAATAATAATAAAAAAAAAAAAAACAACTCTCTATTAAATCATCGTTAACTCGCAACGAATATAATATACGTATATGCAACAGGGATGTAAATAATGAACTCTCGTCGTATTTTCTCATTATCGCCTACTTGCGCTTTTTATTTTGTTTTCGTCATAATTTAATTCGGAGGGGGGAAAAAAAACAAAAACACAAAAATAACGCGATAAATTTGTGTAAAAACGACAAAACACGTTTTTCTTTATAATCCGGTGTTATAATATCGTGCACTGACATTATTGTCAAACGCTAATAAAATTATAATATAGTTTTCAAGACGCAAATATTATAAATATCATCGTACAGTTGACAAATAGTCATCACAACTATATTATACGTGTTCCCTAAGTCGGTCTTGCAGACACGCAGTGATGTAAGTAATGTTTGCGTGCGTGTAAATAACAACACGGATTTCATCGGACTTTAACGTTTAACATAAACATGCGTTTTTAATTAATGCGTCGATCGGTCGCGGTTTATCGACGACAGAAACGTTTTAAACTACCCCAGACCCCAATGGAGACCGTACTCGCGCGAGCTCGTGCGTAAAAACGTTCTGCCGTAACGACGTTAGGATCGTTAAATTTTTAATCGAACAGCGGAAAACAAACGCGATATTATTATTACAGTCGAACGATTTTTCATCATTACATCGTTAAACCCCACCGTAGTGTTATGTTCATACTTCTATCGATGTCGACCGTCGAGTGTTTTCTTCTGCACTCGATAAAAATCACAATTATTTACACAATCGAATCGCTTGGGCGTGGTGCGTGGAAAATAAGCGTAGCGTAGGTGCGCGTATTATAAAATATATGTAATGCATCTAACACAGGCCCCAGACGTTAGCAAATTACCGCCTGCAACCGTAAGCAATGGAAAACGCCGCGCGTAATAATATTATATTAATACGTGTACACCGCGTTTTGCGTCCGACAGAGGTCGGCACGAGTTTCAGACGGACGATGGACGTTTGAAGAAAGTCGCTGTGATTTCGGGGGTAGATCGTGATTTATAAACGCCGAAAAACATAAAAAGTAGACAAACAAAATATACGTTTAAATTATTATGTGTAAAACAATCATCGGCACCGGCGCGCTACGAGTATTTACGTCCTGGGAATATCCAATTGTTACATTCCCTGCCTCCGCACTAAAATTTGCCGTTTTCAGCGAGATCAATTATAAATAGTATACATTTTGTATTATGACATTAGTTACGCGACCATAAAAACCGATTTTAATTTCGACTCTCATATTTATAATTATTAATATCAATGATATTATAACTTAATTTTTCTTGCTTTTATTATTTGACGATGATTTACTTGTTGGAACAAATTATCAGCAAAATTTGACTATTTAAATGTTTATAAAAAATATTATACCCATGTGTTTCCAAAAGATTTTTCGTTAAAGATAGATCGGCTTGTAAGGAACTTTTTATATAATTCTCAAGAGATTTTGACGAGCTAAAATTGTAGCCAAAACTAAGAAAACTCAAAAACTTAAAATAATGTCCAAAAACAGCACGAAAAATTGAAAATCAAATTAAAAAAAAAGAGAATTTGAACTCGAACGTGTTTTTTCGGTAAAACTTTGAATTCAAACGTGAAACGGGTCAATTTTTTTACACATCGAACGTAAACAAGTTTATTTTTCAAGTGAACTTTCCAAATACCGTTTATTACTCATCAACGTGACGTACATTTTTAACCATTTTATTTATCGTAATAATTTTTATTTATTTATTTTTAGTTCTTACTGTTTTCAAACGGTGAAACGTGTTTTTGATTTCATGTTTCACGGTAAAACATCTGTCTATATGTTTCGGAGCATAAAAAAAATAAAAATAAAAACGAATAACTCGGTATAGTCGATTCAATATTAATTATAACTAAGTACCCATGTTTGAAGTTTACAAGCGCGGCAAAGCGGAGTGGGCGAGGAGTGAACATCACGGTACATCCGAGCGCTGAATTAATTACAGACGATATTGTAATGTCATAATAGTATTATTATTCGACTGCAGTCGACGTTATTATGTTTTCACTGGCGTTCTGGCGTTATCAAAAAGGATTTGTATAAACCGCGTCTGTTAATCGTCCAACGATAATTATATTATAATGTCCGTCGTAAAATGTACGCTCGTATTATTTATATCGACAAGACATCGTCGTGTATTTACAGCAAACGACGTTATAGTGGTGCAACGATGGAATTTAGCACGCGATTTACGATACTCGAGTACACGTTTTGTAGAAACAGTAGGGATTTTCAAGCGTTGTAAATAATACGGGACGTTGCTCACGCGGTACAGAAAATAAACAATATATAGCCTTTGAGCGAGGCCCCTTTGGCAAACATCAGAATTCGAAAAAACCGCGCGATTCGAGCGTGAAAACGGGGCTAAAATGGTTCGAAAAAAAAAAAAATCACACGACGTAAAAACCTAGAAATCCACTTTCCGAGCGTTCACAACGCATAATAGGTATGTATTATGTTTTAACGACCCGGCGGCGGGTCTAACCGCTATGATATTATTAAAAAATAATTGATTACGCGGTCTCGTCTCCGGTGATATATAACTTAATCCACGCGTTTGATCGTCGGCGATCGCGCGGCGGTTATTTATCGATCGTACGATTCGCGTAACGTGTAATTATCGCGCGCGCATCACAGGATGTTATTCCTGCGGGATTTTTCCGACTCGTTTTCGTGTACAAACGTTTCGAAATTACCCCGAAAATAATTATTCGTCCGATCGATCATCGCGAACGACGCGTCCGTCGTACGCGCGCGTCGCATCACATATTTACAAGCCATTCATTATGTTTAAAAACGCGTAATAACGGCCGGCACGTATCCCGCGCCGTCGGCCTAAACGACGGAAACAACGCGGCGTTCCTACTGTAACCTATACGGTTTCGAATCCGAAAACCCGTTCCGGATCGTGTTGCCTAACGGCGGCCGTGAAAATAATTAAAACCCCGTCACGTCGCGGAACGAACAAATAAAATAAAGATCCGAAAACAATATTATAATTATTATTATTGATACCTACCGGCGCGGCGGCGTCCGATATTAGTATAATTATTATTACTATCGTCCGGGAGTAAATCATAACGCCGCCGCCGAAAGATTTATGAATCCTCCTGCCGAATCGTTCGAAATCGGGACGGGTCCGATGTCTCCGAACCGCTCGAGTCGTTTTATTGTTACTACACGTCATGTATTAAGATTATTTTCTAATATCGCGTTTAAGTGGTTGTAAAAATAATTACCGTATAAACGATTCGCAACGGTATTACGGCGTAAAAAGTAATAAAATAAAAAAAAACATAAAACAAACCGATAATTTATCCGGCTCGTACGTTATTGCTATATTAAAAAAATTATATTGCGATATGTTATTTGACTATATAACCGGCGCTGGGAAATTCGTAGAAAAACGTTTTTATGTGCACGCAAGTCGACCGGGTCGATTAGTAGTTTTATGCGACGCGCGCGTACCTACGAAGTCAGTACGTCGGAGAGAATGTTCGGCGATAGATTTTTCGTCTTAGCACTGATAAGTCAATATAAAATCATAAAATTCCACGTAAAACGCAATAGGAATATATATACGAGTATAATAACTATCGTAGCCGTGATAACTCAGTTTACAAATACACGAGCTTCCGCGCGCACTCGAGTTTCATACGTCTCGTAGTATTTAGAGTAGGGATGGCCAAAATTATTTCAAATAAAGACGATCGACCGAAGATATAGTCGAACGTTGGTATATGACGTAAAATTTCACCGGTTGTTTTGAACATTTTTCGTCAGTTTTTTGCAATTTCTAAGGATACTGGAGTTTGCGAAAATTAATCCACCCGACGAGACATGGATTGCTATTAAAAACCCGTACCAAAGTCTATGTTAGGATCAAGTCTTCTGCTATAAAATTTCATTACAGATAGAAAAGATAGAAGAAAAAAAACACTTACTTCCACGGTAAAACAAATACATTTCTCAAATAATGTATGATCGTCAAAAAAATAACCGTAATTATTATTATTGTTTTGTACTGTAATACATTTCTATTCGCAAGTTATCGGCGAGTCGGATAAGACAGATCGCCGAAGCTCTACAATTCAGATTATAATATATCTTTAGGATCTTTAATCTATTGCCGATCCTCCGTATTTTTGAAATCCATTCATCTATTGTTATAACAAGTATGTATAGATGACTTTATGCGTACGATCAGCGGTTCCCAACCTTTTTAGTTTCGCGGACCACTAATTTTGTAAAAAAATATTTGAGGCCCACCCATAGCATACCTAAATACGTTTTCATAAAATTATAATACGTATATACGTGCATATATAGTTATTAGGAATAACAAATTTAAAAAATTTAAAAAAAACAATTGTTTATTAAAAAAAAACTTAATTCAACTTTATCACAAGATAAACAATTTAATGTGATTTTTGACATTGCTTGTTCTTCACGAGAAAGTCAATATCTGGATTAAAACTTGTTTGGTCTTAAAGTCCAAATAGTAATAATAATAACGACGAAACCTTCGTATAGTCGGCTTTTATAATCGTGCTGGCCGTCGCGAAAAAAAAACAATAAACCGTCTGGTCGCGTCCGTCGGATGGCAACGGGTTTCGACATCGCGATATCAACAACGTAATCGGTCATATCTGTTCCGGCATTTGATCTATGCACTTGCGGTCCCGATTTTTCCTGCGACTATATTATATTTATACGGTATTTCGTAATGGCTGCGACGAAAAGGACGTCAAGCAGCAGCAGCAGCAGCAGCAGCAGCACCGACACGGAGGCCCGGTTCTTGTACCCGCGGCACGTGGCCGTCGGGCTGGCGGACGGCAGTCTGCGATTGGACGACCTGGCGGACGAGCGTTTCCTGCGGCAGTGGGACGCGACCGTCGGCCTGTCGGAGAGCCCGGGGCCGCACGGCGTGCTGACGATCGCGGCGTGCGGCTCGGACGGCGTGTCCAGCGTGCTCGACCACTTGACGTGGCCGTTCTGGGACGTGCGTGAGGCGGGCGAGGGCTGCGACGGCGACGGCGGCGGCGGCCAGGTCCGGGCCGACCTGCGCATGCTGGTGGACCGGAGCACCGTGTCGCTGGTGGAGCGCGAGGCGCACCGGTTGGCGCAGCGGACCGGCGCCGAGATCGCCGCGTGCCGGGTCGACTGTCCGCAGAGCGACGAGCGCGTGGTGCACATCGCCGGGCCGCCGGTGAGCTGCACCGCGTGCGTCCGCAAGCCGCCGGTGGCGTCGAGGTCGGCGAAATAATCGTCGACATAGCCCCGGTCGGTTTATTTTTCTTATGTTTTTTTTTTTTTTTGTTCCGTTTTTTTTTTCGTCAAAATTTTCCTTTTTTTTTTCTTTTTTTTTTTTCCATTTTGAATAAATTTTTCCTTTCTGTTTTTCTTTTGTATCAATTTTCCTTTTTTTCCTTCTGACTTTTCTGTTTTTTTGAAGTGAAACTTCTTAGCGTAAGTCGGATTCTCACAGGCTTATTATGTACATTTTTGAGCTGAGAAATTGAATTTGTTTTTTTACTTCGCATAGTGCAAGTATTACAAACTTAACGGTGTGTTTTTTATATATTTGCGTCGGCCGACCAAAGTGGCCGCGGCGGCGGTCACGGCGAGCGAAATAATCGTCGGGCCGGTTTTTTCGGTTTTTATTCTTTTTTGTTTGTCTGAATTTTCTGTTTTTGAAGTGAAACTTCAAGTTTCGACGCGGTAGCGTAAGCCACGCTTCACGGGCTTATTATGTACATTTTTGAGCTGAGAAATTGAATATTTTTCTATTTTTTGCAGAGTGCGAGTATTACAAACTACGCACGGTTTGTTTATATATTGGTACAACCATTGTCGAAATATATTCATTCTTCACTGAAACTTTCAATCATAAATATTAAATTTTGATATTTAAATCACTCTCAACATTCAGTTTATTCCTATATTTATTTTTTAAATAAATTAAAGTAGAAAAAGCACGTTCACATAGATAAGTTGTCGAAAAGCCTATCAAGTTTATCAGTGCATTTTTGCGATAGTCTTTCCGAACATTTAACCAGAATGGCACTAATTGTGTACTTTTTAAATACGATTTTAAAGTCGATCACATGACATTTCAATCCACGAAAAAAATTGATTAAATATTATTATGATCAGAAATATAACAAAAAATATATTATAATATTATACCTATGGCTCGCGGCCCAGTAGCATGCTTGTGGCCCATGGGTTGGGAACCGCTGGTGTAGATTATAAAACGGTTATACGCGGACGTATTGTGGAGTAAACATTTCTATAATGGTCTTTGTCAATGATAGAACTTTGAAAATTACGCACAGCCGCAAATACGTTTTAATCAGACGCTGTGAGTTCGTACACACTTTGTATTTGTATTTTCGTTCGCCGTTTGCAGCGAGCAAAGCGAAAATTCCCCGTCGGGCGGAATTCTCTTTGAACGCATTAAAAGATAAGTTTTAACGGCGCGCGATTACGGTTTTACGCTTGACTCTCGATCAGAACCGACTTAACAGCGGCCAAACGATTTGCAATAACCACTTTGCAATTATCGTTGAACGCGTTTACGCTCCACCAGTCGTAAAATATCGCGAAATCACGAACCCGAATCGCTAACGACCTCCGTCGACTCTCATTGACGAAGACTTAAACTCGCGACTCTTAGAGCGGCGGTACGACAAATGCAGTTTAGACTGTATTTACCTATAGTTTCGACGATACTGTAAAGGTATACTGTTCCGGTATTACGAATTACAATGCTATTATACGTATATTTCATCGACGACGCGGCGTTCTATAATCCATAACGTTATTTAGTGAATCGAGTTTGTGAAAAGAAATGAAATTTAATATTTGATATACGTTCGGCATGATTTCATTTATTGGGTCGTCCGTATTCGTATGTTGTCAGTCGATTGGAAACGTTTCGGAATTCGTATACGATATTTTAACGCGGTTTATTGTAATTTTATCGCGGTCTCATTAGTTAAGTACATAACTAGCGAACGCGCGGACGAAGCGGAAAAGACTGCGGTCGCCTCTGCCGCGAAATTTTCCGTCTCGTTATTTTTCGTATCGTTTTCGGTTTTTTTTTTTTTTAATCGAGCAACATAAAAAGAAACAAACAGTTTTACTTCGCTAAATTCACATTTTTCGTTTTTCGGTTTCAAAACAATCCGGCATGAGAAAATCGTATATTATTATTTTATCGACGAGTCGTATAAATCGGATAATTTTCGGTTCAGACGCGTGTGTGTGTGTTCATTCGCGTTATTGTTTATGACGTACACGTTTTATTGGCGTATAAAATTAGCAGGTAAAACGACGCGGTACGAACTTATCGGGCGGAGCCGATGCAAGAATATCGGGTATAATGTTTGTAGAGGAAACGATTTTTTTTTTGATTTTTTATTTACGTTCGTAAATCAAATTCCGAAAAACACACTTTTGTGTACGCGGTACGTTTCGTACAAAGCGCCCGGCGCGGCAATATCGAGTTAATAAAACACTCAACATTGCATACTGCACGGCGAGTTTACGTTCAATCAATGGTCGAACGTAAATCAAGCGAATTTTATGCGCCGGCAAATATTCCAGACGAACAGCAGTAAAACAGTTACGATTTAATAATTTGAGATTTGTTGAAAAACTATAAATTTATAGCAGCTTAAGTTGTCGCGCGGTAAGAGAGAGGGTGAGAGAGAGAAGACACCATAAAATAATGGATACAGTTGAGCGCAGTGCTACTATATTATAAAAGCGTAAACACGTTCGGATCAATAAATTACTTCCGAGTAAACTCGGCGCAGTATTTTTCGGAAAGCTCGAATTCCATACTTTTGTGAGTTATGAGTGTGTTCATAATTATTTATCTTTAGTCTTTACAACGTGCTCTTATTGTTCGGGGCGAATTCATAGAATTGTTTGAAACAATAACTCACACCGAATATAACACTATAATAACACGATATGATACAAAAACAGAATATAATTGTTATTGTGTTTTTTTTTTGGTACGAATGTTGTGTAGAGCCGAAAGAACTTTCCACACGCGATAATACGAAACAATATAATAATACGTTCAACGTTTTAATGGTACGTTTTACTTTGACGTTATAAAACAGGTTGAAAAATTGAATAATTTCATCAAATTAGTGTTTTGTTTTTGTTGTGTTTTTTTTTTTTTTTCAACGCGTAACCCGAAAATATTATAACAGTCAAAATACCCCGAGGTAAAAATTAAAAAAAAAAAATAATAGAGTTTCCTTTAATTTATAAAATATTTAACAAAACTAGATCGTGTAGGTACTATATAATCACTAAGTAATATTACATTTTAATATAAAAATTATGTACAAGTATGCGTTAGACTGTATTTAATGTATACATATTATTATACAACACGTTTAACCACATCTCTGGAGATAATTTACCTGGAGGGAAGGGGTGAAATATCACTGGAGTAAATATTATCGGTTACGCCGGTCGCGCGTAATATTATAGATTATATAGAACACATTATTGTAATACCGGTGAAAACAGCTCATCGATTGACGTACTGTTTTTCGTCTATTGCTCGTTTTTTTTTTTTACGTGTAAGAGTTCTAAACACTGCCATAACGAGTATAGTACAACAGAATAAATTGTTGTATCAATCAGAAAAAAAAAACCAACGTGTTGTCGAGCAACGTTTTTTTACGTATACTTAGGACGAGTATGTGAACATGTATTTATCTTGACTAGGCTGATTATTATCTGATAGGACACTCATTCTAGCCTAAACACGTATATTTTTTTAACGAAAAATATTGTTAAATTTTCTTTTCGTCTCTTCGTATACCCGAAAACATTTCTGTTCTTTTTCATCTCGTTCGATAAAATATAAATAAAATATTAACTTTAATAATATTACTGGTAGCTAAAAAATATAACATGACAACAGCGAACAATCGGTGCGTTTAATACACAAAGGTATTGAGATATACCTACATAAAGACCTAAAGATATGCTCATACAGTGGAATTCAAAGAGGTAATATATTCATTTCATTTTAAATTCAAAACATTCACATTAAAAACACTTTCACTTGGGATATAATTCTAGAAGCTATTGTTCTAATTTAAATATTTCCTTCTTTTTTGGTGATTCAAATACTTTTAGTTTTGATTTTGAGATATTTTCCCAGCTAGAGCCACCTTTAAATGTTTATTTTCAATATCAAAATATAAAACTTTTATAGGCTTTAAATAAATGTTTCCTTTTAATAAAGATCATAAAAATTTAATTCCACTGTTAGTTTTTAATATTGATTGTTTATAATAATATATATATATTATCGTGAATTTAAACGCCAATTAAATTTATTCCCAAAAGCTCTAAAAACAACGTGTTTCACTAACAAGTTCGTTTCGTATACATCATGGGATTAAAAACAAAAATTTTATTTTGTACTTTTGTTTTGTTTTCAAATTTAATTTTTCAAAATAAGTACACCGAAAGTATACGAATAATTGCGTTTTCCTTTTTTTCGACAGCGTTACACCGAAAAAATGAACGGGGCATTGCTCTCTTAAATACTCGTAGGGGGACCGAAGTCGTCCTCCCCGGCTTCACCCCCCTCCCTAAGTTAACGCCCGTGCGTGCGCGCTATTAATTTTCGCTCCTCTCGTCCCCGATATAATATAATAAATTAATAAATATAATATACTCGTATTGTGTATAATGAGACGAATAATCGAGTGCTCGTTTCACTCCTCGAAAACGGTTTTTATAGTTTTACAACTGCTCACCACTATATTCTATTATATATACACAATATTATATACGTTTACTTATATATATATATTTAGTACTTATATAACTTTTCGTAAGAGAGTTCGCCCTTAGTATAAAAAAAAAATAAAAAAAATATGCCGACGAAATAATAATATACGATGTTATAATGTTTATATACGGTCGTAAAAATCGTACGTTTTTAGAGTATATTATTGGTAGCACGCGGTAATTTCGACCGTGCGTGAAACGACGGCCGTTCGCCGACAAATAACGCGCCTCGGACAGGACCTGTTTCGACGATTTTGCAAAAACGCGCGCCGCCACCGTTCCTGGAAAACCGTGTGCGTTTCGGCTCGGGCCCCGATCCGACGGACGATCGCTGATGTGCGGCAAATTTATTGGCCATTAATTGTTTGTTTTAACGAATTTTTTTTATTTTGGTTCGTCCGTAATAATAATAATAATAATAATAAAAAAAAAACAACAACACTTAAACATCGATTCCGGGCAGTGTCGCGCGCTCGTTCGACATAATGTCATACGTACACCGTACGCGCAGTCGTCGTTCGTATGCGAAACCGGCCTGAGCGACCGTGGTTTTCCGGCTCGGATATAATAACGACGCGTCTAGAGCTGTTGAAATAATATTCTGAATTCGCGAGGTTTTGTTTTCGGATTATTTATTTCAGATAAATATTTCCCCCGTCCAAATACGTTTTATATCAAGATGAATAATATTATCGATCAAATCTATTTGTTTGTTTTTTTTTTAATCGATGAAAAATTACCAGAACTGTCCAAACAAAAATTTAAAAAAAAATGTTTATACTTTGTTTTTTCTATAACGTAATTGATAGTAATTTCAAAAGGTTTCAATTTTCGTTTCTTAATTTCATAGTTTTATTATGTCAATAGTGATACTTATAACACGTGACATACACACAATGTTTTTCGAGATTTTTACGTTATCCGGTCTCGATTACACTGGTCGTGTACTCGTCGAATTTGTATTTTCATTTCTATAACATATTAACAGTCGTAAAGATAAAATTTTCATTTCAAAAATTTACACTCGTGTAAGATATCCCTCGGAAAAAGAATTCACCAATAAAAATATAAAGTCTAAATGTACTAATGTTTTTGTACATTTTAAACGATTCACTCTGGAACATGAACTTAGCTCTACAGCTCGTAGAAAAACAAAAAAAAAACACACAAAACATTTAGTAGGTATCCACTAGAATCCTATTATCATTTAATCTCTCGTCCAAACGAATTCCAGGTAACTCGCCAAGGGGTCTTAAAAGGAACTGGTACCAGAGATCTACTCTCTCCTTGAAACATATATTATTCACCACCCTCGGGGTGCCGCCAATGGACGACTTCTCCATTTCTGCCCGTAATTCACTTATTGTAGACACATTTTTGATTTTTAATTGGTAGTTAATAACAATAATAACGATAATAAATTGTCAGAATGTAATAAAGTGTTACTCTCATTATGTTATGAGAATAAACGCCTACATACGCACTGGGGTAAATAATAAAAATTACTTACTCGTCGCCCGTGCCGGCCATAAACGAGTTATAAAGTTAAAATCAAATTAATTTTAACTTTTCATTTCACTTTCTAGTATTTCATTTTTAACTATAAAAGAAGTAGTAAATGTTTTTCTCGATGGTTTTTATTGTTTTCATTTGCCTATTGGTTTTTTTTAAAGGGATAAAAATAACTCATTAACTTTAGACGGGCAGTTAATTGCCCAATGTTTGATTTTTATTCGAATCTTGATCGAAAAAAAATAAATTTAACTACAATCCGTAGAAGATTGGTCAATACCACTTCCGTTGACTCGAGCCCAGTTGGACAAATGTCGAACATTGACTTTCCCAGTCAATGATCCTGTAGAGTGTCGTCCCCTCGTTCCATCGCGTCACTCGGAGACCTACGTCTGACGCTGGCGGCGACGAATAATATCAAAAACAAAACGAAACAAAACACAAATCCTCGACGAATTGAAAATAACTGCAACGACGATGTCCGCGTCGGGTGATTCGCGGCGGCCGAGCCGCGGCCCACCGTGCTATCCACGCTATCTGCGTATAATAAAATACCTATTCCCGTTTCAAACAACATAAATATCGTCGGAAATCGAATTTTTATACATTTACTCGACTACTACCGCCGCGCTGCTGACGATCAGCTGCCCGCCACTTTATTCCGTCGCCGCCGCCGCCGTGTTTCGTGCTGTTGGCGTCGGATAGGAAGCGATAATACGTAATATTAATATACCTACTATTTGGCATGTTGTAGCGTTCGACCGACCGCCGCGCGAGTCGGATCATTTCTCTCTCCCTCTCTCCGTATAAATGTACATATTTAATGACCGCCGTCGAATTTAATTTGAATTTTATCGATGTTGCTCCTCATTAGCTCGTCGGCCGACGACGACGAAGACGTTACCTCTTCATTTATACGCGGATGATACAATATTTATAACGCCGGCGAGTCAAGGACCTCCTCGACCAGACAGCACTACAGATCGATAAAGCCTCCTTAGAAAAAGACGAATGAAGAAAAAAAAAGAAGAAGCAATATCGTAAATAACACGCGGACGAACCCGCTGCACTCGTGTTTGGCCGAGAAACAACGCGATGCCTATTATAATGCGCTTTCGCAATGAAATACACGCGCGATACACTAGGAGTTGTGTAACACATCACGTACAACGTTAAAACAGTGTTATTATTATCACTATTATTTATTATTATTATTATATCGCGTACGAGTCGGGCAGACGAACGTTTTATTCGTGAAAAGGACAAATCTCAAAATCACATTACGACGAGCAGTCGTTGTTGTTAATCATATACGACCGGCTTCTCTCTGTCTATCATTATTGTTATTATTTTTACGTATTTTAAACATATCATACGAATATGCCCGTATCTCCGGGTGGAATTGAGTCGAATCTTTTTTTAAAAAGAATCATAATAACACTACAGCAACGTCGGTAAAACATCGTGTTTCCCGGAATACCTATTTAAAGTATAGCATGCACCGAAGCATCGTTGAAAATGTTGTCCAATCGTACGCCTAAAAAGTGTAGTTTCGAATTTCTAATTTAAAACGTATGTTTATTTAATGTTAAAATTGCAAAACAAACAAATAGGCACCAGAAAAACGACATTATTTTCATCATCTGTATTATGTTAATCTTTGTTGAGCCCATCGTTATCGGCTCCAAAAATGTCATAGTGTCATTTTGATATTTAATCGATAAGATTTGTTGTAAAATTAAAATTATTACTACAAATCTGCCGTAGTAAAAACATTTAATGGACATTAACGACGAGTGTTTATAATAATATTATGTCACGTCGTACTATTGTTCTCGTTATAATGTGGAATTGTACACTTGAAGAGTTGCGTCGCGGACTAGTTCAAAGTTACGAATATTCGATTCGATTTTCAATTAAACTTCTTACGAACCACCGCGGCCATTGTTATTTAGTTACGGTCGTAATGTCAATACACTAGTTGTGTTCATAAATTGCTGCACCAGTCGAGATAATTGAAACGTCGGTGCGTCGAAAATAAATTGTATCCAAACGTTGCGACCAAAGACGACGAAGACAACAATAATAATAATATTAAACACAATGATGATTCTTTGCAAAAACGAAAACGAACATTTCGCGTATAATCGAGACTTTTTTCCACTTCCAGTATACATACTTTTGTACACAGGTCCGTACCTACAGGAGTGCGTTTCGTATGCATATTTTTTTAAAGCATCGGGTAAATACGTAGTGGAAATAAACCTAAAGAAATTCGTTTGTTCGCCGACGACGTGAAACGTGTTTTCGACCTGTCTTCACGGGCGGGCCAATCTAGAGTTTATCATATGTTATGAGCTGGGAATTAATCGATCTAAAATGCCCAAAAGAAAACGACTCAACGCCCTAAAATTGTATAAGTAATAAACTCAAAAAATGCACTGAAATTTAAAAAAAAAATGAATTGATGATTGGCGGCTGGACGGTATAAATTTTCCGAGGTACTTCGGTACGTTTAGAAAAACAATTATTTTCTTAAAACGTATACAACCACTACAAGTCCTGGACTATCCTTAGCACCCTTCTAGTGGCACTTATGCTCCTCTGCCCACGAGGAGGTACCTGTGTACGTCCGAGCCAGGCGGACGACAAGCGAAACGCGGACCAATTCTTCTCGCGATCGTCGAAATCGGGCGGCGGCGAAGGTTTTATTTTTATTTATGCGGACGGGCAAGACATCCAACAACAATGAAAAATATATAAACGGTTAGAAATACATTCGTAAACAATCTACATAATATTATACAGACGGAGAAGAGACGATTTGATATTCAATTCCGAAGGAATAGGTGCGCGGGGGCGGGCGCCGTCGGCATACGAGGTGTTGGAAATATCGTATTATTATTATTATTACTACGGGTCAGGATAGATTTCCTGTTTGCACCTGCAGCACGGCGTGTGTGTTTAGAGATCTCGTTAGCGGATCGACAAATCGCGCGTGCGTGCGCGTTCGTGTACATACATATTATACGTGTTAAGCCCGCGCGGACAAACGAGATTTACAACAATTATTGTTATTATCGTCGTCGTCGATGTGTGTGTATGCGTATAGTTTACAACTAGTCCGACACCCGTTAATTCACACCTTAACGCCTATGACTAATAAAAACACCGCCGCCGTGTTATATTATCGCGCCGAGCAACACACCTCCTACACAAACGTCTGTCGAGGAAAACAACGATAATTATTATCATCCACTCTCTGGTCCGTCTCTGCAGATCGTCTCTCGGTATGTATAACAACTACACGTAGTAGTCGGCGTATACGATATTAGTATATTATTATATCATATACTCGCGCCGCGCCGCCGCCGTATCTCCGAGGCGACGATAATGATCGTGGTGTGGTTTTTTGTTAATCCGGCAACCTCTCTTATTATTTTCCTATTATTTTATACGCGCGGCTGGTTTTCACACCTCCGCCGACACCGCGCGTGTAACGTGTAAAATACACATAAATATTATAACACACACACACACACACACGCCTAACCTATGCGTCTCTCGCGCGTAATAATAAATAATAATAATCGTATTTAGAGGCTGGGGCCAGTTTTCGGGTGTGTAATTGCGTGTGGAACGTCCGAGCGGCGCGGCGCGGTCGTATCCCCGACAACAATATTATTATACACTCGGCGTCGTCTCGTCCTGTGTTTACCCGCTCGTCTATTTTAATAGGAGCTCCCGAAACGATGTTATGTGCCGCGGATCGCCGCGTCTCCTCTCGTCCTTCTCGCGCCGACTCGTCTCGACCTGTCCCCGCTGCCCCCTCCTCCCGCGTACGATGTCGTACGCACGTAATAAAGGTATACACGGGGCGGCCGATTAAAAGCAAAAAAAAAAAAAAAATTAAACACGACAATAATTACGGGGGCCGAAGTCGTAAAATCGTGTAACGACAACACCTCGGCGCGCTGCATTTTCGATCCGTTGCATATCATTATCATACCGCGCCGGTTATTCGTGTGTGTTATTATAATAACAATATTATGTTCGGGAATCGTTAACGTTTTCTGGGTCGCGAAACCGTCAGGTGTTTTAACGGAATCTTTTGTTACCTAGGTGATAATAACACCGATAGTAAGAGTAACATGACTCGAGGCTCGAGGGTACGACAACAATATACTATATATAATATAATCAAACAAGTCTTTAATTTTTTAACCATCTGAGAAGACCAGAAGGATTATAACTGCCCCTCTTTCTTTTGAAAATTTAAAAAGGAAATGTTCTTTTGATTTTTTATTAAATCGATCATTTATATTGACTCTGCCGAAACTTGAGATTTTTTCGCGAGTATTACGTAATTAATTAGTATTGCCGTTAGTTAGTCATGTCGTATAGAAATGATGGCCGACTATATAATACAGAAGTCATTATTGATTTGTTTTATTTATTTACCCGCTGAAAATTCAGTAGATTTCAATCTTTAAACGTTCTTATTAGTTTTTTTTTACCATTTATTAAAATACATAATAATAAATGAAATTTGAAATCCAATACTGCCGGCAATCGATTATAATTTTTACGAGTAGACGTTTTCATTGAAACCGTTGCGGACACGAAAAGTCTCGATTTTTCGATTTTTACACGCGCATAACATGAATAATATTAACAATAATAAAATCACGTGATGCGTTCGAGAGAGACAATCGTATCAGATGATACACTTCGTATAATCGTATATACGTATACAATATCGACCTTCGTTATAGGAATATGCTTCTTTTTATTTTCGTTTTTTTTTTTCTTCTCCGTTTCAAACGTCGTATGCAAATGGTTTGGACGAAACGACGAACGAAGGTCGGTCCCGGCAGCGTCTAACCGGCTTTGTTTTTTCAAATATATTTTCAATCCCTCGCCGGTCGCTAATAGCTGCGGGCACGACTGTACAGTCTCTAAATACGTACGCGATAAAACATATTTCAAATTACTATACGCGAACGCGAGACGGTAATAGGTCGCAAATATTTATTATACAAACAAAATGCCATGGGAAGCCCGTCCGCCGCGATTTACATACTAAATTATATTAAAAATACATTCTACGCGATATGCGCGCGCTCCTAACTATTTATTAATGTAAATACGTTTTGATATTTTCCAAAGGTTTTCGAGAAAAGTTTCGTCTTTTATTATTGCACGAGTACAGGATATCGAGGTTAAGTGTGTAAGATATAAAACGAGTGAAAACCATAAAAAAAGAGCGCGTTTTCTCGCAGACGAAATACTTTTTATTACAGCTTTAAATTACGCAATACAAAAAAAAAAAAATGTTTAAAAATATATATATGTATATATATATTGTACATGAGTACATAATATACGTATACCGCGCGTATAAAATTAAATAAATATTGAAAGTGAAAAATAGAACGCCGAAGAAAAGCGTGACATTAATTGCGTTATTTATTGTTGGATTTGTATAAAAGTGTATACAGTAATTTATTTCGAACTGATGTCAAACGCGATTATTTACTGTACTTTTTATATAATGTCCTTAAGTGGTTTCGCAGATAGAAACGAAAGCTGCTTTTGTTGTACACAATTTGTTAAAGTATTTTATCAACGCTATTCTTTATTGTGAAGTGTAATTTACAACTTTTATGCGTTCTGAACTTTCTTCGGAAACCTTATACAAATTGCCTTTTTTCTCTCGTACATTTTTTTCCGATAAACTTTTACGCGCGGCAGTAAATAACATTAAATACACCGATAAAAACCGAATTCGGTTATTATATCGAATAAAAAATGAATACATTTTCGTCGGAGCACATTAAAAAAAAAAACCAAAAATGTAATAAAATAATAACGTCGGTTATTTGTTTTTTTTTTTTTTATCGAGAATAATAATTATTCGAGTTGGTATTTTTCACGGCGCGGCGGCGGCGCGCGTTTAACAAAAACGAGAATCGTTTTACGCGTCGGTAAAATTAATTTTTACAACGCCGCGCCGTCGTCATATCGCTCGTTTCGACATACGATATACCTATTAAACATAAATTAAGCCCGAAAGCGACGGACGCGAACTTGCCGTAAAGTGTGTACACTAGGGTGGCCCTTAAAAATAAATATTTTAATTTTTTTTTGCGGCACCCATTCATTTTTCTTTAATACCTATAATAAAATACGAATCCCAAAATTTTAAATCAATCGTTCAATTTCAAGCCACCGGGCACTTGAAGTAGTTTTATTATTTTTTTATGGAAAAACCTCAACACTGTACTATAACTTTCTTTTTTTTTCAACCAAAATCATCAAACTCCAAGTTTCGGACACTGTACACACATGCGACTATTGTCGAACGTTCCGTTTTACCTCGACGTGCAAACAATTCGATCGATTTACATATTATGGTACGTTCGAGCGTTATTTTTATAAAGAACAATAAAAAACCAGTCGGCATAACGTAATATGTTGTAATGTACACGGCAACGATTCGTATGCGCATACAAAACTCCGCGATGTTTTAAATCCTTTTTTTTTTTTCTTCAACAACACTCCGGTCATTATCCGCGCGATCGAATCGATTTCGTTATAAAATATCGAGCGTCGCGGTAGGCGCCGCCGTCCGTATTATTATTCAAATCGATGCGAAATCCCGTCCACACGCTCGACGATAACGCGCGAAATAAATGCGAAACGCGTTAATTTGTCGCACGACAACGATCTACACGAATATACAATTTACCGGTAATTAAATGCGTACCTTTCAAACGTGAATTTATAGCATTCCGAATAATACGTCGCGCGCGCCGCCGTTTTCATTATTTCAACGCGCCTCTATATTATATTCTATACTCGTTTTAAAATAACAGGTCGCCGCCGATTAATATTATTGTAACGCCGCCGCCGCCGCCGCACGACGTTTTGTTTTCGGACGTCCGTCCGACCGACCGAACCACCGATTTTTACCATTAAGGTGCTTGTCGCCTTCGCACGTTCACATTATTTATCAACGCGTCGGGTTTGATTTTTTCCATAGGCGTAAGCTGCAGGTGGTCGAAAATACTGGCTCTGCCTCCCCGAGTTATACGTGAATATATTTTGAATAAAACTAGTCGAACTCAACGTTTGTGTTTTGAACGACAAACCGTATAACGGGCGATATTTTACCATTACAAAATGTCACGAAACGATATGATTTCAAGTATTTTCTCGACGAAAACGATTCAAATTCAAAAATCACTTTAAAAACAATAGGCGGGTACACGTAGATAGAATATTTGTTCGAGTACGTTTCGCCTCTTGACTGACAATCAACATAAGACTACGAATAATCGATACAAGACGTGATTCGTAGTTCTACCGTCATCTATCTACCGTCTTTGAAATGTTTGAGCCTCAAGCCTGCACATTTAACACAACTAAACGTTATACCTATGATGTCGATGACTTTTGAATTTTTATTTTTCTTTAATCATTACACAACACCAATGCAGCTAATAACTCGTTTTCACGCATTATAAATTCAGATATATATACTGTATTTTCCGTAACGCGTTTTTAATCCTAAATATATATTTTTGTTTTGTTTTTAACGATATTCATCGTTTTTCGTAATTTTTATACATTTTACGTCCGTAAATTTTAGTCTTCTAAGAAAATGTTTACGTTTATCATATCATAAAGGGAATAGGGTTTTTATTGTGATTATTAGATTTACCGCATACAGTTGTTTCTCGCTTGTCAAAGTTATCACACTAATATTATATAATATTATATTCAAATAGAACCGCGAAATCCGACGAATAAGATTAAATTATTATTTGACGTATAAATTATAAAAAAAACTATAATCAGTGGTGAACTATAATCATTTGGAATTCAAAAATACAACGATTGAACAATAAAAATGCGTTCAAATATATTAATTAATAATTTTTTTATAATTTTTCGAGGGCATTTTTCATAGCGTTATGTCATAAAACCATGTTTTTTTTGGTACTCTCTTTGGTTCAATCTTTTATTTAATTCGTTCCATCTCTAATAATAACATTTAGTATGATAGTAAAACCGATAATTTAGAGGTAATAAATATATTCACACGGAAATCTCGTCGATAAATTCGTTTTCGACAAATATTTAGATACCGAGTACTTTTTTCATCTTCCGGTAATTTAGTTATACCGTCATTAATTAAATCTTTAACCGTAATCACTAACAAACTTTTACTGACGAAAAATCGTTAACATAAAAAACCCTCGAACAACGTATACAAAAATGTTTAAAAAAAAAAAATGATAAAAGAAGATATTATATTGATTAATATTAACAACCGTGCGCGTTGCGGGAGAGTGAGCGTTAATTATGCTCTAGTTTTATTTTTTTTTCGTTCATTCCGGAACAAGAGAATAACACTGACAAGTTATCTGTCTTGCGTAAGAATACGATGCCAGAGTGCTTTTTGTGAGATAATTTTTGACATTTCTCGCAACAACAACACATCGGCTACAAAGCAGTTTATGTTAACGAGCGCGTCGAGAAGTATAATGTTGTGCGCGCGCATTAATCATAAACAACAACTCCCGCCGTGTGCGCGGCGTCAAAAAAAAAAAAAACCAAATTAACGTTTTTCGAATATTTTTTTTCCAACAACCATTAAATCCACATCAAGACCGTCGAGCGTTGTTGTAACGAAATTCGTCGTTTTACGCTTGTGAATTTATACCGTTTTGTTGAGTGAAACACTCGAACGTGAGGAAATGCAGCACCTATACTTACTCGTCTCGTGCTATATGCTATTTACGTCACACAAACACGGGCGGCGACTTGAAGGTGCTCCGGCAACTCCGGTCCAAAAACAACTAACTCGCCAATAAGATCGAAAAAGCGATTTCTATTTCCCGCTCGGCACGGAGGTTTTATCGGAAAACAAATCGTTCGCGTCCATAAGTCACCGATAGTTGAATACATTTAATTTTCAGACACTCCGAGAAGTCCTCATCAAACAACGTATAAAGAAACACAACCGTATTCTTAATATGGCGTTAGGTCCATAAATAAAAAAACGTATTCCTGGTGATAGTGATTATTCTAATGCAAATTATTATTTATTATCATTTATATTGTTGAAAAATTTAACCCAGGCATTCTTTTTAGTATTTAATGTTAATTTTTGCGTATTTAGTGATATATGGATCATTGAAATCCTGTCTCTAGTCGTGACCTCATAATACTCATCAAAATTATACGCCATACCGTGTTCGAACGTCTAACTTTATCGTAGTTTGCGACGAATCCGATACTTTCAAAACATAATATATCATGACGACTGTTCTAGATAAAAGTCCTGCTTACGGTTTTTGAAACCCCAGTCTAAACGCAAAGTCGTCGCACTCAGATTCAGGATCATATTGGACCCGATCATAAGTCGATTACAAAATTGAAATTTCGCTTTTTATATTTTACGTGTTTTTTTTTTTTTTTATTTTCATTTGACGGCGTCGTACCAGAATCGCCGCGGTATACGACCGGCGATCGTCCGGACGGTCGAAAACCCTCGATAAACCGTGTATTTTATGATTTTTCCATTCACGACGGCAGCGTTTGAATAATGTATTTCTTTTTTACGCTAATGTCGCATAACGACGCGCGTCCGACGAACGCGCGCGAGACTCAAAAACCCACAGCGGCGTATCGAATGCGATTGCCGACGACCACGGTATACACACCAGTCATTCGGCTGACCGGTGACGACGAGATGTCTGAAGTCGATAGCCGGGAAATAATCGTCGCGTATATGTTTATTTATTTTTTTTAATTTTCGGCTAATTACAATAATTCCGCAGTAAACGGTCGGCCGCGCGCACTGCCGTCAGCAGGCCCCGTGCCAAATTAAGACGGCCGAATTAAGTCATAATGATCGAATTGCATTTAAAACGTTTCGAAAACGTCTTAATCGATCGGCCGATACGACGAGACGAGAGAGACAGAAAAAACACAAACACACGTGTGCGCGCGACGCGATTTACGGCGTTTTCGTTGCCAGCCGTCGCGCGCGGTCTGACGCGTACCGGATTTACTCGTTTTTCGTATTTTTTTTTTTATTTTTTTCCATCCTTTTTTTCGGTCGTCCGTTCTCCGACAGAGCACGTATGATAATTAACGTTTACGCGAGCGCATTATTAGTGATGTTGTAGTCGTTGCACAACCGCGATGCGTTAAAGTAAATTTACGTCTTCATTTGTTTCCAACGTCGTCGCCGGTCCTATAATTGGGATTCGGGACGACGACGTAGACGTCGCTAATCGCACCTGGCACGGGCGGCGGTGGTGGCGTTTCCATAATTCTGCGGGTCTACGCCGCGACGTGCGCGTTCCGACGGTAATAATAATATACGTATAGCGTCGTTTATTATGCATCTGCACCAGCTGTGCACCCGCTGCTGCACCCCGTCCGGGTGTTTTGGCGGCACCGTGGTGTGCACGTGTGGTCAATCCGTGCGTTATTACTTAAGCCGCGCGGCCATTGGAAACACAATACTTTTGTCCGTTTCGAGTACCTGCAACGAATACGTCCACTCGAGCCGACGGTTTCGACAGGGCTCATTATTTTATGACGTCGGAAAAAAAAAAAAAACAACAACAACCAGAAACAGTGTCTGCAGTGGTCTGGCGTTTTTGTGCGAACGAGCGGGAGACCCGGCGCGACTTTTTTCTAAACGCTTTTACACGAAATGAAAATAACGTGTGGTCGATTATGTCTCGGAGAGAGCTCGAACGGATATTGATTTTTATTTTATAAGAAATCGCGAAAGAGAAGAAACGGCACCGACAATCTGGCGGCAGATCGTTCGAGTAATAAAATTATTTTTTCAAAACATTTAATTTCTTTTACACTCCAATGGCGATGAGATTATTTTGAACTTATCAAATAGATGTATTGATATCGATCGCGCAACCCTACGTCGAAAACGTGTATTGTTTCGATGTGAAAACGAGTTGCAACTCGCCAGAATAACCGACGCTTTTTAGACCGACTCGTGCGTTTTTTCGGCTCGGCGAGAATTTTTTTTATTTTATAACGCGCAAACGAACGCCGACCGTCAGCCAGACGGTCGGAAGAATATCGCTTGGGCCAAGAGCTCGTGACTAGAACGCAACGGTATAAAAACGCCGCGATTTCAATACACGACGGCTATTATTGAATAGAATATTTTCGCCAATAACGCGTCGCGCGTACGTATTGTGTCGTATTCGTCCCTATAACTTATGTGGTGCGCGTGCATAGCGGAGTCTGCGGCGCGGAATTTTTCGACGAGGGTGGCGCGGCGCGACGATATTCGATTGTTCGGCGCACCGCATCGAAAACGACGACAATATAATAATAAAAACCGCAACAACACGCGTACAAACTGGGGGGTAGCGCGCATAGTGCACGTGCAGGCGTGCACTGCACTACGTGTAAAATAATATAAAAATTGATTTTTCAAACTGCACACCGCCCCCGCGACGGGCGCAGACGAGGGGGAGCGCGCATATTGTCACGGGCAGACGTCTAACGTTATTTATGGCCTAGCGCGCATATTTTCCCGCACACAATAATATAAGAAAAACGTTTTGAATAGCAAATAATAATATTATATTATACGTATACATAATACGTATATATACGAGTATATGGTATATAGTATATATACTATATACATATATATATACGCGTCCCGCGAGGCCAGGTGCGTAGGAAAAATGGTTATCGAAGTAAGCTCGCAGGCGAATTCGTCGTCCTCCCTGCGTCCCTCCCTTCCACGCACACGTGCGATCGTATAAGATTTAGTGACTCGAAATATCCTACGAACCAACGTATCATCATAACGGTAATATATTGCAGTTTTCCATTCTTTCTGTTTTCATTATTATTATTGTTATTTTGAAATTCGTTTATTTCGATTGTTTCGATATCCTTGATGTTTTTACAGGGTCGCGATGCAACGACTTACAACACGAGGCTCGTCCAACTTAAGGACGAGGCCGAAAATATTTAATACGACACTATGCGGGCCGCACAGAAGAACTTTATACATTTTTTTATAATTATCATCAATTTCATTAATAATCAATTCACGATTGTTAAATTATTTTCAACCATTCATTAGGTATCCGCGAATAACACTACATTTAATCAATCGTATGTTAGATATATTATCTATCATAAAAAAAATAATTTAATATGATTTAAGGGCATTATATTATACGCGATTATCATTTGTTAACCAAACCGACTGTTGGTTTTTGATTTCATCGCTGTCGCGTGACAGGAAGTACACATTATTTCAACTCTTTTCAACTCTAACGATCCGTTATCGTCTTGTCACGATCGAAGGGATTATAACAATAATAGTCAACAATAGCCTCGTAAGTCATCAGATACAAGTAGGTATACGAATAATTGGTAAACATTTAATACGTAACATTTACGTAATTATGAAAATAATGACGACGACGATGATGTAACAATTATTGTATAATAATTGTGTAACAATAGTAATGGTAATAACAATAAGTGTGTTTGCGTGGAATCGGAAGGAGTGAAAGTTTACGTAAATCCAATTCTGCGCGGCCAATGAAAGCCAAGCCGATCGACAAATAACAGTCGTGCTGCGCGCGCAACTCAACGAATGCCGACGAACGACGCGTGAAAGTTCAAATGCACGCGAGCGATCAGTCTAGTGTCGAGAGCGGTTCAGAAAGCTCTTCTCCGTTTTAAATATTTCAGTTATTATTTTTCTCCGTAATAGTCTCGTTACTCGTTTCGTTAACGACAAATCAAACTTTTAATCTTGATTTTAAATAATCTAAACTTTTGATTTCAATTTTTTTTTATCGAGTGGCATCTGTTATTTTATTTCACGAACCTATTAGTCGACGCGCTCGAATTGTAAATGCACACGAACACCTCAGCAGAAACCACCACCCACCGGGAGGCCGTAAGTAGTACCGATTATTTATGTATTTACTAGGTCTTTATTAGGTTTATTATTATGTATCTATTTTTTATGATTCATACAATCACTACCCATAAAATCAATAATAACGATTTATTATTGTAAAATTATTAAAAAATTATTTGATTCTGACGTATCGATTTTCTCATTATTTTAAACGTAAATATTTTAAATATTAAAAACAAAATTTTTCAATACGTATTTCTATACATTTATATTTATTACGTCTGCAGCTTCGGTACCTGAAAAATTATTAATTATCGATTTGTTATGCGACGACGAGTAAATAATACCGGGGACGGTCAATCTACGGTTAAAACAAGTACGCACAGCGTTTCCCGTCGCGTTTCGATTGCCATATACCACCCCATACGTGTGCGGCCGCGTTTTCATGTAAAAACACGACAAATCGCAACACCGTCTGTAATATAATTCTAATTTCTATTTTATACATACTTCTCGTGCGTTCCAGAAAATCGAAAATTTTTTTACATTTTTAGCGGAAAATAAAATTAAGTATCACACCGGACGTTTATAAAAATCAACTATAAATATTGGAATTTTTCTAAAAAAAAAAAAAAACAAAAACAAATAAATAATCCATAATAGTATGTGGTGCCGATATTGATTCGATTTCAATCGATATCAAATTCACGCCAATAACCAGTAAACACGGACTTTTTTTTTTCCCCCGAAATTATAATATTTTAATCGTCGCGCGGTTAAAAAAAAAAAAAACAACGTTTTTATAACGAAAAATCCCAGCTCCTGGGAACTGGCTACTAGGTACTTTAAATATGTATTCACCTCGGCGTGTTTAGGGGTTTCCCTTGACCCGCGTCTATAATATATTGGAAATTAAAACGTAAATTTTAATAACCTGTAGTTTGAAACGTAATTTTCTTCTTTCTTTTTACTCGTGTAACGTCTGTTTTTACTCGCCAACGATTTGTGTTCGACTAATTTATTGGCACCGGATCCGTTTGTGTTGTGTATAAATTAATACGTATTTACTTATTCGCGATCTAAGATAACAGATAACACTATAAATATGTCGGCCCGATGACCTTCTATCGATACGAACTTTTGGGAGGACCCTATAGGAGGTATTAAAATATACATTTTTTTTTTTTTTACGATTTATTTCAAATTTTATTCATTCTCTCCGTGCGATTGAAAATAATCGAATTATTATTTATCAATAAAGTGACAATTTGCATATTACAGACGCGAGATCGGCGAAAACGCTCGGCCCGTTTAACTCTCGCGATCTCGACTTACAACAATATTATTCGGCCGTTCAATTATGCCCGTCGTCATACTCACGGTTTTCCCTCGTAATCTCGTAAGTACACGGCGCGTGTTGTGTACAGTTGACCCTGCGGGGACTACACTCGGCGTTTTCGATATAGATGTTTGTATGTGCATCACGACCGCGTACAGCGATTTCAAACGCGCGCGTGCAGCTAGCGACGACTATTGCCACCAACGAAGCAAAGTCGATTTCCGTATACGCTATAACCCTATTATTTTATGACCGACCGCGTAATTGCAGCGTCCGTTTAATAAACTCCGCCGCCGCCGCGCGCGGGTCTCTGTGCTTGCGCTAAACGTTTTTTAACAAGACACTAATTTTTCTCCCAAACGTATAACATATTATAAACACAGATGTATTTCAATTACAGCGCGCGGCTTGTTATTAGACACCGGGAGCACCGTGTAATATACGTGCGGTTAAACAACGATAAACCGGCGGTTTATATTACCGTACCGCACATCGAGTCCGTTCACGAAACGCGCGTTTAACGAGGTGCAATTTGTTTTTACCATAACATACGAGTCGTCCGGACCCCTCGCGGCGGCGACGTCGTCGGGCTACCGCCGCCGCCGCGACCGCTATCCTCCAGGACGGCTGAGTCTTGAAAAAAAACGTAAAATACCGCGGCCCTACGTCGCGTCGTCGTCGTCGGCTCCTCGAAATTCCGTTTCGATCCTCCAAAGCCAACGAGATATCGTATTATCTCGCGTAATATTTCATACGTCCATTATAGTATTATAGAGATAACGCGCTCGATTTCGTTTTGCCCGGCGGGCCGGACGAGACGGTCTGTCGTGTAATTACATCGCGAGCGAGTACCTGCAGCGCCGTCGTAGACGCCTTCCGAAAAATCTGTTTGATGTAATACACAACGGTTGTGTGTGTGTGTGTGTGGTTTTTTTCGTTTTCTCCGTGGCGCCACCCCACGACTATCTCGTGGTTTTCCAAATGGAACAAAAAATGACTAGTCTACGGCGTACGAGCACGCGAATATAATTTCGTTTTGCGTGCACTCGTTTTATCGTCATATCGCGGCGCGTACTATTAGTACTCACGGGGGGAGGGGGGTCTGTCATTTATGGATATTTTTTTCTGATTATCCGAGTTTAAAATACGAATTTGTGTTTTCAGTATTTTCCATATTTCCGTGTCATTTCTAATATTTCACGTGTTCAATCGATAACGATTAGACAGAACTTGATTATTATTATTTGAAAGCTATATGATCAATTTTTACATTCGAGTAGGTATTTGACAACAAAAAACTCCCCCGCATTTTCTTATCTAAAGTCCCGACCGTCCAAGTGTTCTTGTTGGTTTCTTTCCTCCACTCTGTCCGACCATCGCTGTCACGGTAAGACCTTTGCTCGTTTTTCTAAATTTTACTGTGTGCAGAGTTCACGGACGTATTTAATATTGTTCTACGTTTTCTTATAAAAACATCGCGGTCAGTGCTATAATATTTAACTTTATACTCAGTTTCGAAAGAGCGAATATCTTTGCAGATCCGTCGAGTGATTCGCGTATATTTTTTCACTTTCAAGCGTATTTAAATAATAAATTTACTGATGAAAATCACGTATCGACCGTTTCATACCCCGTTATAGACTTGCTTAAGTATATGCAAGAAAAAACGTAATTATACTAAATTTATCATATAGAAAAAATGTTCGCGTCGTACGTACATCGTTTGATTGTGTGAGCAGCGCGAGCGGTATTTTGCTTGTGATGACGGGGTTATATAAAAGCCGACGATTTATCGTAGGTACCTGTTCATAATATTTGACGGTTTGCAAATCACGAAAATGCAAATATCTCGCGTACGACGCGCGACACCCACAGCACATCGTTTCGTTTGTACTACGTCGTCGTCGGAAAAGAAAAACGACATCCGATACCTTCGCCGGTCATTTGCTCATACATATTTCCGAGTAGGTCGTTGTAATGGAAAACATTCGCCTACGCGGTGCCCGCGCAATGCAATTCGTATGCAGCCGTATCGACGCGACGCGTATAATGATATTTTTTTATCGGTCTCGCGCGAAAACAACGCTCTCTCGCCCGGCTCCCGCCACAGTCGTGTATACGGCGGAAAAACTTTTACAATTAAACTTCTCGCGCGGGAACACAAAACCGTTTTGGTCCGAACACATAATAATAACGATGTAAAGCTCTGCTCGGCGTAATACGCTGCACGGCGGCGGCGGCGGCGTAGCGAAAAACCGCTGTTGTTGCGAATATAATGGAACAACCGCCGCGCCGCCGCCGCGCACAACAGTGTGTTCAGCGTTCGCAAATAAATCTCACTTTCGCGAATTCAGCCGGGATTATCTGCAGAAGTTGTTCAAACATAACGTTCACTACATATAGTGTGCGTCTGAGCACAGCGCGGCAAAACAATAATACAATAATAATAATAATAATGGATAACGCGAGTGAAGCGGCCGGTACTCGTTTTCGGGAGGTTTAATGAATTTCAAAAAAGAAAAAATGATAAAATAAAATTCTGCGGCTCGGTTTTGAAATTCATTGGTAAAATTTGAATACGAAAAATTCAACGTCTTCGCCTTTTATATATAGAGATTCTAGACGACTAGGCATGTCGGTAAATATTCGAGGCTTAAATATTATTTAAATGTTTTTAACTGGAATATTATTATAACTCGTAGTCTGACACGCGATTTTTCGCATAGAATTGCTGTATTAAACGTTTTGGTCGTTTTCAAAGGAAATATTATTGATTTCATCGACATACTCGTTTCATCGAACGCTGCAGTGTTTTACGTATCGTATTTATTCGTATGATCAATTATAAGTGAAATTACGTGCGATTCCGAGCGAAAACTACCGCGCCGAGAGAATATTTCGGAACGATCGTACTTTTATCGATCCGACGAGATTGCGCGCACGTCTTTATTAAATTATATTACGTACAGATTGTGTGGGCAGCAGACGTCCCGCGAGGATTTACCGCGTTTAAAGAAGCGGCCTGGCGGGAATGATGTAATAACTCCATTACTTCACCTCATTAAATTAGCGAACCGTCGTGGGACATCCCGCGTGTTTTATAGCCGGTAAGTTTAATTACTGTAATTATTACGTACGGAGTGGCCCAACGGATTCACCTCTGTAGACGTTGTTATTATTTATTTTTTTCTCAAATCGTTTGTTTCAGTACAATTATAGTACTACGGCGGAGAGAGGTCGCGCCGAACACTCGTTTGGTCAAATTCGCACGTTCGCCCCTCGATCGATTGGGAGAAATGACTTTTGACGCTTTTTCATTTCTGTCCGTACGACTACGAAATACAGTCATTCTTCGCGATGACCAGCAGTTGTTATGGAAATTTCCAAGTATAGGTATCGAATTCGAAAACCGAACGATTGGTTAGAGAACAAAGTACGCGTAGTTGTATTGGCTGTGACGTAACAAGTAAGTAAGATGACTTTACAACAACTTTACAGTTCGTTATTGATATAGTGCGTGTGCAGACACGTAAAAACGTTAAATTAACTTGTCCACGCGGTGGTGTGCGTTTGAGAATATACTTTTTAATTATTACTCAATACATTGTATTTGTTTTTGGCCGTTGATATTTTTTTTAATTTCAAGATTTAAATCTTCACAATTGGCACGACGACGGACGCGTACACGAAAACGAATAATATATTATCTGCGCGGCACGGGCGTGACTTGAGAATCGTTTCGGGTAATGTTTCATAATATTACACTTTATTCGTTTTATTATTTCGAGATCGCACAAACATTTCAGCTCAAGTACGTTATCGACAAGTACGTTTAGTACCGACAACAAATTTTTTTCTCTTTTACTCAATTACTTTGACGCGGCGAATAATTTATACCCAAAATATTTGACGAAAATAATTTGCATTTGGTTTAAATTTTTGATTTTTATTCCCCCCGAGTGTAATTATCAATACGTAATATTTTAATCGAGTCGTTTTTTTTTTCAACGCGTTTAATGCATTCGACGTTATAACGTTATATTTTTAATGAAATCGAACGATTCCCACGACGAGCGTAAAAAAACCGAGGGGGCGTCACCATTTTAAATTGTCATAAGTAGGCAGTCATGCTCCCCTCTTTCCGCTAGTTTACTCCTACGCTATGCGGCGATAACATTCACTTCGGCGCACTAGAGTTTAATGCACACGATTCGGCGAAACGTCGAGCACAGCGTATAAGCTAGAAGAACACAATTATTATATAGCTGTCGTGTAATCTACGAATAACTGGTATTTGTTTTTTGCGGAGATTCGGTACAAATAATTACTAGGCGAAACCCCGGGGGTGGTCTGCTCCGCCGAAAGCGACCACCCCAAACCATTGGAATTTGTTTATAATATTATCTATATTCACTCGGTCTTCCTCGGTGGTCGTCCGGAAAAGGGGATGGTGGGGGAGGGAGCCATAAAAGTTTTGCAAAAATTAACAATAATAATAATAATAATTACAATAATAATTATGACGGTAAAAACGTCCGAATGAAATTAAAACATCGAGTATTCGAGCGATTATTGTAGTAGTGCGTGTGTATAATATTTGAATATACAAACGTATATACGTCATACCTCCCATACATTTATAATAAAACGGAATCTTTTAATGTAATTTACGATTCATAAATTATGATTATTTTTATTTTTTTTTAAATTCAATTAGTATAGGTAACTTCTTATTTGGATGTTTAACGATTCGACGCTGTGATATCAGAAATGAAACTGTTTAAAAGTTAATAGAATTTTTATAATGTTATTAAAAAAAAAAGAAAAAAAAGCGAAATAAAAATACATAATATCGAGTATAATGTAAAACACGTCACGTAATCACCTATTTTAAATGCATTTTTTTTTTATTCGTTCATAATATTCAATGCTATTGTAAATATATTCCGTCCGAAAATATTTTAATTGACTGAATTTTTGTTTTTTTTTTTGTTCGACCGATTCGTTTTATATACATATATAAAAAAATAAAATAAATATGTTTCGACGTCAGAAGGCTATACCTAGGGGGGGGGGGAACCGAACGTACGTGTCAATTATGTTTGAAATTTATCGATTCGATATTAATCACCTGCGCATCTATGGAATGCCAGAACGTCGACGATTACTTCACACGTTTTACTAGTCAGTAACATTAAAATACGATTCGAACGCGATACCGATTCGATATCGATATATTGTGATATTGATTGATCACTAGGTTCGTTTTTTTTTTTCTGTGATTTTTCGAACGACCGATGGACAAAGTAGTATAATATGCACACCAAGATTTAATCGTCTAAATAATTTTATCGTCGTTTAATTCGATCGATATTGATGTTATATCGAGAGTATAGTAATAATAATGTTTTTTTTTTTGATATCAGTAGATATGCAGTGGACGGGTGTGTGAACACGTCGAAAAAAAAAAAATCAACAAATGAACCGTCGCATTTATATTCAAATTATTGACATGTCCTCGGTCGCACTCAAAGTCGATTCGAATGTTTCGATAGGAAGTCGACTAATTGAAAAGCCTATAGTTCGCTCGCAGTAATACACGCGGATTTGACTTTATTGAATAACCAAAGAGGGTAATAAATTGTTAATTGAATTCAAAGTTTCTATATTACACACACACACACACACACACATATATATATATATATATACATATACGTACATTGTATATAATACAGCGTTAGGTATATTATTCAAAATGACAAAGACTCAGGCGAGTTTTGAACGACTCGAACTTTGACGCGTAAACGTTATCGATCATTCGTTATTATTATAATATACGGTTTTCGACTTCGAGACCGCATTCAAAGCAGTCGACAATTCGACATTATACTATATATATAATACAACTGAGCTTTGTGAAATATTCTTAAACCTCAAGATAATCCTTATCCTTAAAATTATGCGTTCGTATGGTAATTATTCGACTATATTATGTTTCATGTTACGGGGTCCAAATGAAGAAACTTTCATTGTAAACACTGACGTGGCCGAATTTACAACGCCTCGCACCGAAAGTCCCAAGCGAACAAAACATCATACGATATGTTTACTTTGTTGAACACTTATTGAAACGTATTATATTCAAAAACATTTTACTGTAAGTATAGAGAATATTAAAGATTTATACTAAAATAGCTATTTATAACTGAAGTGTAGCGTTTATGACTTGTAACGAATATATTTTCATCATAGACATTTCTTTTCTTTGGCGAAAATATCTAAACTTGGGAAATTAACAGATTTTTTTTATATTTTTTATCGATACAAATGCAATTTAACATTATAAAAAGAGATAGAAATACGAGTACGAGTGGTGTCCAATGAAATAGCTGTAATATTTATGAAAAAAAGATAGGATTTGGAATGCTTTTAAGTACGGGAAAATTATGAGAATATATTATCTAACCGAATATTATCACAGGCGATTACGCTTGTTGCGCCGCGCGGCGACGGACCGTCGACTTCGGGGTGGTCCTGTTGGCTACGGGGTGGGTGGAAACCAGGTATGTTGTTGGCCTCTGCGAATTGGGTTAAACGACCGTAACAAACACGTGATACGATTATGATGATAATGACGACGATAATGTCGAATAATAATCGCGCGGATCGTTTCGTAAAATCCCGCGCGGTCGTTTAAAACTCGCAGGTGAACAACGGCGGACGGATAGAGAGAGAGAGAGAGAGAAAAAAATGAAAGAAACCAGCTGAAATTCGGTTCCGTGTAATTTGTCTGCTCCGCCGGTGGTGCGACGGCGGACCGCCGCCCGAAGCTTCCGACAAACCGCGACGAAACCGGTCGATACGGACGTCGTCGTCGTCGTCGTTAAAAAACACGTACGCGCGCGAGAAAAACACGAGAAGAAAGAGATAAAGAACGTACGAGAACGAGTACACAATTGTGAATACTCATATATTGGCTCCCTTTCGTGTATCGTCGCGGACGTATTAATTATCGGTCGTCGGCATATTTCGATCGGCTCCCGCAGAGTACGCGTGACACGCGAGACGAGCGTAAAAGTATTTTATTTTATTTTTCGTTTCCTTCCTCTTATTGTTTTTTTTTTAACGAGCTTCCTTATCTATTCTACGCCGTAAACGCATAATAATAATAATATGATCACATTAACGATATTCCGTCGTCAAACGTCGTGTGACCAATAAATAATCCACAAAATGAGTAAGAAAAAAAATTAACAAAAACCACCGAATATGGCGCCGGCGACGGTTCGCGCGATGTTTACACTGCAGGTCCTGTTCAATACGCGCATTATAATAATAACATATATATAATTAAGCGTTGCGTGTGGTGTTTGCGATTCGGGTAATTTATTTGTATTTTTTTTTTCGATTAAAATTCTAATCGGGCAAATTATAATATTATATTGATTTTCGCGATTAACGAATGTATGTTGTGCACACGAAAATGAAACACGGCGATCGCGTCTGCCATTGGACCCGCTTTTGAACATTTTGTTTCGAGCAAAGAATTAAGAAAAAAAAAACTATGAATAAATTACGGGCAAAACGGGGAAATCGACCAGTTAATAAATAAATAAACTCATCAATAAACATTGTATTAATCAATGGCGTTCTCGGCATCTTTAATTGGAGGAATCTATGGACCGACTGAAAAGTAAGTTCAAATCAATTAAATAATGTGCATTAAATATTATATTGACGAAACTATGTGCCTCGTATTCGAGAATATTTACATATAAATTTACAAATTCGTATCTATTTTCCTCGATTTTTGAATCGAGACGTCCTAAAACTTCTTCGAGATCGGTTTCTACTTCTCTACGTCGTCGTCTCTAAATGTTCAACCGTTCGGGCGGGTCTATGAATAGAGCATTAAACGAAGGGAAATATTGTCATTCTACTAATTTATTCAACACTTTACTTTAGTCATTGAACTCCATAGCTGGTTGGCCTTTTCATACACCAAGAAGTGTTTTCTAAAGAGTCGACACAAATACCGGTGTGGTATTTATACCCCCCCCCCCTCGGTCAAACAGACCAAAATATCATTGAACACGTTCCCGACGGGAAAAAACGATTCCGCTCCGCGTGCGTTTTTTTATTATTGGGTTACGACGGTAATAATAATTATTATACTTCGGGTTTTACAACTTCCTTAAACGAATAATAATTATATTAGGCACACATAATATTAAAATATATATATCAAAATATTATACGTATATTTATACTCGATAAACGTGCCCTCTGCGGACACCTGTTTTATGTCTTACGGCGCCATTAAAAAAAAAAAAAAAAAAAAACAACAACAACAAAACAAAACGATTTATAACATTATTATAATACCTACACTTTTACTCGATTTTAGAATACGTACGTAAACGTGCGCGTGCGCGCTAGTGTACAAATTAACGTTTTGAGAGTGTGCTCCGTATAACACAATTATTTCTCACATTTTATTGCTTTCGTTTTAAACGTAAATCATAAGTGCGTATAATATATTTATACACGTGTTGTATACACATATTGTAGGCGCACGAGTGTGTGTGTGCGCGCCCGCGTTTTTGAAGTGTCGGCGCGGTGTTCATCGGTCTCGTAAAATTCGTTACGAATCGTAAAAATCGTGATAAATCTCGTGGCAATAACGCGCGTTAACATGAGCACCGACCACTAAATATACACGCGATATCAAAAAATCGTGCATTCATCATTAGGTGTTTTGCTGTATAGTCTGTTGCGCATAAAATCGATACGACACAAAGTCGCCGTGTGTATAATTAGGTACCTGATTATTATTATGTTTTTACATTTTACGTTTGATAAAATTGTTACGAAATAATAATTATTTATGATTGAAAATTAAAACACGTACCGATGAATAATCTGAATGGTTTGATTTCGCGTATGGCTTTTATTTTGAAATTCCGCTTTATTTTTGGCTCTCGGAAATGCATTACAAACGTATCATTAATTGAAAATATACAACGAACGCGCGTATAACATTCAAATGTTGAAACATTACTATATTATATTGTTAGTAACAAAAAAAAAAAATAAACACTTAAAAAAAAAATGAATCGTTCGTTAAAAGCGAAATAAAAGTCGAAACACGTCGATAAATAATGATTCTGACGCTTCTATTTTGATTTTTTTTTTTTTTGCTAGTATAAAGCTGTCCAGAAAAACTAAAAACGTGTATTAGACAATAAACGCGAACCGGACTTTTTTCCCAATAACACTGCACATAATACGGATTCGCATTCGATTCACTTGGGAGTGACCCATCGAATTTTAACCACGAGCGATCAGATAGGTCGTCAAACTTCCACTAAGCTCGCCGTTTAGAATTGAATCGTAAGGGCTATGACTTTTCCGGTATAAATTAAATAACGAAAACAAATAACTGAAATAAACGATTAATACTATGGTTAGGACGTCTGTGTTATCGACGGGAGCACCAAGTAGATAGAATTCAATACACAAATCGTATAGTTTTTCATTAGACTAAACTGTTTAGTTTTGGAAACACGGGTCGCGAAACTGTTCGAAAAAAAAGGGGGCAAAGTTTACAATAATAATATTAATACAATTTCTCGAATAATCATAATACACACAATACCCGTCGGGTCTTCCATCACTAAGTCGTTTTTTTCGTCGCCGTTTTTTAATCGCTAATGTTGAAAAATAAATCAACGTAGAAATGTCGAAAATCTTAAAAATAACGTCGTGAACAATTTAAATTATATGAAAATTCGATTTACGTATTATTCGTATACGAAAAATACGTATTCGCTCACGATCGTCGAGCGAAATCGGGGGTTTTACGTCGTGAGTTTTAAAACTGCCCCCCTCCCCCCACCCC
The DNA here is from genome assembly GCA_948098885.1 of Drepanosiphum platanoidis. Taxonomy (NCBI): domain Eukaryota; kingdom Metazoa; phylum Arthropoda; class Insecta; order Hemiptera; family Aphididae; genus Drepanosiphum; species Drepanosiphum platanoidis. The sequence continues at coordinate 22,535,595 of OX402528.1, forward strand.
CGGAGGACGAAGGATCGAGGTACCTCGACGCACGAGTGAACATTATTACTGCGCAGCAGCTCGCGTCTACGAGGTCCGTCTGTTCGCGTCTGTTCGTCCCCGAGCCGCGGTCTCCAGGTGCATTTGTCCGAGGGAGGCAGCTGCAGCGTTCCCCGTACGCGCGCACACGTACGATGGTTACGGCCTAGGCACGACGGAGCCCGTGCCCTCGACTCGGGTTTCTTTTGTGTGCTCACCTACGGTCGCGTCGCAGTAATATTATCATTATTATTACTATTATTATCATTACTATTATACCGTCGCCGCCGCCCCGCGCGGAAGTAGGTACGGGGGCCCGCGCGTCTTCCGCCCGGAACACATGTCGGCACGCGACACGAACCGGTTCGCTTTCGCGCGCGCGTCCGTCACACACGCTCAGACACACGTGTAAATAGTTTCGTCGCATTGTGTTGTACTATTACGTGTACGCATAGATGTTTATTTTTTCCTTCCTTCACGATTCAAAATACACGCGCGCAATGTTTATCGCACGCGTACGAGCGGAAACGGGCGGACGAACGAACGCCCCGCGGGCAGCTGCGAACGCACGACGTCTATTTTTCTGATCATAAACTCTACACACCGGTCTGTCGTAGAGAGTCGTACGTGTACGTCTATATTAAACGCGCGCGCGAAACAATGCGACGGTTTCGCAATCTCGCGCGCGCGATTCGTCTGGGGGCCGTCGATTTTCAGCGTGTTTTTTACGGTTCTTTTTTCCGATATTTTTCGTCCGCCTTCTCCGGAATATATCGTTTATTGTTCGAGACGACCTCCCCCTCCCCCTACAATACTTCTCGCGGTGACGCTCGTCCTTTTTCGCACGCGCGCGTCCAGTAATCTTACACATAACGACACGCACAAAATGCATGCGAATACAATAATAACGTTGTTCGGGAAAAGCTCCCTCCGACTAGGAAATATGATTTGTCGAAAAATTTACTTTGCGCTTTTTATCGCGTAGCTTAAGTCCGAACGTCTTAAATCTAGATTTAAGTTTCATCTCATTTAGGCGATCGATTTATAACTGTAATGAGGATAATAATATATATCGTATATCTTTGATTCCGATTTTCTCTGAGAACGATTGGTCGAAATTCATGTCTGTCTTAATCATAAAATACAACGAATTAATAATAATTTATAACATAACAACATATAACAATAAAATTGTATTTTACTAGTTTCATGATTTCTTTGTATTAGATCAAAACTGTTTGAGTGAGCGTAGTGAGCGGAGTGATTTATTCACCCGGTCTCTAGGTGCACTCTAAACGTATTTACGAAGTGTGTACCTAAGTTTCGGTCTATTCTTATTTAATAAAAAATGCGAACGTTTCAAACAACAATCATATCAAAATATAAACTTAATACTAAATTAATTAGTTTATAAACTATAAATAAAATAAATACTTCTAAATTTAAAATGTTTGGATACGTGATATAAGTATTAAGTATACAATTAATTGATTTTTTTTTTCGGTCGAGAGATTTATTATCCGCCGTTATGTAATTTGAACTCGTTAACAAAAAATCTTCTCACAATTACATATTAATATTATATACGTACGTTTCGAGTCCGCGCGCGCAGTCCGGTCGCACGCGGCGACGACGTTTCGCCGCGCATCCACCCATCCTACATATTATATTTTTTACAACGACGACGTGTATCGCCGCCGCGCCGTTATCTTTTTCCGAGTCAAAACTAACATGGAAATCGTTTTTACTCGACGACGTCTCGAATACGTTATTGATTGTTCCACTGCGACCCGGCCGAATCGAAATTAAATTAATTTTAATCTCGCGCTTATCGTGAACACGCGCGAATAACGTTTATACTCGTCCGGCGTAATATACGTATAAAATATAATAATATCGTATACGATTTATCGCGCTTATCGTTTTTATACGTGTCGATCGACTTTTCGCGGTGCCACTCTTCTACTACTCGTCGGCGACGACGTTTGAAAATAAAAAAAATCGAGAAGTCTTTTTCCTCGTCCTTACCGGAACTGCAGTCGTGTACCTCCTAGCAGCATACGTCGACGATTTAGACGACGTCAACGATAATTTTATTCCCTTTCGTCGCTACTAAATAACATAATAATTCCGTCGTATTTAACACGCAATTAAAAACTATGCAAACACTTTTATTCGAACGTCATAATGATAGGTATTTGGAATTCCACTCGAGTGTATTTACTGACTTTAAAAACGTTTTTGAACACTACTACTAAAATACGAGTACTTTTGAATAACATTTGAAATTCTTTTCAATCAGGTACTCTTCTTTAGGTCGGCACGGTTTTTGGTTTTTTCACCGTACGTACTAACAATAGTGATACCCGATTAAAAATAACATTTGTCAAAAGAGAGAGCGAGAGGGTACGTATATTTCGAATACTTTTAATACGAAAATATTTGAAAAAATGTTGAAAAAATCTCCACTCAAATACGAAATGTGTCTGAAATACGCGGTGTTCAATAGAGGGAAAAATATTTGATACTTTTATTCTCTAATACTTGGCGCTACTGAACAAGGGGTAATACTATAGCGATGGCCTTATGGGTAAAGTGATCGATAAGTTATAATAACGTTATTATTGTATATACCATACTATACCGCGCGCCGGTTAAATCGTTTAGACATTATTTTATTTCCCATCTCGAACGTTTTTATTACCTTTTATATTTTCGCTATTGGCCGTAAACACGCGTAAAGTGAAGTAGAATATTCTTATCTATTATATACGATCGCCTATTTAATACCTGCGCGCGCAGTGTCAAAGTAAATTTTAATTCACATAAACTTTTGTCGCGCGGACACGAAATGTCGTCGTAACGCGGTTATAATAATATACGTACGTCTAATTTTGTTTATTTTTTTTCTCCTTTAATCGCGCGGACGTTGTGTGGTTTTTTTCTCTCTGTCCGTTTTATTGCGTTTCGGAACCGTAAACGTCAAATCGATTTCACGACGGAAAGGTTCTAATCGCTACATCGCCGTGTAAATATATAAACAGAACGCGACATCGATAGTCAATTAAACGTATAACACATAATTATAATGGTCGTCGCAAAGTAGGTAGTTCTGTAGTATTAAAAAAAAAAAAGAAAGAAAAAAAATCCGTCGTACGAAACAAACGCGTTTAATGATAATGATATAATATGAATTTTAATGGCGCCCGTACAAACGACGCGATTTTTAGTTTCATTTCGAAATTAGTACCTAAAACCACTATATTTTTTATATATATATGTTTTTTTATAGCGCGTATTATATACCTTCATTCCGAGAAGATCTTTGCGTGCACGAAACGAGCTTCTCTCTATAGATACTTTTATATATATATTCATTCGATATGACGCGAAATTCAGGACAAGTAAAATTGACGCGAAACCGATAACGCGCGTCCTTTAAAAATACGTACCTCGTGCCCTGATAATTATTTCCAAAAGCGGAGCATTATCTAAATATTGTTTCAATTCCTTTCAGGCCACTCGAAACTTTAAATCGTAATTTTTAACTAAACAGTGATGTTGTACTTTATGAAATACGTAGATTAATTAATTTTAAAATAATTAATTATGTTGCCATCTAGGCACTCAGATCTGATATCGTTTCCGTTACCGATATGCTATTTAGTTGAACTACTGACGACTCTCCGTTTCGGAGGAGTTCGATAACAAACACTGCGACAGGAGTATTTTTTATCTAAAAGATTACTCGCATAAAACCATTATTGCAAAGACGCGCAGACAAACTTGTTTCTACACGACAATATAATAATATAAAATATGAGATGTATTAACGTTGCATTGTGTTTTTCGTGTTACAGTGGGTGATTGGCAGCGATATTGTCGTGGCTCAGGGGACGACGAGGGGCTTGGTACAACATTGACACGCCCGACCGAGTAACTGTGATGGCCGGCGACGTAATGTCCGTTGACAGGATTTCAGCCAAGACAAACGGTAAGTCGTAAAACACATACGCATTAGTTCTTTAGATTATTCAGCAATTAGTTTTAAATACATTTTTCTGAAAACAACGCGATTTTCCACACCACCTTAGCTCGTAGAACATTAGATATAGCCAATAGTATGCTATGCGATAATGTTTTTGAAAAAGCATGAGGTATTGCGTACGGCGCGTTTTTTTTAATGTGGTTTCCCCGGATAGGCCTAATCCACAAAAGGAAAATCACTGAACGGCAGTCAAAATTAATAAGAAAATTATGAACTAATAATCAAAAACTTAAGTTCAACTGATATTTATTCGGTACAAAAACTTATAATGATAATAATAATAATTATTGACCAATTATGACGTTCATTGATTTTCCCGCCTACAGTATGATTTGTAAATATCGTTAAAATACTTTTAATTTAAATGAAACACGCGATATGACTGATATGAGAGATATGAAATAAAATTCGAGATACAACTCGATAGTTCAGTCAAATCGTCGTATAGTATGTTGTTGGTCTGCCTATATACGCGGTACAATTTCGTAATTTATTATATCATAGTGAATCTAAACATCATCGAAATTTAAAAATAAAAGTCTACTTTCGTTATCATTAATCGGTTTCGTTTAAAAATCACTTCTAAAGCACATTATTATGTATAAATTATATTTAACATTATAGTTGTTCTTTTGGAAACAAACTCGAAAAACGACGATTAGGTATAAATAACGATGTAATAGTAATTTTCAATTTTTAAAAATATGATTAATAAACGAGAATTCGCTATGATAAAAACGCGAAACCGTGTACACACGTAGTATTATAGGACTTTATAGGTTAAAAATACACTAAATACATTCGACTAAATTTATTATCTATGCTTTGAACTATACTTTTTTTTTTCAAGAAAAGAATTAAGAATTGGAAATGTTTCAACGTCCATTAAAATATGATAAATGATTTTCACTTTAGAGCGTATACCTTCTTATAAACAGCAACAATGTTATTACACACACACGTACACTATAAACATATCTGAAAAACTTGGAGCACTTGGCTAACGAATCCGGAGATCGGCGTCGGGACGAAACACAGGTAATGAAACACATTTTTATTTCTTAATTAAAATTGTATTTTATTATTATCTCGATCGATTTACAGTGTCGTAAAATTAGTAAAACTATAACTAACCGTCGTCGCCGGTTGTTTTTATAAGTGTAAAAGGAATTTTCAAAAAATACACACATGCGTGCGGCGACGCGATGTTATTTCAGAAGTAGATTCGTTCGAAATTGGACAATCTCTGACTCTTACTGTTTTAAAAGGATTTTCTCGCGTGACATAAAATGAGGAGGACGCGTGACGACGACATATTATACGTTTCAGTACTCGTTTTAATCAGACGCCCCCCCCCCGTCCCCCGCGAGTTTACGTCGGTTTTTGATGTTATACGTTAAACGCGTCTAAGGTGCGCGCAGGCAATCCCGGAATGAAAATAAAAGCTTAACGAACTACGCAAAAGTATTCCGACGAAATAGCTCGGTGCAGCTCTACCCCGTTTATTTCCTCTACAAAAGCTTTTAATAACGTTAAAGAAACAGTGTCTCGAAGTAATGCTATACCCGTATAATGTATTCGAGATGGTCTTTATATAATAAGTTATTATATAAAAAAATATACTTTAAAATATAATCTCAATCAAAACACAATCTTTGAACTTGAAATAAAAAAAATAATTGTTTCAAAAATAAAAATCAAAACGGTCATTTTTGATCATGATTTTAATAAATATTATGTCGGTGTTAAAACGTCTGATTAAAAGGTTACGTTAACAATTTTCAAACGAGTTTTGTTGTCTGTTCGAATTTAAATGTTTTTCTCGATAAACAATTATTTGAACAATGAAAGGTTATCATTGTTCAATCAATTGCCATTTACTGAAATCGAAAAAAATTTAAATTCTCATTAACAAAAAAACTCGTCGAAAATCGACGACTACCCAATCAAGTTTCAACGCCTTCAACGGCATTGAACTTTGGGACTCCGGCTAAAATTAAATTACTCTTTTTTTTTCAAATACGCACACGCGAAAGCTTCTTTCTCTGAATTTTCGGTACGTTTCGTAGGTTTTGCTCGAACGTGAAAACGAAGACATTTGATGACGTCTCTTTACGCGATTTTTACCAATAACACGCGGACACTAATTTGCCCGGCCCACGTGCAGAACAAATCATCGCGTGCCCAACTAAAAGTATATATTATCATTACTTACAGTTGGCTCACAACTCTGAAACTCGCAACTTACGTTCCGTCTCCTCGCGAGCACATTGTAACGGTTGTCGTCGCACTAATGTCCGAACGTTCCCAGACGAGCTAAGATCTCGCCTTTTCCGATCGGTATTATAACGTCGTTCTTGTTCATCCTCGAGGGTCCTCGTACCTGCACCATATCGGAACATATCCGCGCGATTTATCCTTTGATCGGAACGAATTTTTAATTGTTTAATATTTTTTTTTTATTATTTCGGTCTGTCGAGGATGCGTTCGAGCACCGCGGCACAATACGAATTCGATATTATATTTTTTTCAAATTCAATCTAAAATTATACGACCGACCATATGACGGGTATGTTTATATTTATAATCTCCGCAATATATCAAAATTTATTTTTTAAAACCTTATATAGTTTCTGACCGTTATCGATATTTTGTTTATTTATGACCGTCCTTGCCGACGGATTTATAGCGTATTGTCAGCGCTCGCCAACTAGTCACTGTGTTTTTAGACTTTTAACCGAACGGTTGTGTTCACAGTAATTTCACAGTAATTAATAGCGTATATAATATTTTTTAATTAAAATGGATTCATCTTCGAGCGAGTCGGGCGACGAGCGGTAAACATTTATTTATTTATCGTGTTATTATTTATCGTCTTAAATTCATTTTTTTTTCGCAATTATTACAAGTCTAAATTAATTCTTTTTCTCACGAATTTTACAAGTCTAAATTAAATGTTTTTTTCGCGAATTTTACAAGTCTAAATTAAATGTTTTTTTCGCGAATTTTACAAGTCTAAATTAAATGTTTTTTATGAAATTTTTACAAGTCCGATAAATCGGATTTTATTTTTTCATCTATCATTTTTTTTTCTAAGTATTATTTAATTGAATTTATGATATATTTTTTTAGTGTTTTTTTTATTTTTAGAACTTAGAAAATATTTACATTATTTTTTTAACTCATACTTATTTTTATAGCCCTTACGATCAATTCACCGAGATCGACGAGAAGACTGGGAAAAACGACAAAAAAGATAAAAAATTGGTCAAATACAAATTGATGGTCGACGACAAGTCCGTTACTCTGATTGCGGAAACTGCAGAACGGTAAGCGAAAACAGTGAAAACGTGTTTATATCTATACTTATAATAAATAATAATAATTTATTAACATTTTTTTTTTTTTTAACCGCAGAGACTCCGACGACGGGTACTTCGATGGCAGTAGTAGCAGCGGATGCTCGTCCGACGACGATGCCGATGATAGTGGTTTGGATGTAGCCGACGACCGGAACGACGGACCACGCAGAGCGAACATTCTCGATCCGAAAAACCCCAACTACTGCTGGGACATGTCCGAGGGACTCGCGGCGGCCATCGTCTCCAGGATAAACGCGACGATCGATAACGTCGACGACGATACCAACAGCACCACCACTAGCAGCAGTAGCAGCAGCAGCGACTCCGAAGACGACCGCAGCAGCATCGGCAGCAGCGAATCGGAAGAATGCTGGGAAGACGAAGGCTACGAAAACGCCGCCAACATCGACGACGAAACCGCCAGCAACTGCGGCTCGGAACTCGGCAGCGACTGGGGCGACGACAACGACGAAGAACGCGAAACCGTCGATTCCGACGACGATCGCAGCAGCAGCACTTCGGACGTTGTCGTCGACGGCGAATTTCCCGACGACGACCAGTGGAATTTGAGCAGTGAAACTGCCGTCGAAACTGCCGCGGTCGAAACTGCTGCTACCGCCGCCACCGTTACCGTCGCCGCCGCCGTCATTGGCTCTCCGGAACGGAGTTTGCTCGGAAACCGTTTGCCCCGGCGCCCTACGCCAAATTGGGCTCTAGACCAGCGCGCGGCGACGGCGGAGGAACCGAATCCCGAATTCGCCAGGGTCCGCGAGATGGCACAAAAAAATCTAAACGCCAAGATCGCCGAATTGGAGAGAAGAAAACGTCGTTAGACCACGCGGCTGTTTGCGCTAATTTTTCGTCATTATTGTTGTTTTTTTTTGGTTTTTTCTTTTGTATATATTTCTATTTATTTGTTTTCCATTTTTTTCACCATTTTTATATGGTTTATTTACTTTTGTAGTCATTTTTATATGACTTATTTATTGTTATTTTTTCGACAATTTTTTTGTATATATCTGTTTTTTTTTAATAAAAATATATTTTTGCATATGAACTCTGAAATTATCAACTCATCACACCTGAAAGTACCACCCCAAAAAGATCGAATTTCTGACCATAAACATCCCGAGAAAAAAAAGCTGGTCAAAATCGTGGACACAGACATGAAAATAACTCAAAAGGTGGAATTTAGATTGGTAGATTTGCGTGATTTACTCAAAATTTGAAATAAAACACTTTAAATACATTTTTAAGCTTTTAACAAGACTCGGACGAGGTGATGGGCAATTTTTAAATTTGAGACAAAATATGTACCGTCGTTTTCGAAAAAAAAAAAACAATTCTGAGTGAAAAATAAAAAAATCGACGTTCGGCTCTGGTTTTATAAATACTTTGGGAAAAAAAAGAACTCAAAAATGTTAAACGTCTATTAATTAAATATATTTCTTTATTAATAAAACCGTTCGAAATTTACACAATCTTTAGAGAACATCCACATCAGCGTTTGGTGAAAATTTGAAGTGTCTGCGATCAATACTTTTGAGTCGCGATGAAAATAAAATTTTCGATTCACCGGTTTGTCGTAGATTTGCTGTTTTTCGTCAGTTTTTCACGTATAACTTTTAAGGTGCTGAGAAATTCGAAAAATGACCTCTTGAAAGTACAAACTCGATGATATTTTCTATCCCATACTACCGATACTGGAGTTGAAAATTAAACCATTTTTCGGGTACTTATCGTGTACACATGAACAAAAAAAAAAATTTAATAATAAAAATAAAAACGCTACTCGATATTTTTTCCCTACAAGGAATATCTACGAACTATAAATTATTTGTTTTTGCAGATGACATAAGGAAGTTTAAATAATTTCAAGTATAGGAAAAATATCGAGTAGCGCGCAACATTATGAGTAAGTTAATTTTTTTACCTAATTACATATTATAATTAGAAAAATGAAGTCAAATAATTCGCATCGAAGTCAATTGTTATTTATTGTAAAATTAACTTCAGTTACACTTGACGTCGGTCTACGGTGAGAAAAGTATGAAGTATAGTTCGCTCAGATTTTCGACGTGGCGAGTGAATATTAGTGCCGACCGCTGGATCGTTTCATGTTTTCGAAATGGCCGGATTGGTATTCAGTTCCATACCAAATAGATTGCGCGTGAAGAGCACGAATTGTTGTCCACCGGAAGATCAATGTTAAAATCACCTCCGAAACAATCGGTATTTTCTCGAAAACCAAATGTCCATTTCAACAATGTCACATTTCGGGCTGTGACATCGAATTCAAAGAAATCGTGTAACGCAACACTTCTATTATAGTACCCGGTGTTATGTATGCTGAAATGAGTATGCCGGTATACGGATTGACCAATCGTTTCGTGCTCGAGAGATCTACAATTTTTAGGATCGTGTTCAGTACATTGCAGTGATGGACAATTTCAATTTTCGAAAATCGATCTCGCAGCGTTTCGTTTGAAACGTGCAACGGCACGAAATCCAGGTATTCCACACACGACTGATCGTTGTCGGTCCACGTTTGCCATCATTTTACGATTTGGAAACACAAAGTCAGTTGTTGTATCCGATACGTGAGCACGAAGAGAGATTGCACTTTGAACGTACCTACACAGAGATAGTGCAGATAAATATTAGCACCGGCCGTGGACTAGACGAAGAGTAAAGTTTATAAACTGGTACTCGTCGGTTATCCTCGACGAATTTCCTCTCGCAAAACATGGTTTATACCGACATACATCCGTCGAACAATGATGGAAATAACAAGTAATAAAACTTAAAAATAAGTAACCACGACAACGAAAACCATACGAACGTGTTGTTGGCCTGTCTGGAAAAAACAACTCGTATCCGCTCGGAAAACATAATTGTGTTAAAAATTTCCTCGTTTCACTGGAAATCTAAATGAAAAAATATAGCCAGATACCGCGCGATGCGAGACGGACGAGTCTATAAAAACACGTTGCACCGCGGTGGCCTAGACTTGTATTTGTACGTTAACGTCGGACGCCATTTATTTATCACGACAAATATCGCACTTATTTCGTCGATTGTGTATACGCGGGTATAGAATAATCATCGCAAAATCATTTACACAATCAATAATATTATTATAATATACGATTCGCCGCAAACGTCGCGCCTACATTGCTCGACACACCGACACGACGACGACTGAAACACACGAAAACCAACGGTCATTTCGACGCCAACGAACAGCGGCGGCGGCGTTTCCTTCGATGCCAGATTTAATTGAAGCCTCGAAAGGCCGGTGAAAACGTGAACGATGGCGGTTATTCGGATAATGAACAAAAGTTCGCTCTGAAGGAAATAACGTCTTACTATGTAGGTATATTATAACGTATGACATCCGGACATTAATATTGATCGGTACAATTTTCGAATAACAATCGTAACAAACTGGCCCCGAAAGCCGACCGCTACGGCGCGCGCTCTCTCTCCCTCTCTCTCTAGATACATCTGTAAGGACGCTTCGTTGGACTTGGTTAATTAACGTATAAAATTACAATTAAAAAGAGATTTTAAAAAAAATAACGTAGGCTGTTTATTTTTTTTGAAATAATAACTAAATATTTTAAATATAATACCTGAGATTTTAAAAACACATTTTAAACACACGTTTAATGTTTTTCTTTTAGTATGATTTAGAATTAAAATTTATTAACGTAAGATAGTTGGAATGGGTGTTGAATCAATCGTGTCTGGCGATTCACGGAAAACGAAATTTCATTTTACCGATGTCACAGGAAATTATTACCCGGGGGGGGGGGGGGGTAATAATCCCTTGTTACACCGGTGCCAAAGCGTATAATGTCCGTACACGTGTTACACCGCGCCGCCGCATATTGTATCATTTTAATTGGTGTCCTCTGTACGGCGATCGTTATCGCGATTATACTTACGATCGACATCGTGTCGATACACCGTAGCGTCCCTTTTCTGCGGGTCCAGTGACGCGATTTTCGAAAATCGCGCGCGGCAGGTGGCTCTCATCGTCGCGTCCGATACAATCGTTTGTGTGCGTGCGATGAAAAATCTCATTAATTTATTAGTCGACGATTTTGTGGTCGCGACGATTTTAGCGGGTATACGATTACGCTTCAGACGATTTGAAAGAGAACAGCGCCCTCACATCAAATTCTTGGCCCCTGTACTAAACGTTCGTCCGGGCCCTTTATAAAACTTCCAATAATACAGTTGTTTACCATAAATTATTATCGTGTTCGATTCACAAAATCGTTTAGTTTTTAATTTGAAATTGCCCTAAGATGATAACCGTCACCGTCGAATCGAATTCGTCGCTATAACGCGTAAACGCCAGTGCCAGATTAAAATATTTCGCCGTCGCTATATAGACATAATCGTCGTCGTCACGTCAATATACGGTGTTTTTTGCACCCCGCCTTTTTTTTTTTTACCCTCGTTAATTTGTTGCTTTTAGCCGTCGTCGTCGACGAGTACCTGTGGGCGGTCTTTGCCGTGATACGATTTTAATTAGCGACTTCATAACAGGTAATTAATTTTGTATGTACGTATAATAATAATTATTATAATATACAGGCTATACGCGCTGAATGACGCCGTGAAATTCTCGGTATAATTTAATACTGCGCGCGGTACTCAATCAAGTGCCGCGGCATACGCACGCGTATTATAAACCCGAGAGTCGTATACGAAAGTTTTTAAGTATATTTCACGGAGTAAACTTTAAACGCGCGCCATACCTGCTCCCCATTCAAAGTTAATATAAAAGGAAAATACTCGAGTGGCTCGCTTTTTAATACGCCGCATTCGCAACACGGCGACTTTCTCGTAACTACTTTATCGTAGGTACATGAAATATTTATCATCATAATATTATGTATTCGCGCGCGGCTACATTTTGCGCGCAACAATCGATTATAATAATATGTATTAATAATATTGTTATCAACTCGTTATTATCAATTATAACAGAGTATGTTTTTTAATTTGATCAATGTCAATAGCATTTGATAATGCTCGCAGCGTATAATTAATTATTTTCGGGCCTTACGAAATCCCATCTACGAGTTAGAGTTCGACTACAACGGAAACGTATTGTAAAAACACGATAATAAACGCAAATCGTTCGATGGAAATTCAAAACTACTTATATTACAGTGCTCCTTATACTATATAGTAGTCGAGTTGCAAATTGTTTTCGTGAAAATGAAATTGTTTGTGTACACGAACGTGGCTCGAATCTTATTGATTTATACGAGAGGGTGTGTGATATTAGCTACTGCTCTGTTGCACTTTTACGAATTGTTTTGGAGTGATAAAAATCATTTGATTGTTCCGATATTATCTCATGTGTTAACGATTTAACCATATCAAAGTGTTGTTGTACGTTTAGCTGTTTTTACAGTTTGGTGACGTTTGACCAAAAGAACGTTTCGGTCGTCGTATTTGTTTGATTGTACGAGTAGTTTTTCGTCTTTTATTCGATCGGGCGATCTGCGTAGCCACGATTCGTCGTCATTTGTTCAGCGACGTGCCGGGACAAGACGACGGCATAAAAAACACACGCGCTATATAATACGAATATTTATATTCGGTACGTTTCTATTCGGTTTTCTCCCGCACGCGTTGTTTACATTTCTCCGCCGCCGCCCCGCCCGGTGTTCCTATCCAGACTACCTACTGATTTCGTTTCATCGTCGGAACGACGCCGCGCGCGTACATCACGAATATTAATGGAAATATTAAAATATTTAAATGACCGCGGACACGGCGGACACGCGGCGCAGAGAACGCAGACGAAGACGTGCAACCGAGAGACCCCGAGAGACTACCGGTGCGTGCCAATTTGTCACGGTGCCCGCTGCGACGACGACGACGACGTTTTATTATTTTTATTATTAATATCATTATTCGGTAATATTTTACCGATATTATATTTCCACGGGACTGTTTTTTTTCTTCTTCTTCTTTATTTTATCGTTTTAATACGGACTTGTCGTCGATTTGATCGGCCGGAGATTTTTTTCTCTTTTTTTTTTTTTTTCTTTTTTTCATTCGTCTCTATTAAAAATATAATACGAGCGTATATTATATTATACGCGCGCGTTATCCGAACGGGCCATCTCGAAGCTGACCGGGTGGCCCGTTGATCGTCGTACGCGCGCATACGAATAAATAAAGATTACGTACTCGGAAAACGCGAGCCTTCCGTAATGGATTTTAATACGACTGTTAATGGACGCGCGTGTTCGTCCTCCGCGGCCGTATTATTATTTATTAATATCGTTATTATTATGATATCTGGCCGAGTGTAAAGAACGAATGCCTAATATAATATCTAACGTCGTCGGGCCGAAAATTAATATTTTGTTACAAATTATGTATTATTATTATATAATCTAAACGTTATAAACAACTGTTCAGCACTTGGACGCCTCGAGAAAAACAAATTTGAAATGTTCTGAAAAAAATAAATGCTCAACAAATCAACTAAAATGTTCATAAAAAACAAAATTATATATTGCCTAAAAAGATTTAAAAAAAAAAAACACCAACAATATTGTTTAAACCGATTGTTTTTTAATAATTACTCACAACATTATAATTGATAAAGTATTAAATGTGTAAATATAAAAGCGTATGCGGGAATGACGAATTTCAATAGTAGATAAATATTGCAAATCATACATCGTTTACGGTGTGTAAAAAAATGACAGTGAAATAGTATAAATAAAAATAAAATTGTGAGCGTTTTTCTCGGTTAGTCAGTTGAATATAGTTATAAAAACGACCGAAAATCACAGAAATTCATTGTAAAATGTCAAATAAAAAGAAGTCATTTAGATTCCTAACTTACTGAAATTATTTTTAACTAAAAATAAGTGTCGTTTAAGACGTTTAGATAAAAATATAAAATCCGGGCTCTTATAACGAGGTATACATTTGAGTATTGGGTACGATGGAATGGTAATTATTGTGGGTTAATATCGACCGCGCGTGAAAGTTAGCAATTATTAAGTCTTTTTAACTCATTATATTAACTGCCAACTAGCACAAAGACCATTGAATACATTCGAACCGTGAATATCGAGTTTACGGCTATTGAAACGAACGAGTGTTTTTAAAATGTAAGACTCAAATTTTCGCGACGCATTTTTCAAACGAATTGTCGACGAGTAATAGAACGGTAACCGACAGTTTTTAAGTGATTATTAGATCGTTAACACCGGGAAAGTTTCGATGTTACGATTTGTGGCCCCAGTGAACTTTTTAAATTGTTATTAAATTTTCGAAAACCTAAACGAACCCAGTGCACTACTTGTAAATACTATTTACGTATTATAATATTGTTCTGTTCGCGAACGATTGGAACTCGCTTGTCACTCCTCGTGCGATAAAACACATTCGCATGTTCTCTCATATAATAATAATATGAAATTCCCATCGTATCGTCGTGAAAAGCAATATACGCGGCAGATCAAACGTTTAAGGATCATCGAGTCGAAGAGAGACAAAGTATATCTTAATATGGAATAATCAGCGCGCGAATATTGAATATAATTAATTCGTAGTAAAACATTATTCATTTAATGAACACATTGACTTGAGTCGACATTAATATTATAATATACTGTTATTACAATTATTTATAGGATCAACGACGGGCCCGAAAATCGGGAATGACAGAGGGAGAGCATAAAAATAATAACGTTTCGTTGAAATACGATTTTTCATCATCAAACTCGTAAAATACAACACCGATGCAACTATATAAAGACGCCACAGAAATCGCAGTACGATCGGACGGATGAACACAATAGGAGCGAAAGGAGCATTTATTTCCCGGCGCGCATATACCAAGTAATTATTGAGACATCATATTTATATATGTTAAGTACAAGTACTCATATGCATGATTTGATCTTTTTTTCAGGGGAGGAAAGGCAAGTTCTATTTCGTACATATAATTTGATATGCATTCTATTAATTTAAAACAATTTAATCAGTGGCGGCTTTGAAGACGAGAGGTCTGTAATTCACCCGAATCGTCAAAATAAATAATGCTGGATGAGTAAGCTCATCGATAGCTTAAATTGTTGACCTGTTCGTTAACATCTCCACCCGTTTGTAAGTTTATGTAAACTTTATAAGTAATATGCAAACGGTTCGACCGTTAATATACATTATTTTTTTTTCATACAGGAAAATGTACCTCATCAACTCGACCGCTTTATAAAACCGTTTGGGTGAGCTTGCGAATTATTTCAGAGGGCTAAGCCGGTGTCCGCCCGCGTGAACGAGGTACGATAATAGAACAGGATATTAAAGTAGTATAATAATAATAATAATAACGGGTTAATTTAGTATCTAAAAAAAAAAAACAAAAACAAAAAAACTCACCCACCTATTTATGATAGCGTGCAGACTAGATCGCGCGATAATTATTTTATGAGCACGTGTTCCGGACTCGCGTTTCGTGATTTATTTCGTTCGTTTTCTAGAACGAAAATTCGAAATTCGAAAAAAGAAAAGGAATCGAATTCCAATTTGTACCTGTTGCAGGACGACGGGCCTATTGCGACATATAGTATTATCGCCATGAGATCGCGCGTATTTGTAATACACGAGCCGAAAGATAAAAATCTCTCGAATGTATTTTCTCGCGCGCGCGTTGTACAATGCGCGTGCAAACGGAGAACGAGGAATGATGAATAGCGAATTTTTACGGAGAGAGAGAAAAAAAAATAATATAAAAATAAATACGCGATAAAAGCGAACGGCCGTCTCGGCCGGGCGCGCGTGTTCCGATATAATTTCTCGCCAACGTGAAGAAAAGGATAGAAACAGATTGCTGCTGCTGCTGCTGCGGGTCGTCTAGCGAAAAAATTCGCCGAGTTTCGGCCGCCCGGAACAATGATATACGATCACGTGAGAAACGCACATAACAATAATAATAATACGTGAGCGTATAAAAATTTAGCCGAAAATTTTTACGAAAACACAATAATAATAATAATATATCATCGGACGGCGACGGCGCGTCGGACGAGTACAAATGACGATTTGGCGGCGGCGGCGGCGAGCGCGCGAACGGGTCTGCAGGAAATAATAATAACAATCGACCGTCTTGGCGCACGCGATATCTACTGCGGCAGCCCACTTTGCTCGCACAGAGTGCTCTTATAACGATATCGGAGAAGTAATGCGCGTTTTGGGAAAATCTCGAATTCCCGTAGAAAAATATGTCGGCCGGCATCAGAGTCCGGACGAAAACGTTTGTCTGCGATTCTAATTTGTTGTATTCTGTTTGTCCCTATTGGTTTGTCATTCGTTCTCGGGCGGATTCGCGACATCATAATATACGACGTATACGAGTATATGCGCCGAATGAATTTTCCTCTCGTATATTATTCCTCTCGTCCTGCGGGACGCGTTAATGTGCGCGCCGACAATCGCGCGCGCCTCCCCCTGGCCGCATATTATTCGGTTACGATTTATACGCGCGCGATAATAACAACAATATAATATTCATTGATTTATAACGGCGGCCCGCGGTATTTCTTTTGTCGGCGCGCGGCGACGGGGCATCGCGCGTATATTTTGTTGTTATCATTATCGTCATCGTCGCCGCCGCCGCTCTTGTTCTTATCTATTCGACCGCAGTTTAGGCGTGTACCTGTACAGGGACGCCCGCGAGATCAGGACGGCTGATACGTGTACGGCAGACGTCTAGCACCGTACGACGTGTATACCGCCTCGTATCACTTGTGCGCAAAGGTATTTTATATACATTTTTGTAGGTATATAATACCGCGGTGGTCGGTAGGTATACGCGGTCGTCTCGCCGCGGCTTCTCCCGCGATACAGATCGAACAATCGCGCGTAATACGTATTTTACAACGCGCGACGCGATCGTTTTTTCCCCGACCGTATTTTGTTTCTATCTCTCTGTCCCTATTTCTCATCTCTATCTCTGATTTCGGTTGGTTTCCGTACGTATTATGTACAACCGGCGGCACCGAAAATAATATATATTATATAATATACGAGATGGCCCGCCGTGTGACGATAATATTCCGATTTCATCTGCGAAGCAATTCATTTTTTGTCATAGAACTGTGACGATTCATATTATATGGACTGACTAAATTTTTTCGGGAGGGCGTCACGTCGAAGTATTTTCATTACCTGCGAAACGGCCGGGTAAAATAAATTTTGAATTTTCCGTTGCCGTAAAATCGCAAAATCGCCCTTCTTCGATACGATATATGTTACGATAATGTTTAAGTATCGAAATTGAAAATCAAACAATCGGTTTCACGATTTATACAGTCGATCGACCGAAGTTTATATTGCAGACGATACCCGTCAGTTGGCATCGATCAGATGTTTATAATGAAAAATGACTATGACGTTATAATATCTTATGGAAATGAAAAATTCAAAAGACGACTGGGGAATAAATACAAATTACGACTAGAGTAGTGTTCGACCCTCGTCAAAAAGAAATGAATATCCAGAGGGAAACGTTTTCGTCGGGACATCGCGGTGATCACAGAATGAGTGCGTTTTATCAGTATAGCGTGACCGTAACAGCGAAAATAATAACAAAACGACACACTCCGCCACCCACTATGCAATAATTCCTCCTAGCAATGTTACCAGGCAGTTTCACTGAAACATCGTCGCCCGTCGGCAGCGGCCAGATAAGGACGTTAAATTATCACAACAAAATGTATTTATAAACTTTTCCCGAGAGTAATCAGTTAGCAACATACCCAAAACTATCAATTAACGTTACAAAGCGATGTTCCATATAAGTTATGTTTTTAGCGTTGTAGGGATGTTATAAATTTACAATCAAGTGTCAATTCAAAATATTTCAAATTAAACATCTGCGAAATGTCTTATTAACATTGAAATGTGATGTTCCGTATAAGGCCGGCGCCACACTAGAGCGGTTTCGACGCGCGGTTTCGACGCGCGTCGAAAACGCGAGATGGAAATGCATACATGTAAATGGAGTGCGTCAGACTAGCGCGTTTTTGACGCGCGTCACCGCTTGCCACCGCTGCCTGTCGCGGTTTTGCGTTTTGAACGCGTTGACGCTTGGAACTGTAACACATTGTTTTATATGGCATGCGACATACCACAGCGGTTACGACGCGTTTAAAAGTTCGTTTAGTTTTAGTTTTTACCGTTCTTCCCAGTTTTTTTTTTTGATTTAATTTAATTGATTTAATTTATTTGAATATATCAATATGATTGACATTGATATTTTGATAAACGAAGTGGAGAAGGAAGAATGTCTATGGAATATCAATAATAGTAGTTATATGGACAAACATTGTAAAACCAAGGCCTGGATAAATGTAGCCAGTGCTGTTATAAAAAATTGGGATACATTTTCGCTTTTAACGAATTTATATAATAATCGTAATCCATACTGAATAAACAATTTCAAAATAATTTTAATTTAATATAGATAAATAAATAAATAACTTATAATAAATATGTATATTTGTTAGTCGTTACTACTTACTTTCAACTTGCTTATACTTGCTATAAAATTCGAAATAACTACAAGACGAGACTACAATACTAAGACGATAACTACAACTACTAGAGGTGCAAACTGCAAGACAGCGCAAGACCGAAACATCAACCCAAACAGGTTTGAGCGCGTAGTGAACGCGCGCAAACCGCGCTAGTGTAACACGTGCATATCGCGCGTTGAAACCGCGCGATGGAAAACCGCGCGTCAAAACCGCTCTAGTGTGGCCCGGGCCTAAAGCCAAAATCATACATCCCAGAGACGTTAGGCAACATAAAATGTTTAGTGGGCAAGTGGTTGTAAGGAACACGTACCCCGGTCAGGTCCTCGCAGCCTCTCTCTCGCGCGCGATAGAGATCGAACAATCGTACGTATTATATGCCCGCGACACGACGTTATCGTTTTCCTTCCCCCGACCTCTGATTTCGGGTAGTCGCCGGTAGTAATTATTATTATTACTACTCGGGTACGCCGCGGCGACGACCGGCCATTCCGAAATACACACATATATATACGTATTTTATACGGTGTAAACACAATAATACGAACTACGTGCACGCTATTAATACAGTGCGATAAAATAATACGTGTCCGTGAAGAAAAAAAAACGAACAACAGTTCGCGTCGGAGCAAAGGTCGACTGTGCGCGCGCGCGTTATTTATTGCCGTCGGAGGCGCCTCGAAACGGTCCTGCGACGACGCGACGGCGACCGTCGGCATATTATGTTCGGCAGACAAAAATCTCCCGATCGAGAGATTTATAGCTAAATTACACGACAAAGTGTTAATACGCGCGCTCGCGTGTGTGTGTATGTATACGTTATCGATCCCGCGCGGTATTCGGATCTAACTGCTGCTCGTCCCGAAATAATAAACCATGTTATATATTGTTATTACACTCGAACGAGACGGGAACGTAAGTCGTCGTCGCGCGCAGCGTATTTATCGCACGGCGGATCTATCGGTAATAAAACAAAATCGAAAGTTATAAATCGTCGAAAAAACCGAGGAGAAAAAAATCCGCTCGTCCTCGAACCCGTAATGATGTCGTCGTCAAAGGTTTACCACACGTTGGCGTTTCGTTTCTTTTTTCCTTCCCGCCGCGCCTGTTCCGCGAGGACGACGAGGAACGGTCGCGGTCGAGTCGAAGGATTTTTTCTATACGACGTGCACGCGAGACGGCGATAAATCGTCCGTTATAATAATAATATATTATCCGCTGACCGAATAATAATAAATTCCAAAACTGTTTTTGTTTGTTTCTTCTTTTTTTTTGGGGTTTTTTTTTTTTACGAATCGGCAAACGTCAAATACATAGTTACACGCGTTTTTTAAAAATATATATAAAATTTACGCGATTTCAATACGCCGCGCGCCGCACGTTTTGGAGACTGTTTATATTTTATAGAAATTAATAATTATATTCCATATCGGTATACTACTTTGTTGAATTTACGTTTTATTACGTTATTTATTCACTATGTACGGTGTATGTTATTGTCCTCGGTTTGTGCGAATTCGCGCTCCGGACGATGGAAGATTTGAACGACAAACAAATACCTGTTCGTGGAAAATCCGCCATCTTTTCTTTAAAGGGGTATGAAACTCTCTAAAATAGGATACTACAATCCTTCGGTGTAGTAAAAATAAAGATTGCCAAAAACCAATCGCTCGAGGCGAGTAAACAGAACGCATAAATACGCGTTGTACACGTCTTATGAATATTATTATCCTTTGGACTAGGATTTGAATGCATGAAAAAAAAAAAAAATGTCAAAAATGCATTTATAATAATGTTCAGAATTAAAAATACGTAAATGAATAAAGAAGACCGTTTATATTTTTTAAAACTGCGTTGATTTCAAGTTCTATACTAATGTAAAAAAAAACAAAATGACAAAACGATTTGTAAAATCAAACATTTCAAGTTATTGTTGATCGTTCGTTAAATCATTACGATTCCATTCCGGCCGGTGAATGTATATAATGATATTTGTAACCATTGAAACAATTTACATGAGTCCACAAAACAAAAGAAAACCCTTGGATTTTATAGAAGCGTGACGAACGCTTTCAAAATTCTATATTGAAATATTTGTATTTCGATATTTTACCGAACCGGTATGAAGAGCGTTCGATGGATTTTTTTGTACTGAGTTTTCAAGAAAAATCATTTTACCGACATCGGGCGAAAAAAGAGAACGACAACGAACACTCATCACGACGGTGAAACGTAATTCACTTCGTTCGGAATCGTAGTACAGTATGGAAAAAAGAATACATTTTCGTCGCGGTCGGATTTTTTTTCTTTAACTATCGAATATCCAGAAAGGGCGCAAAACAACGTCGTGACGGGAAATCATTTTAGCTCACATTGAAAACGTTTGTGTAATCGGTATTAGGTTTGTACGCCGTTTGCAAAACGCCGCGGAAATGCGACGTCGTGTGTCGCATAGCGTTTGGGCCGTCGTCGGCGAACATATACCATACTATAAACTGTGACCACTATTTTTCCGCGCGCGTCGGACGACGAAAACCGAGAACGAATTTTTTTTTTTTATTATATAATCGTGGAAAAAAGAAAGAGCCCGGTTCACATTCCCGGTGCACGCGTATATTAAAATCACCTGTTGGCGGCGATCTCCGTCGGCGGCAGGTGTAACGCAGGTGGCATACATTATTATTCCTTATTATTTTGTTGTTTTTTTTTTTCCCGTATTATTACTATTAATTTCGTGATTAATTTGCGGCTGGCTCGTACGACTTTCTACACTACTCTCTCGTGTACCCCAGTGCGTTGCACATCGCCGGTGCAACGCGCAAACTGTAGGTATTATAAATGCGACTCTTTGGAACGAGTTTCGACGAAAAACTCGCCCGAACTCGCGTCGAATATTATAATAGTATATTATAGACGAGCGTTCGGATCGCGATGCCAAACACGGACGACAATATTCCGTCGCGCACATTATTGGGTCTAGGCGCGTTACTGAGATAGAAGAAGGAATATCTATTAACGGCACAAGATTAAACAACTTACGTTATGCCGATGACACCATAGTTTTTGCGGACACTATTGAGGGCCTCCAATTACTTATGGATAGAATAACAGAGTCTAGCATGGGATACGGACTGGATATAAATACAAACAAAACTAAATTCATGATTATAAACAAAGAAGACATTACAAGAGTACATAAATACCAATATCTTGGCACCGTCATTAATGATCAATGGGACAACGCAGAAGAAATAAAGTGTCGAATTGGAAAAGCCAGAAATGTATTTAATTCAATGAGTGCGTCATTTAAGAGCCACAATCTATCTATACAATTAAAAATACGTCTACTGAGATGCTACGTGTTCTCAACTCTGTTATATGGTGCAGAAACTTGGACTCTAACCAAAGCCACTTGGAATAAGTTAGAAGCATTCGAACTATGGTTATACAGAAGAATTTTGAAAATATCATGGACTGAGAAAATTACCAATATTGAAGTACTGCGTAGAATGGGAAAGGAGAAAGAATTAATGATAACAGTCAAATGCAGAAAACTCCAGTACTTAGGACATATTATGCGGAACGAAAGTAGATATGAACTTCTCCAATGTATCCTACAAGGGAAAATAAATAGCAAAAGATCACCTGGAAGAAGAAGAACATCATGGCTAGCCAACCTCAGAACATGGTTCGAAAAAAGTTCAGTAGAACTATTCCGGAGCGCAACTAATAGAACTCGTATATCAATGATGATCGCCAACATCCGAAACGGATCGGCACACTAAGAAGAAGAAGAAGAAGGCTCGTTACTGTACGAATATTCCGATTCGACGGGAGCCGAAGATGAGATTATTGTTTAAAATTTAAAGTATCGGCTCGAAATTATTTTATCGGATTTTTTCTTCTTTTTTTTTTTTTTGAAAGAGTCGCGTGAAAAACCGAGTAAATATTTTGGGTCGCACACACCGGCTGGAAAAAGGTGGAAAACCGCTGGCGTTATCGACTATTGTAAAATATGTTTGACGACAACGCGCCACCCCGCCTTTTTTTCGAATAAATATCGGGTGATATTTCCGTTCGAAAAATCGACTTTTCGTTTAAAGCAATTTTTTTAAAAATTTTTCGTAATAAGTAAAATAATAATATCGCGTCAATTGACAAAACGTAAACGATAACGTTTCGGTAAACGAAATATTTTGTACGGTACCTAAGCCATTGTATTTGTCGTCGGAAAACGGCGAGTTTTCATTTTTTGTCATTCGCGATATTTCCTTCGTTCCGCGATCGCGCGACGTAGATGTTTTTTTTTTTTTTTTTTACGACTCCGATTCAAATCGATTTCCGAACAAATGCGAGTTTCTCGCAGTCGTAATTGGATTTGATCGAGTATTATTATTATGTTGGTGCAATTCAATGCGCGAGATTTCGCGATTTTGTCGAAAACGAATTTCTCGACGTTTGAAGTGACTATTATTGTCCGACAGGAGCCCCGATGTCGGAACGTTGTACCCACCGCGTATATAGGTGTATTTTAAAACGCGTCTCGGTTTCCAGTCGATTTGGCGAATACGCGAAAAGCTAATTTGCTCGAAGTCGATGGCTATAATAAAAACGAAAACTATATTGACATCGGAGTTCTCCCTGGACGGTTTACGGCGGAAACTACTTGGCTGGAGACACGGTACTGCGCGCGTTATCAGCGTACACATCAAATCAATAAGACGTCTTTCTCCCGAACGCAGTTGGGCCCGTGGAAAAAAACGGTCGAGATTATAATATTATCGTCGCGTTCGAAGAAATAAGCTTTCGGTTTGATCGATTTATTTTGATTTTTTCCAAAGCCAGCCGAGTGCCCAAAGGAAAAAATAAATACTACGTCTTGGATGTTCAAACGACAATAATTACTTATAAAGGTTATAATATTTGAAAAACGACCGCTACTGCGAGATAATAATAATAAACCGAAACGTAAAACCCGATAAAAACAACTCGTAAGACTTAATATTGTAGAGAATTTCCAAACGTTTGTCATCGGAGTTAATGATTTCTACGTCCGAACGATCGCTAAAGGACACGTTGCCGCCGGCCGAATTATACACTTTCGATTTCGAAGGTTTCCCGTGATATACAGACGCGCGCGCGGTGATGGTGGATCATTTATATTTATCATTACGTTTTTATATATGCGAATTCTTATCATAAACCTTTCGACGTAATATTCTTTGATATTCTCCGCGCGAGTCGTCGGTAGTTAAATTTTACGACTCGATGTAAAACACGCACGCATGTGAAAAAAAAAAAGAAAAAAATGAATTTCGTCAAGTAGTTTTTTTATTATTATTATTATTATTCGAAACCCCGTCGAATAACGTAAAAATAATAATAAATGTTAATATCATTTCGATGACTTCGGAAGAACGAAAAAAAATTACAATTCCATTCGAAATATCGTAATCGTATAAAAACATTCGACATAGTCGTGCGGTTAAAAAGACGATTAATTCGATAATAACCACCCGCCACGACGAGATATTATTATAGGCGATAAACATTACGTAATAGATGTTCGTTTAACAACATAATGCTGCTTTTTGTTTGCGATCGTATTGGTCGATCGATTTCTATCCGTGTCGTTATTTTCCTTTTTACGTAGATGCTAAACTCACGAGTTTATAATATATTTTATTTCACCGCGTGTAGAGGTTTCAGAAAAAATCGTCACTTGTTATTTTTAATTAATATTTCACTCGAGCCATCGTTCACGCTTCGTTTTCAATCGCGGGTACCGTTAGATTTTATAAGACAAAATCAATTCGAATTCCTACCGTTGTAAAATTTGTCGTTTTCGCTCACTTTCGAATCATTGAAAATCATAGATTGCTCGTGGTTCTACACTGAGAATACAATATGTACTTTTTTTTACGTTTGTTTCTATATGAAGTTACACAACTCGAAGTTTTCGCCAACGACCATACCACGTTGAATACACCAGTTCTCGTCCGATCACTGAAGTTAAGCAACGTCGGGCGTAGTTAGTACTTGGATGGGTGACCGCTTGGGAACACTACGTGCCGTTGGCATATTTTTTATTTACGTTTTCCTTCGTCACTCTAATGATTATGTTGTCACAATTTGTTTACAATCGAAGGGACGTTTTTAAAGTTCTTAAGAAATCAATAGTTTGGTAGGTATTTTTATTTTTATTTTTTAATATTAGACTAGGTTTTAATAATACCTAATGTTAGTGTGGTAAATGATATTTTTTCTAGCGAAGACTAGTTAAGACCTCTATTTGATTGTTAAGTTGTTGAATGCTATAATTATTATAGTATAGACACTATAATAGACAGCAAAGACTCTCGTGATTCGACCCAAAATTGGTTTAATTAAAATTTTTTACGAAACGTGAACGTCCTGACAGTACAATTCGTTGATTCAAATCTCATCACTTATTACCACACGTGTACGCTGAACCGCCATCGATATAGGTATGTACTTAAATGTTTAAATTTTATTCGTATTTTGTTTAAGTAGATAACCGATGAAAATGTTTATATTGTTTTCGGTCAAATTTCAAACGGGTGGCCGAGTGAATCGAATGCAGACGTAAGATTGTACGTGTAAAATGTTAGTTCCGTGTCACCACCGATCGCATGCGACCCTGGAAAAAATGCCGTCACGATAGTTTTTATTACATCTACGCACAACCTAAATTTGCATAATAAATTGTCTTTTTTTTTTCTCTCTCTCTCGTGCTCTTTATTATGAAAACGCGTTAAAAAATAACTTTGTTACCTACGTCGCAAGTGTATGACATTATTATAAATAGAATGAGACTTTCAAACGCAAAACAGAATTATGTATGAACTATGAAGTCGTTGCATTCGTCAGATCTTCGTGTGCATAATACGGCGCGTATAAAACCATCAGTGTCGTAGCTTGGCGAGACGGGTTACGTGTTAGTTACACGTGTGCGCGATTTTTTTTCTTTTTAGCCCTTTGCATGATCAAATTTTTATGAAATTCTATAAGAACACGAAAATCTGGAAACTTTTCGCAGCCGATCCATATTACCCGTTTCTTTCTCTCGGAGTCGTATTTTTCGATATCGAATGTATCGATTTCATAACGATCAAAAGGCCGATTCAACTAAATCTCGTCCAAGACTCGTATCTCAAACTACTTTTTTTTCATTATTATTATCTAAGGAATTCATATAACGTGTGAGGTTTTATTTTTAATTTCTCGTAATTCGTAAATATTATAAATCACGAGTCAAATGTTACGAATCACACAATATATAGAAAAATATCGACACTTTTAAATGTAATAATTGTATGAGAATATAAAATGGAATAAAAATTGGCGCAACGAGTAAAATTTGCCGACGGTGTAGGATAGTTAGAGCACCGGAGACCGACGACGTCTACAATATATCGTATTTTAATCGCAATAGTTTTAATATAATACGTTCTTCCCTCGATCCGCAGCTACGAGCGTTCCCCGTAGCGGCAGCAGCAGCAGCAGCAGCAGTCGGAAACGTTTTTTGCATTTAATTATTCACGTAAGTTTTGTTTTCAGACATCGGATTTCCGTTTATGTAATATGGTAATAGCAACAATAATTGTTATTGTAATACTACTTGTTCTACGAATGATGTTTCACGAGCACCGGTGTACTTAACTGCTAGGACACGTGCGTGTTTTTTCCCCCGGAAACGGTGTCAAAGCACGCGCAAACAAAACAAACTCGTGTAGGGGCGTAGTGACGCGACCGCGAATGCGGCACACTCGTATTTAAATCATGCGATGCACCAAATAACGTAACGGGCGAACGGATCGATGATTTTCAAACATGATAATATTATACTTGCACGGTAAGTGCAATGTTGCAAGAGTACGCTCTATTATAAGTTGTCTAAATATTGTTTTCAAAAAGTAATGTCCGTTTTAATTGGTTATAGTTTACGACGCCGTACGGAATACAAAAGTTAATGAGCAAATTTAGAATACGAATGAAGTACAACATATGAGTAAGGTGAGTGCCTATACTTATAATATTGTGTTTGATGAAGCCATTACTAGATTTTTATACGTTCGTAGTGTTTTTATTAAAATCGTGACAAATATTTCGTTCGTTATTTCGTACGACGACATATTCGCGTGCGTCAATAATCGCACAATATCAACTTTAGTCAATAGAGATTTGTGCGATTATTTTCATGTCGTTCGCCGGATATCGAGTGAGCGGTGTTTTTATAAACGATGTGATTAAAACGATGAAAACTTCACCGCCGCCGATGAACATACTCGTATATTATAGAGATATATCGGAATAAACGTGTAATGGTTTCACAAGAAGCGGTAGATAATATTCATACTCCGAAACACACGCGTTAGTGTTTTTTACCGATCACAATAACCGGAATTCAAATATACTCTCGTAGCGCGCGTTTCGCCGAATCCCTACTGCGCCGTGTATCAATACGCCCACAACATATATTTTAAACACACGGATGTAATTAAACACGCGGATATTAAACGGATATTAATATAACGTACAAGCGCGCGCGTGCTCGTTTATTTCATTTTAATACGCGTAATTTATTTAGAACGCTGATTTAGTAGTACTGCGGGTTAATATTCGAATAAACACGATCGTTAAAACACGGTCGGGCGTAATTATATGTTTTGATTGCGTTAAGTAACGATTTGTTTGAATTTTTAATCGTTAACAGTTCAAATGAGAAATGCGACGGGGAAAATATGATTTCGCCTACTTTGAATATTGCTTTTTCGGAATTCCTACAAAGTCTACTCGACGTTATGTCGTGTCTACGTGCATTATTTTATTTTTTCCAAAATGTTTTTCTTTAGTTTATATAATAATATAACATCTGGCACTCGGAATATTGTTTGGAGATGCCTTCGTATTCGGGGTCAAGGAAATTACTGTGACTTACCCGCCACCTATAAATAATAATCATTCAAGTTCGCATGTATTCGCATTGATGAGTACGTTCTCTAACACTCTATTATGATACGAATCAATACAAAATCATCTCGAACAAAACATCTGCCAAACGCGTGACTGAACTATTATAACTTTTATACTGACCTATATATTATATTATACATTACTCGACGAAACATCTGCCAAATTCACGACGAAACTGTTATACATTTTATGCTGACCTATATCGTATCCGTACTCTTTCCTCGTGAATTATAGTCATACGGTCATAACACCTAATCGTCGTACGAAGACCAATAACAACGTCATGAAAAATGTAAGCTACAATGTACGCGAATAAAACTATAATATCGTATGATAATTTCGCTCGTATTTACTTTTACGATCAGTTTTTCATTTTTATTTTAGTATGCGGATGATCGTATCCTCAACATCGATGGTTGGAAATGAGGTATATTTCGCGTCCCGCTTTGATTTATATAAGGTATTCTCATTCACAAAACCTTTCGTAACGTATTTCACGATTATAAAATGTTTGTCCGACCGTTTCTTCTCTTCTCAAAGTTTACGCCAACTCTTTATTATTATAATAATATCTTCTTTCTTGAAATCCGTTGGAATACTTCTCGACCTTTATTAGTCGATGCTAGTTAGAATTCGTTTCTGATTTTGCAATAGTCGAATTTGTCTTTGTTTTGTCGTCGTTATACCCACACACGGTCATAACGATAACATAATATAATACGCCAACGCGCGTTCAAAGTCGTTTTTCTTCCGTACATCAAGAAGTACATCGTCGTTTTTTTTTTCTTTCTATCAGTATTATTATTATTATTATTATTATTTTATCGTTATTTATCTGTCGAATCGTCTGTTGCGTTTTGTCTGTTCTTCGGTCGCGTCAATTTGGACAACACGATGTACATAATATATTCATTATGAAATATTGCATTTCCGTCGAGATTCATAGTCGAACGGAAACGGATCCGACACGACTCGACCGTGCCTAGGCCGCACAATATTATTCACCGTAAGTCAATACGTATCATTATAATTTAACAATCGATAATTTAATAGTTTATACTTAATTAGATGCATATTATAGGTTTGCGCAGAAGATTGCCTCAAGTCGAGCGGACGACGACGCTACGCGTTTCATCGCGCGTGTTTTATAATATTAATAATGCATAACGCAATAATCTCAACCGAATGATTACTCGTTATAGGTCAAACGTCATAATTGCAGCCCGGGCTGGATTGAGTCACTCGTAGGCCCCCTTAGGCTCTACCGTTTTTTTTTTTTTAAATATTCGTTTAAACGAAAACCATACCACTGTACAATCACAGTTAATATCAATATTTATTCTTACAATCGAATATATAAGTACATTTCATGGGTTTTAGAAATATATTAATTTAATATGTATTTTCCTGACTTTCCACACAGAATTCTAAAATATTGTTCAGACACCAATATTATTATAAAATAAGTTTTCGAATAAATCCTGAGCACTTTTGTTTTTATTTCGGGAGAAGGGTGGCTCAAATGTTAGTTCGTAGACCTTAGACGCTGTGCTTACAGTTTATAACGGTTATCCGATCCTAAGTGTGATTGGAACTTTATTCGCGAGGGTGAATTACATTTTTTTATGGTAAAAAACGGAAATTAAAAACACGAGCGGTTTCCCAGCCAATGATCTGCACTGATACACGCGATCAGATACGTGTTACAAATAAATGGACCAATTACAAAATAACATAACTGATAAGTCAATTCGACAGTGTTCGTTTTGTTCAGACGAACGATAGATTGTGGATTTTTCGAAATATCGTGGGAGAATAGCGACTCGGTGTACGAAGTAATGAAGTAAACCACCAGCGAACGGAAATGAAACACGTGACGTGTTATTATAAATATACAATCGCGAACACACGTCACTATACCCATATTAATTAATTTAAACGTTCAGAAAGTAACAACGGCGCAGTAAAAATACGATTTAAACTTCATTTTAAAATAAACAATAGATAATATGATTCGAACGATATTGTTGAGACGAAAGCTAGAAATAATATTAAATACGTCTTACACTAATAATAATAAAATGTTTACGAGCGCAAAATAATATTACAACGATTTTTGCAAAATGTTTACAATAACATCGATCTCTTGAGTGTACGTACGATAATTCTTATCAAAAAAGAAAACCTAACCAGTGTCGTTAGATTAATAGCGATGTGATATAATAAATGTGTGGGTACAATAATAATGGCCCTATGCGGATACCTCGAGGAAATCCCCTGGATAAAGCCCCCCCGATAAATCCATCGCCGTACGCATTATGCTCGTGTGCGCGACGGTGGGTATAATGCGACGTCAATAGTGAATAATTATCCGGAGACGTTTTGTATCTTCTCCGACCGCGTAAACGTCCGAAAGCGATTTCTCGCGCTTTCTCGTATCATCATAATAACAATAATAATATTGAATAGTTCATTTCGGAACAAAAAAAAAAAATCGCGGTCACGGATGAACGCAGCAGAGTCCGTGCACTGTGCCGTTTCGAAAAGCACCCGTCAACTACCCGAGAACATAATACTCGGGAACTCTTTTACTCATAAACGATTGGTTATTTTACTCGTTTACTTTCCACTCCTTATTACCCGGCCGTTTACCGAAATCTCGACGCCAAGCACCGCGTGCACAGAGCGCGCGTAACCACCCAATAATTTAACAATTAATCGTCGCCGCCGCTGCCGCCGCCGCGCCGTCTCCTTTCGTTGTTTGTTTTTCAGTTTTCCGTGTCTGCGGCCCGTATAATAACGTATCGTATATAAACGTTCCGGTAGTCTGTGCACGCCACGTCCAAAACAAATAACGCGTAATCAGAGGGCTACCTATATACACGTAATCGTACGACTAAATCGAGCCACTAATCAACGTCGAACCCGGCGCCGGCGGTGTAATCACTGCCGCGACCGTAACATAAACCGAAGCGCCGCCGCCGCCGCCGCCGACGCGTCCTCCGTTGCACGCGTTCGCGCTATCGAGTCGCACGGAATCGACGACCGGATTGTATGATATACGGGTGGCCATCGCGTGTGACGCGCACATCGACGCCGATCGTCGTGGCGCGTTCGAAATATTTTAATAACAAGCGTACACGGTCGTGTAACCATGTATATATTATTATTCGAGGGCGTACGTACCTAAGTATAGTCCCGTGCGCACGTTATCGTCGAGTCGAACGGTAGTAATCGTTTTGTCTGCAGACGAGGAGTAGGTACCCCGATCACGACGTGGGGGATTCAATGATTACCGTTCGATAGGATTATTTTTATTATTATTATTAGTATTGTCGGAGCGTTCGGAAAATCACACGCGGCTCGTATCTCTCGCGCGGTGTTTTTTTTTTTCATTCGGTAGCGTGACCGATGACTTTGGGAACTATGCCGTGCGTGAAGAAATCGTCCGACCGTCAAATTATAG
The DNA here is from genome assembly GCA_948098885.1 of Drepanosiphum platanoidis. Lineage (NCBI taxonomy): Eukaryota > Metazoa > Arthropoda > Insecta > Hemiptera > Aphididae > Drepanosiphum > Drepanosiphum platanoidis. The sequence goes on from OX402528.1 coordinate 22,567,074, forward strand.
GCGATTTCGTCCGCCGTTGTCCGCTTAACCCGGACACATATGCCGTGCGCGACGTGTCGCGGAGTGTACTTAACGTTACGACGTGCAGTAACAGTAACGATATAGTATTAACATAATAACAGTACCTATCGATGGGATTTCGATTTCAAATCTATTAAAAAAAAGCTTACCTGATAATTTACTGCTTAAACTTTCCGAATTAACCAATATAAGCTACAGAATTGCAATAATTTTTATCCAATTTTATGCTGTAACTACAATTTTGAATGAAACAATGGATCTAATACCGATGATCAATACCACGGCTATGGGTCAGATAAAATTTGTAATAATTGTTTAAAATATGCTTTGAACATTTCGTATGATAATATGGTACAACGATCGAGTAGTTTCAATAATATTTATTATGCTCGTAAATTTGCGTTATCATTGCCACTGTACTCGAGTGACATGTGAACGCACACTTTCCCGATTAAAAAAATATTATTAATTAAACACTATAATTGATTAATGTTGAAAGAGATTTTTTATTGTTGATAAGGACATTGTTGTTAATAATACTGCTAAAAGTTCAACAGAATTACCTAATATATTGTTTTAATATAAGTCTACAATGATTATAATTAGTTAGTGTTGTGCTCTACACTGTGTAATTGTTAAAATATTAAATTTTGTAATTATGTAACACATAGTGATGTAAGAATTTTTTATCAAACGAAAATTAAAATAAAATCTGACTATTTTTCATAAACATAACGTTAAAATCTGTATGAAAATAAAAAGGTATATATCACATTATTTGCACCATTGTCTACTGTTATAATATAATAACAAGGTATGCGTGGGTGGCCGATAGGGGTGACTTTTTTTCACGAGGTAGCGGGATCATATTTTTGCAACGCCGCGGCGTAAAAAAATCGTGATTTTTGCACCATAAACGTATAACAATCATCGGACATATCAGTAATCAATAGGTATCTGATTATAATTATATAAGATAGTTTGTTAATTAACATAATTACGTAACAATAGTAATAACTGTAATTAGTGTGTTTACGAGAGAAATAAGTGAACAGTCTCGGTGCGACGTTGCCAATGAAAGCCAAACAGCTCGCGCCCACCCGACCAATGACGGCCGAGCTGCGCACGCGCGTTCCGACCGATCGAAAGTACAGCAGCTCGTACGACGCAGAGCGCACAGACGATCAGTCTAGTGTCGACGGCGGTTCAGTAAGCTCTTATCGGTCTTAAATAATTAAAGTTTTTATTTTTCTCCGCAACAGTGTATAGTGATAATGATTGTTAAAATTTATCTCGACCGATCGAACTTTTATTATAATCGTGACTTGTGGTTTTTTTTTTCTCTTTTTTCCTTCGATTTTAACTGTTTTCATCGAGTGACTTTTCGTATCTGTTACTAACAAGCCAACACGAACACCGAACCTCAACAGCAACCCACCGACAGTCCGTAAGTACCGATTATATATTTATCTATTACAGTCTATAGTAGGCGCCATTGGTAGGTTTTTTAGTTGGCATCTAACTGCTCGGTTAGTATAGTAATAAAACTACTATTTTATATTAGCTTCTAAACGACGATTTCGTTTTATTTTTTAATTTTGTCTGAAATAACTGAAATAAAGATAAATAATCGATTACGACGTAAACTTTTGTGTCTACCTAAAATCTTAATTGTTCTTGCCGTGTCAGTCGGTCATCGACGTACCGCTCGGATACGTTGTTTATCGTTTAGTCCGTAAATCGTGAATATGCCGAAAATAAGTAGTTCGATTTGCGATAAAATTTCATAATAAATACGATTTTAAGAGTATTTTATTTTGTTTAGAAATCCCCAAAAATTTTTTTTTTTCATTAAGTATTTAAATAATTAATTATTAAAATTCGCTTAATATGTAAATTTCAAATAAATAAAAAAAAATTTTCTTGCAAATTTGTTGCATATTTCATGGGTTTTACTGCATATTATATGACGTATTTCGATACTTTTTACTTTTTAGTGTATAAAAATCCGTGCTCTAATTAAAAGATATAACACGTTAAACAATATTATGTTCTTTGAGTTTTGATGGCTCGCGAAAATTTTCCGAATTCTTTATGTGGTCCTCAGAAAATATTAATTGGTGACACTATACTTGTCCTAGGCTTTATCGACTGCAATCGGTAAATATCCGAATTTCGGACATTTACCGATTGATTTCCGTAAAACCTAGGATACACTAAATTGTTTGGTCAAACCCAGAGTGATTTTAGTTTCGGTAAATCTAGGGATAAACAATCAGTAATTGTAAAAGTTCGAAAATAAATTTTTTTTTCCAATTTTATGATGTTGGAAAATAATTAGAAAAAAAATAAGAATTGTATAACAATGTTTTTTACATTAAAAAAAATGTAATTTCGTTAAAAATTAATTAAATAAAATAATAATAATTATACTTATAATAAAAAATCACATTAAAAATGCTCGCGTTTTCATGGTCGCCACCCGCTATAGGACATAATATTATATAGTCTCCTCGTTTCGGCGATCCGTTTCGAACGTCCGTCTCCTGCAAAGATCGGGAAAACGATTTCGCCAACTCTCGTCCTCGCGACAATTATTATATAGTATTCGCGCGCGTTCGCGCGTCGCATTGTGCGTTACGCTATATTGTATTATTATTACATTGTTATCTGCGCGCGGTAGACTTGTGCTCGTAAATTCCGGAAGCCGTCCTGGATGACGATGCGCAAACTTTGCCGGCCGCGGGTTTACGCGATCGTGTGACGATAAATAAACGGCCGCGTCGCCGGAAATCGCGCCGCGGCCTGCAGTGCGCCGAAACGCGTTGGGCTATGATATCTCGTGCTCGCGACGCGTTATGTTACAATTATTGTTACGACGATTAGATTTCAACGCCGCGCGAACGACCGCGTTCGGGGTTCTTTCGGATTTTTCGAAATTTTCGGATTCGCGCACGGTTCGTTTGAAACGCGCGACGCGCGCGGGCGAGACGTTTACATTAAAGTCTCTGGGCCCGGTGTTTTTCAAACCGCGTTCTGCAGAGTCTTTCCGGAGGGTTCCGCGGAGGTTATGTCGAGGGGGTTTCGCGGCGAGACTCGAACGCTTTTTTTTCCAAGACATTCGAGAAAATCGATTTAAAATAAATCCGTCTGAAGATACGACGCGACGTTCGCGTTTGGATTGTTTGACGGTGTTTTTTTTCTTTCTACTCGCGTCGACTGACTCGCGTTATCGTAAAACCGTCAGTCGATAATATTGAAATTATAAATTAAACAAACGTTATCGTTATTTGAAATAATTCTGATACAAGTCTAAATCTAAATCCTATTCATCGCGTTTAAATTCAAAACTATTAGAACAGAGTTGGAGTTTCACGATAAAAGTGGACGTTAAAAAAGATTTCCATTGACACAAAAAAAAACATTTAGAAACGCTGGTCAAGGCCTAGCGAAATTTTCAGTTTTTCTGATGGCCACCGCTCCTCTCTAAAATAATTCGTAACATAATTCGTAATATAAAATACGAACCCGTAACCCATAGGTCGTTCGTATCACCGAGTACCAAAAAACAATTTTTTTTTAGATTCTGAGTGAAACGTGATGTGTGTTTTTTTCTTTACTGTAAATCGTGATTATTTATAACAAAATAATTTTTCTAAACGTTCGCGATTCGTGTAATTTCTATCGTTTAAAATTTATTTTTCCGATTTATTTTTTAATTTTATTTTGCATATGACATCGGCTATGATATTATCCTAACTTACAATACTCACAATACTAACAAATACTAAGCAACAGATATAAAATATCAAATACATAAATCGGTTAATGAATAAATAGAACATTTTTCCGATGAATATTCATTTTAGTTTTTGATTTAAGTTCGTTTGGTAATCATTGACGCGGGTTGTTATTTTCCCTATGATTACGTGTAGAATTAGAGCAGAAAAAAATAAATAACGTTTCATCGTTTTGAAATACAATACAAATACAATTTATGTATTGGAAAATATTTTTAGCTTTTAAGATAATATACACTATGCGTTTCACAAGAATCCGAATTTGAATTTTAAATAAAAGTTTAATTTAAGCATATTAAAAAAAAAAAATCACACTCTATTAAATCCTGTGCACATCATACCCCACGTGACAGGGCTAATGAATAATTAATTATACCAAGTGTGCCCCCGTCATCGTCAGTTTTAGATTGATGCGCTATATATACATACATATGCATATAAATATATATTCGTTCGCGCGCGGGGTTTATATTATACAAAATGTATTATAGGTACGAACTGAAAAGCGAATATAGTAACCGCGGCCGCGACGGAGTTTGCGAACATGTGCCGACGGGGACGCGGGAGTGGAGGGTTTCTGCATTAAATTATCAAAGTGTAAACATAATTATATACAAGCACTCGGCCCGCAAAGTTTCCGACGGTAAACACCCGCGGTACAGAGAGTTGGCGTATAATAATCGATCAGAACTTGGCTATTGAGTTTTAAAGACGCGTCGCCGCGTTCAAAGTTATGTATACGTTCAGTGCTATCTATTAACGCTGCTTTTGAAGACCGAATTACTAATAACGTGAACTTGTTTCGAACATTTCGATATTTCCATCCGACCCGGACGCAATTTTGGCAAACGCGCGACAAAGGAAGGGAGGGAGGGGAGGGAAGGACTTCGTCCGTATGGATTTATCCGTAGTCCATCACCCGGTTCTTTTATCTTATACATACATGAAAAAAAAATGAAAAATGAAAAATGAATAACACTTATCGTCGCGTGTGTAATCTAAAACGAAGAAAATTAGCTTTAATTTGGGTTTTTAAAACAAGTACCTTTTTGATTTTTTCGCATTCGGTTGGGTTAGGTTTTAAGAAATTTAAAAATAACGGTTTGTACTTTGTGAGGATTTTTTGGAAATAAATTGTATTCGTTTCGGTTTATCGACAGCGTGTAGAGGACAGTATAAATTTCAAACCGTCATTAAATCTATCGTTTTTAAATACTCCTTTGAGTTTTAACTATTATTATTGTTTTATTAATTTATTACCCTTGTATACGATTACGTAAATAAACCCAGTTAATGAAATACAGTATTTTAATTCTTTTCATAAAGAGACAGATGTTGACGTTTATCGAAATCGATCACATAAACCCTTTTCCTATGAGTATAGTTTCATCCGCGGTCTCGTTTCGCTTTCAAAATTATAAGTGCCCAAATTTTCAATCGAATTTTAATTCTAAATAAACAATTTTAATCTTTCGTTCTCGAAACCGGTTCTTTTCGGTACGGTTCTATAGTTCCTGTTTTCAAAATGTCTGCTACTTCACCCGAGTCGGGGAATAACGACAACGTCGCGCGATCTAAAATACCGCAGCACGAAACTCGCGCGCGCCCGCGCGTCGTAACCGTAAGTTTTATACAATTTTCGGATTCTCGGGAACACGGTATACGTATAATATATCCGTATTATAAGCGGAACAAGGACGCGACCTATCTCTAATCGACGCGCGTTTTATGGACACGAAAATAAAAAAACGCGTCTCGAGCACCACCTGCAGAACGTATACAATACGCTAGACCTGTGTATCTTATAATGTTATTATTTCGGAGACTTTTTTTACGATCCGATTTATTGGGGGCTAATTTTCGTTTTTATTATTATTATTTATGCGTTTACGACTCACCGAAAAAGCGTTTCGGCTGCGGCGCACCGACCATTGGTGGTGCACCGCTCGGTTTTCGGTTCGGATTTTCGCATCGTTATACGATATCGTAATATTATCCGCAGCTCGCGGTCCGACTACGTATAACGTCGTATAAGTACCTGCAGCGTGTGCGCCGTAATGTTATTATCATTATTATTATGTCCGGCCGGAGATGAACACGACGTTTGTGAGCAGCGTGGAATTGCATAGGATGGAAACGTTCTCATTACTGCACCAGAGACTGTAAACAAATATATATATACGCACTTTTAAAATATTTTAATACTTGCCGAGAGCATTTTTTTCCTACTTTTTTTTTTTTTTTTTATCGCTCCGTTCAGAGTTTTTTTTTCTACTCTTTAATAATTACATTAGGCACACACACACACACACACACGCACGCATTACGTATACACTAATAAACTTTTTTCCCTTCTTCGTCGAACGTCAGAAAATCTTAGTAGGGGTACTCACGTATTATTAAAACGTACATTAAATAACGAAGCCTTAAGGTCGACCGATAAAAAATAAAATATATATTTATATACCGATCCTGCGAATCTTCTCCTTCATTCCATAGACGTTTGGGTTGATTTTTTCTTCAATCATGAATTTTATGTCTTCCGACGTTTCGAGATATCTCTACTTAAACTTAATTTTTTTGGCGAAAAATAAAAACATCACACGCCGTCTGCGCGAGGAATATCACCGGTCTTATAGAAATAAGCTGCGGCCACATGATTGAATTTTTTTTTGTAAAACGATTTCGTCGCGAAATCATGTTGTATTTGAACCCAAATCAAAATCACTAAATTGTTGTGCGACTAAATGAAAAATGCATGTTTTACCACGCTCGCCCAGATAACTATTTGTATTTTTTGTAGATATCAATAGAGTCCGAACTAACGGTCATTCGAAAATGAGTTTCTCACGTTGTACCCGCGCCTACTGATATGATTTCGGCCGAGAAACGGAATCGTCTAGCGCAACAAATTCGACTTCGCGGAGAGGGTGAAATTAATCTCGACTCGAGTATGTAATATAATCGATTTCTTTAAAATTTGTGCCGACAAAATTTAAATAATATTATCAATACAACTCATCGACTATATACACTACGCGTATTGTTGAATATTATATTTTACACTATTTGATAAATATTTCGCATCTCTCGCGCCGCCGGTCGAATCTCCCCCGCCGTGTGGGGTATAATGCGCTCCTCTCGTATCGGAATAATTCGACGTCGTCGTCGCGGCCCCGGTCTGTTCGCGACAGAATTATATTATTATAATAAACGTCGCGTACGCGCACATTATCGTATACATTTTATCGATTATCGGATATAGTGTAGAGTGTATTGTGAACGGCGAAACGTTTAAATCGTGTGCGCGCATTTGGAAGACACGATGTTTTGCATAAACGCGCGCGCGCGCGCGTTCGAAACGTCGAGGTCGTAAACAAGCGCGCGCGCGTCCGGGTGTTTCGTCCCGCGGCACCGGACTCAATCAACGTCAATTAAACGTTTAAACATGCGCGCGCGCGCGGTCCGTCGTCTCGCGGGGGACAGAACTAACCGTATACGTCCCCTAATGACGACGTATTCCGTCGGACGGTTCAATCCGCGCGCAATACACATTACGGTATAAATATACGCGACGCAATAATACAACGGGTACCCACGCACGTTAATTTGCGACGACGACGACGTCGTCTCCGTCTCGAACCCGATTTGAATAAAACGAATATAAAATACGCTCGCCTGTTCGATATTATTATTATAACACACGCGGTTCGATGTATACACGCTTTAACGATATAATAATAGACGTGTATGCATGATTGTCCTTTTAACGTGCGCGACGACGACGCAGCAATGCGTCCCCGATCGAGTGTTTTGAGAGGGGAGGGGGCGAATCTCAAAACCGCGGGTGGGCTCACCGGTCAGACCCCCAGACCGTTGTCCAGCTTATTATTGTAATGCTCTCGTCGGTCTCGGAAAAAGTGCCGATTATCGAAACGATTTTTCTCTTATCCCATAGAAACTGTCGTTCGCGCGATTGCCTCCCCCCCTCCCTTCATAAGACCGAGCTTTTCTCTAATATTTCATTACTGTTCTTGCGACGACGGCAACAACGTTATCATCGCGTGCAATAATATGAGTTGATTGTGTCATAGTCTACGTACTATAGAACTTTGCACGACACAAATCCGTCGTTAACGTAAATTCGTAAATAAGTCCCTATTTTGAAAAATTCTCCAATTCGTTACTGTTCAGCAGCCTGTGTATAGGTATTTCATAATTTCAACACGTTTATTTTGCAGGTAAATAAAGACAAATTTTGTGTCGATATTTTTGACACTTTAATAAGTGTATAAGTCGTAAGTACAAAATGTGTAAAGTGATTAAAGCCGCTCGATCCCACCATATTGCCATGACCGGTGCACAATAGCGCGTTGTAAATAAATGTTTTCGATTTCAGTTTCTATCCGATGGGAAACGGTCATATCGCGGCGCCAGAACGATAAAAAACGAAATTCGATTTTACGTCAATCGCACCACGAAAAGAAAAAGAAAAATACAACAGAGAATATACCGTGTTCCTAAAAGGTAAAAATACTATTCCGTCGGGTTTTTTACTCGACCGCCCGCGATACGACGACGACGCCTTAACGATAACAATCGGTGACGTTTTCTCTGAGCGCGCGAGTGACGAGTGTTAACGCCCTAAAAAAATTATATAAAAGCATACTAACGTGGGGGGTTTTTTTTTTTTTATTACAAACCATCAAGTATTTAATTAGTACAATAACAACGTGCTCTACGTTTGTCAATGAGTGTAAATTTGTACCCGACATGCAAAAGGTATTATAGAAATAAATTATTTTTTCACACGAAACTAGTCCGTTATCGCGACTAACAGACGAGAACGTTAAAAATTTAAATAAGCATTGTAATAATATTACCGTCGCGTTTTTAACGGGTAAATCCGATGTCCACAGACCTGTGGTTAGTAAATCTGAAATACCATTGGATATAATATCATTTGTAAACATTGTGACGTTATGAAACCGATTGGAAAACGACAGCACCGATGGTAAATCAATAACCGGTACTCTTATAGCGAGGCGTGTTCAACGCGGTACAAAACGAATTTACTCGGTCATTGCGGATTTTTTTTAGGATGCCGTGTGCCGTTCTCGAACGGGACGGAACAAAAAAAAAAAAAACGATTTCAAATTGACGAAAAAAAAACAAATCGTTAACGATTTAATGAAATGATCAAATCTTACGAATAAGACGTGTCATTCGAGATTCGACGAACGAAAATTACTGCAGGTACCAAATCGTTTTTCCTTTATTCGTTTTTCTTTATACTCACTAATAAAACACGTCGCTCGCTCGGCCCGCGTACGACAGACGCGATCTCGCCGGAGACGTAGCAATATTTTCGTTTATGTAATGCGTATTATTATTATGACGCACAATGCGCGTCGGACACTCGCGGCGTGTACGTCGTGACACATAACCGTGCCCGTTCATTCTCCCGCGCACACATACGTCTTGAAATGTCGTTTCCTTCATATTTATTTTATTAATGCCGCGGGTGGTCGGAATCCAATCGTAGACCACACGTTAAAATACAATATTTTGTTGTTGTTGTTGTTGTCATAATATTACGCGTATTATTGCCGTACCTACGCGAAATCTTCGAATCACAGCTGCACCGGCGGCAGAACTGTACGGGTGATATATGTCGCCCGCGTACGCACACAATACACCCGCGTGAGGCGTTCGTGATTTCCAAAAGGGATGGCCGGGCAGAGGAGGAAAAAAAACGACATGTATTCGATCTCGCGTTCCTCCCGTCATTCGTTTTACATGTTAAAAGTAAGTATAAATCGTCATATTTTATTACATCGTCTGCAGTACGTCGTACACTAAAAGTCATTTTTTTTTTTTTTATTATTTTTCGACCAGAAGGGCTAAATATTTTTACCGCGACAAGACCCAATTGTTCACAATACTCGCCGTCCACGGGGGAGGATACGGTTCAAACCCCCCCCCCTCTCCTCGTAGAATCGGTCTCACTGAACTATAGCGAAATCGTGTCAAAGGAACTGATTTGGTTTATTCTAAGAACGTTAAAACGTATCGATCGAATCAAGTATCAAACAAATCACCATTATGAATCCGGTTGTGATGGACGTCACAGATTTATAGTTGCGAACGCAGTTTCCAAGTTCTTAAGTCCCGTGTGCCGTGATAGAAACGGATAGATTTTCAAAGCAGGTAAACCTATTCTTATTTTATTGTTTTACAATGTTATGAAAAATTGAAAAGTATAGCTATAGGATTGATAACTCTAAACGTAGATTAAATAATCAACATGAACCACGTGCGTAATTACATTTTTGGATTGTTAATTGTTTTAAAAATTATTAGTTAAATTGGATTTAATTAAAAAAAAAAAATGATATTATTTTGCAACTTTGTTTTTATGAGCAAGTATTAATATTATTTTGAAATAAAGTCATTTCATAATGTATTACGATCCGCGTTCTATAGTTATATAACGTAGCAGTTTTCTAAATAATAAAGTGAAATACTCTATGCTCTCCAATAAAATACAAATAATTGCCTTTTCGTCTATTGTCAAAACCTTATGCGTACATTGGTTTTTTAATTAAATTAAATTAAACATTTTTTTTCTTTAATAATAATTTTTAACGAAAAGCGAGTGTTGTTTATATTTACAATCTGAGACCAGAATAACTACTTGAGACTTTCACCCGCCGATTGTTGCACCGGTATTTCTATGATTTTAGTTTTGTAATAAATAATCGAATTACAATCAATTTTCAACGTTCAAACGTATTGTTTTTCAATCAATAATTAAAATACAACCCATTGTGGGAAAATCGGTTAATAATCCCGAAGCCCTGTAGGACAATAAATTATTGTTCGTCGTAAAACCGTCGTCGTCGTCGAATTTATATTGTCGTCCTTTCACACACGATCAAATGCAAACGTTTTTGCTTTTATTTTCGTCGGATAGTCTATACACCTACTACGACTTTCGTCGACAAACCGTAAAAAAAAATATCACTGCACGTCTCTCGCGTGCTAACCGGACGACCGGTAAAAAGCATAACAATGATTAAATATTAGTATATTTGTTTTGGTCGGGAGCGGGCGGATTTTTTTTTGCTCTAATCATTTAATTATAATAATATATAGTGTCGTCGGTCTTTCGTTTTTCGATTAATCGCTATTCGATGCAATTGTAAATATAAATAATTTATCATTCGAACCGTTCCGAAAAGTTTTCCTATATACTCGACGACAAGTTTTTTTGTTTTTTTTTTTTTCAATACACGGCGTTTCGCGTCAAGCGGTATTATTATTATTTATTAACCGTTCTCGAAATTATATCGTCGTCGCGTGTTTCGCTACGATAAAGCAAAACGATTACTCGAGGGACCACAATCGAATGCGGCGGCGTAAAGAGTTTTTAATTAAAAAACGATCCGATTACGAACAATGCCGTACGGGAATTCGCGCGTACACATTGTAATTTAATTCCGAGTGTATGCGTATTATTATACTCATAATGCGTCGAAACGGCTTTTCATCGTCGTCGAACGTGTTTCGATAAAGAATTAATATTATAAACTTCGAATAACTCGTACTGCTTTGTGCGCGTTTCCGACTTTATCGATCGTCAAAGTTGGCCCGCGTGCGAAACGAAAGGAAAAAAAAACCATTAGGTACGCGGTATAATACATAACGTTATTATTAAATCACGACGTGACGCGCGTTAAAAATCAATCGATTCGTTGTGAAACGCGCCGAATAATGTATTATTTCACAATAAAGTCATAGGCTTGTATAATAGAAACGGTTTAATTAATAGTCGCGGAAACATAGGTAAAGTGTTGTATCCGTTAATAAAAATATGCTAATACGCGTCGAATGAATAGTCGTTATAATATCCGGTACTAGATTTCGCGGAATACGGTCGGTGTTAAATTAATATTACAATTTAGATTTGAAACTCAATAACGAATGGTTTCGTTCGTAAAATGTTCCGAGCGGGAGTTTATCGTCATCGTACACTCGAAATCACTATTGAAATCGGACGATTTTTTTTTGTTGCGTTTTTCGTATCGATTTGACACCGAGAAACTTTCGGGAATTTTCAAATTCCGAGAATCCGTCGACGACTAGCCTCGTCGGATTACAGATTGACTCGTCGACAGAGCTCTGCTGCTGTTCGTCCGGCGAGATCGAATTTAAAGTGGCTCTTTCGATTTTCTTCCGGTCCTCTTATTCCTCTCGAATCGGACGCGCTCGGTCCGGAGTTCTGGGAATTTTTCGCGTTCGCGTGGACGACGGACAAGGGCGCTCCGAAGGACGCGTTACGCGCGTCACCGCAGAAACAGTGATCGACAAGCGATATCTTTGCATTGGGATAATCTTGCACCGCCGCCCCGCGACCACGTCATGCGTAACACTCGAGTTCGACGGACATTTGATAGGCAAATCGAATCTCGTCGGCCGTCGTCGTCGCGGAATAAACTCTACTCGACGGCCATCGACGAATTCTGTTCGTGGCTTTCGCGACCGATGTACAAGTGTTCGCGCAGGAAATCGATTCGGAGAACGTCATAAATAACGACGACGGCAATATTGCATAATACAAACGCTGAATAGACTGCAATAGTTATGAAACGATATACGTTATTACGCCTGGCCCGTGAAAATTATTAGGGTCTGTCGTACCGAGCGCGCGCTCACCCTCGAGATTTGTGACCACGGTAGTAGTAGTAGTAGTAATAATATATTTTATGCGCCGGCGAATAAATACGTTCCGTTCGAAAACGATCGCAGTCGGGCAGGATTTATAAACCGTAAAGACGTTTAGATTTATACGTTGGTAGTCCGAGAATAATATCACGTCCGGGTTATTGTATTTAATAATTATTTTCGTTGCGAATATACTCGTATATATAATATATCGTTTTAATATTGTCTTTGAAAAAACAACAACGAGGATGCGACGACGTCAACCGCGAAACGTAAACACGAGGCGAGGACGAGTGTTCGCCACGTTTGGTGGACCGCTTTTTACGTTTTCGCATTCTCGCGCGTGCGTTAGTTTTGCAATGCAGTAAACACTTGTTTACAAAATCTACGCGATAGACCAACCACTGCTTCGAAAGCGATAAACGCGTAAATTACTTTAAAAAAACACCACAAAATTCAAAATAAAAAAATACTCATATCAATATTATAATATATTCGTAAATATAATCGTTGATAAAAACGCAAAAGTCGTGTCGGGCCTTTATACGACTCACGTTCGGATACGCGAAAATCGGAAAAAATTTACCATAGGTAAATACTTAAAAAAAGAAAAGAAGCGTGTTGCTATACGAGTTTGAAAACATGACAAATTGATAGGTATTACGATAATACTCATTTTACAACAATATTAATCAAATGTTTAATACCAGCCCGGGCGACGCGGTCTTTATTCACTTTCGGTTTCCGAGTTTGAGGAAGGTTTATAAAAAAAAAAACACGGTTGAAATATTATATTTTAATGATACGCGATTATAATGCTCGTGGGTCGGGGCAGAGGTATAACAGCTCGTATCGCGTTTTATTTTAACAGTAATAATTCATTTTAATGGTTGACATAATCACTACCTACCCTGTACCGCGTGGTTTTTTTGTTTTGTTTTTTGTTTTCGTTTCGTTTTTATAAACCTCATATCAAAACGATATTTTACGATCCGCGTAATAGTACACCGTCATAACACGTTTACCCCATATAATACTCCCGTTATAATTAGGCACTCGCGCAAAGTCTCGTTAATCCGTTAGCTTATTAATTAAAATTATTTTCACTGCAACGGTGGCGTCACAAAACGCTTTAACTATCGAATGTTGTATTAAACGTGTCAATTAAAAGTTACTCGTTAACGAGCAAATCCGCACGGCGGCGGCCGCCGCGTAGTGTGTGACGTTCGCCGAGGCCCCGTTTAAAACCAAAGCCCCCCCGATGTCCTCTGTTATTATTATTATACCACGCGCGCGTCTTATAACTATTATTACGAGCGCCACATCGAACGCTCCTTTGTTTAATAATTTATTACGTATTCAATACATATTACAACCGCGTTCCGTTCGCTCCGCAGTCTTTAGAGATAATTATTGCGTAATTATAATAATGTCGGATAAATATAATGAACGGAATTGAAAGTGTATTGGAACGGATATTCCAATGAGCTACTCGTTCGTCATGATATCGTCGGATTAAATCAACTGTAAGCCATACGCGTTTATTATTACGACCGCGTGCAATTAAAAATTTCTATACTTACATAGAGAGTATTTGACGCATGCGTAACACGATATAATATGCACCGTAAAAAGGTGCAAGTAATTTTCGAAATAGTTTTTCCGAATCCAATGAAATCCCAGACCGAACCCGTAGGGATTTATCGAATTAGAAATTATTCGTGAACAATGCGATAAAATGTTATTTTGTAAAAAGCGTTGGTTTATTCCGTGATTTGATTTATTCGCACAACAGTCGCTACACTTATCGTGTAGTTGGTCTTCAGCACTATCGTGTGACGATGTTGATTACGATTCCGCCGAATAAAGTTTTGATCTGGAAATGAAACGCGTAACGACGAATATGTGTTTTGTCATTCATAAAAAATCGGCGCAAAGCGTTTTATATCAGCGTCAAATTTTTAAGTGGACCGCGCGTATAGATAGTTAAATTAATGTACGACCGAGATTTTGCCTCGTTTCGAAGCAAAAACAAAAAAAATTTAGACAAAACGTTACCCAATTGGATTTCATAGTAAAAAGATTGAAAAAAAAAAAACTGCGAGACAAACATTCCGAGTATAATCTGCATGAATCTTATTTTTAAAATGGAATAATTTGAAGCGACCGTTCGGTCGTTTTTCGGTGTTTTTATAAAAAAACGTATCCCCTGATGAGATTTAATTTTGCTAATCGGTTCGTTTCTAAAGTTTTTGGTGAAATAACTTATTTCGAAAGTCGCAACATAAATGTAAGTAGTAAGTACTTATTTTTTTTTTCGTAACGAAAACGACGCTCCAACAAAGAAATTGAAAATAGCGATGGTAACAACGAAATGTGATATATACATATTATATGTATTTATATTTTAATAGACTTGTTTTTCACAAAAATGAAAAACGAATAACAGCGATTATTTTGTGTTTAGGTACACGCTGACCTATATAAACATAATGTATACGATCGACGTGCAAGCTATAAATAGTTCCAGTCGACCGGAAAAACGGTAACCGCGGTACGTCACGGAAAACCGGTACGATTATTATAGAAGCGGCCGCGCAGGATACTGGAATGCCGCGGTCCTGACTATGATTAAGCGTGTTCTCGAAAAATACGCGTTTTGAATCGTCGGATAAAAAATACGCGATGATTTACGCTCAGGAGAAGAGGAAGAAAAAGGAACATATTATTATCAAGACAAACCGAACGGAGAATGTATGGGCAGATCTACTCGAGAGAGGTAAAATTTTAGAGAATACAGCGAAATACGTTTGACGGCATCGGTACGTTATTCTTGTTTATTATTGTTGGAAAATCGTAGAATTATTTTTCCACGTTGTACAATACCCGTGTCCAAATCAGGGGGGTTGGAGGTCCAACTAGGGCTAGATGCGGTAGTCTCGGGCCCTTCTCTTGAACTAAAGTAAAAGGAGCCCGTATAATGTTAGGCTAATACGTATTTTTCTGTAATTTTAAAATTATTCGAAGATTTTAAAAAACTATTTTTTCAAAAAAAACCGAATTAGACGCTGACAAATAAAAAACCCAGATACAATGACGACTTGTCGTCAGATCGTGCTAGAAAATAAAAGTTTGTTTGAGAAAATATTTCTAACAAAATAATTCGATTAACTTCATATTTTAATACAATGCATTGAGATCCCTTAAAAAATAGCTGCATAGAACGCACTGAAAAATCATAATAATGCACAGCGCATCTCGAAAAATGCAATGATAAATTTTAATTCCATTTATTGTACTATATTTTAAATCGACATTTGAAATTTCACATCTCCGACGGCTAATAATTTTCACACATAATCGAATCGTAACAAATTTCAACGGACACAGCTGTACTGCTGCAACCTGTGTAAAATACTTTAAAATGAAGATTTTACGTCTACTACATTCTAATTATCGTCCGTGTAAATTATATAATAATAATTAAAAAAATAATTCGTAAAATGTGTATAATTTCACAGGACTTATTAAAAATACTATAAAATGCAATTAAAAAAAGGGGAAGAAAATAACTCAAAAACTCACACACACAAACATCATAATGACTTAAAGAAGCGCATTAATCTCGACCGAGTCATTCGCGATGATGGCCGAAAAGTTATTAAAGATATTTTTAAACTCAGTTTAGTAAATAATTTAATAAAATCCAACAATTAACTTTTTGACTAGAGTTTAATTAATTTTTTTTCTTTCTTAACCAGTAAACAGACAAATAATAGTTAAAAGTTTTAAAATAATCAAAATCGTTCGACGCAATCGATACATTTACTATTTTATCGTAAACATAATGCGTTATTCTTATTCTCAAACATCATTCTTCGTGTAACGAAATCATGAACTCGCAAAATCATTGGATTTAATTTAGATAATACGATTCGTCACTTATTGTCACATGTTTAATCGTACATTTAAAATTAACTTATTTTTAACTTGACTCTTATAATATTTTCACTCGTATACGGACAGCATCGATATTATTCGTATTATAATTGGTATCATTACAGTTGCATATGTGTCTCTAAGAATTTCATTCAATGGCCGATCTGCGAGAAGAATCACGAAGACGAAGAAAATGTCTCTCCATCTACACGTTACGTTCACAAGACGACCCAGTTTTTTTGTAAAATGAAATTGAACGGTATGTAAAATACATTGAAATACGTTCGAAATCCAGCTGGATAAACAATGAAAAAAAAAAAAAACCGGTAAAATATAATCACACGTCATAAAATACATAATATAATGCAAGCATAATAACTGAAGTTTTTAAAACTTTTTTTCTTTCAGCGTTCATTTCCGTATCCAGTAACGAGAGTTTTACAATAATAATTGTTCAGCACAAGATAATACGGTTGACTGGAATAAAAAAAAACACACACACGCATATACGTATATACTATTATATACTATTTCACAAAAATCAAAGCCGTGAAATAATTTCAAACTTTTCGACGTTTCAATCTAATCGCGTACTCATTCGATTCGACGTTGTCGAAACATATTATAGGCTCGCATACGGTATTCGGCTTTGGCGCGAATACAAAAGCCCAACAATGTCGTTCGTTAAAACCGTTTCTCGCAGCGTAAGCACTAATTCACTATGATAATTTAATAACGCACGGGCTTTTTACGCACACGCATAGTGCACCTGACGTAATAAATTTATAAACTGATTTTCCCGCCCGCGGACATTGCCCGCGCCACGACAATAATTGTGCGATAAAATTATGTCGTATTATATATGACCGCGCGCGCTGCATTTCGCTATAAATTTATAATGCACGCGTTACGACGGCGCGAGTTGGAATGTTTTAAGCGATGGCATATTTGAAAAAAAAAAAAAAAACGTCGAGTGGCAGTTTTTCTACGTTCTTCGAGTATATTATTATATTTCGGTTTCGCGCAAATAACGCGATCGCTGGGCCAGCGCAAGCGTGGACCACTTTCTTCGCGTTTACCACTTTTCGGAGTAACACGACATCGTGAAATATCGAAAAACAGCGTTCCCGACGGACGTCCTTATTACAGTGTGTCCTTATAGCGTCTTAACAAACGATTTCAGGTCAAAAAATACAGTCTTATAATTATTAAATGTACGCTAAAAACGCAACTTTACGGGTAATAGAATTCTGTAAATCCTTTGAGTATTGGCAACAAGAAAAAGGACAATGCTTACATGGCGGCATGAAAGTATATATTATTTATTATTGTTATTATTTTTTTTTATGAAAAGTACTACTAGTTTACTGAAAAGTCAGACGATTCGTAATTTTATAACATACCCGCAGTGCGTAGACAATCGGGAAAAAAAACACAGAACGAACCATACATTTTATATTTTCGTCCTCGGAAACTTTGCGGGGTCGATGGTTTTGCGCGAAAACGAAAAACACAATCGATCGTTCGTTTTACAAAAGCCGTGTACACCGTACTTATATAAAATATAATATATATTATATTTATAATATAGGACGCGTACTGCATAATATGTTATAATTATAAAAGCGCGCGATTATTAAAAATCTCGCTTTACCCGTTGTTATTTACAATTATTACACTCGCGCTTATAAGCCGTGAATCGTCGTTCGAGGATTTCATTGTGTTTTTTATTTTTTATTCGCCAAAGTTAATAAAATTATTACCGTTTTACGTCGCGCTGTAGAGGCAAACTAATTTGACGCGTATTATTGTGCTACGGCTATGCTAAATAATAATTTATTACACGCGATTATCGTTTTGCGAAATACGGCACTGTGCTTTTGTTTTATTACTGCATCCCTCGAGGGGGCGTTACAGGTTAATAGTAAAAATAATACAATGTGACGGGGATATTGTACGTGCGGTTTGAAGCTTCAGATACACCGTATTGTAAGTATTATATTTTTTCATTTATTTTTCACCCATTATATTAGATTAGATTTTTGATTGGTTTTTAATTTTTAATACTTATAAATTACCATAATATATTCCGTCTAATCTATCTCCGGATGATGGGTTCATGGGCAACGAAATCGATTATCATATTCTTTTTGTGGAGAGGGGGGGGGGGAATTTGTAATGTTTTTCGTGCGCAAACTTTTACGATAAAGACTATTGCCGATTAAGTAACAGTGACATAGGCGCCGCCAGGAATTTTATCAGGGGGGTGCATCGCGCAAAAAGGTATACGCTGATTTCTAAATAATGCTTGTATACGTAATAATAATAATAGTAATATTAATAATAATAATAATTAGTAGTAGTAATAATAATAATAGTTAAATATTGGAAATAATGTAGATAAATTATGCAAAATAAAATAGTTTCAATACCATTCAATTTTTTCAATTTAATTTAATTTTTTTTTTTTTTTGAAAAGACAAGGGGGTGCAAGTGCACATTACAGACGAAACAAAACTAGACTTTTAAAATCAATAACTATACATCGCACCCTGAAGTTCGGTCGTATTAACGGGTCATGACAATTTATAGACAAGTATTGAAGCGTCAGAATATATGCAAACAGCTGTCAAAACGTGCGCAGGTGTTCGTTCCTTAATTATCGTGAGTCTTTGAGTGTTTTGTTTTTTATTTGTTTTTTTTTTTTTTCTAGAACGTATCTAAGTATTAGTTATATTAGGCTTGTCGTTTTCCGAGAATAAAATAAAACCTTCACTAGATCGAATAATTTAAAGGTACCAATTATTGACGTTTATTCGGTTCTATTGAACTGCCGCCCTATTTTATATTTTTCGAAAACATAAAACGTAAAACTGAGCGACTATGACGGCATTAGTAGTCGTACTTAAAATTAAATTGGTGCCTATTACAAAATAGTCGACGTCTAGATGCTCTTCATGAGTATAATTGTTATTAAGTCCGTATTATTTATTTCAATTTGGAAAGAACATCCTACGATGGGGTTATATATACGTATTTATGTATAATCATGCCAATGAGAATTCATATTGTGTGTAAAGTCTTTGGTCCGTTTTTATTTTTATTATAGGTATATAGAACCAGTTTTTTTTTTAGTCAAAACTCGTATTATAAATAACTCGGTTTGAAATTTAATCGTATCTAATATTGCTAATGTATTAATTCGATATAATAATGTACAAGAATATAATTTATTACGTATGCGCCGGCAGAAACGTCGTTAAGTTTTCTCGTTCGGACGATATTGCCGTTTTTATAACGTTTTTCTCGGAATTATGACATTGGAATACGAACGCGCGCGTTTAATTTATAGAAATCGCGCATAAATCGATTATCTCCGTAGAGCGGCTGTAGTGTATTATTATCATAGTGAAAAATATGATAGTGGTAGCGACGCGTTTCGAAATGACTTTGGTTTGCAGATTTCGTTATGTTTGTCTGACCACGCGCACGGCCGGCGCGGCGGCGGCGAAATTGAATTTCTCGACGTCCCATAAGTGTCCCATCGTTATAAAATCTTCGACAGCGTTTTGACGAATTCACTTCGAAAACTGCATTGGGCTGGTAAAACGGTTCGAAACTTTGCAACACTCGCCGAGGACGGGCGAAACAAGAAAATTAATTTTTAACAGAAAACAGAAAACCGTTCTCGGCAGAACAGCCGGCGCATACTACTGACTAGTATTCGCGTCCAAGGCTCAAACTGTATACAAGTCGGGGCTTAAAAAGAAAATTTCCACACACATTTCTACCTTCCGTGAATCAAAAATCTTTTTTACCCCCTTAGGGGTTGAATTTTTGAGACACTCTATAGCATCAAACCTTCCCCGAGACTTGGCCAATCCATTAGTGAAAACCGTACTCAAATCCACCGAGTACTTTTCGAGTTTTGCGCGTACATACAAAAAAAGGACTTTAGATTTTATATATATAAATATAATAGATAGATAGATATTGAGCACGATAAATGTTTAACGATATTGTTTTTTGAGTCCAACGTACTAATTATTTGAAATAATTTATTAGTGTTAAATCTACAAGAGAAAACGTTTTTATATCGTATACAATGTTTTCGTAAAAGTTTCGAACAAAAAAAAAATCGAAATCGGTTAGGTTAAGTTGGGTTTCGTTTGGTTTGATCAATTATTATCTTCACGTCCGGGGTGGTGGGTTCGATCCCGTCAACGGGACACATTTTTTTTTGTAGTTTTTCAAATACATTTTCGGATTTTTCTTTCGAACGTTTTCGGAGTTGAATTAAATATTCGTTGACTCATAAAATGAATTTGATTTACCGCGAGATCCGTCCAAATGTTATTTCTTATAATGCGTAGAAAAATAACTAGATAATGACATTTAAATTTCACGCGACGTGCCACGTGCGGGGAACTAGAATAATAATACAATATGGTAATAAATCGTCTTTTTTCGACCGAGTTAATGGTTTTTTCGTTTTTTCGTAGCTATGTTGGTTTTTGTACCTACGTAATTGTTACCTGTATAAAAAACCGTAAACGTAAAGAAAGTAAAAATTAAAATTTATCATTTGGCGTTTCATTATAACATCGTTCTCAAAAAACGCCTAATAGAGTACTTTAGTACTTAACAATTCACCGACTTCAGATTAATTGTTTATTTTAGATATATCCGTATTATATTATATTCTGCATTATTGTGATTGAATTTGAATAGTATGCAATGTAGATTATTCGCTCGGCAATAATGTGCATTAAGAAATTGCATTATATATTCACCAATATGTTATTAATTATACAAGTGTTAGTTGTTTAATGAAGTCGATTCGTTATCATCTAAATTTTAGATCTAATCTTTAGATTCTAAAGAATATCGTAACTGTTACAAACGTGTAGGTATATTATTAGTTTTAAATAACGTATGTTTCGCACCTCTAGACATAATCCTCGGTAGTATAGTGGTAAGTATCCCCGCCTGTCACGCGGGAGACCGGGGTTCGATTCCCCGCCGGGGAGGAAAAATTTTTTGCGATATTTTCTATTTTCTTATTTTTTTGGCGTTTTATTTAGAAATATTATTATATTTTTAATATATTTTATTTTTTTAGTTGGAAATACTCAAAGTCTTAACTTTACGGCGAACAACGATTGAACTGTGAGACAAGCAATGCCGTGTCGATCGAGGAGGGAGCACAATTGCTGCGGCTGGTAATTTTTTTTTGAAGTCAAATCGTTACAATCAAATAACATAATAATTCTTAACCTATGGGAGATATTTTACCGCGAAACAAATAATTCGAAACCACCGGGATAATAATATCATGTTGGCAGTGTGATGTTATATCTATCGCGAGGAAATTTTGGTAATCGTTTAAAAATAATTTTACTAAAAATCGGACTCTATTTTTTGATCTTTTTTTCGGAGTCGGGGACCAGATTGCGCGGTGGCTATGCAAATCTGGGTCTATTCGAACGTACGTGTCGAAAAACGAGTGCCCTCCTAGTTAAAATTTGACCGCATCGCCGTAAGAGCGATACAAATGAGTCTGCCCGCCAAACGATATCACTCGTCGACACGGGAGACACCGAGCGAAAAAGCTGTGAATACGTCTCCGAATGTACACCGCATAATATAAGCGCGCATATCTTTTGACGTTTATTTTTCCGAAAACATCGATAAAATTCCAAAGGATTCGGGAAAACGAAAAATTAAAAACATATCTCCGATCTACGGGACGACGGCGCGCGGATTCAATTATGCCGACCGTCCGAACAATTAGCCGTACACGCTGTGTGTGTTTATTGCTATTTCGAGAGACGAAAAACGTATAGTGTATAATTATTACACACCGAACGGCGGCGGCCCGGCTGAAAATTACTATAATAATAATATTATTATTATAAATAACCCTCGCTAGCGCCTAGTGGTGTGCTCGGCACAGTTATGCCCATCAGCGGTTTCGAGTAATTTACTTAATTATACCTTATTGCGACTTAAACGGCTAAAAGAAATATTATATTCTTAAAGAAGGAAAAAAAAATGTACAAAATACACAATTATTTGTATAATAATCTAACGTTTAAATATACATTTTTATAATAACACGACGGGCGAGTTTAAACGTTTTTACATTGTATAAACTATAATTTTCTTGAATTTTTTTTTTTTCCACTGAATAGCGGCGAATTTTTTTTATACATGGCAAGGAGCATGCGTAAGGACCATTAGGGAAAATAAAAAAAGAACAACACGAGACCATCGATCACGGGAGGTTTGTCGTACTTTTTCGCCGTCGACTTTAACCAAAATCCCTCGTCCAGGAATTTTCAAGAAACGGTTTTATCTATATAGGATATCATATACGTATCAGGTACCTGACATAATTATATTCTATGCGATTACGTGCGGATGGATTACGGGCCAGGCTCTTTGTTTATTATCAATATTATGCAATTTATTTAGTTTTACGACACTTAATTAGTTATATAAAATCAACTTTGTTTGAAGTCGTTTGTTCTTGTATATTTAAACAGTATTTTTTTCGGTAATTTTTATGTTCTTTTTCTATTTCTCAGGAACAAGTAGAGGATCGTCGTTGTGAAACGGTAAGAATTTTTCAAATTATTTAGCCTCATCAAGTGCTTGTTGAATACTCGGCAGTGCTTATCGATAAAAAATACGAAACGTCTAAAATCGTAAAACCGATTTCGTTGTTTAGACTCTAAACTTTAGAGTATTCGTCACAAAATAATGAAATGATGTCGTATTATGTAATTAAGTAATGTTTACGTTGTAGAGGGTTTTTCGCTTGCGTAATGTTATATTATGTATTTATTTACAGGCGTTTTGCCGAAATCAATTTTACAGCTCACTTCTCGGACAACAGCTCTTTCGTCGACGTTTTATATCGTTTGATATTCGTTACGCCCACGCCCAAGTATAAACTCGTTGTTAATGTCGCGGGAAAACAGTATTATAGAATAACGCAATCGAATTCGGAACAACAACGACTGCTGCAGCCGAGAATCGCGCACGCGGTGAGAACGGTTTTATAATAATATATGTATTTTAAAACACGACGACGTTCTCGTACGCGTCACGTCGAATAGAGGCTGTTTTTTTCTTCTCATACATGTGTATATTAAAAACTTTTGTCGACGGCTTTTCAGACGCGTACGTGATGTTCAGTTCGAGGCAGCCGACGCGGCGCGGGGTTACGACCTTACGAGAGATGATCTACATTTCATACGGACGTAATGATTTCGCGAGACGACGACGACGCATATAATATTATTATTTTCGCGCGGGGTCGGTACGTGTGTTCGTATCAAACGCGCCGCCGTCGTCGTCGAAATAATTATTCGATGTAAACCGCTCAAGTACAAATCGTCGACACACATTTGCGGTCACCGTTTCGACCAGGTAAGGATTTATATTATAATATAAAATTGATCGGGGCGCGAGGTTTGGCATAGTTAGCGGGGTATTTAGTATATTGAGATCGAAGCAGTCCGGCTTGTCCGAAAATGTTAAGTAAACAGTGCTCGTTAAGGTTTGTTTGTTTGTGTTTTTACTCGCATCGATGGCCCTCTGCAGTTAAACGGATTATGTTTTTTCGAGGCCTATAAAAGCGATAATGTTATTTTATTGAGCTTTGGTCACATCGAAAACGTATTACAGAATACATAATATTATTATAATACAGCGCGCGGCATAATAATAACATTACGGTAAAAATATAATATGAAACTTTCTTATGAAAGAAAAAAATGAAAACCAGAAAAGTTTTGAACAAAGTATAATACAATAATATGATATTCGCAATCGCGAGAAAGAAAGAAAAAAAGAGACACGCAAAAGTGTAGATTTCTATGTGAAAATAGAAGAAGAAAAAACGCTAATATACGCAGTTATGCGTTGAGATCTTTGCGCCGTGTTTGCGGACGACGAAATAAGGTATTTGTCGAAATACCGACACTAGACAATATCAAACGGAACGCGCTACAATATTTGGACAGGAAGCGTGTGAAAAATAAGAGGCGGAAGAGAAGACGACGTGTTGCGTTTCGCAATAACAAAATTCAACAAGATAAAAGAGAGGCAAGCGTGTAAAACATTTCGCATAAGAAAAACAACAGACGAGAGCTGAAGTTTTGAAATCGAAAACGTCAAACACTCGAAATATTAATTCGCGGAAGAGCGAGCGAGATTAATTTTAAAACTGCGCTCTGTACAGGCGTGTACAGCGCAACGTCGAGTATATATATATATATTTATGCGCGCAAGTCACTTTTCATCATCGAGGACGTGCTCGAGGGGTGAGACGAGAGTGTCATATTTCTTTCCCCGACCACTACGGTTTTATTCATGTTTTGTGTTTGCGTATTACCATTTAACCGGGATTGAAGATTTTTTTTTTTTCAAATTCATCTCCGTAGTTGAATTTAAAAATTTCGTTGAAAACGTCATCTGCACCGCCTTCGGCGTATAAATAAATAATATGTCCGTCTTGTGTGTGTACCACTAGAGATTACATTTTCAAAATTCAAATATTTAACCTCGCGAATTCGTTCGAGATACCTATTACATAATATAATATCGTATACATTGAAATGTTATCAAATCGAATATTATTCAACATCAATTTTTAAACATTTGTACGGAATATTAATTTTTAAAAAGGCATAAAGCGTCGTCAATTGATCTATTACAAGTTGAAGTCTACTGAAATCGTCACCCCTTTTTTTTTTAAAAAAAAACTCTGAACACACCACCGGTCGTCAATAATCTAAATACCTCGATTAGATTTCGGAAATCAATTCCGACATGTACTCACGTAAAAGTCACTATATTGGTCGATCGTTACGTCGAAAACAGAATAACTTTAGTGAAAAATTCAGTTCTGCTCGACGTGCGCTATTGTGACTTGATTTCAATGGATCTCATCTAGTCCTAATCGATCGATAATACGTCGACTAGAAACGATTCGTTACTGAAGTCGATCATTTATGTCTTTCGGTGAAAATCGTGTATACAGACGTGGAAAAAAAAACGAATAAAAAAACACGCACGTGGTAAAAACCAATAGATTTCTCGCTTCACTGGGAATCTAAAACAATAACGACCGTAATATTAATTGACGAAGTGCAGCGTACGCTCATCGCCACGGTTCTGCGCGGATTCGATGTGGAATTTCGTGAACGCTTTTATTTCACCGAGTTCGCGTGCCCGAAACCGCAGTAATAACAAAATAATATATCAAATACCGCGCCCGCCCGACCAAGCTTAACGACTTGTATCACGTGTCCGACGACCATAAAAACGCGCGGTCTCGTTCGTCTCAATAGATAACAATATTATAGGTGCCCGACCGCTCGTGCAACGTAACGTTATAAATCAGAACAACATAAGGACTTCCGTGCATTCGCTTTCCCCCCCCCCCATTTTTTTCGACTAATTTTCCTCGGGAAGTACAAAATATAATATTCACAGCGTTTGCTAACAATTTTTCAAGTGTATGTTTTTTGCATATTTTCATGTCTTTGAGTTTACAAGGGATATTTTTTTTAAAAATTAAACTCTTTCGGATAGTAATAAATTTAAATATTAAAGAAATAGATGAAATCATTCAATCCGGTGTGATTATCGATCGAAATTATTTCCAATATAATAATAAAATTTATTCACAAAAATATGGTCTTACGATTACATAAAACGGAACGATATAATAATGTATTGGATAATAATCAATATTATTAGATGTGTCCGTTATCAGGAGTTAATATATATATATTATAATTAATTTTTTTAATTTTTCTAATATTCTTAAAAATCAAAATCATACACTTGACCAAAAAAAAAAAAGAGAGGTCGTATTTTCTAAACGCTCCGCGTGGTGGTGTCAGAATTCAAAATTCGACTTTGTAGTATTTCCTGCAGTTCGCTAAAACCGCGAGAAATATTAAAATAATAGTATTACTTATCAGTTTATAATATATGCATCACACGGTGCATGCACTATATGCGATTTTAAATTTAATCGACGTATTGAAATTTCCATTGGCTTCAACTGTCGACTCGACGGGGAAAAATAATAAACACTGTCGGCTCTCGGCCCAGTCGTTAAGTATCGTTTACTCGGCCGGCCACACGTCACGTCTGCTCATATCGTGTCCCGTTATTATAATTTATAATCGATATCGTAACATATTTCCGACACCTCTAGTTTTCACACTGTTTTTTTTTTTTTTTTTATAAAAAATGCTTCGACGGCACACGATACAATAAATATACCCGTTTTACACGCTCTTCGATAGCAGCCCGCCGTCGAATATATAAAAATAACATTACCGGAGCTCGCCGGATCGGAACGCCGAAGGAGAAGGAGAAAACGTTCCGACGAAAATGAAGGAATCGTTTTTTAAAACGCCGGCCATCGAAAATGTCCGTCCTCCATTCGTTTATCGTTTATCGGTTCGCGAGAACGCTTTGTTCGGTTGTTATTTCGTTACGCGGTCGAAACGAAAAACCATTGCGGCCGCTAAAAGAATATCTAAATTTAACTCCTAAATCTCTCACGCGCCGAAATTTTGTACGCGTTCGAGTTCAACGTTTTTGAATTGTATTCGCTTTTTTTAACAACGCAATGTCGACATCACTTTGTTAATCGTTCCCGTAATCAATGCGCTCAAAACCGGTGTCAAAGTAAAATGATAATCGTCACCGTGTGTCGGATAAAATACTTATTCGATGCGTCGGATTACGCGTCGACTAGGTTTAATATATATATAAATAGTATATCATACCATTCTAGTGTTTCTACCAATGGTATTACGAAAATAAAACAGTCGAATGTCCTCTGCAAATGAAAAAATAAAAAACTACCCAATAATTTATACAATGTGTGTGTGTGTGTGTGTGTGTGTGTGTGTGTGTGTGTGTGTGTGTGTGTGTGTGTGTGTGTGTGTGTGTGTGTGTGTGTGTGTGTGTGTGTGTGTGCGCGCGCGCGAGCGTGTGAAATTAAAATTCCTAGTATAGCCATCAACGTTATCTACGGCGCGGTGCCGTCGTTGGAAAAAAGACAATTATTTGTAATGTACTGGAGAAAACTTTGATATCCGATAAAAATAAGGAGGAAATAAACTCGCGACATATCGTAAAATCCTAGGCTTTCTAATCACGAGAACGTACGCGCGGAGGACAATACTCTCGCAGGATAATATAATATCGTAAAATCGGACTTTACGGTCGTATAATAATACATAATAGTACCATGTATAGTGTAATCGTCGGATTGAATAGCGAAATCACATTAGTCTGGCGGCGGCGGCGGCGGCCGAGCTCGACCGGGAACGGCACGGATTTATTACGAAACGTTACACCGCGTTATTTACTCGTTTACTGTTTGTTTATCTCTCTACAGCCCTAAAGGACGTCGATATTATTATATTATTATTACTGTTATCATTATGGCCGAAAGTAAACGCACTCGGCAGGCTGTTACTCCATTTTCGCGTCGACCGTCCGATTATCTTCATCGACTGTATATTCTATCTATACGGATTAATATTTATTAGATATATTGTACGATTATTAGAAACACATCACGAACGAAATTAATAATAACAATTATTGAAATAAAAAAAAAAGGACGTGATACGGGAGATAGGTAATTGTATTGTTTCGTACATGAAATAAAAATAAAATTTCTAAAATAAAAAAAACAATTCACTAATATTCTCGTGACATGTTTTTTAGCTCGGGAAATCGTCGTCTGAAACGCAGCGGAAAATAATTAACGCGAGAATCGTCGTCAAAGTCCGAGTCCTGTTTATCGCATAGTTGCAGTGGAAAAGGCTATAACAATTTTCGATAATACGACATCTATTTACTATTGCCGTTCGAGTATCTCAATATTTTGCCGTTTAAAAATGTAATGGATTCAAAATACGTCCTACGCTGTTCGATTCGTCATACAAACCGCTCAACACTTCAAACACCACATTGAATGAAATCCACGCCCGAAATCCATGTGAAAAAGCGCGAGGGTCCTTCGCGAGGATACGTCTCCGTTGCATAATAATAATTATAATAATGATAATTTTTAATGATAAGTTGCACCGGACACGACGACGTCGACCGTCAAAACATTATGTTCGTTTCGTGTCGGACCGTCCGGACGACGCGCGTTGTACGACGCCTGTAGGCTACTTTTGCGCGCGGAGAATCGTTTAAATAACGATTTCACGACCGGCTCGCGAGGACCGGTAGACGACGTGGTTTTCGTTCGCCGACACGGGTGTCATCGCGACGGCTGCGATCATCGCGTGCGCAAATCGTTGAAATTTCTATTTCGGTCGGGGACGATGCGCAACAGTGTTCCCGGAGACTCGCGCGGCCGTCACCTCCGGCGCCGATCGCGAGGACGCGTTTTTCGACGTCCGCGTCGCGCGCTAAAATCGCAAATATCCGAAACACGCGCTCCGGACGAACGGGTTTCGACGAATTCCGAACTACGCGCGCGGCATAATAATATATATTATAATGTATTGATAATACGCGTATAATTACGCGAGAAACCTACCGTCCGCGTGTGCGCTCGGACGGCGCGTGTTTGTACAGTAAACGAATTCGTCGTCGTCGTCGTAAGTAATGCTGTGTTATTATTTTCGTTTTGACTATTATTATACGGTTCGTCCGCATAATAATTACGGGTACTGCTGCGCGTACCCGATCGATTTGCATAAATCAATATGAAGCGTGTGCGAGGATTTTAAACCGCGCGCGATCGTAACGATCGGTTTGTTTATTTATTTTTAAACGCGTCGAATTATTACGCGGCCGAATAATAATCGAAACGATCGCGCGACCTAAACACGTACGATTCCCGGCCATTTCACTGCAGGCCCTCCCGAGGCGACACCCCTCTCTCCTCGCGCTTTCCAAGAAAATCACGACTGGCGTTTTGACCCGGCGTACTAGGGGTATTTCTGTACGAAAAGGTGACAATAAGTTTTCATTTCGATAACTACACTTGATCTAGGAGGTGCTATAGATATGACGAATATCTAGATTCTAGAGTATTTTCTATGGCTTTAAAAAAACCGTACTAAAATCCACGAGTACTTTTCGAGTTATGCGCGTACATACAAAAAAAAGGGGCTTCTATTTTATATAAAGTATTTACAATGCAGTAGGTACGCAACATAAAAAAAAAAAACCTACAATAACAGCTCTTAATAACTTTCGAAAATGTATTGTATACAGGAACGCCATTATATGTTATAGGTATACAATTATACAATATCAATCACAAAATAGCCTAAAAGTCGGCGACTCAACAAAAAACGTGAAAAAAACGAAAACTGGTTTCGAAAAAAAACACAACACAAAATAGCCTAAAATCGGCTCAATAGTAATACAATAAAAAAGAAGAAAAGTTCAACGATTAAACGTGAAACACAAAATAGCCAGAAAATCGGCGACTCAACAAAATGAGCAAAAAATGAGTAAAAAGACGTGAAAAAAACGAAAACTGGTTTCGAAAAAAAACACAACACGAAATTGAAAATAGCCTAAAATTGGCTCAAAAAAGAAAAACGCGAGTCTGACGGACGGCTAACGGTCCGTGAAAACGGTATCGTCGTCGACCGGCTTCTAGTACTCTTCGTAGTCCATGGGCTCGGAACCGTCTACCGGCTCCCAGTCCATGGGTTCGGAGTCGTCACCGGCAGCACGGACGATTTCCGTCGGCGTACGACAGGGTTTCGGCCGGCCGTTGTCGGTGGTGGTGGTCACGACGGTAGACGTGTCGGCGACCGCGAAAAACGACCAAAACGGAAGTCTTCCGTGGCGAACGCCGAGTCGTCCGGGCGAGTCGAAATACGCGCGGTTGCGACCGCCCTTGGTCATTAAACACCGGTGCTTACCAGACATGGCGAGCAGAAGAGTTTTTGGAACACGGTAGTCGAAAATAATACACAAAATGCGATAATTCGTGCGGAGGGCGTAAAGGCGAAAAAACGGTAATGGGTCGCCCCGGCGATTTCGGAATTTGAGATTTCCTATGTGAAAATAATTTTATTGATTTTCGCGTAACCCGGGGTTCCCGTTGCGGCCGGCAGTTGTATTTTTTTAAAACCAAAGAGATTATAGCAATTTTTATTTGAATCATAATTAACGAGACGATTTACATAATTATATAGTGTTGTATTTTAAAATATTATAACGACTCGAGTTTGTTCTGGATTCCTAATGATACGAGGAATGCATTAGTCACATGACACTCATAAAGTCATAACCATAGGCGGTGTTATAAAGTATTCGATTACATTTTAACATTTTTCTCTCTCACTATTCAATGCTATTTTATAAAGGGTTTCTATCTCAATACTATTTTAAGGGCACAACCTCTGTTTTCTATAAAAACTCTAGAAAATTCTGAAAAATTCGGTTTTTAATGAAGCCATAGAAAGCACTTTCGAAAATTCGGAACAGCTGAAGCTTCGGGTATGAAAATCGGTCAGTATTTTCGTTTTATATAGTAGAGACCCCTGAAGAACGGATATTCCAAAATTTAACTTCTAAGGTGGTAAAATGGGTTAAAAATGAAAAACATTATTTCTTGGTCATATTTTTCATTATATTTGTATACACACAGGAACGCCATTATTTATGTTATACGAGTAGGTATACAATTTACACGTTAAATATTAAAAAATATTTAGGGTGGGCCAGCCTCAACACCTAAGGGTTTGAAAAATAGTTTATGACCACCACTCAGACCTACCAAATATACACGAACAATTTCATGAAAATCGGTCAAGCCGTTTCGCAGGAATTCAATAACAAACACTGTGACGGGAGAATTTTACTTAATATAATTTATGGGTATTCGTATTACGTTATCGTCTATTTTCAACGAATATTTATTTGTAAGTTTTTTTCAGGTGCCTCTACCTATTTAGAAAGTATTCAAATATCGTTTGTTTTTGAAATATATTTATTTACGGGTTACCATTTTCGATTATGTTTATAGGCACCTAAAAGTGTTTGGCCTCCAGCCCAAAACTATCCGAATCCGGATCAGAATATATTGCGTAAGGAGTTATTTGAGACACGGGTTTCAACGGGAAAAAAAACAAGAGAGAAAAATTATTCAAATATCCGACACATATATACGAGTATATAATATGTATGCAAGTATACTGTTTGCCTACGAGTATGTCGCGTGACGTTGAACGAGGAAAACTCAACGGCCTTGTGTGGTTCTGTCTCGTCACTGACGTGAATTCGTATGCAAAGTATTTTACGAGTGAATTCGTCCGAATCACGTGCTTAAACGGCCGAAAAACTTCAAAGTCTCGAATGTTTTAGACGTCGCGTCCACACACACACACACACACACGGTCAACTGCCGATGATACGCGGTCACGTGGATAATACCCTCTGATGACGTCACGATCAGTGTTTTCAATAATTATAGAAGACTCTATAGGTACTATCCGGCTGTGCGATAATCCGGTACGTCCAGTAATCCGGCTATATTTTATTTTTATTCTTTCGTTATGATAACATCGATGTGATATTATCGTACTCTATCAATTCGAATTTATAACACTTCGGCGCCACTGCGACAGATCTTACCTGTACGGCCGTGAGTTGTGTTCAATATGGTTTAATCGATTTTAAAATAATTTGTGATTGTATGTGTTTAAGATGGCGGCAGATGGAAAGTTACGAACGGATTTTCCCAAAACAATAAACGTTGCGAAACAACAACCGTCGTCGAAATAAAATAGTTTTCCAGCGAGTTATAGAAAATTAGTGCTCGAGTAAAATTAGAAAATTTCCCAACACCACGGTATCCGACATCCGGAACGGATAGGAGAATTCATAGAAAAAGATTATTAGAAACACTTTTGTAAAAATAATATATTCGAGTGAGCGTCGTATTCTTTACAACGCCCAACTCGGGTCACCAATATGTCACCGATGAGATTAATAATAAACTCGAAAATTCGAAAATTATAGCGAATCGGCCTTATGTCAGCTACCTACTCGTAACTTAAAGTCTTATCGAAGCGGAAATTTTAACGGGATGTGCAACGAGACGGAAATTATTTTTGCCCGAACTGTTATTATTCCCCGATGATTTATCGCGGACGAAAAATACCAAACACGAGTTCGTTTTACTTTTCCGACAAACGCGATACGAGTGCGCAATAGCAAGCGAAAAACAGAAACTATTAAAATCGCTAGTAAACGGTTAATTTGCAATAATTATTGCGGTGTAATGATTTGCTGGCGTCGATAAAAGTCGATTGAAGTCGCGCGAAGACGGCGAGTGAACCGAAAATACCATCGGTTCGGTTCGAATCTAGTTTGTAAATGCCACGAGGCCACAGAGTTGAGTTCCGAAATAAATTCAAACGGTTTAAACGAGGCGTACATAATATTATAGTGCATTAATGTATTGGTAATCGCACGCTGTCTTGTAAAAATACGAAAATAAAAGCGAACATAAAAATCATTACCGACTCGAACGCGACAGATACTATATTTTCGTCGAGCAACATACGCTTAGCGGATTAGAACGACTATTCGTTTTGTGAACCCAATTATTAAAGAAATAAAATCACTCGTTTTGAAATATTCAAGTTTTATGAGAACGTACTATTATGGTGATACTATGTGTTCAATCAAGTCTCAAGCGAAATAATCGAATTTCGTTTACTTTTTAACGGTCAGTATTATAATATTATAGAGGTGCCGCCCCCGCGTCGCCGCGGGTGCGATGACTTACGCGTGCACTGGTGTTCGATCACGACATGATTACGTAAACTCATTATGACGTAAGAACGACGAACACCGATCTGAAACGAGAATACGAGCGGCGTTTTCGCCCCGTCGTCGATACGGAAATCAAAACGTTAATACAATATGCGTATTTTACGACGCTCTACATAAATCATAAATGTATTTAAAGAACACGTTACATTGTTGGTAGTAATTATTATTATTATTATTACTATTACGCCACGTTACCGGGGATATCGCGCGTGTAAACGAGATCGTTTCACTGTCGCGTTTTAACGGCGAATTTGTATTATTATATTATCGTTTTAAGTGTTTCTCGAACGCGAGACGCGATCGTAATAATTATTATTGTTATGTTAGCAACGACGAGGATAATATTACATATTATTATATACGTAACAATAACAAACGGCAAGCCCGTTGTTCGATATTATAACAACAATATTATTACTCCGATGGAATCGCTTCATTGTTTCGACGGGGGAATACGATTAAACAAACAGTGATTTTTACACTCGTATATTATTATAATAACAGCTTGAAAAGGATGTCGTCCAAAGTTCACGGCCGAGAGTGTAACCAAAAAAATATCGACGACTGCTATATAATAATAATATAGTCTCGTCCAGTGTCGCCTTGGCTAGGACCGTGGGGCCGCGAACGCTGCCGAGGCCCTGAACATTTTTTTTCTTCACTCGAGGAAAAAAACCAAAAAGAAAAACGATATTTGAAAATAATTTTTCCCGTCACCACACGCAATGTTTTTTTTCCAGCTGATCGAGATGAAAATACTAATAAACGGTCATTTTCTACGATTATCTTTGTGTGATACCAAAGTTACAAACGGAGAAACAGAAAAATCGAGGCCCCAGCGCGAGCCATCACTATACCGACGTTTTTGTCACACTTTCGCACATTTTTAACAATTTATTATTCTTCACACTATTATAATAATAACACGGGCGCACGGAATAATTAAATTGTCGCCTCGAGCGTATCTCGAACGCGACGGGATCGTAATTATTATTATTATGTAAGCAATACAACGATATAATAAACATTTATTTCGTCGCGGCGGATAAAAGGAGTTCGCGGACGGCTGTTTGACGTCATCGCACGTCGCCGAATCTGCGTTTATTATTGTATCGTAGGTACCACCGGATAACTGCTGTTGTGCAGTTCACAATATTAACGTGCGCTCGTTCAAATGCCGCGATCGGTTTCATAAGCAAACATCAGTTGGGATAATTTTTTCCTTTTCGGTGGAAGCAGGGGTTTATTTTACAATGTGACCCGCAGGGCTTCGCTCTCCCACAGTGTAAAATTAATATTTAAAAATAATGCGACTTTACGTTTCAGGATTCATGAAAAAATATCTACCCACGCGAACTCGTCTAATTAAAAATAATCGAAACGTTCAAAATCATCATTATAACTCCATTTAATGAACAACATAAATGTAATTATAGACTTTTAGAAATTAAAATAATATTTGTATTCGTTAGTGTTTTTACGCTCATTGTTCTACATATTTTAGAAGCGGTTTTTGGTCGAATTTTTTTATTTTTTGTTTTCCATGTGAACAATATGACGGCAGGGCCTCATTGGAAATACTCGTGAGAGGTCCAGAGGATTTTCTTAGTAGTTTTATTAATTTCTTCCGTATGAATTGAATAATCGATGATACAGTCATTATTATTATACATACATATTATATATTTCGGAAGGAATCGATTTCAAAGCATTGGAATACGAACTTTGTCAATGGAAAATAAATGGTGAAAAAAAAAACGGATAGGCGGATGTTTCAAATCGTGTATTAGCGGGGTCCAAGTTTCGGAGGAAGCTGCTAGACAATTTCACTGCAGGGGAACTATACTAGTGCCAAAACGCTGAAAACTGATCATTTCACTGCACGTTCTTAACTAGATCAAAAAATCGCATTGACTCCGGCGGCGGGTCGATGTGAGAAATCATGAAATCGGCGTCGAACGAAACGTCGAAAATCAGTAAAGTGGTTCGAAAGCGTCCCGAAATGAAAGAAGTGCCGATTCGCCGTTTCGTTATGATCGCGTATGGCGAGAGCGACTTGGAGATGATCACCGTGTTTGTAACCACGCGCCGTCACAGGATGTTTGTGTGGCATTGATTATTATACCACGATTCAATGCAGAAATCTCGGTTTGAAAATCCGATTTTTCTCGGACGAGTTTACGTCATATATACGTGAAACGGGGGAAGTCGCTCGTAAAATTGTTGTTTTCACAAACAACCGGCGTTTTGTTTTTACATTTTTTCTTTCGACAACGATAACAGTGCGCTCGTACATCGCGACGAGCGATAATAACCGCGGTACGGTCGACCGATCAAAGTAAAATACGTTCAACGTACGAAACGACATTAATAATGCGTCGGAAAACAGGCGAAAGAAAAAAAAATGTAAAAGCCTGCGAGTGAGAGATTTATTAATGTGTACACCCGACGAATCGTCGACGGGCAAACGGTCGCGTTCCGACACAATCGCGACGGTTTGTGATTCGTGTAGAATAAAACGACGTAAAACGTAGTTATCGTCGTAGCGTCGACGTACAATGTATTAGTAAAAAAAGAAAAAACTTTAAATCGTGTGCCACGCGCAGGCAGAAATCAACGACTTACAAATCCCTGAAATAGTTCTCCAGCCTCTTAACAATTTTACGTTTCGAAGAGTTTGTCCACCTAATACCATTGGTTATAAACAGTGGCCGGGGTGCCCAGGATCAATATTCAGGACGGGTTCGGTTACGAGTCTAAGGCTGTATTTAGTATCAACTCATTTGTTAGCCATATTGTAATGATATCGCGGTAACATTAAATAAAATGAATGGCAAAATCGTAATATTAATATAAAATGTATTCTTTTTAACGGCGACGGTAAAAAACAACAACTATTAAGAAGTTATATGAGACAATGTCGAACAAATCTAGAATTATTAGTGTAAATAAAATTAGACGCGTTTCTTTAAATAGGTAACCGAATCGTTTCGAATAATAATTATCAATTCGATTACCCATTCGTAAAGGACGGGCCCGAGCCTGCCTGCTGGGCAAGCTACTGGTTTTATTTAAATAGAAAATATTACGATAAATTTTAATTTATAATCGATTTTAATATGTGATACCGCATGACTGTTTCCCACACGTTCCAGTCGCAAATCAAAAAATCAATTAAAGAATTTCAATCGGTATTTTTCTCCGTCTGACCTAAACCAACTCGAGTCCATCGTTTTTTTTTTAGAGTCGATTCTTTTCTTTTTTTTTCTAACGAATGGCGCTTTTTGTATTCATTCGAAACAATTCCACTAAATTATTAATTCCGTTATTTAGTTTCTGTTACTCAATATCGGCTCGATAAATTTGATCCTTTCTGTTTGACAGAATATTATTAAGTCTAAGTAAATCGTGTTTTCTCTTTTATTTTCGGTTCTCCGAGAGTGAATGCGATTAATTCTCGTCCGGTGTTTCCATAATATTGTTATTATTATTATTATTATTATATTATTACGACGATGGGTCGGAAAGTTTGCGTTTCACACTGATTAATTTAAAGTGCGTTTAAGTAAGTTTGTTTGAAAAGTATTAAACAAACTCCGTCGCCGTGAAGTGCACTTACTACGTCCATAAATTAAGAACGTTATGCCGCCGCCGCCGCCGCCGCCATCACCCCTCGCGCCTTCATAATTAATCAATTGTTTGTGTTATTATAACTATTTTTCCTTGTTTTCGTTTTTTTTTTTTCTTCTAATGTTATTAAATTTAAGACCGTATTGTTTTCCATCGCGCCGCACATTATACTACGGAAAAATAAAAAAAAAAATATGAAAAGGAAAGAGACCGAGTGTAAAATAATATTTTGTACGCGACATTATTTGAACGTACTACCGGTATTCGAACAATCGCACTGGCCCGTTTCCAAGATAACCGTCGAGAAGATCACTGCGGTCGTCCTTTGTGTGTGCTGCCGCAGGACACGGTTCCATTGCGAGAGTGGTAGAATTGAATTCTCGAACCATACCATTATGAAAATCGTGGCGCCAGACCGTTACGACCAAGTGCCGCGCGTCACGTGTGCTCTTACAATCGCCATACGCGCGTATACCGACTGCGGCGTTTATAATATATTATAGTCCGAGGCTTCACGACCTTTGTCGCATTTTTTCGCCGGTACGCGTTGATTATAATGTCGCGTGAAATAGCGATTCGTTTTGCGGATTTTACTACTGAAAAGTACGATTAATTAGTCATCTATTGTTTATTTTTCGGTCAGAAAGTTTCGCCAATAAGAACGGCCCACCAGGTATCCGACAGGGATAAGCCGTCGAGGAAAAAGGGACGAACGGCGGAAGGTAAAAAGAAAAACAAAACAAAGCAAATAACGAGAAAAGAAGATGTGCTGGGGAAACGGGAGAAGTGGAGCAATAGCTGGTAAACGCTAATGTCGGCGCGTTTTTGGGAAAGGTTTTTTTCGTTTTCTTCGGCGAGAAGAATAGCGTTCTTTTTTCCCCTCGATGTTTATTACGACGCGCGAGTATATCAAAACGGTTTAAAAAGAAACTATAAAGCTTTGAGGTGTAGAACAGCACTGGTCTCGTTGCGTTTGTCGGATCTCCGCGGGACACCCCGCACGTACGGACAGACGGCCGCGGGTCGAGTATGCCCTCGAACCGAGGTTTGTGTGCCCGCACGAATCACGTAATAATGTAACAATAATAACAATGCACCGCGTAATATTAAATAATATAACGCAGAACCCATAGCGTACGAGTTATCGGGGGGGGGTTTCTTCTTTTTTTTTTTGTCAAAACGTTCAGATCGTCACGGGTCATCGGGCGCACGGAATAAGGCGCAGGTAAACGCGTTTATTATAATCCGAGTGGCTTTTGTATGCGCGCCCACGTAATAAAAATACCTTTTATACGCGGATGGCTGAAACCACTCGAAAATTCACTGAACCATTATGTAACTGGTATTGTACCGAATGTATGATATTATAAGGTGCAACCGCCCACATCAATAATAACAATAACGACGGCGGTCCGTATATACCATATACTCGTTTGTATCGAAAAAAATCACGTGTACGACGCGTTACACACGATTTTCGGTTATTATTATCGTGTTTTTCTTTTCAGGCGCTCCCGCCGTCCCCGGTCAGACCGCAAGTATATGCTTATATATTTATTATGTACATTGTACAAATGCTTCTCGACTGAACGTTTCGATTCTATTGCCGGCAAACCGAACATCGGCTCGCGCGTGCTATCCGCGTTCGAACGTCCGTCGTCCAAAAGCGCGTGGAAATATTACGTCGATCGAGAACGACGATATCGCACGGATCATTTGTTATCGACGCGGTCGAGTATCGGTGTTTTGTG
Organism: Drepanosiphum platanoidis; assembly: GCA_948098885.1. Taxonomy (NCBI): domain Eukaryota; kingdom Metazoa; phylum Arthropoda; class Insecta; order Hemiptera; family Aphididae; genus Drepanosiphum; species Drepanosiphum platanoidis. The sequence goes on from OX402528.1 coordinate 22,605,808, forward strand.
ACCTCGTGCCTCGGCGACGCGTGTCGCCCGGGTAATTAATCCGAATCGAGTCGTGTCGCGCGCGCTACCCGATTTTGATTTCCGATCGTTTTTTTTTTCCCCCCTTTGCGATACGATTTCGTGTAATAGATACAAATCGGACGTGTTGAACGCGCGCGTTAACCAAACGTGTCTCTTACGTTATAGTATATTCACATAAATTCGTATTGTTTTTCTCTCGAATAGAATAGAATCGAGTTGAAAACGCCGAGAGAAATCCTTAAAACGCTGACCGAAAAACCTAAAAAATTATTGAAAACGCGACGAAATCCGGTTCGTATTTGCCGGCGTTTTCAGCCCGGTCGTGCGGGTGTGTTCTCAAACGTATAATATCTCGAACGTTGTACTTCCGTCCGGTACGAACGCGAAAATTTCGTCTAATAACATTGGCCCGTGTTGCCCGTGACGTCGTCGGTCGTACGGGATCGCGTTCGCTCACACGTCACGGGGGATTCACTGTACGTAATTATACCTGCCGGCGGCGGTGCAGACAACTGCACGTGTGTGTAGATGATTTTCGTTAATGGATTTCGAACAATAATTCACTGTCGTTTTATACGGCCCGACGACGACTGCGGTTATTATTATCGTTATTGTTAATTATAAAAACCTATCGTCTCTCATTGATTTCGGACCGCGTCACGATTGATATACGGCCGTCCGCGTTCGCGCGAATGTTAATATTACCGGTCCATGTTACGATAATACGATATACATATTTTATAAATCGCCGTCGTCCACAGCCGACGGCACGTTCCGCTCGCTATTCGTCTCGAAAGAATCGGCAGCAGGCCGACGTATAATTATAAAACACTCGCGTGAATCTGTAAAAAACCGCGGGTCTTCGCGGCCAGAAGATTCGGTCATATTTTCAACTTCGTACTTTGGGAAGTCGGTTTCAATAAGTTCCAACGGGTTTTCCGAAAATTGAGACGAACTGACGAACAATTACGAAATTCGCCCAAATCGGTTTTTGATAAAATCTCCTCTTGCGCTCTGAACCGTTTTTCCAAAGCGTTGGTTTCAAATGTAAAAGATCATTTTACCACTATCAATTGCCCGTCACCTGTATTTCATCCGACTTCGTTCTACGACCCGACGTTTTTTTTTCTTTTTTATTATTATCAAGTTGACAGTTGAAACTAATTGACATTTTTCAACCTTCAATTAAATTTAAAATCGCGTCGTCAATCGAACAATAATCTAACTTGAATTAAATTAAATTTTTTAATACCCGATTTGAACTTTTTTCAAATTTATCTCAAATCATTGTTTTTATTTTCACTATTCTATAACATTATAAACGAATTATATCATCTCACAAGAAGTGAATATAAATAAAATAATTCGATTGCAACAAAACTCGAAATCAAATAATTGCAACTGTCGTGTACATACAACGTCGTGTCACTTTTAAGTTAACGAAGGGCAAAATAAATGAAGTAAAAGATTATGTAGTTGATGAAAATGTGAAATCGACTTTAACTTATCGAATCGTTAATGCCCATCAGATGGATTATAACAACTCGTTTCGTAATAAATGTTTGGTAAATATTTACAATAAAAATATTTGTAACATAAAATGTTGAACACTATTGCATCACTATGTTTCGATCAAAACGCTCGTTCAAAATCGAACGCTCCCAACAATTTGTTGAAATTTGGTTTTTTACGTAAAAATTATCAAAGCGTGTCGCCGAGTTGTCCACCACAAACGGTAGATATACACAGTAAGGTATGAAAAACTCAAAAACCCAAGTTTTGGCACGTTTCAGAAACACTCAATACTCGGACTGCATATTATTATGATGTCTAACGAGTCATATAATCGGATTATTTTTTAAAACGTTCTTGAGTGGTTGCATCGTAATCGACTTGGATCAAAAATTATACACGAACTGAATTTTATTAACCTCGTCAATCGGACGATAAACTGTTCGGAAATTCTATTCGTCAAAACCGCTATGTAAATAATGATCGATGAAGCGAAGCGCAGGGAAAATTATATGTGTTGAAAATTCAAGTAATTTATAGTTAAAAACAATCATTCGAGAGGTGAAAATAGCTAAGGAATACAAAATCAGTACAGGAGAATGTTCGTGATTTTTTTAGAGTATGAAGCTTTCCGTAGTCTCAGGAAAAAAAATGAAAACATACCAATTTAATATAATTGTTGAGCCATTTACTAAAGCATCAAAATAATCCCACTCGCCTACTGCACGAGGTCTCGTATAAATGTGCTTATGCTCAAAGAGTAATAATAATTAAGTTCCAAACTTGACTGATTTTTTTTTCTTTTTTCGGAACGTCTTAAACGATATTTTCAATCTATCCGAAAATATATTTCGATAACATACGAATCTGAATAACCCGTTAGTTTTTCGCTCAAAAATTTTTTTTTTTTCGAGACCAACGGTACGTCGAATTTAAAAGACCAATTCACTCATCATCTGTATCTCATCCGTGTCTTGTGTATCCCACTCGCCCGCTTTTTTAAGTTTTTTTCCTCGGAGTGTTTCCGTAGGTTTTTTGTTTAGAGTCCGTGTTCGGATCCCTGTTGAATATACTTAATAAAAATAAACGTCGCGCGTCACCCGGAGCTATAACATACCTACGCCGCGCCGTTCTGTTTCCACCGCGTGTGTTGCAATAACGCGTAATTTGACGTGGCGCGAGTCTAATCGAATCGGAACGTTTCGGTTTTCGATGTCGGGAAACAAACTAGTTTAATAAATTAGAAATTACCGCGGAAGACAGCCGCGGCGCGATTAATTTCAAAACAGACGCTCGTTTCTCGACAGCCGAACGCCACCTCTGCGGCGAGTGATTAATATTTAACTCGAAACACACACGCGTGCGCGCGCACACTAGGCCGTGTCCGTCTAGTTGGGAAATAAATATTCGTGTAGACAACCGTAGACCGCACATTGGTGCACAGGGTGTCCCACGGACACGTGACGAATGAGCAAAACTTCTATTTAAAAACTTCTTCGGGACGTTTTATAGGTTCGATTTTATATTTTTGTAATATGATTCGCTGTGGACCGTTGATTTTCGCGGTCGATCGAGTTTTCTGTTTACTCGACGCTTTTTCCGTTTCGTACGAAAATTCGACGCGGTCCGTCTCGTCGTAGTCGTCGGACAACGCGTCTAAATTAATCCGACGAGAAAACGACCACCCTGTATGACCGGCACGCCGAGAACCGCCACCGGATTTAACGATTGTATACCGAACAGCCATAAGCCGACCCATCCTCGCGGAATTCAATAAAAGAGGGAAAAAAAAAATAAAAAAACGACGTGATCCCATATTACGCGCGAATGATGTGCCTGCGCGCGAGAACGCGACGTATCGAATTAAAAATATTTATACGCGCGGCGTTATATTTTTTAAAACGTAATATCGTAAGAACAATAATAATAACAATATGGTTGTGGAACGCTCTCGCGCGCGGGTTTTCGGTTTACGCGTATATCATTTGCCGCGGCCGTCGAAGTCGATTAATCCGATTAAAGGAGTATGCGAGTGAGAGAGGAAGAAAATCGATTACATATTACGCGTGTTTGTACTAGACGTGTTACACCGCATTTTTCGAGAAACTGTGACCGTACTACTACTACTGCCACCGCGGTGGCGGCAATCCGACGCCAGACGAATTCGTCGTCGTTTTCAAAGCGTCTTCTCGCGCACATTCACGCGATTAAGTACACATATTATATGTTTTCGATTGTCTAAGGCCGGACCGGGTTGGGAATTCTTATCGGCGAAATAAAAACGAACGGCTCGTGACTAGAAACAACTAATGAAAAAAATTTGAAGCAATACTAAACAAGTTATCGAATAAACAACACCATGTACGATTACGATTTCAAATTTAGGTGTAGTCTTTTATTATAATTACAATACACTTTATGAAAATATTTAAAACGAAATGAAATACTCTAATGATACAATACTTATAGTACAAAATCAAAATACAATATCAATCTTTTTTTTCTTTTTTTTAATCACCGAAACTTATTGATAATAAACGCCCTCGTGTGTGCTTGGTACGTATAATATGGAAAATACAACGAAACACCGAATTATATTGTACAAATTATACGATTAATTATTTATCAATAACATATTATGATAAAAGTTTTCGACCCAACGTTTGTAACGAATAAAATTCTCGCCCGTAATTAAAAAAAAACGGATCAGTTGATACTCCGATACGAACATTTATGGTGTGTTAAATACATATTAAAAACCATCAGTTTTCGGCGCTCCCGGGAGAGAACAACCTCTTAGCGCTGCCCGGTAGCGCCAAAGGATTTATTGCTTTTTATTTACGGGCAAACCTTTGCGATTGTGTTGGGTTTGAATTAAAAAAAATGCGCGCGCTAAATTGACGAGTAACATTTTCGTATTGAAACCGTTCGCAATAGTAATACGACCGCTATTGTACCGCGTTACACGGTGGCGTAGGTACCTGTAAAACTATACGCGTCGCAGAATAATATAATTAAAAACGAAGTTTATAATATTGTGTTGTGTACGACGAATAGATAGAACACAGACGAGGATTAAAACGGAAACGCAAAAAAAAAATGAAAATAAATACAGCGCCAGACCGTATTATTATTCACATAATAATACGTGTGTGTGTGTGTGTGTGTGTGTGCGTGTAGATTGTTACACGTATATTGTGTGATTTATTAACGTTTTAGATTAATTAAAGCGTAAGTAAAATTAATTAAAAGTCGATACCGCGTAGTCGTTGTTGATGAGGGGATTACGGAGCGAAACTTTTTAATCCTTTTTACAACCACCCGGCGTATTGCTCAAAACGGACTGAATGTTAAGCCAAGTCGTATTAAAACTAATTGCTCAATAACTCATTATAGTATATACGTGCGCGTAATGAATTACGACCGGGGTTGATTAACGGAATGAAAAAAAAAAAAAAAACAAAAAACGGTGAATTTCTTTTTTTAGTCGTAACACACGCTTAGCGTTCGAAAACGGGGCATAATAATTATTTATTCGGTTCGATAGTTTTGAAAAAAATAAAATTGTTATTCGGCGACTTATCCGGGGAATAATAGTGTTTTACGACCGCCGTTACGACACCCGGCGAAGGATCGATGAATCGAGGTTTCGGAAACGTTGTTTTTGTACACTACGTATATATCGCGTTTAATAGTTTTTTTTACGTCTACACACTTTCGGCATAACTAATTGATAATCGTTTTTAAACGTTAAATTTTACGATTCACCGCGGAAACGACGCCACGTTATATTTTCAGATTCTAAATTTTATCCCGTGGACGGCGGTCGATAAATCTTTGGAATTGTTACCGGCACTTTTTGCGAGCGCGTCGAGCTCGATATTATTTTCTAATGTTTTTTTTTTTTTTTAATGATTTTTTTTATGCAGAATATCAGATTGAAAAATTAGTTGCGAATATAACACGTGACGAGTAACGAGTACCGTCGCATCGAGGTCATACGAATTATCCACAGTCAAGTCGAACAAGATATATTCGATGATTCTATTGCTCGTATCCAGAGCCATTAATTACATCACTCGGCTTGATATTATACGTACGGGCACTTACGAAAAATGAAGTTTCCCCTAGTCGTCGCCGAATTCGTCGGACAGTCGTATTACTAGACGAGAACGAGTATTTCAAAAATCGTTTCATTACGTTAAGCGCGATCAAGGTTTTTCGATTTAGGCGCAAACACGGACCACCCGAAATCCGGCACGCTACAAATCCGCCACGCGGTTTTTCGGCCACGAGTCGTTTTCGCGTTTAAATAATAATATAACCATTCGAATATTTTCCTTTCTCGTTAGCGCGTGTCGGATGATTGTTTGTCGAGACCACGACACAACAATGTAGCGGTTCGTCGAACGCCGCAGTCAGTTTTTCCTTGGGATTCGTTTAGTCGATATTTTTGTAAACGTCCAGTTCTTGATCGGTCCCCGGCTCCATTGTGCAATGTCGTTTCCCACCGAGCTCTTGAGAATATAATACACGACCGGGGCACAATGACATATCATCGCGTATAATAGAGGAGGCGCACAGGACACAGGAATGCGAATCCTCGCGTCCACTGTATACCTCTTCTGACTCGAGAATTTTTCAATGGAGAATCCCCGTCGCGTTTCGAAATAAACGTTTCCAATTCGTAAAAATCACCCCGGCCGCGATGATACACAGTCGCGCGTTTTTTCTGTCAATTCGGTTTACATCGTATATAATATACTTATTATTATGTCTTTTAAACCGCATAACGTACGTTTTGTAATATGAGAAGAATTATGGCGCGAGTAACGGTCGTCGTTACTTCGTGCACTTTTCGACCATTCACCACCAGCCCACCGGTCCTACAAATAAATATGAGCTATAAAAACTGTAAATTTTATCACGTCGAGTTTTCTCGTTTATCTTGTGAGCATTTTTAATAGTTTTATCTCAATTCGATATCGATATGATACATCGACATATTTTCATGTAACTAATAATAAATTTCCGAAAACGATAGGCTCGGATAAAATTCCCAATGTGACAAGACACGATGGTTTTTAATTCGAACCCTGACTCGAATGCAGCGTTTAAATTATTCCAGGACAGTTGGCCTTTATCGGTGTTGTTTCGGCGCGGTCGATGCGTCGTCGAGCGTGTAAATCGGGCAGGAGGAGATGATTGGATTCAGTGCCGACTAAGGGATCTCGATGTTCGTCGGACGAAAAGACGCCGGCAGTGCTGCGCACTCCGGAGTCCTGCGCAGAGTCGAAGCCGCAGGGTACGGTGAAACCGCAGTCCGGCGGTAGTCGATCAGCAGCCCGGGACGTCGTCGAGGGCAGTCGAGCACGACGTCGTCGGACGAACACTGCCCGTCTCGCGTAACACCTTCAGCGATTTAAGAGACGTAATCGCAGTAGTCGTCGATAAAGAAATATGCAAAAATCCGAGGACGTACGCCTCGTCGACGGTCGGCCGTCAAAAGGATAGGTATATATTTTACACGTCGTATTACAATAATATACATATTACGCGCGTTGTATTACATTACGACGTGATACGGTAAATAATAATGTCCGGTCGCATTCATATTTATTTGTAAACTTATTCTCTAGGTTTTTATTTACCGAAACGGGTGTGCGGGGTTCATCTTAACGATACGGAGAAAATGATAAACAATCTGCGACGACGAGCACATCACAAGACACCGGCTCGTCTCAGTCGTCGTCGCCGCCGACACTGTGCTCGTATTCGAAACTGCGTATCGTATAATTAGAATATTATTACGATGCGACGAACACGGTTTTCGAAACGATTCGCCCAGTACGACGCGTTTTAACGGCGCCCGCGACAATATAATACGTTATTATAAGCCCGTGTGCGAACAACGTTTTTTTTTCTGCCTTCTCCAGTCGTATTATATATTGTTTTAAACCGACCCGCCGGGCAATAATAATAACACGTCTTTCGGACACTGCGAAACGCGTCGGCGACGCGCCGTTTTTTATGTGTTTTACGAACGACCTTATTATTTACGTAAGCCTCTACGCGAGTTATCGAGGTCGTACTTTTGACTCGATTGACCGATCAAGGCGATAGTAGAGAGAGAGAGAGAGAGACGCAGAGAGAAACAAACCGAGTCGATGTATAGTTCACTTGAAATTTCGAACAGATAGGTTAAGGCGGGAAAAGCCGAGAACAACGGTCCTTTTCGTAGTGGCTCAAGAAGAAATTCGATAGCTCAAACTATCCGGTGTCGATCACGAGAATCACCGGTGAATCGACGGAATACCGGTTTTTGGCGAAATGTATCGTTTTCGTCATCTTTCGCTCGGAAACGTTTTTCTAATGCGATTCGTTAACAATTTTAAAGACCAACATCAATCGCCCGTCACATCTTTTTAATTTTTCTACGTAGTGTAGTTTAAACCGTTGGTACATCTTTGTAAACTGAGTTTCAAAAAGACAATATTCAACAGCGGGAAAAAAGAAAATATAATAACAGCAGTTGTCATTTCGTACGTTTGTCGGCAGCGTCAAATCCAATAAACGAATTGACCGGAACACCAACCGTGGTCGTATACGCACGGTGTTTATTCCGTATAAAATATTTATCGTTATGCGTTTCCACGTTTGTCGCTTGCGGAATCGTCACATACAAATTAATGCGGTCGTGTCTAGCCATTTACAGAGAAACATCCGAAATAACGGCTTTTGTCGGCTATATCTAACGTTGGGGAGTGCAGACGTGTATCCCTTTTTCGCAATTGAATTTTAAAGAATACACACAAACATATCGAAAGAAAAACTAACAGTTTTCTCGCGGGACGTTTTCGAATTTATTTCACGCCGAACCGTGTTTTTTTTTCCTCGTCTTTTATTTTTATATAGTGGATATGTAGTTTCAGAAAAAAAAAAACGTATACGTCGCTCGACGGTAAAATACAAAACGCTTTTCGCCGGATACGGAACGCCGAAGCTGATGCAATAAAAGTGAGATAAGCCGTACATTATACGACGTGGTAGCTAAGTACAGTTAAGCGCGCTCGTCGTCGGAAATTAAAAGGACCGTTTGTTTTCGGTTCGCAATCGTTTTGGTAATTCTCCACGACTTTCGGCACCGCATTCGATTCGATACGTTAGCGCTGCGATTTAATCAGAGTCCGATAAAATTTATCATCGGAAAATCTCGAGAGTATTCCGCGGCGTTCCTGCGCGTATCGCGAAGAATAATTAACCGTTACGGGCGCGAATCGTTTTTCAGACGTATAATATATCCGCAAGTAGTTTTTCCAAAACATACTGCAGAGGACCGAGGACGAGAATTATTAACGAAATAAAAACAAAGTTGAATCGTTTCAGTAACTTTTATTTTAACGAGTCAATCGTGTACAGAAGTAATTTCAACTCGGAGTCAAGTTAAATTTAGTTATACCGTTGAATTGAAACCATTCGTTTTTCATTTCAGATTTTGTTTATTTGAGGGGGAATATTGTTGATATCAAAAATTCGTTCAAAAATATACGGAAAAGTCTCGAAAGTGTTTCATGTATAATTTGATCATTGTTTAAAAACTAATTATCATTTAGAAGATCCGCTGTTTTTTAATTTTTAATTAATTTTTTGTTATTTATAACAATGAAAGAAACGCGTTTCGATGGACATACAATTATTATACAATTTAAAACAGGCATACCAAATATTAAAAAAAGTATGCTAACAGAAATCGTATCGCTCGTATTTGATAATATTTTTAAGCGCGAAATGTGTAAATGACTTTTTATTTACTCCAAAACCGGCGGCCTACTCGATTCTATAATAGAAGTCCCTTCTTTGATGGACGGAGGAAAATGAGTATTTCAAAGCTAGTGTACGCTTTGGGCCTCTGCGCGACTCGTTTGATATGACTTTTTCTCACAACGCGAAATGTTAAATTATTATCATACGTTTCGAGTTTTGACGTTGAAAAAACAACATGGTTTTCCAAAACACCGCCGACTCTTTTGTAGAAAGCGTTTCTTTCTGTGTACGAGACTACCGCCCGTTTCGGTCAAATTGACGTGGTCGAAATCGATCGCTCGGAAAATCGATCGTGTGCCGGCAGCTGTAGGCGTACCCGAACCACCACGTGGGTCGATTTCCCCAAGATTATCTTTGTAGGCTCGTCGTGAGTTCGTGATGCGTGACGTGACAGACGAAAAAACCCTATAAAAAAAAAAAAAAAATGTAATTATTATGAGGAAAAAAAAGAAATTACGGAAAATTATCGATGATAAACCGTGTTTTTTTTTTCGATCCTCGTATTGTTTCGAGATCTTTTACACAGTATTTGTATGATATTCACGCGGCCGTCTCGAAAAAACAGTTTTTGTTTTCTTGCGACATGGTCGTAAATTTCACGATTTTATAGTGCGCGCGCGCGCGTGTGTCCAAACTCAACTAATCGCCGTGTCACCGTTGATCCCTTTCGCCGTGAGTGGCAATAAAAATGCAGTTAAAACCCCGATCTCGAAGACAACCGTAATTATTTACGGCGAATTAAACCGAGATAATTTACGGGACGTCGTCGTTCGTTTTCGACGCTGTGCCGTCGTCTCCCGCCGTAGGTATGTTTGTTTTGACGTGCGCCTAAGTTTAAGGAGATAAACATCGTCGTCGTCGTCGGCGTCCTGCGCAGGTACACCGGCCCGTTATGTCGTGCAGGTACGCTTAAGGATCGAACGTACGTATCGTGCCCGAGATCGCATACCCGCGCCGCCGCACACGAGCGCCGGCCGAAGAGCCACGGAGATCGGTAATAAATCGGTAATAAAATATTACACGCGATTTTCAAGAAATTATATGAAACCATCATGGTCGAGCGTCTTCTTCGTCGTCGTGTTTTGTTTTTCGAATCCCGCGAGAGCAATACGCCGTATGTGAACTGTGCGCCAAAACGATCGTTTTATTTTCAAAGTCAACGTGAAAAACCGCGACGAAAGAAAAATGTAAATATCAAACGAATTACAAACAAGACAGCGTACGACGACGTGAGCTTCGATCGTGGCGTTGTTGGCCAGTGGTTAATCGATAAATCACCGATCGAATGCGTCATAACAAGTATAAACGTTATGTAAGTATGCAGTATACAGTGAGTGTACATAAAGTTAACTGTCGCAGTTCAAACAGTGTATCGTTATCGTTTTCGTCGCAGTAAACACGTCGAATTTTATAATAAAAAAAAAAGTTATTTCGGCGAGATTCACGTGGGTTCTTTACCAAAAGGTCTAAATAGTATTAAAATATAATAATATACTCGTTATTACACATCATGCGACGCAATTTAATTCATTTTTTTTTTTTTCAAAGACTAAAAGTTTTTACGATCACTCTCAAGTTCTAATTCTGACCGATCGCGGAACGGACGCGCGGGCCAATATTCCGGTCTATTTCGAGCGCTGAATTTTATTTGTACATACACGTTCGAAAGTCGCGTCGAATAATAAAAAATGATTCTGAGCAGATGCGGTTCGTGTACGGCGTAATTATTATCGTCGAGATCGTCTAAAAATAACGTCTAGTCGACGAAGACCGTCGATAGTGAACATTTTTTTTTGAAAAATCGAAAGATATCGAAGATTAAATCGTAGGAAGTTCGAATTCAGGAGGTACATTCTACACCTTTTGAAATTAACCGTTGTCGCGGTTTTGTCTCGTCTTGTCCCCGGCTAAAACTATTGTTTTACGAGTGAAAAATATATATTTTACATTCGGTGTAGGTTCATACACGGACAGACTCTCGAACGGAAAACATTACCGAGAAATGACGACACCGTTTTGTACGTAAATTGTAAACATTTTCATACGCGCGAAATTCGCGTTTTCGCTGTATGAACGCATTTTTTTCTAATTATTAAAAGTACGTCGCGACCCGATTACGAAGCTCGCGTGACTCCAAAATCGCGCGCGCCCGTAACGAACGTCATTGTTAAATATTATTATTATTACCCGGTAATAATATGTATAATATGATAATAATATTTACAGTCGGGATTAATAATTATTAAACGCCGTTGTGCGCGAAGACGGACGAGAGGACGCGCGTGTGCGATTGTTATTCGTGAAAATATTCGAGCCAAATAAATACGGGATCGAATCACTATATTATTATCGTCGTTATTATTATCGTTGTTGCGGTTGCGACGCCGCGATATTAATATTATTACTCGCGCGCTCGTTGACGCATTGTTTAGCGCCGCCCGAACGTATAACTCTCGCGGGAATTATTATTCCGTTCGAAATCACCATAATGAACGACCCGATTCGTTTGTAAACAGAGCACTTTATTTAACGCGGAATGACAACAACGATAATAATAATCTTATGAATTGTTTACGGGTCGCGGAATCGAAAGGGGTCGCGTTTAATCATAATATTCGGGTAAAACGCCGCGCGCGAGTTCAAAATTACCCGAACAATATTAAATTTATTGTCCACGCGTCGCGCCGTACCCGGAGCTCTGTACGCATTGCCGTTTGATGAAAACAAAAAAAAACTCCCGTCGACTTTATCCGATCGGTCTTTTGACTCGTTCGAATCGTCGTCGTCCGAAATATTCAGTTGGTCGGTTCGCCGTTGTCTGCGCAGCCTTTATATTCAATAGTTTGATTTCGTTATGGACATTGAACGACGTGTGAATTGAATGATCGTCGTTAGGAATGAAATCGTGATGAACGCCACAGTCATAATGTTGTACGTTTCGACTGATTACTTCTTAAAGCGGGTAAACCTATTTCTATTTTTTTTCTTGTTAAATGTTAAATGTGCAACTACCCCGCAGATTAAAACAACTGGGAACAGACGTTGTTCTCATCGACAATAAAATTATTATTGTCTGTAAGAGGTCGAAACGATAAAATAATACCATATCAGAGCCCATATCCATCCAGTCGATGGATTTCTGTTCACTAAAAAAAAAAACCCAAATCCGTCACGGGCCACGAGCACTTACATCCATCTTATTTTCAATGTATTTGATTCATTTGACATGAAAAACTTGGTACATTTTAATACGTTGCGTTGACAATAAGACTCAGTGTTTTTTTTATGAAGTTTGACACCCATCGAGTGAATATGACAGGTTAAATAGTGATTGGCAGTGGGGTGTTTTCCAAGCATTGTTTTTTTTCCAAAGAAAAGTATAGAATACTTTGGTCTGTTTACTCAAATACTAAATTATACTCAACTTTCTTTCAACGACATCAAATGAAACAAAATATCATTTTTAGTCGGTACTGTTTAATATACGTATATATACGCTCGAACTTTAATTAGATTTATTTGTTCTTCCTATTTCGAAATCGATACGAAAAACAAATTGAAAATTTGTATAATCTATTGAATAAGAAACGATTCAGTAAAATCCTGTATAACGACAATTATTAAAGAACATTTGTACAATTATTATTATTTTTTAATTTCATTTTTTTGATGGTTAATTTTTATTAAAATAAATCACCTTACCCCGAAAATATAGCAGGAGCCACGACTGAATGCAATAATATTCTGATATGATTAAATTGTAAATCAAATGACCGAGTTTTTTTTTTCTTCAAAATAATCAACATAAACCATGCGTTAGTTTTTTTAAATTTATTATTTTCACACATAAGTTCTAGCTATAGGGGGTAGATTTAAGGGAAAATTGAATTTTTTTTTTTTCATAAAAGCTTTGAAACAATGTTTTTCGAGTTAAAATTAATTTTTATATCTCACACATGTAGAATTATAAAAATTACAATTTTATTTTGCAATTTTCAACATTTGTTATATTATTTACATAATATAATATAATACAATACGTATATTGTGTTTTGAACTCTATCGATTTTTTCATGTTTTAAAATCGAACTAATCCTATCAAAATGCAAATTTTCGTCTATTTTATAACATGTTAAATTTGTTTCTTAATTTGTAAAAGGAAAAAAAATCAAGTGGGCTCTCCCAATACACCTATATTATGTAATACTCTGCACTTGGAAAGTTGGAAACCGAAATGTGTTTCGCATTAAGCGTGTGAAAAGTCTCCGAAATCTCGTTGTCCGCCGTCACGATGGTAACCTCGACGAGAAAAAGAGCGAGTAATACGTATTATGAATGAGGGAAAAGAAAAAAACAAACAAAAAACGGCGACGCTGTTTAATAATTCCGTAACAATGGTCGGACGTGTCCTGCCGCGATACCAACACCAACACGCGGTGAGTTTAATGTTATTTTGCGATGCAATTAAAACGCGGCTTGTAATTCATAGCGACGCATGTGACGGGACTTTGTATGCACCGGGTCGTACGTGTTTTTATCTTCGACTTCTACTCGTTTCTCTCCGATCCTGTCCCCGTGGGCCCCTCGGCGTGTTATGTCTCATCGTCTTTTACAATATTATACTAGCCGATGCACTTTGCGGCACACACGACGCTCGTGATTATCGAAACGCACCGTTTGGCCGAAATGAGAAGTAAAAAAAAATGACGTCCGAATAAGGAATGAGAGTCTCGCACGAAGCAGTTCCGCGCAACGGTACGCCAACTATTTTTCACATCTAACGCGAAGAGCATAAACACGATTATGGGAAATGCCGAGATACGTTTGTTTTGTCATCGAAAACCTCCGATCGTTATATTATTATTAATTCTGCTACTGAAAAACAAAATCGCTACGTTTTTATAAAAGTATAATTTACCAACGTACATAAAATGAATTAGTTATTTATTCATTCAAACAAAAGAATGATCTATAACAAACTCGTTTTACAAAATTTGTTTTGATTGGTTTTTTTTTTCATATATATAATTTATTATAACAATAAAATATAAATCATTTCAATTGAATCAACTTAATTGTTTGTAAATATTTTTGTCGAAACAATACAAAGTAATGATAATTACGAAATAATCATAGACACATAAAATCATAAATAATTAAAAGGTTTGATAAATATTTGAATATTAGTCGAACACCGTATTTCCAAAATAAGCTGTCGGTTTTTCGTCAGTTTTTCTCAATTTTTAAAAAAAATGTAGAGGGAATTTGGAAATCGATTCGAAAAATACTACCTTCAAAATACCATCTAGTCATGATTTTCTACCGGAAACCCGCGTGAAATTGAAAACAAGAAAACAATCGAAAACAGCGCCATTTCTTCTAGCCGAAAACGTAATAACGGCAGACTCGAAAATAAAATTAAAAAAAACCACACGATGAATACATTCCTCGAGCTATATTCGAAATCCAAAAAATCAAGTATACGACAAAATAATATTACAAACAAGTCTTCGTCGGTATATACCGCGACGGATAATTTTCACGGTTCACGTCTCGGTTTGGCTAAGCTAGTATTATTATAATAGTAGCTTAGAATATAAACTATATTGCACTTGATTTTATGTCAACGTGTATTTAATATTTCCTATCGGCGTCGCGGTCGACGGCAAGGATTTATAGGATAACAATATTTCGAAAGAGATAAGTGATAAACGTGTCGTTATTATTATAATATATTTCTGAAACAATTACGAAAACCCGAAGAATTTCCGATCGCTCGTGGGGAACGCAAAATGTTGTATTATAATATCGTTTTCGGAGGTGTTATACGTACCCATATCGTTAAAATATTATATCCCGTATACTTGTAATATTGTGTGTCGTGTAGAGCTCGCGGAGGATTTCGGAGCGCCGCCGCCGACGAATATTTTATCGACCAAACGCAATACAATATATTATATTATAATGACGGAAAGGAATACGTCGTTATTATTTTTTATTGTTATTACAACATTACGCGCGTACGATATTATTATAAACGAATGTCGTAAATCTCTTATCTAAGTAGACGGTTTAAACGTGTGCGTGCGTGTTTTTTTTTTTTCGGAAAATGTCCTCTGGCCAAAAACGAAACCGTACGCCGCCGCCGCCAAAGTGTTAACGATCTCACGCCGATCACAAGGTGTGAAATCGTCGTATAAATCATCGGCGGCCGGGCGCGAGTCCCTGCCGGGGCCCCGCGTTAACGATACGACGCGTTGTTTGCTCACGGTCGTTTCCTCGTCGCCGCCGGTCGTCCCGCAGAGATTATCGTCTTATTGTTTTCACGCCGTCGAGATTAACGCGATATAAATATTACCGTTCGTACGCACTCGTCCACGGCGGCCGCCGGTTTTCGAAATTGAATTCGAAAACAAATATTTATCGTTACAATTATTACACGATGAGCGCGCCTCTCCATAGTTGGCGTTTTTTTTTTTTTTCGTTGTTATTTACGACCGTCCGGGCGGACGAAAAGAATAAGAAGAAGAAAAAAAAGGATAATATTCTCTCGCACGTGCACCGCGGACCCTAAAATACGATATTGTAACCATACCGTGTATTACATTATTGTGTATCCTGCGCGGTTCGACCGCTTTCCCCGGATTTCACCGACGTCGTTGAAAATCGATCGCTTGCTCGTTCGAACGAGAATCGTTGACGATCTCAGATGATATAATGTGCGATTACGATATGTAATGGATGTGTCACGCGAAGGGTTCGAGTTATGATTTTCAATTATTGCGGTTTTCAATTGTGTACGAACGCAATGACGAACTCGCACCCGGCCAAACACGATAGTACGCTATGAAAAAAAAAAAAAACAATTCTTCGTCAAACACACTCGAAGAAACACGCAGTTGAGTTCAAAAATAAAAAAATTCATCGCGAATGAATTGCAACGTGTGAAAAATATAGCTAAAACTTGTCCGCTTTATTTATCGTGTTTTGATTTGTATGTATTTGAAGTATCGATATACGTAGAGAGTAACGCTTTCGGTCACGTAGTTATTTTCTGCCGAAAAGCAGTTTTTACATTTTCGTATCGATTGTGTGTATGTAAAAGTCGATTGAATTTGATCAATTACAATTATTTTAAGATGTCTAACGTTCGACGCAGTCGTGAGATTTAGTAAGCGAATCGGTTAAATATATAAAGGGTAGCAAAAGGGACGAAAAAAAAAAATAAAAAAAAATAGGGTTTTCATTAAATTACCTAAAAGGGTCGTTATTATTAGGTGGTTCCTCGGGGACATTTACATACGTTTCGTGTGATGTAGTATTCACGAATTAAGTTTTAGACGACACAAATGTTATTTTAGTTTTTACTGATTACTTTGAACTAGATCGTGTGGACTTTGTTAAATATTAAAAATAAAAACCGCACGCAAAATCAGGTTACGCGCGCTTGACGACGTTCGCTAAAAGCAATGCCGTCCCACTGCCGGCTGTGCGATGAAAGGTGTTCAGAAATGACAGATTTAGTTCACCGTCGTCGTGTAGGTAGGTATACACAGTAAAAAGTTTTCTCAGTTTAATTAATTTCCATTTCTCAACACTTGTAAGTTCAGTTTTCATAAAACGTTTTCAGAACAGCTCAATACGGTGTAGTTTTGGCGAATAACAAAAATAAAAATAAAAATAAAACTACTAAATAATAGAAATATCGTTCTCAAGTTCCGTGTTTTATACTTACGACGAAATAGTTTTCGTTTTACATTTTTTTTTTTTTTTAATTTAACGTGATAATCAGTCAAAATATTGATGTCATTGTTTTTTTGTATGTTTGATCTTGAACATCGTCACAAATTCGTTACAATCTTTAGAGTTGTCGTTATGATAGTAATGAAACTCCGTCTCGTTATCAAACGGGTTCGATTATTTTGATTATACCGCATAATATTATGTTCATATTAGAATTGTCAATAAGTGGTTCCTTGGCAACACGTAGAAACCGACATGTTTGACATTGCCTCGCGGCGGCCAAACGGAAAATCGTCCTGCGGCGGGTTTTCGTGACAAATCGGGAGGCACTCTGGATTCGAGTTGCGGAGTGGTCTCTAAAAGCTACTCGCGGCTTTACGGCCTCTCGTTATGGTTTTAAAAATAAAAGTTTTCGCTCGATTTTAACGTCGCGCGCATTTGTTTATATCTACCGTAGTGTTTTCGAACAATGCTGCGTTTGACGGAGAAAAAAAAACCCAAGTCACCTCGCGCCGCAAACGGCATTCTCGGAGACAATAGTTTTCGCAAAATAACAATTTATAAATAGGTGACTTGTGACACAATCGTACGAGCGCGAGGCCATAAAGTTCGCGAACCCTCGACGTACGTGTATTTCACTATTTTCCCACTCTCGAGGTCATTTTTATCTATTTATATCGCGGTGTATAATATATTATCATCATTATAAAAACCCAAACGTGCGGGGGCACGTCATCAGATATTAAATTACGAGTGCGTTACGGTGCGATCGTAAAGGCGGCGACGACGAGCCAATCCTCGAGACGGACGAGTCGTTTTTTTCACATTGATTTCATCGTTTCTGATATCGAAATCGATTTCGATTCGAACGTCGTCGTGTTGTTGTCGCGTAAATAATTTTGCACTTTTCGTCATCGTGAAAATTGCACGCCGGACACCGCGGATTCGTTATATTATCGTTCGACGTGACGACTGTGTATTTTAAAATAATACCGACGAAAGACAGTTGACAGATGTAATATGAATGAAAAAGAACGCGAATTACGACGAGGAAAAAAAATTGACGTCCACTCGTTTTTGTCTTCGCCACACTCGTACGGTCGCGGAAATCGGACACGGAATATAATTATTATTGGTACCTACTCCATAGAAGAGGAGTTTACTGCTTGAATTCCTAAAGTTAAAAATTATCGGTAGAACTTGAAAGTTATAGGACTTAAAATGGGCAAATCGTGCATTTATGCATGAAAAATGTGTGTAATTTCGATCGAAAAAATGTTAAACATGCACATATCACGTATTAATAATATTGTAACAACGTATCGATAGTAAGAATCGTTAATTTATAAATTTGATAAGTTGTCAATAATTATTTAAATATTTTCAAGTGTAATAAGACTATAGAGTGTAATTTTTATCATCGAAAAAAAAAATAAAAAAATAAAGATTTTTTTTTCCCATAAAATGTTCGGGTAAAAACAGAATTAATTACGGTGTTTCAATTACGTCGACAAATTGTACGATTTTGTCGTGTATTTTATATCAGGGGTGTGACGAGGATCTAAGATTGCGACGACGTTTTCGATTCGATTTTACTATGCGAACGATTCGCGCGAGAATCTCGTACAGTCACGCGACGAATAAATTCGATAAACAAAATGAACGCAGTGCTCTTTAACAAATCGCGACGGACCCTTTGTGCGATGACGTTCAGATCGATTGCATTTATTGCCTGCGCGTCAGGTGTAAAACAATAACATAATATTAATAATTGTAATCGTCACCGGGGGCGACGATTCGTACGAGTAGTCGCTCGACGGGACGTCCGAAACCAAACGACGCGCCCGTCGTGGATTCACGTCGCGTTACCCGTTCGTCGTCGTCAAGACACGCTGTTTGAAAACGTATAATTTTATTTTTTTTATGTAAAAAAAATACCGCCGCTGCACAGATACGCTTAACGGTATGACGTCTGACTCGTGACATTTCGATACACGCTCGTGTCGAGCCGCAGTAATATACATATTGTGCGGTAATGTATAATATTTTTACGACGACGACGTAACCGTTATCTGCGGCAATCAGTCGCGTTCGAATAATATTCGTATTAACATATTAAAGTTTAGGTTACTACTGCCGGGCATGTTTTGTTTTGTGTTTTTTTTTTTTTTTTTAATAATAATTTATTGATAAATGCGGGCCCGGTCGGACGACGCGCGTAGTTTTATAATAATACACGATATCTTTTCTCTCTCCGACGCGCCGGCGCGTTTTTCATAATAGAAAACAAAAAAAAAAAAAACAAATCCGAATTTCACTGAATAATTCATAACCGTTTGTTTATTGTTACCTATTATTATTATTATTTTAATCGAAACG
Organism: Drepanosiphum platanoidis; assembly: GCA_948098885.1. Taxonomy (NCBI): domain Eukaryota; kingdom Metazoa; phylum Arthropoda; class Insecta; order Hemiptera; family Aphididae; genus Drepanosiphum; species Drepanosiphum platanoidis. Next base: position 22,625,287 of record OX402528.1, read on the forward strand.
TAAATATCAATAAATCACCCGCGACGGTGAAAAACATTTACGGGGGCGGGCGTGGGGAAAACGAAGTCGGTGTGCGTTGTTTCAACGCGCGCGTAGTGTTACATATTTATGTGCGTACACGGTCGTCACTCGGAGGCGTCTTTCTTCGGCGCTTACGGATTTTGATTTTCCACCAACGACACAGTTCGAAATGTTCGCGGAAACTCACAGTGTGAGATTCTCATGAATGAATTATTATTCGCCGCTGTATCCGCGAAGAGACCTCTGTAGTCGATCAGTACGACTGAGAACCTGACGCACTGTAGAACAAATACATTTTAAAATACCCCGAATTATAGTGCCGAACGCACTCGAAATGCCAAAAAACGCACTATAATGTAGTGTGCATTTTGTTATTTCAAAACTGGAGACGCCGATACGAAAACTATATAAGAATGCTAACAAACGCACACCTCGTGTTTTCCAAGTGTGTCCGAAAAAAAAAAAAATGGACTGCTAAAATCGAGAGGAACGCCCCTTTTCTACCTCTTCGTTTAACATTTTTCAACTAGGTGAAATAATTCAAATATTTTCTCAATCTTTGACTGATCTCAGTCATCGTGATAATATCGTTCAAACTGATTCCGTTTACCTACCGTGACAAATTAAATCAATTTTATTTATTAATATTACTAAAATCGGTATTATAGAAGTGTCGTACACGACAAGACGTCATTCGACAACGGCAGAGCCTATAGTAACCAGTTGCTTGGAGGGGAAAATTCGGGTGGACACGGCGCGCGATGTCATATTATATACATTGCAAAATAAATAGCATTTCAATCAATTTTTTTGTGCTAGTGTTTTTGCATATTTCTCGAGTTTTAACGCTCCGATAAACTTGAAATTTTCAAAGTATCGTCTACACGCCGAACTGATCGATCCATGTAATCAAGTCAATCGGTTCATTATAAATACTTATATACTATATAGTATATTATATTGTATACACTTACAGTTTTTTTTTTCTGTACTGGCGCAGAACGAAAAAGAAAAATCGGTTGTCGATAAACAGAGGGCAAAATTCGAATCGAGAAAATAAACGACGCCAACACAATACTATTCTATAAACTCGTCGATACCAATTATTATGATTTCGTAGAATTTCGAGAAAAAAAAACGAAAAGTAGCTCAAAAAGCAAAAAAAATCCTCAGTACCTCACGAATTTCGACTGTGCGGATAGACGTATCCGGAAGTGCAAACGGAAACCTGACGCGCCAATAGCGACGCGTTCGACACTGCAGCTGTCTTTGGCACAGCGCATTATCAACGTGATTTTTATAACTAAGTATAAAAATGGCGTCGCTTGTAATCGTCCGCAGTTAAGGCTTTACGACGCCGCCGCGGTGTAGTGTCATATTTTTTCCGACAATATTATGTTACCGATATCAAGTGATGGACTTTTGAACGAACGCCAGCACCGCGAGCCGTTTAGCGCGCTAATGACGTCGTGTTCGGCACGGTAAAAGCGTGCGTTCTCAGAGGATTTTTCACCGACGCGCGACGCGAGGGGCGTCCGTACGATGATATACTGCGAATGTAATCGAATATTCGTAAAAAACGAATACACACGTTCGCGAGTGCTTATATTTGACGAACGACATGATTAGGATTTTGTCCCCGGAAAAATGAAAATTCGTAAAATAAAAAAAAAAAAAGGGGAAAAAAAAGAGATACTAAATCGTCGTCGCCCACAGCATTGTTTACCGAGACGAAACGTTCGTCGCGATCAAATAGAATTTTCGAAAAAAAAAAAACAGACGCGACTACAATGCTCTTCGCGAGTGTTGTTTACGTCTTTTTTTTTTCGTTCTAGAAACGCGAATTCAACGTCGTCGTTGTAAGCCAAATACCCGTAAACGTTTGGATAAAAAGATCACATTTTTTTTATTTCATATTTTATTGACGTTTGACGACACAGTCGTGTAGAACGGGTTTATTATGTACACGAGTGGCATTTTTTTAATTCGCACAAAAAAGCTTTATATCAACACCATTTGGATTTCGACGTGAAAAAACCGAAAGCCAGATAAAATGTAATAAGCGATGAATAATAATCGATGGAAATCGGTGAATATTCGGATCCTTTAAATCCGAATAATAATATCGTAATATTATAAAATACGTTTTATACAATCGCGTATAATGTTTGCCGACGCAATTATTTGTAACGTTTGAATTTGATTCGGTTCGGACGAGACCTCGTCGTCGAAGGCCCCGAGGCTAGGCGGAGCACAGTTTGAGAACGCTCGCCGTCCGAATAGTCTTTTAAATACCCGGTGAGAAAAAAGAAAAGGAGAACAAACGCCGTGATATTGTACATCATAAACTACATGATATTTATAGCGGTCCGTTGTTTTTTCGACGAATACGATTAATATAGTATTTTATTTACACTCTTCGGAATAAATTTTAATTTTAATTACAGCCGCGGGTACTCGGCCAAACGCAAGCGCGCTAGGTTCGAAGACGTTTTATGTTTCGACGGCCGAACATCAAAAACAAAAACGTTTTAACGATGCGACGCGGCCGTCGTACGTTGATAAACAGCCGCCGATCCAGGGTTCCGATTTCGAGTGGAGGGAGGTGCGATTTTTCACATATTTAATTATTTTTTTCATTACTTGATTTCACATGTACAATACAAATCGTTTATTACCATTTTTCAATAGTGTTCAAACATTGTCAACCGTTTACACTCAGATATTATTATATTTATATGATAACTCTGTTAAAATCATCAAAAAAAAAAACTTATATTATTCAAAGGTTAATTTTTATTTTACATTATAAAATCGCTCATAATAATATCGATCTGGTAATAATCGCCCCCTCCCCTCAGTAGATCCTCAAATATAAAACATTAAGTCTAATAAAAAAAAAAGTCTCGTGTTTTCCACGTTCTTCTATATTTATCGCGGATAACACGCACGCATAATAATAATAATATCATAAAGAGCGCTTGGTAAGTTGACAATTTTTTGTCGGTTATATTTTACAGTCACCGCGCGCGACACAATAGCGCAGTCGCCGTACGTATAATATTATTATATTACACTTAAACGATAACGTGCGCGGCCGTTGGTCGGAAATCGTTTATTTCTTTTATTTGCCCACGCTGTTGTGACAAACAAAACGTCATATCGATTGGTCTCATAAGCTCCGCCGACGAGACGTCAAAACGACACGCACGAGCGGGGAAAATAATAAAACTCAATAACGGTTTATAAGTGACGTTTTCTGCGTGACGTTTTTCTTATCGCCGCCGTCGATTATATGACGTTCTCGAATAACTGTCACGCGGCGGCGGCGGACACACGATGCTTTCAAAAGACAGAGCCGTTCGAACGGGAAAAAGCGTTTTCCGACACACGTGTTTTAATATGCTCGCAATCGGTACGAATAAAACGATGCTGCAAACAACGGTGTACTCGAATGGTAATATTATTGTTCTATTGATTTTCAGATGCAAACGCGCACGCGAGTGTGTCGGTAGATACCGAGACACGAACCGTCGACGAAGGCGCACGATTTTCACGTTTCTGAAATATTCGGTCCAATACAGACAATAATAATTGGCCGTCTGTCGTGTAAATCGCATTATTTTTATACGTGTTTAACCGGCCGGATTACCCGGTTTCGCCAGTCAAAATCAAAGTTTATCTTTCTGTCGGGCTACTATAGGCAACACCTGCGCGTCTGGAATTTATTTGTTTTTTTATCAATCAAACTTTCGTTGCATATTCGTTCGTGACGCAAGTTAAAAAATTACTGGTCGTATCGGAGATTTCAGTATTTCTAAATCTTCTGTGGACAACCCACGATCGTTTTGCATAAAATTACGCGAAAATCAGTAGAAGAAAAAAAAATACGAATATCCGAAATTGTAATGAGTCTTAAAAAAAAAAACTAAATAATAGAAATACTGATTTTAGAAACAATGAACACTTTGTATTGAGCAGACGTCTTCGAATTAATTGTTTAAATCTCATTTTAAGTAATTGCATTGTCGGAAATAAAATTTATACGGTATGAAAAAAATGTGAAACCACTTCGTAGCAATGAATTTTACAACAAATTGAAAAATAACACAATGCTCAAGTGCACAGCGCAACGTATATACTAGAATAACAATCAATATTAGTTTCGAGTATTGAATTATTATCAGCAATTAGTCGTTTGAAATATATTTTCCCTTGGCTTGAGAAAGGTTTAAAAGACGAGTTTACTAATAAATACTCGAAATATTTACTCGCCCGTTGGGTAAATACTCGAGATACGTCATTAATCACGGACAACGATGGTTTAATACCGTGTCCTGGTTTTAAAGCTCGTAACAAATCCGAGACCGGGACCCCGTCGAAAATATACATTTTCACGATACAAACTCACTGAATACGAAACCGTCGCGCCCAAAGAACAAATTAGAATAATAAACAATTCGAAATCAGTGCGTTATCTGATTGTGACATCGTAATAATATAAGTAAAGACCTCGTGTACACGACGTGCTCTTCTTTGTGAAAACCGATTATTGTTTGTGATGTGACTGATGAGAATCAAAGAACAATAACAAACTCGTGCGAACCGATTTAAGTGTCGGCGCGATATTATAATGAGATCGGTTTTGAAAATTTCAGCGCTAGACGTCGGCCGTGATAAATTGCAAGTAACGTCAACTCTAGGTACTATCTGTCTCTTCGTCACTCTTGGAAATTTGAGCAAAAAACTTCAAACGTTTCGACCGAAATCGCCAGTTTATCGTGTGCGAAAAACGACACGATCCGGAAAATCCTTGGAATCCGGGAATCAGGATCCTAATTATTTTTTGAATTCTGTGAAAAAACGTCGTGCCCGGGAACTGCGTTCAACTGTAATTATTAAAGACGGATTTTTTACCATGCTTTCCTTTTCTTTTCTTTTTTGTTCGATAAACGCGCGCACGATCCACGAACGCGGGACCGGTGCAGGCGGCCATTGATGTGTGCGTACCTGCGTCAATAACGCGAGCCGCCGCGCGCCGTTGTAACATTTGGTCCGCGCAGGTGGAAAGCGACCATTATTACGTTTTCGAAAACGGAAAAGAAAAATGCTGCAGGACGAAGGACGGAGATTGGGATAGACATAAGCGCATACATTATTATTATACAGAGTGGGCCGCCGCGTGATATCCCGACGGAAATGTCTCCGTTACTATATACTACCATTGTCCTTTAAATGTTTTTGTCGCGGTTTTTCAACAAGGGGTCACATTAAACACGATCAAGGACAACGCCTTTACGGCCGTCGTTCGTCGGGCACTGTGATAGTGGGCGAACGTGAGTTCCCACGCGAGACGTAGCAGGTAAAAATCACCCTCGGGTCTACGTAAGTTCCCACACGAAAACAAAATCCATCTATATAATAATAAAATGTCAATTCCAACACGAATAGAAATTATAACGATTACATGTAGGTATAACATTTGTAACGTGAAAAGTGTTTCGTCGCGAATCGAAGAACACAGATCGGCGATTGGAAAACGCTCGGCGATAACTCGAGGTGCAATTTTCCGTCAACATGCCGAGAGTTTTGATCCGTCCGAGGCAGTGGCGTATTTAGGATTTTGTCAAGGGGAGGGAGGATATACGTAGACAAACATATAATTTCGCTCTGTATTTCTGTAATATATAACATTTTTATACCTATCAGTAAAAAAAAAAGGCCTAGGGGAGATCTATCCCCCCCCCCCGTAAATACGCCACTGGTCCGAGGTGCAAAAATGCGTGTGCTGCAGCCAGAGCATTTGAAAACGCGGCCAAAACGTACGTCTTTGTTTGGGACGAGAGCAGACTCGTTGCGCGTCCGACGACCGGAGAACAGCAGCGGCTTCTCGAGCGTCCCGGCGACGACAGCGGGACAGCTGAAAACCGAACGGCTCGCCAATAGTCCGACGTCCGTTCCGCGGACACGTGGGATCCGTCCCAAACGTGACGCGACCACGGCGGATCGCGATGGGTCGCGGCGGCGGCGTGGGCTCTGGCCACGATTTTCCGGGTCCGTGGCTTCCGTCACCGGGACGGGAACCGGCCGCCGGTCACGTCGCGCGCCACGCGTCCCGGCTGTGTACCGTCGCGGCGGCGGCGCACGCTCGTTCAATCGGTAGCGTTCGAGAGTGTTGAGCGCGGACGCGGCCGTTTGCCGGTGGAACAGAAACGAGTTCGACCGACGGAAAACGCACGAGCAGCGGCAACAGGACCGTCGCGGACTTAAAAACCAAATTTTTCGAAATTTCCAAAACAAAAGGGTTTTCTATGGCTTCATAAAAAAAGGAATTTTCCAAAGAGTTTTCTATGGCATCATTAAAAACAGAATTTTTCGAATTTTCGAGTGTTTTCTATTGGCTTCATTGAAAACCGAATTTTTGAAATTTTCAAAGGGTTTTCTATCGCTTCATTAAAAAGCGAATTTTTCGAATTTTCGAAAGTGTTTTTCATGGTTTTATCATTTTCCGCGACGACTCTCGGGTACTGAAGAAAGGCGACGATATCGCGCAATTTTTACACAGTAGGAAAAAATACAAAAGTCGTTTTCTCCCAGACACGAGTGTACGAATTCGACCGCGAGTATGTAACGCGTCCTTCACGAAACGAAAAACAAATATCTACCGAGACGTTTCCATCGGGACGTAGCCCTATACCACGCGTACCCGTATTGCAACAGTTGGGTAAACCGCAAGCGAAAACGATTTCCGATCGCGAATCGATTACCTTTAGCCGACGCGTCGGTAAACAGACGCGCGCCGCAGCACACACAATAGCCGCGCGCGTACCTGCTGCCGGTCTGTTATTAAAATATGATTATCGCCGTCGTCGTCGTTTTAGGGGCAGACACACGAGCAGCAGCCGCTTCGTCTACGGATATAAAATACGGCGTGCCGCGGCAGCTGTCACCGAGACGTTACCCGCCACACGCGTTCGGCCTCGAAAACCGTCGGACGATCGTCTCGGCGAAAGATAACGATTTACAATCGCGGTGATCGTCGTCGATATTCGCCATTGGATTCTCGGCCGAAACGTAAAAGGTGTTACCGTGACGTGTACACGCGCGTGTTTTTTCGATTCCGTCCGCCGCCGCGCCGTCGCGATTTCGATCTGAAGAGTCGGTGGGACAGCGGGCTCAGCGGGTATGGAGTAAAATTTCGTGCAAGTGCGTCCGGAGACGTCATTGGTTTTTTTTAATTCGCCATCGGTTTTTCGCAATTATTCGAAAAGACCGACGAAAATGCAGTCGGTTCGAAAAAATCTGGAAAACGTAACACCGGATTCTACAACGAGTTTCACTTTTTATCGTACAAAAATATTGACCGGAAAGTCAGTCGCGTTTATTTTTTACAAGCATTCGAATATTTAATAATTTATTTTTATTTTTATTTGTATACTAAATGGTATTACCCTTTAGTAGTAGAAAAAAAAATATAAGTACAGTAAAATAATTGACAATGATGATATAAATTTAACAGATAACTATATAATGAATAAGAAAAAAAATAAGAAAAAATTAACAAAAATGAATTAAATTAAAAATGATCAAACAATAGAATTTAAATTTAGAGCATAATATACATTATGTTTGAATACAAGACGCGACATATAAAAAAAATCAACATAATCTGTTAAACTGTTTGCCAAAAGCAGAGCTCTGGGGAAAAACGAGGTAGAGGTGTAGTTATTTTTTGAAAGAGAAATATGAAAAAAATTGGTTTTTCTTAATACGCGAGATTGTACATTAAGACTAATATGAAATAATAATTCTGGAGAAATAATAAGGCCATTTGATAAGTCATATACGAACATAATATCTGCCACCTTTCTCCTCAATTCACAAGACGAGATCCCCAATTGGGAAATTTGCAATTTATATGATTCTCTTGTGATGGGTATATTTAATTTAAAGCATAATAGTTTTAGAAACTTATACTGAACATTTTCGATTAGACTGGTATATGAAAAATAATGTGGTGACCATACAATTGATCCAAACTCCAATTTTAACGATATCGGGTACTGCGACGAATTTCAATCAAAACATAATATTAGGTAGTTGTATTTTGTTGTCATACGTCTTAAAAGAAACCGTTAGTTATAATGTTATCGATTTTCCGTAAAAACTTATCCGTATTTATTTTTTCACCCGCAGCGTGGTTGTTTTTTTTTTTAAATCAATGCTACATTGATTCGATGTGTTCCGATTTGATAAATTCGAAACAGTATTTTAGATAAACAAATCATATTTTTAAAACGGACGAGCCCGTAGTTTTTGTTGCTAAAATCCAAAACCCAAATGTCTCTTCCGACCGCAAACATAACATAATATAATATCGATCTCAACTCGTTCAGTGGAACGAATAAAAAGTCAAACGAGTTATTCAAGCGGACACACTGTCCTGCGTCCATATTATCAGCATTCATAGCAGAGTTCCAAGCAGTAATCACTCTTCTCGCGTCGTTTTTAAATAACACCTTTTAGTCGGCTTAATTATCATTTCAGTTTGACCGCTCTTAAATAATTATAATTAGGTACTATAACGTCGTAAATTAACACTACGTTATCTGTGTTCACCCACTAATTATAATTGATGAGCTGTAACATTATTGTGTTCGTGTAAAGTCGTTCGAACACAACCCTGTTAAACTCGTGTTGGTTTTTTTTGTTTTAAATTCTTCTGAATCGGTCTTGTTTTTTCGAAATTTGTACAAATATCAAAAAACATTCCGACCAATAGTGGTTTTTTTTTTTTGTTTTCGTTAAGTGAGTTTTTACACGTTTTACGACGAGAAACCTCGTTGTTTTATCACCACGACCGAATATCTGTAACGATCGTAATAATAATTGCACGGTCGCGCTAATGTCTGCTTCTTTTTTTTTTCCATTCCCCGACGAACCCAATTACCAGCGTCTCGGAGAATATTGTTTTATAGAAATAAACGCACTCGGACATTCTGCCCGGTGACTTTTCCACGCGACGACGAGACCGTAACAACACAGGTAACGACGGACGAGAAAAAAACATTTTATGGTGAAAAAATCGCTACGCCTTCCTTTCGGCGCGAACTAATGACCGTATAACCGACGAAATAATGGCACGTTTATGGTAGGACGGCCAGTATATTATTTAAGGCGACGCGGTGGGCGATCGTCCCTCTAACCCGGACGAAACTTTGGCGGCGCTACGTTTCTATTACGACTTATTTGCGAATTTCACTGCGCGTCGTCGATTTTTGCCAACGAACGATTTTCAGCTGAAAATCCGTCCTTTTCGTTTATTTGAACACATCTTAACGTGTTTTTTTTTTCAACGATACTATACATTTTTCGTGACGGGATCTATTTTTTTCGATTTAAATGAATGGTTCTTTTTTCGTTTTTTCTCGGAGGGGCAAGTCGAGTGAATAAAAAAACAAATCAAAGAGCGCTTCTTCTTAACGATCCGTTTCAAAGAGGCTCGCGATCCCGGGGTCCGGGCCCCGGTCTTACGTAATTTTCAACGGAATCGCTTTTTAATTTTTCCTTTGTCTCGCGATTTCGTTCTCGCGCAAAACGACGCGCCTATCGTTTACGCACGGCGAGCGAGGACGAATTCGCATAAAAAACCCATTTTCCCGTCGGCTGCCGGCCGGACCGTAATAATATGTGCTGCGCCGGGGAAGAAACTTTCGAATCGTGCCGTACGACGCGCGAACGTAAATTTTTCTATTTTAGAGCCGCGGGGAGCATCGCTCGCGTGAATTTCGAACGATTTTTTCCTTCCGCGCTGACGAGAAAAACGAAAATCCAACGCGGAGTAGACTTTATACGTACATAATACAGCGTCGAATAATATACGAGCGACCGGACGTGGTGTATTTATTTCTATAAAAACAGCTCGTATTCGAGTTCCGTGCCGCGAAACGTTGGCGCGAACGTTCGAGATGAATAAGAGGAAACGAAAAAAAAACGCCGACATTTGTTACCGTGTGAAACGTGATCGTTACAAATACTCGGTCGCGACGAGAAAAAAAAAATAATAACCGTAACAATATTTCTCGTCGTAAAACGCGAGAGTGGGTGGCGGCGGGGAAACACTCGGTCCGCGAAGTAAGGGAAAAAAATTGCTAAAAAAAAAAAACCATCACACTATTATATAAACTCCGGAATGTTTTTGACATTTGCGTGTACGCGGATTGTAAAAATGTAATATTTTGAAAAAAGTTCGCAAAAGTCCTAGAGGTTTTCCTTTTTTTTTTTCTTCTTTTTTCCGCCGCCATTAATTTCAAATAAGATTTTAATTTTTTAATTCACCTCGTTCGAAAGAAAGAAAAAACTAAACATTATTAATTTCTCTCGTTTCGGGCGAGTGAAAAAAAAAAATCTTTCCCCGAAAGAAAATTTACTATTGGCACCTTTAGTCTGTACGTAAGCGTGTTCCGAGCCGCTTAGACAATAGACACGAATAGAACGACGCGAAGTGTCTTCTTTATTAGCCGTTCGGTTAGTTCTACGTGAGCTTCCGGGGAAAAGCTCGAGGCGAGCGTGGTTTTAATCCGGGTCTAAAGGTTTTATCGTCGATTTCGTAGTAAAGTGCTCCTTCGGTTTTGTTTGGTCTGTCGCTGAAGTTTCCCAATCGATTAATATACCGTCTTCTCGTCGTAGAGAGATAAAACTCGTGTATATTATTAACGTATTAACGATTGTAAATACTATTATTTACGAACGCGTTTCGAAAGCTTTTGTGAATTATATACACCGTGTACTACTCGCTATTCATATATTATATATGTCATACACGTCGTCGATGCACTGTGAACGGATTGTCCAACGAAAATTGAAAACGAATAAATCGAAGTGGCGCCGAACCAATAATTACGCCGGTTGGCTTTTCGAAAGCGTTTACGCGGCGTGTATTCTATAATATGACTAAAAACAAAAAAAAAAACTCATTGAAAAACATTAACGTCGTCGTATGTATATATAATATGATATACTGTTTGGGATTTAATGAAAAGGACGGGAACAGTAAACAGCGCGCAACGAATATACGAAGGATTATAATACTGTGCAGCGGGGGTGGGTGGGGAGGAGGAAACGGCAAATTACAAAAAAGGTAAAAATGCAAAAGCATTATGCAATGCAAAATTAATATTTTATCGTATACCTGACGTTGTTATTGCGTTACCCGTGCGGGTGGAGTATATGAAATCGTATTTGCCCGCCCCGACGTCGAAGGATCGACCGGTTGAAAACGGGAGTATCGTCGACGGGCGGGTAAGGGGACAGTATCGCTCCCGTGATGAATCGCCTGCAGATGAAAAACGTTAACAACAATAATAATTATTAATAACGCAGCCGGTATTATACATTCCGCTCGAATTCGACGGTCCTCGTACGGCCCGTTTGCTCGGAGACGATTGCGCGCCGTAATTTGTTTAAAATAGCCAAAAACAAAGAGTCGCGCGCGCGGTACGATCTCGTATCGTCGAATAGAGAATAAAAGAAAATACGTACTCGTACATGGTATATATTATTATCAGCGTGAAAACAAACTTTCGGTTTATTCATTCATACTGAACCCGTTAACGAGACTGTCCGTTGTCCGCGCGATCGGTTATTTAAAAACTTTAAACAGTCGAAAAACCAATAAATTCTACTCGAACATTGTTACTTTGAAATTTTCCCAACAGACCGGGTGTTTTTTTCCGGTCGTTGTTCGAGTTCGCGCGAAGAACGCGACGCGGCGCGGCTCGGACGGCGTTTATAATCATGACATACTATACAGTATTATTTATTACGTCGCCGAACTGCTTAAATTTCTTATAGTGTTGAAAAACTTAAACAGGGGTTTATCAGAGTCTCTAGTTCTATTTTCTATGGATAGTTAATTACTATATTAATATGACATATATATATATCATTTGTTTTAACCAAATAACTAATTTTATAGTAGTTTGATCGGAATTCCTTGGAATACATCATTTCTATTTGATGTATAGTTTATAATATTTGGCATCACCGTTGTAGTATGCTATTTTTCAATAATAATAACAATTATATGTATTACAACAATAATATATTTCAATAATATTTAATAACAATTTTTGTACATAGTTAAGTCATTTTTTTTAAATAATGCATATTTCAATAATAATTAATTACAATTTTTTTACAAAGGTACATAGTTATGTCATTTCTTTAAATAATGCATATTTCAATAATATTTAGTTACAATTTTTCTACATAATTATGTCATTTTTTTAAATAATGCATATTTCAATAATAATTAATTACAATTTTTCTACAAAGGTACATAGTTATGACATTTCTTTAAATAATGCATATTTCAATAATATTTAGTTACAATTTTTCAACAAAGGTACATAGTTATGACATTTCTTTAAATAATGCATATTTCAATAATATTTAGTTACAATTTTTCAACAAAGGTATGTCATTTCTTCAAATAATTTTAGAAAGCATATAAAAACAAATCGAAAATAGAAAACGCAAAGGAATCTCATCATCTTTCTCTTCTGGGTCTCATATGCTGAAAAAATAAAAACCATCATTATTAAAAAAATATTTTCCCTATAAGTAAAAATCAACATCTTATTCAAACGAAAATATTAAACTTACCTTAAACACTGCTACATCGCAATGAATGCCGGCTTTTTCTGACTCGGTTGTAGCCATGTAAACATAATATTCTAGTCTTCTCAGGCCGGCTTCGATGTCATAGCCATCCTGAAATATAAATGTGCACAACGTATGTTTTAGTTATACTTCTACTCAAATTAGAAAAAAACACATTCAATCATTAACATAATTCGTCAATGTTTTTACAGTCTAAAATTACCATTGAATGCGAATTTTTTAATTCGATGACGGTTTCTTTGGTCTTCTGTATAAAGTACTTGGCTATGATTTTTAAGTTATCAGGACGCTGCAACTGAAAATAAAATACAAACAATACGTTAAAATAAGCGTTTCGATGTTTCGGTCATCACGAAAACCAGACCAGTGAATTTATGTTATAATATTTGTTCCATTTATCTTTACTTCGGATTCAGATCCCGATTCCGCTTCGGTTTCCGCTTCGGAATCCACTAGGGATTCCACAAGGGACTCAACTCCAGATTCCATTCCGGAATCAACTCGAGAATCCGAGTCGGACTCCCATTCCGACTCGGAGTCGGATTCTACTTCGAATTCCTCTACGGGTTCCACTTCGGGTTCCACTTCGTATTCCTCATCGGATTCTACTTCTACTTTTAATCGTTTCTTTATGTATAGAAAAAAAACAAAAAAAAAAATCGTCAAGTTTAGTATATTTCGCAATAATAATCTTATCAGTTATCACTGTCGACTTGTTGCTCAACGTGATACTATTCCCGAGTCCGAGAATTTTAAAAACGAGACTTCTCAGCTGTTTACAAAAAGCTTATAAAATAGTCGTCATTTGGACAACATTTAACATGTAATTAACTCTAGATAATACGCTCTATGTTCACGGATAATACGCTCGTCTTGTCAACGATGTTAATATAAAAATACATTGTATAAAATTTAGATATCGCTGCACGGAGAGAAAATATTTTGCCAAATCTTATAAATGAATACTCTCCTAATGATGATGTTTTCAATGCAGATGAGTTTGGGCTATTTTTTAAATTGATGCCTGATAAATCTTTGGTGTTTAAACATGAAATGAATGCCATGGTGGCAAACTAAGTAAAGAACGTCTATCAGTTTTAGCATGACGTACAAATGCTACTGGCTCTCAAAAATTAAGACTTCTATGTATTGGAAAAAGTAAAGCTCTAAAATAGTTAAAATAAAATAATATGTAATATAAATGTAATAATTCACTCTGCAAAGTAAAAAATATAATTTGTATGTATATAACATGGATGTATTGTAAAATATAATAAAAATTTTTTGTCCCCGCGTAATACGATTTCCCGCTTTAAGACGCTATTTTTATCTGGTCCCGTCGTTAACGTATACGTTTAACTGGAGCGTCTTAAACGGGTTCTACTGTATATATATATATATGACATATGTATATAATATATATTTTAATTTTATGAAAACGTATATGCTATGGGTGGGCCTATAATATTTTTTTAGAAAATTAGCGGTCCGCGAAACTAAAAAGGTTGGGAACCGCTGATCTAAAAGATAAATGAAATGATAACACGGTTTTGAACGAATTTTTTGATCGCGTAATTTGATTGATTTCTCATACATTTGAACCACTTTCCGTTATCAGGTTAAATTATAGATATCGTGCGCAACAGTTGGGTGGGGGGGGGGGTCCCGTTATCACTGTCGACTTGTTGCTGCACGCGGTACTATTCCTGAGTCCGAGAATTTTAAAAACGAGAGTTCTCAGCTGTTTACAAACAGCTTATAATATAGTCGTTATGGAGAAAAACAGACAGTTTTCGAAGAGAAAAAATCCGATACATTTATTTTTCTGATTTCGAGAGCGGTACGGGCGAATAATAATAATACAATAGTATTTGAAATATATTTCGAACTTTCTACTGAAAAATATATTGTTGTAAAATATTATGACAGCGAAAGTAGTCGATTTGGCCCGCCGTCACGCGGTTCAAACTTTTACACGTGATATTTTATGAAAAAAAATCTAAGTGTTATACTGACCATGCCGTTAAAGTCCTCCGGCTCGTCGCCGTGCTCCCGTTTTTCTCCACGATTGGGAGTGTCGGGAGATTCGGGAGACTCCGGCGACTCGGCACGTTCGGGGGTTCGGGGAGAATAGGGGAAGTCAAAATAGTCGGGACGTGGGGGAGATCGGGGAGATTCGTCATCTGGAAAAAAAAAAATCAAACTCATATTAAAATATATCTGGGGTTCTCGATAAAAATGTTATATTACAACTCGCGAACTCTAAAGCCAACGATTAAAGGTATCTTTTAACAATTTTGAAATAAATTCGACTAACTACACGGGGATTTTTTTATAAAATAATTACAGTTTTTACGTCTTATAGTTAAAAGTTTCTCGACCGATCTTAGTCTTCTAATAGTGGCCCATCTAACATAACATTATTTCTGAATTTCTCATCGTCCATGTAGTTTTCTACGTTGAACTATTGTATTTTTTTTAAACTTTTAACGTAAAACGACAATTTATCAAAAAAATTTTAAATTTTCGTGATTTTGGAAAAAACATGGCTTTTCGATGATGAAAGTTCAGACGTTTAGTTCAACCCCGAAACAAAGACTTTCAAAGTTCGACGAGTTTATTATAATATGATTATGAACAGATTTATATGGATTTTGTTTTACGCTTAAATGTTAAAATTATACATACTTGTATTATCGGCCATCGTGCGTGTGGAGGACAATAAATAGGGAGGGCAAAAAAAAAGAAAAAAAAAATTTAAGGACAAATAAATCGCAGAATGTTGGCCGGTGTTCATTCGTTGACGTGTAAGACAGGAATCAGCGATATTGATTCGGTTATTTTATAAATTCGATTTTCGTCAACCTGTCAACGAGACCGCTGTTTATAATATAAACATATTATAGTGACCAGAGCTCGAATAATACGGAATACATATCGTTTGGTTTATGTCGACGAGACTGTGGTAAGTGGTCAAAAATAGGTGGTCTGGTATAGGCAAAACAGCTTCGCGCGTGTCGCGAGAAACCACAGGGATCGCGTCAAAAGTCGCGGGCGGGAAACGTTTTTCTAAGCGCGTACTTCTTTCGCCCGTGTGTACGAGTCGGTCGTCTGTCTGATTTTTACTTTGAATCTCGTTCTCGTTATTCATTTAACTTTATACGTTCAAGTCGAAATATTTGCTCCTTTTGACGACGACGGCGGGGTTTGTGAAGATTTTAATACAATCCAACGGAAAATTATGGTGAATTCTAATATAGAACATGATTTAACGTGTCCGCGGGTAATTCGAGCTTTCGACTCGCGTAATTATTCCTAATTTTAAACCTTTTGGGACACGGAAATATAAGGGATTTAAGTAGTTCGTCCATAACATCTGAAGATGAACTAGAGTTTCTTCTACAAGAATTTGAGAACAACGATTATTCGGTGATAGTTGAAAATGAATATATTTGGCATTGGAAGATGCAGATATTTACGACGAACCCGATAATCTAATCGAGAGCAAACCCAAGAGCCAGAGGCCAAAGTCCCTAAAAATCAAATATTAGGTCAATACAACACCGTTTATTAAAAAAAAAAGAAATCGAATGGATAAGAATATTTTTCCTGAACTCCCAGTGTCCATTGTAACGGACATATGTGTAAGTTTTTTAATAATGTTCCAAAAAAAAAAAATTGGGATATTATACTGTTAGATCACTGATTACGAATATGCAAAAAAAAAAAATTTTTATTAATATTTTTAATTCCGTAGTGAAAGGGTTAATATGACATAAACTAATCGTTGTAACGACTTTTCTTTATCGAGTTTATTATTAAAACATTTGAAAAACATTGTGGGTCGAGTTGAAATTAAAAATGTTTTTCATATTTTTATGTACATAATCAAGTTTGTAATAGAATAATTAAAAAATACCCGAGCTCGGATGACGTGAAAAATAAAAAAAAAAAATAAAACGCTTTTTAATTAAAATTAAAAATAAAACTTTCTTTGTTCGTCAAAAGATAATGACGTTTAATATTGAAATATTTCCATACACTAACGTGCACACAAACATTGGTCGTCGTTTGAATATTTATCGTATTTTGCGATAAAATAATAAACGAGTTCACGGCGAGTCAATCCTATTGTGATATCATATTATCTTTCTCTAAGGATGATAATCGTCAATCCGTATAATTGTGACGAGTAAGGCTAAGGATTCATATAGGACTCTGTACGTTTTCTTATATCCATCCTGGACTAGGTGATTTATAAACTTGTTTCTACCAGGAGTCTAAAGTAATAGTTTGTCGTGCTTATTCTGCGTATTCAACTGTTTCCCGGTGTTAGTGCGTATATTTTGTTATAATCGCATTTTAAGTGCATGCTCAACACACATACTTTTCAAAGTAAGTTTAATCTTTCTATAAATCGGTTGAAAAAAAAAATGCATACCTAAAAGCAGAATGTCCAATGACGGTATCAACGTGGTCCGTGTTTTTATTATATGAAATAACAAATGGAATTTTCAAACTTTTGTTTCAAACAAGCTCGAATAGAATCTAGTCTGATAGAAAAATATTCACACAATTTTATTCTTGCACATTTTCAACAACGCGAATTATTTATGATTTTTACTTGTAAAATAAAATATTTTTCCAATAGATCCTATAGGTTAAAGTGTTTCGGGTTTTAAATGCACATTTAAATGATTTTTCCTAATAATATGTTAAGTACACGTTTAATGATTTTTAAGGATATAAACACATACTTTTTTTCGAGTTTTTTTGGAGGCATTGAGTCCCCAATATATAGTGATGAGCGAAGAAAAACCAAAAACTCAACGGCCCCGCGTCAAATAATAGACCGACCGAATGCGATCGGTTTTTTTTTCCTATCGCTCACGTTTGCGTACGAGTCGGCGGATTGTTTGAAAACAGGCCGCCTTATTAATAATGAAAATTATTGTCAACCGGCGCGTTGCAGTGGCGGACGGCGGCGCAAAGAAACCGGGCCCGTCTGCTAGTCGTTATCGTCGCCGCCGCCGGTGTTATAAACCGAGTCATCACGTGAACGACCGCCGGCGGATAAAACGTTCGGTCGGTCACATAAATTTCGGCTTTACCGGACAGACGGCAAGGCGCTCGTAATTGCTCGTTGTTTTGTTTTTGTTTTTTTCCACTCGATGAAACGTCGGACGGTTTTTTCTAACACACACACACACTCGCCCAATGTGAAGAGGTATTTGACTACAACGCGAAGAACGCTTTTGCTTCAACGAGCGTGTGATTGAAAGCGACTTACTCGGGAGGATCGAGGAGAGTCGAAATCTCCCCGTTATTTATACTATTGTAAGCCATTTAACGTTGTTCTTAAAATACAGCCCGACGGCGGCGGTGCAAATGCCGAAACTAAAGTATACACAGTTACAATGTAATAAACACTTTTTCTCGTTAATTTATTACATTTTTATTGTTTTATTTGCATTTTTCTTTCTTTCGTTGTCGTATACGTTTCGTCGCGTCGTTTTCCGTCCACTCGATCGAAGTTTTGAATACATTTCTTTTGATTTGCCGCTCTTTAAGCACTTAATAAGATTATAAATTGACGGCCGAGGTTTTTCAAATGTAATTATATAACACTCGATTCAACCGAACTCCGCGGAGGTCGTTGCGTTGACTTTGAAACAGAAAATCACTCGAAAACATGTTAAAACTAAACATATATAACGAGTGTCAAATCTTAAATGAGCACACGGATACATCGTTGTATCGGGCGATGAAATTAAATTTCGGGCTTTCGTTCTACTACTGAGGTGTAAAAACGCGAATCGTATTCCGGCTTTTGGATTGTCGAAAATGTAGTAGACCATTCGCGCTTTTGAATATTACCGGACTTTCACGACTGATTTCGCCAAACGTCCGCGGGTCGGTGTTCGTGAAAAAGATTTCTTCAAAGGACCCGAACGGAACCGAATTTTTCGTTTCTTTCCGACGACCGGAACCGAAGTTTTCGACTAGCTTCGAGAACCTACAAAAGAACATTTCCCAACATCCGTAAATAGACCGCGCGAGCGGTATAAACTGCGCGTGACCCCGGCGACTAGCGTCGACGAATTCTCGCGGGACACTCTTTAGGTACATTAGTGGGGCGCAGGACTTGTGCGCAGCAGACAGACATACAGGGACGGACCGCGGCGCGCCAGCCGGTTAATGGAATCGCGACGGTCCTTCGTCCTCGTCGTCGCGCATCTGTTTCGGGTAGAAACCCACGAAATATGGTCGCACATCTGTTGCTCCGCGAGCACCTCGGGTGCACCGCGCTCCTACCTCCGTAGTTCTCACCGGGCCGCGCGTCTCAGAAACACATGTCGTGCGGCGCGCGCGCGAAGAAAGAGATCCGGAACGAGAGCGCCGCGTGTGACGTACAGGGTCATCGCACTCGATCCGAGCACCGAGCGTACGATAATTCATACAAAGGCCCCCGGTGGGTCTATAAAATATTTTAAACTAAACGCGGTGGAGAAATTCAAACGCAACGTCGACTGTTCATATCTTCCGTTCAAATGTTACCGAGACGATGTTTTGAACAAATTGTTTTTTTTCTTTCTGTTTTGTGCTCTAAAGAACGCCCCGAAAATATGCGGTAAAAGTATAAAATGTACACAACTACTTTTAGGCGTTTCACACAGAACGTCGGACCTAAAGCCGTCGTAAATTTGCACTCGTGATTGTTTAGAACCGTACCCTACCGTCGCGTAATATAGATTAGAGTCGTTTATCATTCCAATTCGTAAAAACCATTGAGAATACAATATTATTAAAAATTCATAAAAATCATAACGAAAAACATTGCGTATCAAATAAAATAAGTAATATATAGTAGGATATTTATCGTGTTGTTAATATTTATTTGTTTCATATATTTTTAAACACGCGAACTTATTAAAATAATAAACTGTTTATAGGCGTACTTACCCGGTATAGCATTGGCGTTCTACATCGAAAGTCCTCGAAATCGTCCGGATGATTACTGCCTTGGTATTGTCTAAAATAACGTAAAAACGCAAATTATTAAAAAATACTCTATAGAACGTCTTTATTCGTTTCACGAAACGGGTAAGTCGTTCGCGACATTAATTGAATGGTCAAAATAGTAACATAATCAAATGCTTTTTTTTTTTAATCAAAATTTGAAAAAATAGATCAATATCAATATAAAAATGTGTTTCACATGATCGATAATTATATCTATTAGACATAATTACTCAGATTTAGTTAACTGGTTTTTTTTCCACGTTTTTTACTCTATTATAAGTGCTTTTATGAAAAAATATTGTGTACACTATTATGTCGAAAATATTTTTCTACGAAAAAATTACTTTTCCATAAAATCGCCAAGATTTGACGTGATATGAAAATCGCTAAAAGAATCGTCGCTTTTAGAGTTTTAGTTAGGTATAACACTCATTGAAGTACGTAGTTGTTTACGGTTCAGTCAATTGTACGGGCAATAAAATGAACGCGTTGGATTACAATACAACAATGTGAGAAAGCAAAACACGAGTACGACCGAGTAGTAGTAGTAGTAGTAGTAGTAGTACTCGGGTCGCCTAATGAAATGTTAGCTTCGTTTTTCGATTACTTTTCGTCGACGACGTTATTTCATTTAAAAACAATAATAATAATAACATAATAACAAAGAATCGAAAAACTTTATTAATTTCGTTTGAAATAATAAAGCGTTCGCGGAAAAGTGATTGCTGTCGAAATAAGCGAAAACGATAGACGTACAAAAGCGAAATATCAGCTCAATGTGGCGCTTTATACACTACAGGAACTAACAAAAAAGTTTAAATTATATTATTATATAGTATTGTGTGTTGTGTAGTCGCTGTGACGTCTGCGTCCTCCGGTCACGGCACCTGATCGTGAAGCGGTTGACGGACAAGATTTTTGGGAAACAATATCGTCCGAATTGAATTTTTTAAATCGGAAATTTGAACGATACGCGATATTTAAATATGTTCGAATACAGATAGACGGAACGAAATAATATTAGGCGTACGTGTCGTTTGAATATTTTCCAAACGAAAATTTTTCGGTCTCAATACGAGTGCCGCCCATTTTCATCGAGAAATACGTAGTGTAAACAACAATATTACGTGACGCGATATTACTAATAGCAAGAAGTCGACGAGGTCGTACGGGAGTCGATTATTTTTAAAGAAAGTTTTTATTTCTTATTGTGTGTTTCGAAAGAAAAAAAAAGAGAAAAACGCGTTTATAACGCTAAACTTTATTACATACCGAAACTCGGAACAGAATCCAACGAGTTTGAGATGAAAATGCGTCACAACGTTTCTATTTTGATATTATTCGATATGCGAAGAATGTCGAGAAACCGTTGCCGTTCAGAGAACGCTTAACAATATGGTATATTTAGGTGTTTTTAATTAAATCGTAGCTCGTGTTCATAAGACGCTCTTGACTGTGACGTGGAGCCGATTCCCCGAATTCACTCGCACAAATACGAATACCAAAACCCGACGAGCGATGAAAGTGAACGAAACGACAAAGGGAAATGTAAATTAAACTCCGTAACGTCGTGTGCTGTATCCGTGGTTCTCGAACGGCGTGTAACACACCTGTACCTGCGTACATTATCACGAAGGAGCGTAAGCATCGAGTTGCGTCGTCGAAAACCATCGATTTATCAATCGAAGAAAAAATGCCAGCGTGTCTCGAAAAAGATAACCGACATAGGAAATAATGAACGACCGACGACGACGTTCGCGCAGAAAACTGAAATTCGAAACGAGCCACGGCTTCGACACAGAAGCGTGTCCTGGATCAGTATTCGGGGCATGTGTTTATTGATGTTATTTGTAATAATATGAAATCTATCCTTGTTAAAATGCCAACAATAATTATTGAAAAAGTAAAATTAAATT
Organism: Drepanosiphum platanoidis; assembly: GCA_948098885.1. Taxonomy (NCBI): domain Eukaryota; kingdom Metazoa; phylum Arthropoda; class Insecta; order Hemiptera; family Aphididae; genus Drepanosiphum; species Drepanosiphum platanoidis. Next base: position 22,646,931 of record OX402528.1, read on the forward strand.
ATAACGTTATTGAAAACGTGTACAGATAAAACAGAATTTTCACTGACGTATAGATTAAAATAGGCACGTCTCTTTGAAAAATGAATAATTGTAAAAAAGAAATAAATTAAAAGTAAAAAACAAACACAGGATGAGCCTACCCGCCGCCGGGCGAGCGTCGGCCAGGACACGTGTCGTTTGCATTGACATTTCTTCGGATCACGATATAATTTACGAAGTGGTCGCGTCGTCGTTATGGAAATAATAACGACGACGGTTCGCCACGAAACATCCGAACGTGTTGTGAAACAAGCCAAACGAGTACGCGAAAAAAACGAATCGTTTGAGGAGAACCTCCGGTGACATCGCGCGCGACATTATATAAATATACATAGTTATTGTCGTAATGTTCTGGTGGTAATCGAACAGCGCCGTCGACCGGCGTCGTCGGCCCGATCGATCGCGGACGAGATCAAAAGGAAAAGGTGTGAAATAAAAAATCGTTGCAGGCGGTGGTTCGTGTGTAATAATTTGGAAAACCGACCCGTGTGCATTTGTTATCTCCAAAGCGCTTCCCGTCCCGAACACTGTAAATAAATAATAACGATTTTTAATTTACAGTGCGCGAGAGTGGAAAAACATAAAAAGTTTATTAAAACGTACTCGACTATCGCCGTACATCATTCGTGGGGTAAACACACGACACTCGGTAATGCGTTATCGTCGGCCCGTCGTCGATATCGACCATATCCGTGTCCCGGCGTTATCCCGCGAGTACCTTATTGTCGTCGGCAACTCGTATTGTACACGCCTACGCGCCCTTTTCGTCGCGATAAAAAAAAACAACGTTACGACCTGATATCGATAAAACGCCTTTTTGATTTTTACCGACGACGGCGGCGAGTGTTTTCCAACGATCGTTTACGGCAGTGGTCGGCGGCGTTGTTTTCTGGACAGAAAATTAAATTATAATTCATTGTAAATTAATAAACTGCGATGGTACTTTTTCAATTCCGTTTCGCATAGTACAATTCTGACGCGTTAAAATCCCGCGACAAAATGAGTTTAAAAAAAAAATCAATAATAATTTGAAAATAAAAACGTTTATCTACGGCGCGGTAAGATTTCTATACTGTTAGATCGGTACATTGTTTTTTTTTTCTCACGACTTGTGCTTACTCCCAGAGTCCATAAGTCAATCGTTAAGTTTTCACTGTTGTTCTAACGTTGTTTTCATTTTTACTCGTATCTGTTGACTTAGTCGTTTCTTTTGTTTGTCCGGTCAATACTGTACACACGTATTCTATCGCGGACAACCACTCGTTTGTTAACAATAAATAAATAAAATTACCAACTAACGCGCGACGAGATTCGTTGTTGTCAATAATACGTACGTCGCGATGAGACTCGATCGAATCGACGGACATAATAAACGTCCGAGACGTCGAAAAGAATTCGGTTTCACGTCTCGAAATGGTAGTTTTGCCGAACAAGGAGAATCGCGCGGCGTTTGTCGGAAAAAACGCTCTGAATCGGATCGTACTCGATGACGACGACGGGCGTAGGAAATTCAAATGGTTTTTTACAAAAAAAAAAAAAAAATTCCCTCCCTCCCCCGCGTTTCCTTGCGCGCGCGCGATTAACATTTACAAAACAAAATAGTCTCTTTGGAAAGTTTTTATTTAATTTAAAACACACATTCGAGTTGTGTTTTAGTAGCAGAAAACTCTCGTGATTTATGGATATTACGCAAATACGTTGCGCCGGGGCGAGATTTATTACGAAAACTTAACGCGAGTTACGCGCGGCACTGATATTACGCACACATGCGATTTACCGACCCGATAGGGTAATTTACGAACGGGCGGAGGAAAATATATTCACCTTACGTATCCGCGCTGAAGCACTTCGACGACGTAATGTCGCGTTTTATTCGCGCATAAGGTATGCGGTGGCCTGTGCCCGGAGTGCCGAGAAATTGGAATGATTCGGATTCACCATCAGAATGACCAGTGAGTGAACACGAACGTTCTCCTTTTGGTAAATTAAAATTAATTGAAAATAAAATGACACGAAAAATTGACTTTGAAGACGTCGTAGAAGATGTTGCTTCTATCGAGTCCTGCAGAAAGATGTCAATTTAAAATTGACAAAAAAATACAGAAATGCCTGCTCGAGGGAATTTCTTCAGAACGAGAGGAAAAACGGAATAAACCAAACCAAAAACTAAGCGAACTCATATACATCCCACCAACTTCAAACAATATAACCAATGGTGGCTTTAGGAGGTGTTTCGCTTGTATTTTCCTTAGTAAATACATTTTCCGAATAAATTTGCCAACTACGATATTATGAAAAACAACGCTGTCTTCGAGAACGTCCCGTCTCGCAGCGCTTTCGCTTCTTTTTAACGCCACGCGGTCCCGTTTCCTTTTTCGAAAACGACGCTTTTTCAATCCGACCTCAATAAAATCATGAAATAAACGTTCGCGCGGCGGCGGCGGCGTGGCGGTGCGTATATATTGCGCTTTTCGAAGAGATTAATCTTCCGAACGCGCGTACCGTATCGTTTCCATTCGGGAAAAAAAATATATTTCTTCTTCTTCTTTACGAACGCTCCATCACACGCGCGCACGTTTTATCGACATTGGTATACCGGATGGCGGGCGGGCCGAAAACAAATCGGATAAGAGAGTTCGGCCGCGGCCGTTCGACGACGACGACGCTATTGCGCGCGTTCTCTTTTTTTTTTCTTTTTTCTTCCTTCGCTTTGAAAAAGTACCGATTTTTTAAATCGAACAGCGTTGTTTCGCGGACGTAAAGTCGTTATTTCGCTGGGGGGTTCTGGCGGTAACAGATACTTTTATTCGTCTGTTCGCTCGCGGGCGTCAACACGCGCGCACTTTGACGGTTCGATTCGAACCCGATAGGAAAACGTATAGCGCCGATTTATATTCACGCGCGTTCGGGTCGAGACTTCGGGGCGAATTTACCGCCGATACGCGTATTTACTCGTATTTATATATACATGCGACTCGGGGAACGTTACCGCGATTATTGCTCATTCAACACGTCTTGGGGCGAGAACAACTAGCAAACGCGGAGGACACGCTTTGCGTACTTACATAATACGCGTCGTTTGAGACGTGATGTTATTTCCGACCGGACACGGGGAAAAAAACGTTTGAAGCGAACCGAAATACATACATATAATAGTATTAGTATACGTCTTGACACGGACGGTGTGCTAGTGCTTCTAATTAGTGCGCTTCTCTCGCCAACCACACCGACGAGGATACAAATCCGTCGTTATCTCGTCTCCCCGGGACGTAGTATTAATAACGCGTGGCGAGCGTGTTTCTCTGTCGGGGTTTTTTTTTTTTTTTTTTGTTTTTTTTTTTTCGTTTTCGCCAACCGGATTCTTATTATTTAACGACGCGGCGTCGCGACGACGACACAATGAAGTGCTTAAAAAAACACAGACGCGCGCGTAATACGTTCGGACGGGAAATAAATCTCAATAGCCCGAGAACACGAACGCGACACGGGCATAATGGTTTATGTACAGGGTGTCCCGCAGCGGAGATCCGACGAACACGACGACTGTATTATTTTTAAAATACGCGGTTTTCACATCTCTTCCGATTTCGAGTTTTTTTTTTTTCCCTCGACCGACTTCTTCCGCTTTTGCATTGTTGTAATAAACCCTTTTTTTTTTTGCACTTCAATCACAATAGAAACCTGTAATGAAAAAAAAGGTAAAACTTAAATCAAACTTAAAAACGAGAAAAAGAATTCAAAACGACCATGTTTTGAGATGAACGATTTTCAGATAAACGTTTAGTTGGTACGCCTTATCGAGGTCGCGTCGATAATTTTATAAGTTTGTTAAAACGTGAACGCTAATCTGGCCGCGATCAATTGTGTTTGTCAACGTGATGGTTATAATATCATCGTATAGCCGCCAATGGCCGTACACCGCGGACGAACAGGACATTTCCGACATCGATACGTCTATTTTTTTCAAAAATAAATTTAAAAAACGGCCGTTTTGAAAAACACATTTTTATGAATTTTTAACAGATTTTATAACGGAACAAGTGTACCGGAGGGCTCCTTGTCGCTCGTAACGAAAAAAAACTTGAATATCGTGAACGAAATACGAATCGATACCTTTGTCGGATCTCCGAGGGACATCACCCTGTATGTACGATTTAACGCCGTCCTGGCGCGGCGGTCATAAAATATTTACGGCGACAGGTATACCGCCGAATCCTTATACTTTTAGACATCTACCGCCACTGCCGCTGCCGCCGTTTCGGCGTTGACACAAACTAGTTTTTTTTCCCCCTTGTACCGAGATAATTGTATTTGGCGTTCGTATTATTATGATGTAGCTGTTCGTTTATTTATTGTAAACATTACTCGAGCACTCGACGTGTGCGCTCTTTTGACATTATAATCGTGCGAGATGTGACTACGCCGTTCAAACGAAAAAGTCCTCGGCAAATCTTGCGGCGGTGAATTTCACAGAGTACAATCAAGAGCGCCATAGAGAACATCTCGAGAGGTGGCAAATGTTTTATATACTATTTTTTTTTATTATTAAATTGTTGTTTTTACAGTGCCCGTAAGTACACAAACTCACACACACACACAATAGAGAGTAAGAGGGAGAAAAGGGACAGGGGAGAGCAGAGACGATGATTTTATTGAATTTTTGTCTCGAGTTTATGTTTTATGTATTGTCTTTATCGTCCGAAAAATAGGTTAAGACTATTTTATTAACTCCGGTCCGATCACGTAGGTACGTAGGATTAAAGTAAGAAAGAAAACACGGAAGACACGAGAGAGGAGAGAGAAGGAGAGAAAGAAAGAGAGAGAGAATAATGTCCCTTGCGGGGCGCCGTAATGGAAGCGTATACGTTTGTAGAACCAATTTTAACAGCAACGACGGCGCTCTAAAATATATTATTTATCGACCGGGAAAAGAGAGACGAGAACGCATGTTACTTAAAATAATAACGCGAGCCTCGCAAAACTAGATCAAAGACACGCCGCGTTCACACGTACGCCAGCCAACGGGGAGACTTTTCGACGAGTCGCAATTATTATTTATTTATTCCGTTCGATTAATGAAATTACTTCTTTTTTTTTTTTTCAAATTTGCGGGTCGCGCGTGTACCGGCGTGTGTCGCTCGTGTCGTCGTCCGCGAGGTGTTCCGTAGTTTTGGTCACGGGGATTTCGACGATTTCGACAAAACGACAGTTACGCGGTTTCTTCATTTTTCGAGGGCTGTCGTTTTACGATTCGAATTTCCACTCCCGCCGGTAATCTGCTTGTTATTTTTTCGCAAGGAATTCGTTTTCATTTCTATTTTTAGACGGGTGTGAACTTAATTACGTCTTCTCGATATTTTCTTGTTAATAAACAAATGAACCGTTAATTAAACGTTCGGTGGCCGATATGAAATGTCAACTCACTACAGTCACGAGCCTTTGCTGCGGGCGCATAACGTTTTGTTCGATCACTGTGAAAAAGAAAGAAAAAGGTTGAGAGCCTTCTCCTGAAAAAAAAGAACTGAAAACCGTTAACTTCCTTCTTATAATTGTAGTAAAAAAAAAAATTACACGATTGTCCGGTTCAAACACTTTTCACTGTTGAAATCGTCGGTTGAGACCGTGTTGAATAAATGCTCGATCGAACAACAAGTCATTTTCGGTCGGAAAGTATATGAAATTAGTGTCTCGAGGCGGAATACGAACGAACAAAATGTATTACGTTTGTATGATCTTTGCCGTCGAAAACTCTAACGAAGTAACAAACGATTTTACGGGTGGAAATCTACTCGGAATCCCTAAAGTCGTACTATACGCTCGTTATTGCCGCGATCCGTACGAATTCGCGAATTGTTCCGATTTTCGGCACGTTCTATCGTCGGCACGTGAACGACGCGCACAAAGAAACAACACGATTGTAATGTTAGGTCCCAGCGACGAATACGTTTCAAATAGCGGCGGCGTGGTCCTGATTTCTAAACGACGAAGAAGGGACGATAATATTCGACATCGTTCGGTCAGTCGAATCGTCGTCAGACGCGCGTATTCGGGATTTTATTTGAAGACGGGCCTGGAAAAAACTATCCTTCTCCTCGCACAAAATTATAATTATTTCATACAGTACAGACATTTAACAAAATAGTAATTGCTAATGACATGTTTATAAATCGACGTTAAATATTATATTAAAATCGTAACATTGACGGTTTATAAACGACTCGACAAATACATATTCAATAATGTTCGATCTCTGGCGCTATGTTTTTACACCGCGAAGTAATTCGATTATTTGATTCTAACGTGTTTTCAGAGTGTTTCTAGTTTCTATATATCTCTGAACATTGCGATTCCGTGGGCGGACATGGGAACGATTTCGGATTCCGGTGCGGATCCCGTGGAGCCTCGAATAACTGTAACCGTGAACCCCGGACACGCGCTTCCCGGTCGTCGTCGTACGATCGATTCTCGTTCGTTATTCTTGACTTTTTGCTTTTTTCCTTTTCCGTCTTGTCTAATATACACGACTCGTGCCTAGCGCGCCCGGTAAAGCGCGCGAAAACGATAACTCATAATATCATAACATCGGCGGCGGTCTCTGCGCAGCGAACAACAATCGATCAGACGCGTTTTGAAAATAAAACGCGCTGGTCCTTTGTGCCGAGCGCGCCCGGACAGAGTATTAAATATTATTACGCGCACGAAAAGGCGTGTAAAAATACACGGCAGGCGGCGGCGGAAGGACGCGACTCCCGGGTGTTACGGCCGACCGTGATGTATCCGTCGAAAGTCTCCGGCGCCGGCGAATCGATTGTGTTATTATTTTCTAATCGATCATCGTTCCCGCGGGGGACAACCAACGCAATAATACAATAAACGTCGTGTTTGCACGGCGTCTTTTCGAAATTTCGATACGTTCCGTTCGACCTTCGGCGTGTTATAAATAAACGACGACACCGTTTTTCCATTAAGGTCGTAATTTTCACGATTAATCTCTGTTTTCGTACCGTTAATGGCGTTCGGCGGCTGCGCACAATAATATTGTATTATTATTGTTCGATATACGTTTTAATCGATTAACAAATGCGTCGGATTGTAAACATTAATTAAACGTCTACTACACGACGACGCGGTTCGTTTGCACGACGAGTGCGACCGAGTCGACGTCGACGACGGCGGTCTGTTCGAATGAAACGTTTTCGCGGTTGATTCGACGAAAACAATATTAATTACCGACGTGTTTCGACGACTTCGGTATTTGAGTACTTGAATAGTTTTTATTTTGCTTTTATTTTTATGTTTCGTTTTTTTGGCATTTCACAATCGTTCCCTAGCTATAATTCTTAGTAATTTGTAACTGTTTCAATCGAGAGCATTTTTTTCTCATATTTACAAAAAAAATACAATCGTGCCGATGTGTTTTCGTAATTTTTTCGTCGAAGAAAGACCAACTTATAATAAGGACATTTTTATATGATTCTCGAGACACCCGTGACACGTTTATAACCATTTGCTTACGAACTAAACATAATATATATTAGACGTGGTTAATTTTAATTCATTTCAAATATTATGTTCGATAATAATAATTATAATTTTGTCGCCGTAATTTCAACGTCAATGGGCCGCGCACGAGTAGTGAGTACTTATATACGCTCTAAACGCGCGAAACTTGTTTTCGAATGTTAACGCCATAATTATTTGTTTTCAAACTTTCCCCGCCGACGAAACTTTTAAGAACCGCCATTAATTATCGGTTTGGCGCGTATTTTTAATACTAATTATGCACCGTAAATGATTATTATAGTAAGTGCATTAACCAAACAGTGGTGTACCTGTTAAACTAAAAATAACGACTCTAGTTGTTTTGAATACTTCATCAGTGCAGCAACGTATTAATAATACATTTTGCCGTAGGAACATGGACAATAGCGGTGCAACAGTAGTTGTAGTCTCTCTTGTGTTCCGCGAACAACAAAGACAAGTCAAACTGTGGTCGCGGCAATAACGTATTCGGCGTGTGTGTGTATATAGAAACGTCTCGGCCGAGAGGAGTAGAAAAAACACGTCGTCGCGCGTAAAACGACGCGCAAAACCATTTGGTTTTAATTAAAAACACAAAGAACTGAACGTGTCGATAAAAACCGCGAGGTTTTTTTTCTCTTGTTTTGTTCGTTCGCGTCGCGCGCCGTGTCCTTTTCGAATGAAGCGAATTCGACCGAAAACGAAAACGGCAAACAATGCGAAAAACCTCCGTCGCGAAGAACGGAGAAGAAATTATAATATTAAGTCCCGCACGTGCAAGTCGTAAACTCTGCGAAAGAAAATCGAAGAACAAAACCGTGTTCTGAACTTTTGCGCCGAGCATTAGTGTATAATAGTTTAATGCGCGAACGTTAATTGAATCGCGCGATTATATTTTAATCGAACGCGTACGCCGAAAAGACGAATAAAAAGAGCCCGGAAAACAAAACGATAGATAAAAAAAAAAAAGCTTGTAGTCGGAGAGCATTAAAATAAATCGGAGGAAAGGGTATTGTTCAGGTAATTCAGCTCAAACTTTCCAAGTACATTGTTCTTCCGCGGCGGGACGAACATCCGTTTTGAAAAACTTTAAAAAGATAACGGACGGGAATAATATCAATCGTTATTACTTATTATCACCTACTCTGCTCCGGGTACGAATGATTGCTCGAGTTTCGCAGCGACTGTAAATCGCATCTGAAACACAGCAGGGTGTGAGAAAAAAAAAGTTTTTTAAATGTACACTTATCAGTGCACTAAACGTTCTCCGTTAGCGAGCGCGGTAACCGAAAACTCTAATCTCGCGTTTAAAGATTTTTTTTTTGATTTTTTTATAAGTACTTAGATCAAATAAATAGGGTGTTTATTTGATCGTCCGAGGACGCGGTTTTCCGCAGGAAAATATCCGCTTTCGAATTTCTCCTCTCGAAAATCTTGCGATTCTAACCAGGCGCTGCAAATTATTATCCAAAGTTCTTAAAGTTTTTCAAAACGTTTATTGCACGTCAAAGTGGTTCAACATTTCGACAGCGACGATTTATCAAATTACGATTTTCTACTTTTTCTCGTGACTTTTTGCCAACGCGTTTATATATTTTATAGATCGATATTTAAAAATCCCAAGTGGTTTCAGATCGAGGTTGTTAATAAAATGTTACGTTTTCGCGATGTTTTTTTACACGAAACCGATGACAAAATAACATATTACGACCGTTGTTTTTTCAAACAAAACAAAGCAAACCCTCTGAAATTTGAGTACATTGCCGCGAAATTTAAACCTCGCCACAGCGTATTTTAAATATTCGACATCGCGATGCGCATAAACGAAGAATAGAATACAAAATACGTCGTACCGTACGGATGAAATATTGTGTATTATATGAAACGAATAAAAGAGCACAATTAGATGATAACAACGTCGAGAACGTCGAGCGCGTCTCGCATGTGTGTGTAGAGTGAGTCTTGTGCGACGGCACGATCGATTTCAAAAAGCTCCTCGTCGGTCGTTGATTCGCACACGACACGATATCGTAACAATCGCTTCGCGCGTTTTATATCGAACGACGACGTCGCAAAGGCCGCGGCAACGCGTTATAATAAAATTTATAAAATGTGTAAAATTATTTATAGTAATAATTCGAAGATAATAATAATCGTTTTTCGGGTTCGCCGAAGAGCGGCAACGACGCGTTTTACGCACCCGTATGCTAGTTTTACGCACGCGCATGCACATGTCAGCGATCAGTAACAAACTAAAATGAGTAAAAGAATTTATGCACGAAAAGTACCTCTACGACTTCCAACAATTTGGAACTTCTAGTGGTTCAATTTTCAAAATGAAACAATATTTGAATTCAGAAATATATTTACTGTGCATCGGTCGGATCACATTTTTCAAAAAGCAATTAGTTAATGAGATATTTGATATTGAACATATTGAAAATTTTGTAATTTTCAAACTTTTTTTTATCGTGAAAAAATGCAAAATTTAAAAAAGTGCTCCGACCGATGCACAGTAGAAGTGTTAAGCTTTCCAAAACTGTTTTCAAAATTTCTCTAAGATTATTACAAGTACCGTTTTTTATGGAAGTCGTAAGGGTCTTTTTGACGAAAAATTGACGTGGCTTCCAATCCCCTTAAGACTAACGTTATGCTAATGGATTTGCACACGATTTCCCCTCGACCGTACAATCACAGGCGTACGCCTCCTCCGTCCATAATAATATGTAACGCGAAACGCATCATTTAAATCCTTTAACCGACAAACGGGGGTTTCAAAATGTCATGAAAATTATTTCCTCGAAACGTTTTTCATTTGCCTATACACGGCGGACAAAAAAAACGCGACAAAACACACGATTGTTATTATATTATTATTATTATTATGTTGACGGGACGCCAACACGAAAAACGGTAAATAAAAAAAAATAAAAAAACGATTTACCAGACCAGCCCCACGCCGAAGTCACGGGAGACGCGGTGGAAATCACTCGTCGTCGTCGGTTTCAAACGATAACGCGTGCAAACAAAACGACCGCGTGTAAACATACGTTTATTGTATATTGCGTCAGTAGGTACATTTGTTTTTTTCCGCGACGTCTTTTACGCGCGCCTGGCGTTTGCGCTATTTTTATAATACCATTTTACCATTCAATCAGCAAATGGGAAACGAATAAAAGAGACGAGACAATGTTGTTTTTGCGCGAGCAACGATCGAACTCATTTCGAGTTAATGGAAACGTATAAATGAAGACTACTACTCACCGCGAGATGTGATTTCCACCGGAAGAAGTACCCGCCCGCCTACCTGTCTACCTACCTACCTACACAGCGAACGAAACCGAGTAAATATTAAAGCGAGCGAATGTTGTCGAATTCGTTGGAAGTAAATTGTTTCTCGTTTTTACCGCGCGCGCGCGCTCGCCGATATTAAACTTTGAAACGCAACTCTACGGCAAACACCGGCGTTTTGAGGAATTCTTGTTGCGCGTGTAAATGCTCCGTCGCGCGCCGTGAGATTAAAAATGCGATTTAGTCAAAACGACGTCGCGATAAATCGTTAAAATACAATACAAACGATGCCTAACAATAATTTGTCTAGACTATTCGATTTTACAAATATTTGTATACGTACGTGCGAGTTCAGGGCCGACATTAGAACAAATCGACGTGCGAATACGAATTTCCTGTAATGCAATCGAAACCGTGATAATATTAAATGGAGTTATTCAATTAGATTTCATCATAACCTGTAAATTCGGGTATTCCTTTACGTTCGTTTTTTCCCAGTCGAAATTAAATTCTGTTCGTTTCCATTGAACGGTGACTTGCGTGTACTGCACGATTGGGACTGCGTGCCTTCATTTTCGTAAAAATATTTTCATATCGGGTTTCTTCGGGGTTTCAAACGGAAAAAAAAATAGTTTTCGAAGTAATTATTAACCGCTCTAAAAAATGAACGGCGAATAATCATTTTTGGATTATTTTTCAAGTTAAGTCTGAACACTGCAATCTCGAAACAAAACAAAAAAACGTATCGATTAGTAAATGTTTTTTCGCGTAACAAAGAAATGTCTTTAATACTTACTTTAGTTCTTTAACGGGGAAAAAAAATCATTCCTCTGTCCTTGGCCCGGCTAAACGAATGGTTTTTTTCGAGGATAGTCGACCTTAACCGTTTCGATCCATCCTTGAGTGATGGCACGCGGACGTTGTCGATCCCGAACATTTTCTCGAACGCCTGCGAGATAATATAAATAATAATATATTAGCGCGATGGCATTATTATACGATACCGCGAAGGTAAATCTACTTTCAGACGAATGAAGTTTCCTCGAACTCACTCGTATGTACAAAGTAATAATAATAATAATAATACCAAACACAATAAATAGGTTTATGACTTTGGAGACGGCAGACGAATAGTGTGTATTGTAAATTAATTTCCATTCATTCGCGCCGAAGTAATCGAGTTTCGCGAGTGTTTTCATTTACATATATACGCGGGAAGAGAGAGAGAGAAAACGTACGTATACATACGTATATATATATATGTTTAAGATCGGATAAAATAAATACGTTTTTGTACAGCGCGCAATATTCTATTCCGTTCTCGAGTTTTCGGATATTCAATTACTGGTGAGTGTATTTTAATGCATTGAAACATCATATTATATTTCCGACCGGAATAAATCAATGTAGGTACAGGTACTCTATACTCTTATGTATTATAATGCCACGGAGGGACTGATAAATTGAATATTCTTCGGGAGCAATATTTAACCATTCCGCCGTAAACAGCGATGGCTCGCGGAAATCACTCTCGAGTGGAAATAGCGAGTAGAAAATAAATAAATAAATAAATCGAAATCCGTGAGATTTTCTCGCGTGTAAACTCTATATAAATAGATCGAGAGAGGCCAACGCGATTGTGTTGGCTAGCCACACGGCAAAATACAACACAATATCGAGTGTCGAAATGTTTCGATCATTATTACGGATTATATCAAATGATATAAAAACAATATAGCCGAGTTCGTCTATCTATAGATCATACAATAAAAACCTACCCATTATATTATTATGACACGATTATTTATTTGATTTAGAATATCGTTTTCGTGCGGTTCATCGTGTAAGACGTATAAAACGGTTTCCCGTCCCAGTCGGTGGCTGTTGGTAATTATTTAATCAAAATTAAGTCGAAGTCCGTAACACTCATTTCTCATTCTGGGAGGTTTTCTTTTTTCTTAAAAACTGTTGGAAAATGTTTTCGAACGATCTTTCGAACGCAACAACTAGATATCGTTTTCTACGAGAAACCATCCCAGGAGCTAGGTCCAAGTCTTCTGATCAAATTCTGTTCACTGAGAACAAAAAGAAAAAAAATTAATAAAAAAACATTATGGTAAAACCAATAGCTTCCCCTTTTCACTCACGATCTAAAACTAACATAAAAACATTGACTTAAAATACTAATATTTTCAAAAACTTTCCCAAACATTTCAGTACGTCTGCTCAGCCCCCCCCCCACATAAATACGCTTTGAAAAAGTTGAACCCTGTGATTTGACTGATTCGACGGATCTAAAGCCGTTGTTTCGAAAATCGTTCGTGAATCGCTTCAAAGTGTGTTTTTTAAATACAAGTTGCGTCTTCGGCCGGCAACTGTAATAATAGAGAATGTTGTAAATTATTTAGAAAAAGCCACATTTCAAACGCCAATAATATGCGTAGAAAGATAATCTGTTTTATCTTTACTAGTATCGAGATGTATATTTTAAAATATATTCATAAATATTTTAATTTAATTCTTCGACCGGAAAAAAAAAGAAGTATTTATTTATACAACTATAATAAATCACATACGCGCAATTAACAATAAAATAAGACTTTTCTTTTCTTTTTTAATTTAATTAAAAACATAGAGTAACATTGTAAATACCGTGCAAAATTGACAACGACAAAATATCGTCTCAAACACGGTATGTTATTGTCGGCGGGACACGAATAAAATCCGTATCCGGATCAGCATTAAATCGGATCGATCGGAAAAAATAAATAATAAAAAACAAAAATATATCCGATTCGAGTGCCGCGGCGGCGGCGGTAATCACGCGCATTATTACCGAGTCCCGACAGACCGGCTCAGCGTCGTACAAAACGATACGCCGCCGCCGTCGTCTCCTCGAGTACTTCATAAATCACGGGCCGAAACGAGCGGATGATTTATCGAAATCGGCCGCGCACGTATCACACACCCCATATGATAGTGTGCCACAACGACGGCCGCTATAAGTAATAATATTTTAATAACGTATTAGTCTGCTATTATTACGTTTCACTCGTTCGCCGCCGCCATTATCATAATATGATTATTATTATTCGGCGTATGAATAATAATAATAATGACTACGACAATGACGACGATTCCGGCGGCGGCGGCGCGTGTAATGAGCGCCTCCGGGAGGCCCGACGCGATGTGTTGCGTGTGGTGCGCGCGTTTGTTGTTGTGACGTGCGCGTTTAAAGAGACATCGATCATCGCGCGAGCGGTATTATTATTGTTGTTTGGTAAATTATAACGCGGCGAAACCCGTCCGAAACGACACCGCGGGCCGACGCAGCCGAGTCTGAAATCGAACTGGCCCGAGGTCGCCGCCGTCGCGCCGACGAGCGGTGGGTGCGAGTGTACACGTATATTTGGACGGGCAGAGAGGGGAAAAAATTGAATATTATGCGCCGCTCCGCGTCCGGGGTGGTCCGGAAAATTTGAGACGGCCGCAGACGACGGAATAAAAAAAAAAAAGTAGGAAAAAAAAAATCCGCCCGCTCGCTGGGCGGTCTCTTATTCGCCCAGGCGGACCCTTTCGTCGTCGATACTATCCCGTTTCGCTACGAGGTGCTACTATTGTTATTATTAGCGGTCGAATTAAATTCGCTAAATTATACTCGTATGTTGTCGCGACATATTAACATTATAGTTTTTTAACGACACTTACCGAATAACAAAACGAACGGTCGTTTCTATTTGTATGAAAATAGAAAAAAACCATAAACAAAATACGTACGTAATATTTGTCAATGATCTTGAAAAATAACTACAACTAAAAAACAAATAGCGTTCGTTTTTTTTTTTTTAATAGCATAATAACTATAATTATAGCGGTGTGACTCGTTATTTATACAATACCCAGTCGTTATATTATTACCTTTTAAATATTTTGCCTATTCATCACCCGACATAAAAATAAGTTAATCTAATTTACGGTCGATCGAAAAGAAGACGTCAACCGGGGCACACGGGGGCGCTACAGCTTTCTAGCATCCCCTATCTAAATCCGCCCCCGGACATAGCGAACAGTATATTTTCCATCAGTACGGCGGATAATGATGTTATTATGTCGCATTCTTTTACCTTTTCGAGTGCATATTTGCGTGTTCGCATTATAGTAAATTACGAGTGCATATTATATTTTTATTATAAACGAGTCAATCCGTCCTCAAATAAATCAGTCACTGCACGGACGCGGTACAACGCTCGATCGTATGCGACGGCAAGGCGGCCGTACAGGCCCACCCCGACCGCGCACAATGATGATGCTCAAATCGTGTAATTGCGTCTTTACGGCAATCTGTTTTTATTTTATTTTTTTAATGATATTCGGGTTAAAATAATGCGTACCCGCCTATGTGTACGATACACGCCATGTACATCTGAATTTAAATAGCCCGAAAGATTTTATTCAAATGAGAGCATTCCGTGTCCGAACTGTCCTAATATATACATTTTAATTTCGAATAAATTACACACTATATTATAGCGTATTAGGCTAGGAATCACTACGAAAGAAAAAAAAAAAAACGCATTTTATATTAAAAATAAATTATATTATAAATAGGTGTATAATACGTCGTAGTGGCTTGACGAGAACGATTGTTAACCTCGGGGAGATCAACACGTTTTCGATTTCGATAATGCGTACGACGGATGTCGATCGACGCGCTTTAATAAAAGAAAACCAATTAGATTTTATAACGAATGAATTATAACGGTGTACATTTTTATTATAGAATCCACGCTCAATAGTATTCGATTAATCGTAATGGTTTGTCGAACGGTGCTCAATGCGATCGGTTAACACTTCTCGCCCGGCATTGGAAATCGAAAATCCTGAAACGAAGGTATTACGGTCGTTTTACCGATACTTGTCCCCCTTTTTTTTATTCCCGATGTAAAATATCTATCGAGTTCGGATTAAAATATATCAATAATAACAATAAAAAACCAATACTAAATCCCCGAAGTGTTACGTTAACATTTTTACCTGTATTACGAAGCCAAATTATGCGTTGTCCTCGCGTCGGTCTCTTCAACTTTATCATAACACCGCGTTGTTAGCCGACTATTTCGATTTCTTTTCGTCCGGACGATTTCGTTCTTGCGTTTGTAACAAATTCAATGTCGCGCGTGCGTGATTACATTTCTAGACGTTTCCGATGTACAGAAATCATCGTTTTCATCACGAAGTCAAAAAGCAAATCACGTACTACCTTCGAAATTCGGCAAAAAATAAACTTATAAAATATGTTCACGTATACGATATAATATATTAATAATATACGTGTATATTATATAAAATAATTAATAATATTAATCACTTTAAAAAAAAAAAGAAGAAGTTTGAAAAATTTATGTAGTTTAGCCGTATAATTAAAATATTTACTTTGGGAACGTCTATATGGCAATCGGGATGATTATCATCACGAAAAAGAGACAAAGCGAGTACCGACCGTCGAGTGTCGACCCCCGCAAATTACATAATAATAATAATAATACGATCACAAAGGTTTCGCGCGAAATCACACGGTTATAATATCGTCGTTGGTGTTTTGTTTGTAACGCGTAAGAGTTTCGCCCGAGGACGTCGTTTAACCCCGACTATAATTAAGTGAGATAATTAATGTTTTTTTTCAACCCCCGCGCGCATAACTGATGGTATAATTTCTCTAGAGATCGTTGTGACCCACAGATGAATACAGTATACGTTATTGTTTAGGAAATGGGAGAGCTTAAACAGTTAATTGTTCGAGACTGGAGAGAAAAAATTACACCGCAAACGGTTTGGTACTTATAAATATTATATATAATATATATTATGTTTGAATTACTCGAAAAACTACTTCGTTACGATAATCAGAGAGCTGTGTACGTTTTAGTGACGTGCAGTTTTATAATTTGACGATCGGTATACGTGGTTATGCAAGATTTAATGACACATAGAAACTAAGCCAAATAACCTATAAAAAATGTAGACCATTTCGAGAAAGTTTCAATCGGAAACCCTATCGTCCTTTGAACAATGGGAGTCCGTAGAGGTTTTCACGAGTAGAGACAATATAGTAGTTTACAGCGGTCACAATGGTCAAACTTGATATTCACACGCTATATTATATAACATTTGTACAATATAATATACTACAATATACTATAATTACCTACCAAACTTTCGGACGCCATTATACGGACCGCTCGAAACAAAAAAAAAAGTTTCATAATAGTGACCATTGTTTCAATTGAACATAACACGTATACTTAGTGTGAGCGAAAAGAATGAAATACATATTTGAAAAGATTAAAAATCCTGGAAAGAATAATCCTCCACGACAGTCCGTGCCTTGAATGCGATCCTCGTCGCCGCGTGCGTATACGAGTACGCCTGCAATTACGGATATAATATGTATGTGTTTGGACGCGAGTGTGTTATACTATATTAAACTACCGTTTATTTTATAATAGACTATAAAAAATACTACTAACTTTGAGTTCAATAATTTTATTGATTATTAAATTTTCGAACACCGCGAGGGATCGTGAAAAATGTTTCCGTCAGCCCGACATTGTGACGGGACGCCCGTCAAATTCGGCCACGTAAATATAGTGTCCGGCGAAAGTGAACGCGCAGAGTCGAAATAGCTCAAACTTTTCCGAGTGAGAGGGCAGTGGCAAGGGGGTGTAAATGCTCGTGGGCGTCAGCGCTTCGAACGAGACCGCGCGGGCCGTGTTATGCCGTAGCAAAAGCGTGTGTCGGACCGGAGAAAAATCCGGCGACTTCACGACGCATAGAGGTAGACGAAAAAAACCAACCGCGACCGGCGCGCTAACGAGGCGCGTGTATTATCGCGCACAATGTGATATGCGACGCGAACACGAGCGCGCGTAACGTTCGACCGCGTAACACAACAATATAAATAATAGTGTGCGGACAAAAACGCAAAATCGGTTCGGTGGACTGTGTCCATTGTGTGGTGCCGGTCGTAAGCGGATTTCCAAGAGAGAACAGAAGAGACGGGGCGAGGAGGGCCGAAAAACACAAAAAAAAATAAATAAAAACGCGAACGCGAAAGAGACGAGGCGAGCGCATAATGCGCGCCGCGTACACGGCGTTATTATTATTATTATTATTATTGTTGTGCGCGAAGTGCTCGGCCGCATTGTGGTTTCGACGCCCTCGCGCGACTCAATGGAACGCCGCGTTTCGCGTTTTAATTCAATTAAATCTATCCGTACGAGAGAAAAAAATAAAAGAAGACGAAGAAAGAGAATAGGCTCGACCGCAGCGACGTCGTGCGTTGTATCGGCCCATTCATCGCGGCGCGTCTCTCCCCGCGCCACCGTGTCACCCGACCAGAAGGAGAATAATGCGTTGGAAACGAAAAAATAAAAAGAACGGGAGAAAAGAAAGAAGAGAATAACATAATATATCCTCCGGGACAACAGCACCTGTTGTCCGCGAGGCGTGCGCTCGCTCACGCGCCTATATATGTATATTTACCGAACATTTTATATACATTATTAACGTACGCGCTTACGTATTATCATGACGTGTATACGGATCTGTGTCCCTGCCGACGCTTTGTCGCCGCCGCCGCCGCCGCCGCTCGGACGCTGTCCGGTGAAATTAGATACGTGTTTTCGATGCGCCCCGCACCGGGCGGAGAGAGAGATTGCCGAGTGCACGCAGCGCGTTAACGTCTCCCGCGAAAACGCAACGAACTCTGACGGCTAAAGAAATCGCTCACCCCATGCCGCCGCTTCGGTCGATCGTCTACGACTGTTCCCCGAAAACGTTCGTATCGATCGCTCGACGACACGCGACGTACACTACATCTGCGACCTGAAAAACGATCGCAAAGTTAAACTAACATTTTGACTAACCGCGTACACTCTTGGATCACAATGTAGTAACCACAGAGCGCAAAAATTTAAAAAAATATACCGATTTTACTGTGAAAAATCCGTACAGTCCCGATTGCGATTTTATCGACGTAATTCAAAGTGTTTTTTTTTCTTAATTCATCGCGGAACGGTTCTTGTCAGAGGACTAAATAAGACCAAGTTAGTTATAATATTATACAAAGGTCGTGTTAATATATTAATTTAAAATACGGCCGGCGAGTCGGTAGAGATCGCAGCCGACCACACTGCCGTAGAGTCGATCGAACAGTCGAAAATCACGGAATTCTCGGCGCACGCGTTGTAATTTTTTTTCCATTATTGTTATGACATCGTAATCACGTCGTTTTAATATTCGAAAAACGGTTGGCGATTTTTTTTTTTTTTCTTTCACGTAACTACACGCGCGCCGTCGTTACTCGCGAAATTACAGTCATTTCGATCCATTAATATTTAATGGCTCGTGAATTTTAATGACGCTTATTATAATTAATATAAACCGACGTATCGCGCGCTCTCGGTAAACGTCGACATAATATTATTCTACGATTTAAAAGCGTTGCAGTTTTTGCGTCCGAGTTTTTTTTTAATTTTTTCTACCGTCATGTCAAACCGCCGACAATAATTCATTTCGTTTTAACATTCTGCGCGCGTACATACGATATCTGTAATACGTAACATATAATAACACGTTTATTTTGATAATAATATTGCAGTACGATAATGTTGTTATTTAACGGCGTCGCGCGCGTTCCATTGCCGCTCGCGTGCAATGCGCGCGCTCGCCTTCGGGGCGCGGCCGATGCATAAAATTATATCACCGCAGAACGGTCTCGAGAAGAGATATTATTTCCACTCGTATCGCCGGGATGGGAAATCGTTTCGGCGCGACGATTCGACGGCCGCGCGGTCGATATAATTCGTTACGGTAATATCAAAGCATAAAATTATTATCGGAAAAAAAAAAAAACGTTAATGTATCCTTTTTTACCGGTATATTCCGTCGTTCTTTTTCAAATTTTTCTGAATCGGTTTTCCCAAGTCGTTGGAACAAAAAAATCATACACTTTTCACATTCCATTTTATCTGCATCGTTGTAGTACGAATAATATTATATGATATGATATTATTTGCTTCTCCATCGACGACGACGTCCCTAAACACTGTGACCTTAGTGATTTCTTTTATTTTCAAATTTTCGTCGTCCGAAACGCACGATTTGAACATCTAGAATATACCCAGGGGGGTATAGCCCGTACGGCCCTCTCTTCGGCATCGAACGGCTATATCGTATATAATCCGCTTAATAAATAATAGCACGTCCGATCGGCGTGCAATTACCGCCGAAGCGGTTATGACGAAGTAATAAACATAATTGTTATTATTAAATAGGCGTAGGGGGGCACCACAATAATATATACGTAATGTTTTATAATAGTAGTTCTGTAATACGATTAATAGGCGAACGCGCGCGTACGCCGAAATCGACGCTACGAAAAAGAAAAAAAAACGCCAAGTGAAATCGTATACGGTCGTTACGCGCGCATAATAATAATAATAACAACAATATATAATAATACGATTATTATTGCGCATAATGTTTCAACGTACGCGCGAGTGTTTAATAATAATCGGCGCGCCGTCGTCGACGCGAATTCGTCCGGGATAATATTATTACTTACGCATCGGCGGCGTCGCGGGCGTGACCGTCGTCGAAGTCTCTCGGCACCCGCCGCGGCTCGCGTGGTATTTCGACCTCCTAATCGATCGGCCGCCGCCGCCGCCGCGCGGTGTATCATTAAAAAAATAAAATATCCGAACGAAATTACACGCGTTCGATTTATGATGATGTACGTCGCCGGGGACCAGTCGCGTCCGAGCTGTCCGATAAACGGACGGCACGAGTTGGACGGATACTTTAGAACGAAACGTGTTCATCGCGGACGATAATAGCGCGCTAGGCGTTTTTCTTCGTCTTTTCAAAACTATATATTATTATAAACCTGAACTGTGCGAACCCGCGGCGCTCGACCGACTTAGTGGCGCGCGCGAGAGGTGTGTCATCGCCAAAAATAAAAAGCCCGGCGAAGCGTGAAAAGTAGGGACTTCACTATCGCGCGAACGTACCGATGCGAAAATATGAGACACGAGCGACGGTCACGCGATCGATATCGTCGATTCGTCGTGATCCTTGCACCTGCAGTAGATCGCTACAGTGATTATATTATATTGTTTGACTTAAAATCGAAAACACCACCGAATGCGGTCTGCAGCATTGTGTGCTCAGCATAAAAGATCCGAGGACGACGACGACGTACCGTTGCTTTAGTGGAGGATGACGGGTGAACGACGGCTTTTATTTCTAGTCGAAATACTCGATTTCTTCGACATTTCGATTCCTTGTACAATTTTTTCAAGCCTTTCGTGTGATTTTTTTCTCTTTTCGTTTACTAGACAACAGAAAGAGCAATTCGTGAACAAAGTCTCTTGTATTATGTACGTATTTTCGCGATATCGACCACATTTATAAATGAAAAGAAGAAAAAAAGACGACTACGAATGTTTGTTATTTTTCCACACAAGTAAGTACGATAAATGAAGTAGAAATTACAAAACTTTTCCATCTGTCTACAATATTATTTCAGCGATATATTACGTAATAAAATTGATTTTACCGTGACACGTGTTTCTTTTTTTTCGCTTTCAAATTCAACAGAACAAATCACCAATTACAAATACTCGTCAACCGTTTCTCTCGTCTTGTATCTCGCCCAGTTCCGGGCCGGTTAATTATTGGTTTAAAAATTGAAAAAAAAAAAATTGATAATCGATGTAAGACAATGAAAATACTACACTAGAGCCCGCGTGCCGTCGTTTCTTCGTGTATTCGATTCGAAAGGTCGAGAAACGCGACCGTAATTATTATCGACTAAATATGTATACTATGCGTTCGAACTTTTACAGAACAGAATATTAATTTAGGCCCGGAGCGTAGAGTGTACCCGCGTCGGTAATAATCACACGGAAAAACGTGTCGGTCGAGACGTTTTAATTTGACAATATAATATTACAATATGACGTACCGCGCGCGGTGTACGTTTACATTCGGTGGAAACTGTAAATTATTATTACATTGCGCGTCGCGAGCGGATTACGTTCAAACTCGACCGATTTAACGGGTTATTTCGATGCAACACGGACGCGTTATAAATTACCGTCGGTATGGTAGTTTTTCAATGGAATACGGGAGGCATATCGTAATACGCGCGTCGGTCCGCGAGTAGGTACGTAATAGGCGAACGACGGTCGTTATTAAATATTCGTATAAAACGTTATGTTGTTGGTCTATAAATTAGGCCTCGTTATGAATATCGAATGAAAAATAAACGGTGATTTATAAACCTGACGAGGAGCTGTCGCGCACTCTCGTTCGGTATATTATATTATAATAAAACATGAATGAAATATTATGTTATTAATTATTAACTATTCCCCCCGATGTTTTTTCGATAAAAATAAAAACGACGTTCCACGATTTTCATATTTAACCGATTAATCATCGGACACGAACGCGTTAAACGTGTTTCGACGTAAATCTAGTTAGCGCGATGCCGCCGCCGCCGCGGACCGATAACGTCGGTATTAGGCACCGCGTCGTAACGTATTAATACGAAGAAAGCGCCTCTCAAAACGAACAATCGATATTATGGTGGAAAAAATAAATACAAGTACATATTATATGTGTATGTGTGTGTGTGTATATATAACAAATTCGAACAATCGAAACGTCTTCAGTGTACTTACCTAATTGAGGCAAAAAATCTTAAGCGATGGCCCCGCGATTTTGCGTTTCTGCGATTTTAAAAGCGTGATTGTTCTCCGGCGATTTCAATCGGCACGGTTTTGAGTGTTCAAACGTTGACAATCGACAATACGCTGAAAAAACATGAATTAGTGAGAAGATTATCATAACACGATATAGCTGACGATTAGAAGTACTATTAGGGATATTTGGACGTTAAAAAGTAATTGAAATAATACTAATTATCATTTTAATTATTTAGCATGATTTAACACGCTACACCTACTTATAAACTCAAAGTTCGCATTAAAATACATTAAATGTGTATGATATATAATTATTTTTATAAGAAATTAATGTCGATATACCAATCGATTGAATCGATAAATAAAAATCAATTATTTTGGACGTCAAAACGGCCATATTTTATTACATTGAAAAAAATAGTCATGTTTTCTATTTTATTAATCATTCTAATATTTTAAATCTTTGAACTACTTACAAAATGTTGTAACCTCATCGCTTTCCGACTGATCTGTTGCCATTTGTCCATACCAACCAAGTGTTTATATTCATTACGACTTTTTTTTTTCTTATGAGGAATGCATTTGATGTATAATTTTCTTTTTAATCGTACTGTTTTCTACGTTTCCCATCCAGACGTTTAATACACTATTGTGGATGCTGCACAGCGGTAAAACATGCGAATACATAAATCACAATATAATAATTAATAACGCGAATAAGTAGACGCGTCTCCTTTGAACGCGAATGAATTAACCTCGCGATGAACTCGGCAATCGGTCGACGACGCGAAGCGAACGCGGTTAAATCCGTAGAAATAAATTATTTATAATGATCGTCGTTCGAGTGTCTGTTATAGGTATCGGATACAACAACAGCGTTAATAATTTCGAGCGATACGAAATCCACCGTCTTTCGAAAAGGTAAAGATGTTTTTTTTTTTTCACGATCCCAGGAAATAATCATTCGAAAATCTTCTTACACTCCCGCTTAATAATCCCAAGAGGTAAAATGATAATAAGTCTCGTTTGAAACGAGAAGATTTTCAGCTCGGCGTCCCTTTCTTTTCAGTCGAATGATACGCGTTTTATATAGTCTTCTGTTTTTTTTTTTCATCTATTTCATCGCCGAAGACTATTACTTTTGGAACTGTTTGACAAGACATCGTCTATAAGATAAATTTACTCTTAAAATATGAAATCGGACACAATGATTTCGTACGATTCGTGACATAAGAATTAAACGTATAAAAAAAAAATTAAAAGTTTAAGTATAGTGCGAGCGCGTTTCAACAGTAAATAGTAATTATTATTTCACGTCGATGTAGTACTATTATAGCGTTCCTTATTTTTACGGTTAACGATTTCGTTTCATTATTCGTCGGGAAAAGCCGTCTCGTCTATTTCTTTTGTCTTTAAGGTCACGTCCGTTGGGCTTCGATGTCGTATAACAGAAACGTTTACCGCCGTCGCGGCCAAAGAGTTATTATATTCAGTGCACAACTGCGGAATATTTATGACGACTCTTGTGTAGAAAGGCTTACGGTACTATATATTATGTCAGTTGAGAAACAGTCTTGGTTAACTTTAAGACTTAGTTGAGCAATAATTAGTTGTTCGTTAACGATTACTTTACCGGCTTAAGCTGTTGGTTTTAAGGAGAACAATGACGGTAGGAATAAAATAAGACTCGAGTAGTTTACCCACTAGTGATGCGCGTTATTTTCAATCTTCGTCGACGTAAATCGATAGTTTTAATTACGTACCGCTACAGAGTGTACGGCCGACGACGGGCGATGCTTCACATTGACATTAGTTTTCATAGGCATTTTTTTTTTTTTTTCGATAGAATTGAATCGCATTACGTTATGAGAGTAGTAGGTTTTGATTATTTTTCTCTCCGGCCATACGGGCGGCCGGAGAGCAAAACAAATATTGACTAGTTTAAATGATTTTTTTCCCCATTTTCAAGTCTCGTATTGTGACGGACACACGATATTTAGAAAACATTTATTTTAAAATATTTTTACTCGTCGTTTCATTTTGAAAATGTAACACGTAATGTAAAGACTATATACAGTACATTATTATAAAGTATCATATTATTAGGATCCGTAAAATAAATTAGCCTGCTCACCGTCAGCTGGTGACCTCCGACGACGTAAGGTTACGTATAACGAGTGTTCGCGAAACGCAATAACAGTCGAACGTTTTCGAAGAGTAAAACAGTGCGTTTAAAGAGCGCGCGTTATTCATCAATGACTAATTCGGACGCGTCGGGAACGTGTTATTATTGTAAGACTGCGATAGGGTGAGAATTAATTGAATTTTATATGGTCGGCGTTTCACGTGCTCTGGAAATATCGCTAATTATGCGTCTGAAACGTGCTCCGCGAGTGTTCGTATATTAGTCGTCCGGCGGTTTTTTTTTTTTTTTCGACGATTATTTTTTCGAGCTCACGCGCGATTAGTCTAAACAACGCACGCGTCATAACTGCACGTTTGCCGCGTGTTTCCCGTCAGACGGTGGACTCGACCTTTTTTCCATTAGTAGTGAAATATTACGAAAGATTGCGGTTTTTCGGCCGTTGTTGGTCATCGTTAGAAAAAACATCGCGCGCCGAAAATATTCCCTCCTCCTCCTCCTCCGACGGCGAATGGCCGCGTAACCGACGACAACCGTATCGTTTTTCTCGGCGACACTATGGACGAGTGTTCGTTAAAATAATTAAACGAGTCGAAACGCGTTTTCAAACCGATATTCGTTATATTATTATCGTCGTTTCTACGAGGCGGTTTCTATGGGTGGTAGTTGGATGTTTTGATTTAGATTTTTAGTTGAAATCTGCATCGAAAATCCAATGAAAAAAAATTCGATATTGAACTTTTTTTCTCGAGGATAAAGGAATAATAACAACGAATAATTTATCCGTCTTCTGCGGCTCACGTGAAATAGCACACGTCATAATTTAATTATTGGTGTACGATTCTGAGCGCATATGTTTTTACTTACGACTTGACGCACGTCTTCACAACGGCATTTCACAAACAATGACCCACGCACACGTTTTATCATAATACGAGGGGGAGTGGGGGCAAACGTCTCAGTAAAAAATATAAAAAACACGATTGATAATAAGCAACGCGAAAGTTCGCGCATGATATACTAAACGATGCGTGTATGAAAGAAAAAAAAATCGATATAAACTCGTAACTAATATCGTACGTTATGCATGAGCGCGCGCGCGAGGGGTGTTCGGCGAGTTTCAAATTAGCCCTTTCGATTTCATTCGATCGATTTGATGATGAGCGGCGTCGTTTTATTTCATTTTACATTTTGCTAAAAACGTTTGCCTGTCCGTAAAATAATTGAATATTATACTCGAGTGATGATTTCACGGAGTTTAAAAATAAATTATCGTTTTCGATCGAGCGACTCGTAAAAAAAATAGATTGCGATAGTTTATAGTATACGTATTACTAAGGATAAAATGAACGACTCGTCTATGCCATTAGCGCGATGGAAGAGATCGACACGATTGCGTATCGATTATATGATACGTTTTCGTCTGAAAATCTAAAGCTATGCCGTACGAAATAATATTTATTTTAATTCTTAACGGATTTCGTTTGTTTTCGTTCTTCGAGAACGCGCGCGATTCGCGGTATATATTATTTCTATTTGTTAACGCACATCGTCGAGGAATAATATACGATGAACAGGGATGCATAGCCCCTCGCGGGTCTGTACGACTCTGACGGTTGCCGCAGCACAGTTCGTCAGATATTTGACCTTTTATGCGGTCGAGACGATGTCGCCGTCGAGTGAAAATGTTGCGAGTGATAAAAAAACCGCGTGAAAACGATATCGTTTTGTTGTTTACAACTACTCTTGCGACGTTTCGCGGTGGTTTCGCGTGTTTTTGACAAACAACGAAATGTGAAAAACCAAAATCGCCACCGGGTTCTCGGAAAAGTATACACACCGCGCGCGTATAATGTTATTATTTTTTTTTAACGCCCGGCGATATTATCGCGGCGGCGGCGGCGGCATCGTTATTTATAATTCATCCCCGTTCGCAGGAGGAGCGAGTAGATTGAAATATCGTTAAAAGCGGAGATGAGCTTTAGAAAGAACGGCTCGCGGGGGTCGACGCGCTGAGTCTCCCGCGGGCGATCTAAATCACGCGGACGTCAAAAGTGACATTTCGGTTAATATAATTCCGGCGTTCCCGGGTTCTTTACAACGCGCAATATTTCACGGTTTATTTACATAAAATCTCCAGCGTACACGATTTCCGCAGAATATCGCTGCCCGCCGGCCGAACCGCATGGCGCTTCTAAATTAGAAGTCTAATCCCGGAAATCGTCCGCGGTCATTACTATATGTTTTACTCGCTCTTGTCGGACATGCCATTGTTTTCCCCCTCGCTATTCCGTACGTTCTTCTCATCGAGAAACATTTCCATCGCCTCTAGAATATTGTGTATAAAAGCAGTATCGATTTAGGATTTTCAACGATCGACGAGGTTTAATTTGATATCCGCAAAAGCGATTATATTGTTATTATTATTATTATTATTATAAACAACGACTCTGGATGGTTCGAAATCCAGAGAACCGAGCTGAAAGCACAAAAAATCGAAACCGGTCGAGTAGAATTCGCGCTCGGCTGTAACCGACTCGTTAACTCGGCCTAGCGCACACGACATAATATCGTACTCGCGGTTTTTGGGAGACGCCTAAGGAAAGCGCATTGGTTTTCGCCACTCGCGCTTAGAATTTCACCAGGTCGCGCCAATGTAAGCAGCGCTCGGCTATACTTTTCACGAGCAAGGATCGTGTTTAGCGGGAACACGAAAACGTAGGTTGGTTCTTTCTTTCGAAAATAAACGAATAAAAAACCGAACGAGTCGAGAAGAAAACGCGCGCGCGCGCGCACCATCACCGCGGCATGTATTGCCCTCGAAAAACAACGTCCGTCCTGTACACGTTTACCGTCTTCGGAAACTCGTCGCCGTCGACGTTTGTTTTAATTTTTCAATTAGACCCGGCGCTTATAAATAATACATTCATTTGTCAACGACATCGTCGGCGGACAGGCGCGCGCTTGTTTACCCATCGTGCGTGTTATACACGTATACGTTATTTAACGATTTAATAACGCGCGGGCACGTTTCGTATATGTTATTACACCGCGGACGTAACATTTCACTTAGCCGAGCGCGGTATCCAATTTACTGGCGCCTCCGCGGGGGATGAACGGGTTAGCATGGTTGGCATTCGTCCGCCGCCGTATGTGTGTATTGCGTTATATACAAACAACGATATGTATACGGACTGTGCTCTCAATTAAAACCCCCACGTGAATGCGAACCGCTCTGGGCTGACGTCCGCATAAGTCCTGCCATATATTATACGAGTATATTGTACGACGACGACGACGACGACATTAATAACGAATTGAGAAAAAAAAAACTATGGGAATTCGGCTGCCCTCGAGCGGCCTCGTATATATAATATGCCCATACCCGAGCGCGGATTTTGATTGATGTCCGCGGAGCCGCTCGCGGTGACGAAGACGTCTGCGCGTTCGAAATAACACGAAACGTCGCTCAAAGGCTATCCGCGATCGATTCCGAGCGCCCTCGAACTCGTATCGTACGTATTATTAATCGTTCGTCCCGGTTTACTCGTCGACTGGCCCGAAAAGAAGATTCTCGTGGAAAAAGCTCACGACGTGAAGTGAAATTTCACTCGGGTCCGTATTCGAGGGAGGAGGCGTGGCGATCGATTGCCCGCCCGAGCGGGACACCCAAGGGTGATATTATTTTACGAAATGTTTTGAGTACGATGAGTAATTTGGTGTCGATTTGTAGACGAAAATGTAAAATATATTTAATACGTACCCATGATTATATGACGTGCAGTGTGACGGCGGTTGTACCCGATGTATTCCAATACAGCAACGGTTGCGTGTCTGTCGGCTCTTCTATAGTTCTGGGTACGGCTACACTGGAATTTTAAATAGAGTTTAGGACGAAATAAAATTGTTATACGAGATTCCGCGGCGACCGAGTGGATTTAAAATTCGAGCGCGTCCGGGCGAACAGACGATAAATCGTTTAACTTAACGGTCGTCGTCGCGTCCGAACAGGGTGCCTATATTATTATGCCCACAGCAATACGTCGCTGTGAAAAACCAAACAGACGGACGACAAACTATTGCTTTTTATCACGCTCTCCGCGCCTCCGACCAGTACGTAAAAGTGAAATAAAAAAACAAATACGAATCCGGTACGCGACGACGACGGCGCGGCGGGCTAACCGCGCGGTGTAATTACTATTATAATACGTCGCGCGGATAACGGCGAGCTATTTAAATTATTCGGTTTTGATATATTTTCTTTTCGGACACGCCCGGCGCGCAGGTTTTATACGCACGTACGCCGGTCATGCGATGATAACACACCGAGCACGGTCATTGCAGAGGTACACAAATACGTCGGATTTTTTTTTTTTCCCGTCCCCTACTCCGGTAACTCGGCGGACGAGAATTTTTTTATTAATTCTTTGCTCGCCGACCCGTAGTATGCGATCGTTTTTCGATCCAACACATGTATTATGAAACGCGTATTCATTACACGCGGATACGGACGGCTCTTAATAACGACTCATATTTTGTTTTCATTTTTTTATTTCTGTTTGTTTATTATTTTTTTTTTTTCCGCGTACTTTTAATTATACGAAATCGTTTACCCGCGTCGTCGTGCGCCACGTATTATTATACATACGTATAATGTGTACCTACGTATGTATACTTGATGTAATACGTTCGTCGGTCGGGTTGTTTTTATTTATTATTTTTTTTCGCCGCGTTCTTTTATTCGTTCGAAAATTATAAGCTCTCTTCAAACAGATATAGACGCGACCGCAGAGAGCGGCGGCGGCGTTTGTTTGTTTTTACACGACCGCGCAGGTACATTATTAATTCCACGCGTGTACCCGTACCGATACGTACACTGCGTCTCTAGACCAAGAAGCAGGACCCGTGGCTGGGAGGGGGAGGCGAAACCCGGCCTTTGCGTGTAATTTTCTAGTGCTCGTTACATGCAAATGTATTTGCATCGTAATAAAATATCCGTCGTATTGAAAATCCATAGAATAATGCATGTTTCCGTACACGTCGTTTTAGATTCCGAGTGAACCGAGGGGAATTTCATATCGGTTTTACCGTCGTGCGTTTCCTATTAATGGTTTTTTTTCCCGCCCAGCATCAAGATACTTTGTCCGGAATACTTGGTGGTTTCACCGGTCGACTTCGGAAGTGATTTCATGTGGTGGAAACTTTTGTCTTGATGTCGGTGCACTCGGTAGGTATTTCCCGATCGTTTTCCCAATAGTTGAAGACCGAGTGACGAAAAACCACGAAAAAGCGACGGCGACGTTTACGGCACTCCGGTTTTCGACAAATCGAATTTTAAACGACAGGTACCGAAATGTAGGCGTGTTTAATGAACGATTAGACTCCGTTATGAGAAAATTTAGGAATTCGATTCGTCTCGATTAATAACTACTATTTTATACGCGACAATTGATTCTATGGAAGAAAAAAAAAAACAAGTGTATTTTATAGTATTTATAGTTTTAATATAAACTAATATTTAAGTATTTCGAGTGTGACTTTTTTCCCTAGAAAGATTTATCGAACGATCAACTTTTTTTCGTAAACTCATTATGAATCCGAGTCGATCGTAAATCATATTACTGACCTGCTTCCGCTTATTATTAGCAGTCTTGTATACACGAGATAATCTCGAGAGTAATATTGGGTTATTTACACGTCGAAGTATTGCGCAAGTAAACACGTCTCCGCCGCCGCCGGTCGCCTCGTTAACGGCACTGTAAAGGACAATGATAATGTGGTAAATACTACCTGCGATATGCGGACCGACGAAGAATTTTTGTTTATTTACTTTACGGTGGTGAAGTAATATGTATAGGGTGAAAACGTGCTCTCGAATGAATATCAAAAGTGGTACGCGTATAATTTCGAAACACCGTATCTTTTGTTGTCCGCCACCGTCGTCGCCTTTAAGAAATACTCCTCGGCGGACGGCGATAAATCAGAAGGATTAAGAAGGCGGCGGCGGCGGCTTAAACGGAACGTAATTTATTTATTTGTTTTTTTTTTTTTTCCATTAGTCGGCCGTGTCACGAATCCGTTTCAAACTGATCTCGAAACAACGATATTCGAAGTTTTCTAACGTTCGGAACGTTCTGAAAATGATGAACGTACCATCACAGAGGTAGGTAAGGAAAACAAAACTAATTGCGCGATCGTTCGACGATTTAATAGCAAAAGTAACGGACTCTAAGTCAGAACGAAACGCATCGTGACCAGTGTCAAAAGGACTAGAACAAACAAACGAAATCACCCACATGAAGAAGGCGACAATAGACTTTGGCTCAGATAAAGATTAAAAAATTGAATTCATCTAAAATCTAGATAAAAAGTAGCAAATATTTTATTTGGATAATAAACAAATAAATTATTATTATTATAACTTTATTATACGATTTAGGAAAGTCATTCTTTAGAAAAAAAATATACCATAAAATACATACTACGTGTATAACTTACTATATGTTATATCTTAAACGGTTGTATTTCGTTTGATTTTATACAATGTGTTAACGGTTTAACACTAAACGCTATTTTTTTAAAAATATGAGAGTATACGATTACTACGAGTAGAAACGAATGGGCAAGCAATAACAAAATAATTACAAACGAAAAATGAAACTTTTCATGTTCGTTGTAAATTATACTAAAAAGAAAGCGAATGGAAATTAAAAATTTCCGTTAGGGCCGTTCTGATTACTTTTCACCAATGATAAAATTTATTTTTAATTAATGACTTAGGTAAGTGATTAATAATTTAGTTAACTATAGATTAATATTAATAATCTCATACTATACGAAAGATAAATAAATAATGTATTTAAATAAATGTCCTAATACCGCGCATAGCAGATAATTAGTATTCGAACCTAACTGTAAAAAGTCAATCAAGGGACGAAAACGATAAAATGATAAATAAAAATAAAATCAAACACATAAAACGTATTTACCTAATCGTGTTTTCTTTTTTTTTTACTGTAAAACCTTCACGATCACGAAGATTTAGTTTGACCTGTTCCATCCTGCAAAAAAAATGTATATATTTTATAGACCAAGGGTGTAATTAAGGGGAGGAGCGATATATTTACCCGTAGAAGGCTGTTTTCATTGTACAAATTTCGTTTAATGTATAACAACGAGTTCAATGGTTAGTGAGAATTCAAAATTAAAATCTTCTCGAAACTGAAAAAACAAAAAAAAATAACTATTTTTATTAGCACCTTATTATTTCGATACGCGTATTTGTTTACTAAATTAATATGATCTAAAAGTTTCACTTACTAACGTTTTTCGGATCTTTTCGGAATTACTGGTTTTTCCTTTTTATATATCTTTGTATACTGAGTTCCACTCGGTAACAGCCAATAAGTAAAATCAAACACTTCGAATAGCGGCGATCGAAATTCAAAAACTATAATATAAAATCCTCTATGATATGATCCAAAGCTGATTCACAATTACGCGTATCTCGTGCGTTCGGGTCACGGAAACGGGGCCGAAAACAATCGCTCGCTTCATGTCTTAAAATATCAATGACGAAATGCATTAGAAAAAAAAAACAAAAACAGTAAATCTCGCAAAACGCGCTCTGGCTCGACGTCAAAACCCGCCCCGCGATCCACGTTTCGGGTCCGTAGATTTTTCCTCGGAGACGGAACCGTCGGCGTCGAGAATTCCCGGCGACATTGCGCGAATCTATTAGAGTAATGGCTGAAAAACTCCGCTCGTTTCCACAATAACGCTGGAAGGTGCGCAACATACCTTTTGAGAATTGCCAAAAGAGCAAAGCGAAATAACAACGACAGCAGAAGAAACGGGTCCGTGCACTCGGTCGCGGACGTATATCCGAGTGCCGGGCGGGGCGGGCTGGCGGGCGAGCTGTTTCAAAGAACTTTCCATCACGTTTTATATCCCCGGTCCGCCTCGACCGTTCGAGAGGCGGGAGAGGAAACGGAAAAAAGAAAGAAAAAAAAAGAACGAGGGAAAATAATGCGTCGTCTCGTCCATTTGTTGCGATCAAGTCGCTTGATATACGAGACATTAATATCCATCCCGATGCTCGCGGAGAATTGAATCGCTCCAATTGATAAACCCAAAAGGCGTAGAGAAAGAAAAAAATTGTTCCGAAAGAAGAGAGAGAGAGAGAGAGTTCTCTATTAGACATAATTCGTTTACGACAAAATAGTATTTTATTATTGAATCACATCGCGAAATATCTCGTAGCGAAACGTAATAAAAACAGTAATTCACTTTATATTTCTGTGCTGCTGTTGTTGTTGTACGCGGCGATTTCGGTTTTGTCTAACGATTCGACCGTCGAACGACCCGACTCTGATGGGCGAATGAAAACAACAACTTATTGTAAATTACGGAACAAATAAAATACGAAACACGTTTATGTACTCGCAGAAGGTTTTTTTTGCTTTTTTTTTCTTATAGCGCGCGGGGTAGTGAAAAACTTTAATTTAGAAATGTTCGGAGAAATGTTTTTTTTTTTTTTTTAACCGTCTCTTCCGATCTAGTCTGGGATTGAAAAACTACTCAGACGGTGCACAGACTTCTGTGCACGTATACTCAGACACTTCTTACTCACTACTCGGCGTAGTAAATAATAATCCTTCATCAAAAATATACGTATGCTATTAAAGTGTACCGAACCGTCGATCATATTTTGTTTTGCTCCGATGTCCGTCCCGTGTACCTGAGTATTATTGACCGAGAAAACGTATACTCGCGCTTGTTCGCGTTATTCGAAGACGTCGTCGAATTTCCAAAACGTTTTAATTGATTTTCGCATATTTCACACCAAAGTTGGATTTTTTTGATTATTTTCGAATTTGATTTTGTTTCCGAGACCGTAAAACTGTTCGCGGAAAATATTTTCTCAATAGCATTCGCCTAAAATGGTGCAATCGGAAATACGTTTATGTTTTTTTTTTTTTTTTTTACCATATCGCACAGCCAATCAAAATGCTCCGCAAAACGTACGCGCGAGTTCTTCCGATGGCTTTTCTGTTTTCGAAAAATGTTTCAAAAAACTTTCTCGTGTGAAAAAAAAATCATTTTTCGGTTTCATTCGCGCGATATTTTTAATATTCGAAATGCGTTAAATATTAAAAGCGCGTATCCACTATTATTTGGAACACTCTGTCGAGTCGCTCGGGGCATTGAAACGAACGCTTTTGAACGCGCGCGCGCGGGGTTCGACGTGTTTGACACGATGATTGAGATTATACCTAATAATATCTCTCGTCCGACCACCTCCTCTCTCTCGATCTTCTCCCGCCGACAACCGGTATCTAAATACCGACGAATTGATATGACGTGTACCGCTAACGATGACAAACGAGATTACAGTTGGCACGCTAATAATATATTATGACGCGCGAGTTTGCGCTCGATTCGGCGCGGTCACTCGGCGCGACGGTTTAAAAAAAATGCGCAAAAAAAAATAAAAAAAATAAGCGTACGGTCGAAAATATTTACGCGCATTTCGAACGCTACAATTATAGAGCGGTCGAGATTTGAACGATAAATATTAGCGAATCGACACCTCACATCGCGTCTCGTTTCGGCGGCGGTTTTGATGAGATGCCGATCGCCTAGAATTTATGATTTTTTTATACGACGCATAAATTCAAAACCGTTTAGCAAAACGTATGCAATACGATGTCGACGAATAGTTCTTTTTTCTTATCGCGATTTAAAATATGGATTAAATCCGTGTACGCGTCGCGACGTTTGTATAATTCGCACGTACGTATAAATAAATTACTTTTGATTTCGTGTTGCGATGCTTTTGGCTGAAAACTAGAACAAAGACGTCTCGAAGATACCGGACTCGGCGGCGGTGGTTCGACGGCATAGCTACTATTTGCTCTAGACAATTACGGAGAAATCGATTTTTCAGTCCGCGTACTAGCCCCGCTGTTGTCGATCGCTTTGAAACTTGCAAACGGCACGATTCGATTTCGTTTCATTCGGAGAATGGGTTTTATGATGTCATCATTACGATTTCAATACAATACATCGAGTGCATTAAGTGAGACTGTTTTGGGTTAGCTAGCACACTGGACGATGAAATTTTGTAAATACTATCGCTGGTCGACGGCGTAATTCGGCACGGGTTGCTATTTTAAATCACTAACCTAACCGCCACTGGTCTCGTGGCGTTCCACGGCGAAGCGCGTGAATAGGACTTAATTTTCTGCAGACAGATGCCGTTTGTATTCCATCATTAAACTGCATGTACGTAATATACGTTATAGGTCAGGTAAAGCGATTAACGATGCGATTCACTCGGATTTCATTCCGCCGTTCGTTAGCGTTGGCGGAGGATAAAATCGTCCTTGCCGCCCGCCCGCCGTCCGTACCCGGCGCCTTATCCTCTCCGGTCTGTAACGTGATTCGATTATAATTTATAACCTTCAAACCGACGACAACGTCGTCGCTCCGATACGATCGGGTTCTGCGGACTCGTACGTCTCGAGGATATGATTGTACAGTGTAAATCCACGCCAATCACAGTAGTTCGTTAATATTACATTAAACGCGTAATATTCTGATTTCCGAGCGAATTAATTGTTAGCGTTCGTCGTCCCGCGTTTCGTCGTTTCGAAACGATATTCTTCCGAAAAAGAACAAATAACTATCTTGTATTATATTCGAATGATTTGTTATTGTTTGACAAACACGTCAACACATTTTCGATCGTCTATACGTAGATGTATAACGCGATGTATTTGCAATTATCGTTAACGTTCGTTTTGTCGCGTGTTTACGCGTCATTGTTGTGCGGCAGATGATATTCGCGACAAAGGGAACGGAACGTTGTTTGAAACCTCGGCTGGAAGCTTTATGTTTATGTAAACGTGTGATGTCTGTTACAATGTTATCTCCAGTCTAAAAAACTATAGCGCCCCTCCCCTCGAAATACAACCAATAGTCTCCGTCTACGGGTATAACGTCACATATTATGTCTATTGTTCTATACCCCGTGAAACGGTTCCAAAACGATAAGAAGGAAAACCGTGTCCTCTCTCCCGGGGCCCGCGTACACCGCGTACGCGGAACGAATTGTCTGGAAAATTGTGAAACCGATTCGTCGTTTGTCCTGTCGAATAGAACATTATGTTATTATTATGATCCAACGACGGCGCGCGTAAAACAAATGAGACGGACGTCGTCGCGTCGTCGAAAACGATTTCTTTCTTTCCGTTCGTACGATATTATTTGACTTTTTTTTATCGAATTCGTTTGTTTTTTTTTTGGCATCGGAAAAGATGGGAAAAAAAAACACTGCCGTGTTCGCAACAGCCCGAAATCGCTTATTCCACGAAAACGAGTGGGATTTCATGGTCAGACACGTGTGTGTCGCCGGGCGGTATTTAACGACGCATTTTTCCGATATATTGTTTACTACGGCAGATTATTCGGCGACACGTTCGTGCTGTGTACGTTATTTCACGGCATTATCGTTCATATACATAATATTATATTCACGGCGTACACGCGCCGCAGAAAAGTATTCGGAAAAAAAAACAGTCGTCACTGCGTCGTCGCGATGAAATGCAAACGATATCGCGGAATAGATACGATTCCGAGTGATTTTACGATATTCCTAACTTTTTTTTATCGTTAAAAGAAAGAAAGACGATATAGAAACTCGACCTTCGATAAACTACTTTTTCAGTTTGCAAATCGCGATAGAAATTAATAAATGACATAATAAACTTTGTAACGTTATATTAATCGGGTTTTTTTTTCTACCTTAAACGTACGCCCTATAGGAATCTAAAGTGAAAATCAATCGAAAAATCGGTCACTTCTCAAACCATGTGACTCGAGGCTCTTCTAGCCTACGTCTTAGCGGCGTCTAGCGCAGTCGCAACGAAACGAATCTGTATTTATAATCGAATAGTCTATTTAGAAAATACGAACAGACGTTGATAAACCCGTTGAAACTTTGAAAACCGACGGATAACGTTTTATAGTGAAAATCGGTTAGGTATAGTCGTACAGGTCGTATAGATAATATTATTATTATGTCATCACTTTACGCCACGACAAACGTCTTCGACGTGGGTCATCCGCGTGTTTTGACATTCACCCCCCCCCCCCCCCGGACGGCGGCGATTCGTCGGATACGTATTTTAAAACTAATCGATCGACAACGCGTACGAGATCATATACTCTCGTGAGTTATTAATGGTCCGGGCGGTGGTGGTCTGCCTGCCGGTCCCTTAGCGTCGACAAGGCGCGTTCGGAAAACCAGTTATCTCGCGGCCGGCTGTAATGTGTCCAGAGACGTTCGCGTGTCGCGTTTCGACTACGTAATATTTTACGAGTCGAACAATCTATCATTGGAATTATTCGTAACGCGTATATTATTTTTTTAAACGTTAGTGCGGCGACGAATGAAAAAAAAAATTAAAGAACTCTACATAGTAAAACATATTATATTTGACACCTAATAAATCCGACACGTCGCGTCGAATGGCTGGCGGCTAGGAGTATGCGCGTGAAAAAAAAAAAAAAAAACAAAAACAAAACTATAATATTCGAATACTCGCGGCTTAATAGACGTCATACCAATCCGAAGAGAAAATCGTAATAAAAGCGAATACTTCTAGAAAAGACGGTCGGTTTTTCGACGAAACGATTAGACTATATTGCACGGAGTAATACGCGCGTGTCAACGAGACGAAACGAAACAATAATACGCGTTGTTTTACGTGCAATACAGACGACGTAACGGAGAGGGGGGGGGGGGTTATCATGCCACAAACAGCCTTGGAAATATTGTCGTACGAGAGACGGTGCCGTTTGTCCGGAGAGAGCGTTTCTGGATAAAAAGTTCGTCGAAACAAAAATAGAGAGATAGAGAATACGAACGGGCGAGAGAACAAGAATATCGATTGGCGGCGGAAAACGAGTGTGCACGTTTCCGACGGCGACGTCTCGTAAGAGTAAGAAAACCAAGGCGCACATAGTCCCTATGAAATTATGGTACCCGTCAATATTTAAATCGGACCAGGCGGACAGAAGGATTTCATTCGAGTGAGCGCGACGCGTTCGACAACAACACGATACGAGACGCGCGTAGGTATGAAAAACGAGAATTGAACAGAACCGCCGCGTCACGGTTCGCTAGCGAGTCCGAGTGAAAAACACTGAACAACGACGGTGTACGATTGTTGGACGATTCGAAATTCGCGTGGCTAATTCGTTATTTTAATTACACAAGTCCAAGTTGAATCACTTGAATCAAACAAAACATCATAATATTATTAAAAACCGAAGAAGGCTAAAGGGCTTACGAGTAATATTATTTCACGATCTGAAATAGTGAGAACTCATAAAGGGCGTGTTCTTTAATCGAGCGATTTTAGTTACCATATTTAAATCAATATTTGTAGAGAATAGATTTTTCAAACACATTCAATTGCTCGTCCGGAAAACTCGATAATCATGACCAAAGAGATATTATATATGAATATATTACGGGCGAGTGCGATGAGGTCCGTGCAGAATCTGGATCATTCTGAATCACGTACGAAAATGTATTATTTACATGTATTTATTACACGTCGTCGTAGCATAAACGTAAGCCCTGTGAAAATATTTAAGACGCGCCTTTTGAGAGTTTTTTTTTGTAAATTAAAAAATGAATTTATATCATCGAAAAGACGAAAACTGAATCATTCGGTAGATTAGTTCAATTTTATACGAAAAAAATTCAATATCATAAAACGAAAGGCGTTGAAAAAATTACTTTATTCATTATTCATTAGTATTTAGTATGCCAAAAATAGTATGTAAAATTAGGTTTTTTTTTTTTTTTTTTTAATTCTATAAAAAACAAAATGGATTTTGTACTCGGAAAGTGTTGTTTTAAAGAGAAATTCGATTTGTATTTAAATTCATTGCCGATAGTTATAAATTATGTACCTATATGAAAACAATTAATCATACGAAAAAATCGATTACACACGTGTTTCGCGTTGGTTAAAATGTGATAAAAAAAAAAAAAAAAAAACTTGATTACATAACAATATCAGACTGCTAATAATATGGCAACGGCATATATTATTATATTCAGTGGCGGTTATTTTTTGAGTAAGGCTACTGAATTAAGTGAAAACTACAAGTCCAGATTATTTGAAAAAGAAAAAAAAAACGATTGAAAAAAGTATTGTCAATGCGAATAGTGTTTTTGTTCCCAAACGTTTTGTCCGAAATAGTTACCGCGCAATTTAAACGACAAAACAGGAATGGATTTATCTGTTTTCAGTGGTAATTGATTTTCCAATCGTTGGACTTTCAAACGTCAGTGCGGCGTACGCAACAATACGACCGTGGGGCGTCCATCACAACCGGATTCACGACGACAATTTAATTTAGATGTTTGACGTATTCGAAACAAACGAAACAATGAAATCGATCGGCCGAGCTTGAAAATAAACTACGGCGCACGTACGTATGCGACGGCCGACGACGAATCGACAGAGAAAATAATTCGGACGGCCATGTCCGACGACGCGACGATTCGAACGAGACCGAGAAAGCCGACCGATCGATTTCCACCTCTCATTATCTCTATTTCCGGGTGTAACCGTTGTATTGCCGGATAGTAGGCGGTGTGACGCAATGACAACCGAATAAATTTTATTTGCTTATTTGAACTTTGTACCGGACACAAATTTAATTTACACAAACTAGTGTTATCAATAACTTAATCGATGAACTCTTAGATAACACAGATTTTAAAACTACACAATATTATCGCGAGTTAGAAATTTATAAAAGGTAACAAAACGTTTACGAAAAAAAAGTATAAATTATTACTAGACTTCGGATCTTTATGTAAATACATATTTTTACTGTGACTAGATAATTTAATTTAGGCAAGAGATAAATTCGTTACGAATGGTTTTTAATGAAACGAGCAATACTTGATATTAGTCTTACATGTTTCGTCGTGAAAACATGTTTTTACATATTTCTCACTAATTCCATTTTTTTTTTCTTACATTTTTAGTCAACAAGTAGGTATAGTAGTTTCGTGATAATATCGTATTTCCAAAAGTACGCGTACAAAATCATACCAATCGTTAAATGTAAATTTATGGTCGAAACGGGTTAGGTAATCGCGTTTTATGATCCAGACAAACGATTGTCAATAATCGCGGATTTAATAATATTATTAATTTTTTTCATTTCATATAAATTTAATATTTTGTCTTTTTTTATTGCATATAAACCCGAGCCCTAATGTTATTACTAATAAACAAACAAAAAAGCGATATTATTACCAACCGGTTAATTTATTTAATATAATAACGTATTATTTGATTAATATTTTATCGTATCTTTAGTGGTCGTTCTACGTGCCCGGATAAATTTAAAAAAAAAAAAATCATACATTTCTATTCCAGTCGATCGGGAGAGAAGGGGGCGTGAGATTTTTTAAATTCTACTGGGGGGGGAGGGGGGGCAAGGGGTGGAACGAAAAAAGGTCGGGAAACGCCGACGTCGATGAAACGGACCCGGACTCAAAACAAACATTGGCATCGTTTGCCGCAGAGTTATTGACTTTCCGGATGAATTCTTCGCCGTGTGTATGGCCCGGTATTAATATTATGCGTAATAGGTGTGCTCGTATTGTAATACGAAGAATACAAGGATCGCGGAGCCGAGCGGCGGAAGAAAACGGTCGTTCTCACGGTAGGCATACAACGAATGCGAGCGCGCGCGCACAATACACCGGGTGGTATACATTTAAGAAAGGCAAAAGGGGAGATATTATTCCGAGACGTTTTTCATCTATACGATATACACGTATATGTACGTTATTATAATATTAACAGACGTTCAAACTACCAATATTGTTTGCATGGGCGCACGCAGACTTTTATCGCGAAAAATACCTCTCTTTTTAATTTTTGAAAATAATTCGGCGGTCGTAAAAAACACGACTCGATTAATAGGTACATTAATAATTATATTAAACAGTCGACTCGAAGAGTACGCGAATCGCAAGTTTTTTTTTTTTTACAAATCTATTGGGTCGAGGAAAGAAAATTTCGAAGACGTCGGGGGGGGGGGAGGGATCGACACTCGCGAATACCGCGTCGGCGCGGGGGAAAAGGATACATCCTACCTATCCTTGGGGCTGCCCCGAGGAATCGCAGCTGCAGTCTGCGCGAGACGTCGTACACTATAGGATAGTTTCCTCGCGCGTCGAAGAAACCGTTATTTCACGGTGCTCCGTCCCTGCCGGGCTTTGCCGAGTAGATTATTATTTGTATTTATTTGTATTATTTTTTTTTTTCGCCTCCCCACGATATCAGCTGCCGCCGTCCCTTCCGCGAGCAATGATAATAATAATAATAATAATATATAATCGCGTCGTTATGCCGGTCCGCGCGCGCGGTCGATTCGTCCTGTGACACCTGCTTCCCCGCGCGACACAAAGAGACGAGCGCGGCGGAGAATACGTCGTCGGCGACGAGAAAAATATAATAGACACGGAACAGACGATAATATCATAGTTGCGACGTTCGTCGGATTTCGTACGGGGCGGCCGGGCGTGGAAAATAAAATCGCACTCGGCAGTGCGCGCGTTTTAACGTCTCGACGATAGTTTTCTCTCGAAAACCGTTATCCCCGTTTCGACCGCCGCCGTCGCCGGTCGTTTTTTCTTTCCCCCCCCCCAACGCGTTCCCACGATGAAATCTAAAGAGTACACCCGATAATAAGTTTATAGTCGCAATCGCCGAGTGAAAACGATCAGTCCTATATCGGAAATCATATCGTATTTTTAAGTTAACGAGGTTAATGGGCCCAAGAGTCGACACGATTTCGAATTTTAACTATTGACGCACTATAGTTTCTGTTTTTTTTTTTCAGTTTAATTTAAACTCGACTCGTTTGGCCTTTCGCCGGTTCCAATGTATAACGCGGCATCGTAATTTTAAGTTTTACAGCTATCGAAATTAATTTTTCATTCACTTATTATTGTAAGGTTTCAACGTCCGTTATTGAAAGTTACTGTCGTCTAGTAGAAATGAAAATATCCTATTATAACGTCTGTTGTTTTAGAGGTGTATTATTATAATACGTGTTTAATAATTTTACGAGAGGGACTTGAAAATGTATTGTGAAAACAATATTGACATAATATTATCTTTCGACTTTTCAGCACTCGGTAAAACGGTAGTAAGCGTAAGACGTTCAGGCGGCGAAACGAAAAATTACTCGCTTTATCGAAAACAAAACAGCAACCACTTACGGGTGGACGTAATTCACGACGACGTTCGACGTTTTTCATCTTTTCCTTCGTAATCGACAAAACTACAGAGAAAAAGACTTACAGCGCACTGTCCGTGTCAACTTTACGGTCTACTAATTGGGATACGATACGTTAGGAATTTCAGTGCGGATTTTTACGGGCCGAAAAAGGTATTTGGAAAAAAAAAACTAAAAGAAAACGGCACGGTCTCGTAAAATCGATTCGTCATCGCCTCGCTCTATCCGAAATCTAAAACATCGTCGCGTGATCCGAGAGATCGAATTTAAAACGTATAATCGTGTGTCGCATAATCATACGATTTATTAACAAAACAAAAACACCACGTATTGCCCTCGCGATTTACGTCGGGTATTTTTATTCGGTTTGACTCGTGAAAACAGCTGTTTAAATAATACGTACTTATAATATTTATGTCGATCCGTTTGAAAAATGCCGAAATTAAATACCCATTTACATATTATTGTCCGCGCAAACTTTCACGGTTGTCATCCGGCCGGCAGCGGTGTACAACGGTCACGTTACGAAAACGAATAATCGCGAAATTGATCGCGTTGTTTACGATATGTTACAAACCTACTCGGTGAAAACGATTTCGACTGTTTACACAAGATTTTCATGGCCAATCAACTGTCAAAGTATCGAATCGCAATGATCATAATTATATATCGCGATAAAATATTCAACAATAACGATATTATAATAACAACAACAACATTAAGTTAGTCAATTTACGTCTTTATAAGAAGTGTCACGCGATAATATGATTTCTCGTCGGCACGTTTAGAATAAACGCGAAATAAACTATGCGATTTTAGCCGCGTACAAGTGCCGCGGAGGGTAATATTCGCGTGGGTATTAAAATATTATTTAAAATCTACACACTCTCGCGGGACACCAGTTGGAGATGAAATTATTTATTTTTTCTCCGAAGACTGAAATATTGTACACGCACACTATTAATTTAAAATGTGTGTGTGTGTGTGTGTGTGTGTGTGTGTGTGTGTGTGTGTGTGTGTGTGTGTGTGTGTGTGTGTGTGTGTGTGTGTGTGTGTGTGTGTGTGTGTGTGTGTGTGTGTGTGTGTGTGTGTGTGTGTGTGTGTGTGCTTTTAATTTTTCATCAGTCTGCGTTTAACCTACTTTATTATTTTATTCCGCATTAAAAAAAAAAAAAAAAAACAGTTCTAAAAGAACTTTTTTAATTCGATAATAATTCACGGTACCTACGCATAAAATCATCCTTAAAACTTTGTTTGATGTCGAAACAGAATTTAATCTCCTTTATGTTTCCGAGTAATTGAAATATCGTTTGATGTAAAACGCGTAGTCACATTGACATTTAATTTTTAAAAGGCTCAAACGTCGTTGGAATTAAAATAGATTACGCGTTGAATAACAAATTTTTTTTTTATTAATATTATTCACAAACCGTCGAGAGTACAATTAAATCATTTACTCTGCGACCGCGCATATTTCACAATTGGCGCATTAGGACCGAATCAATAGACCATTATTATAGCTTTAAACGAATTCCGACCGCAATTTATTTCAGTACGATTTATGTCCAAACGGAATGGCGAAAAATAAATTAGAAATAATATATTCAGTTGGATTTCCTGAATTTTTTCTAAAATAATTTACGAGTCTAAAATTACGAGATCGTTAAACACGCCTACGAGAAAAGTCGGTAACACAGTGGTGTCGGTTGTTTGGAAATATTCTAAAAGTATAAATTGTTATGTAAATCGTGTTTATCTGTTCGAAACGATTACGGCGAGTGAGATCGGTGTAAAATAGGACACACGTAAAAATCGGGGCCGTATTAAGTCAGAGTACAGCCCCGAAGGACACGTATATTTTTAAAAGCGCTCGAGGATTTAACTAGTTCGACTGTTCGACCTTTAATTTTTCGTCTACACGACCCGAAATACAATTATAATAATCACTGGTGAGATATACTTATAAATTAAATTGAAAGTTATGCTCGTTATGAAAATCAAAAAATAAAAATAAATATCGGGGGAAAAAAATACCCAAACCTATGTTAAATAAATATTATAAACATTTTAAAACGGTTTTTTTCTATTTTTTTTTTTGTGAGCGAAATCCGTACTGTTTATTGATCGTGTTATTTAATAGCTCGATTATTGACAATAACGGTAAAACGAAATTTACAATACAAAATTATATTGTTCTTTAGAAAACCGATTGATTTTAAAACGTATTATTATTACGTATTACTAGATATAACCTTTCTCTAGCGGCTTAGCCAGCTTTAACGTTGATTCGAACCTAACAGTATAACTGTCGGAAACACGGTAAATATTATAGTGAAAACAATCGTTTCGTCTTATTTCAAACTTAAAAACTAAAACAAATGGACGGAGAAAAAAACGCGCTCAGACGAACACTCTAAATTTTTACGCAAAACTTGTCGTGACTTTTTATCGTTACAACGCGTTCGGTCAATAATATACACCGTAAGAATCGACGACAATACAATATCAACGGTTTTCGCGGACAGACGATATTTTAACGTTTCCGAATACACGCCCACGCGAGAATATTGTGAAACAGTTGCGAAACTCGGAGCGCGCTTTTATTTTTTTTTTTTATGGGTGAACTTACTCGCGCCCGAGTTTTCGCTTTTCCTCTCCCCTCACAGATCGGTGAGTAACTAATGAGGCAATTGAATTATGAATTGTAAA
This sequence comes from Drepanosiphum platanoidis, assembly GCA_948098885.1. NCBI lineage: Eukaryota > Metazoa > Arthropoda > Insecta > Hemiptera > Aphididae > Drepanosiphum > Drepanosiphum platanoidis. The sequence continues at coordinate 22,691,754 of OX402528.1, forward strand.
GACGATAATGACCCCATTGTTCGCGCAATAGGTATACGAGTCTGTCCCCGTCGAAGACAACGCCGAAGAAGGGTAAGGGTAAGAAAGAGTGAGAGAGCGGGACAGAACGACAGCGGAAAGCAATGAATTAAAGGGACGATCGTAAACCAGAGGCGACCGCACACCGGGCGAAAAATTCCGCCTACTTTCGATTTTTGTTTTTGACGAAAACGTTTATTAATTCAGACCAATGTTTTATACTGATGAGTGATTAATTTCCAACGTTATCGTCGGGCATCGGCCGTATCGATGACTGCACATTATTTATCGATTACCGTAAAAACCATTTGAATTAAACATAGACCATTGAAGGCCGTGGCGCGCGCTATTTGGGCAAAACTACCGGGGTAGTAAATTGTTCGGAAAAAAAAAAAGAAATAAATGAATCGTCAACACGTTTTTAATCAAATGAGAGATCAACAGTGTACCTACTTATTTTAAAACTGTTAAATAACTCGTTTTAACTGGTAATTATAGGTACTAGTTATAGATTGAATAATTAATAATAATAAAAAAAAATTTTAACAAAACAATAAAAATCAATATAGGTACGTGTTTTTGAACCGATTTGATTAGCGGTTTTTTTTTTTGAAAATAAAAACGAGCTCCGTGGAGATGTTTACGAATTATTACGACGGCCATGAAAAAAAAATAAAAGTTATATCATCAAGATAAAGTAGGATTTTTATACGTTTCCGGTGTAAAAATCACGATTTTATTCATGTGGTGGCAAAAATATGATCCTACTACTTCGTGAAAATCAAGGCGGGGTAGCGATCGCGCTACCCTTCGCTACCCCTTACGACCCACTATGACCCACTATCCATAGACTGTAAATAAATATAATCGGTACTACTTACGGCCTGTCGCGGTGGGTTTTCGTTGAGGTTCGGCGTCGTTTGTATAGCTTCGAAAGTCGCGGTTGAACGTGTTGATTAGTCGTTGACGAGATAATTAATAACAGTATTATCGACGGCATAATTGACTATTACGAGGAAAAATAAAAACTGAAATATTTAAAACCGAGAGAGCTCTCTCTACCGCTGTCGACACTAGACTGATCGTCTGCACGCTCTGCGTCGTACGAGCTGCTATATTTTCGCGCGGCACTCGATCGGTTGGATTGCGTGCGCAGCTCGGCCGTTATTGGTCCGGGTGGCGCGAGCGCCTTGGCTTACGTAGGCCGTGTCACCTACGCAGACTGACGTGAATTTTTCGCTCGTTTCGATTTCACGTAAACGCAATAATTATTAGTGTTATTACTATTACTATTGTTACGTAATAAATATGAATTCATTACGAACTATCTTATCTATCTCGTATACATAATAAATAATAATATATAACAGGATAAACTGATGAATCAACGCACAACCTAAACCTCCGGGTCTAGAGCAAAGGCCCCTTGAGAAATGGTTTTTCAAAATTCAACCCCTAAGGGGCTTAAAAGTGGTAAAAGGGTTAAAAATGGAAAAAATTGCCTAGCCGGAACCGCTGGAGCTTTGAGTATGGAATTTGGTCAGTAGTTTCGTTTTATATAGTAGAGATCCTCCGAGAAAATATTTCCCAAAATTTAACTCCTAAGAGGGTTAGAAGGGGTAAAATGTGTTAGAAATGGAAAACGTCATTTCTCGGTCGGATTTTTTCGAAACTTAGCATACATACACTGTAATAAAAATATTGAAAAATCTGTTAACTTATTCTTCAAAATTCAACCCCGTAAGGGTGTTAAAAGGGGTTAAAAATGGAGAACGTTATTTCTTGGTATAAAAACTGATCTAGGCATTAATAAATAAGGGATTTTGAACGATTTCGGCTCCAGCCATGACTGTACCGTGCAAATGAAATTTGGTCAGAAGTTTCTCTTTATGTGGTTGACCCGTTATGAAAAGATTTTTCCTCTCGCGATATAACGAATTCCTATAGTTCGGTAAATCGAAAGTTCGTTGCATCGCAAACGCAAATTGTCGGCAACTCCGTGACGAAACTGCAGTAGCCATGGAAACGACGAAATTCAATTTAGTCCCACAAAAGTAGGTACGTATGGAGTAGGTCACAGCGGTTTAACATACATAATTAATTTAATACGGCTTAGTCAAATAATAAGAAACGTATTGCTTACACAATATTATGTATTCAGAGCAATCTCGAGATGAGCTAAAATGTAAATTGCAAATTAAACCGATTTAATCATTAATCGACCACGTTCTAGTCAAACTTTACCTCCACGCCTACAACAAAGTTTCAACGGCCACGGTGAAAAATGCTATCCTCATTGTTTGCCCAATAACGACGTTATACTTGAATACGTTTTAAACTTCAGTAGATTTACGTGTGACAAAATAGTACGTTCCTTGAAAAACGAAATAAAATATTAATATCGAAGCACTATTTATTTATTTTTTTAAATGATTCAGTTTTCCATACACGACTAGTTTAGACATAACAACTAATATAAATTATATATTTACAAATAATATTTTAACCCATCACAGTTGCGTCCGTCAATTACCAGTATATAGTTGATATATTAATTCCGATATAAAAAATACTTTGTTTACAAATTAAGATTTCTATACTTCATATGGGTTTCCGGACATAATAATATTATACAAATCAACAAATTATTTATAATAATAATAATTGTATACGAAATTATGTACGGTTGATTGTTTAAAATACGCCTATGGAATTGGGTTTGCTCTCGGAGTGGGCTATGCCGATTCGATTGTTTTTTTTTTTTTCGTCCCGACCGTCTCGTTCGAAACAACGGAACGATACCGAAACGCTATTTTACCTGCGCGAAAACCAATATTAGTGCCGACGAAATTCGTTATCGTCGTAGTGTTCGAAACGCGAAAACTATTATATGTAAATTCGTCGGGGCGGTCGCGCAGAACGCGACGTGTGTGTGCCGCCTAACAAACCAATTACAGGACGTCACGACATGCTCACCGCCACGATATTAGTATAATAATAATAAACTCGTTAAGTCGCGTGTCCGAACGAGCGCGCGACACAAAACGTCTACATTACGATATTATGTGACAATCGATATGCGATAGTCGTCGGGTCGGTCCGTGTCTAAAACGGACCGTTTACGTGTTAATCCGCGAAACGAGTTTGCGATTTTAGCGTCGGACGACCCCGCTAGGCAATAACAATGACGATGGCAATAATATCGATTCGCTCGCGAAACAACACTACGCGTCGTTTCGGACGAAGAAAAAAAAAAGGTACGTCGTCGACGTACAACTCGTCTCTTCGGATAAAACGTTTTTTTTTTTAATGTCAAACGAATAAATGAGTTTGAAAAAAAAATCGATTGACAAACAATTATTATACAGTCGACGACGGTATCCTATTATAATATAAATATTTTAAATAAATCATATTATCCGTAGTTGATTATTCGTTCAGTGAAATAAAATCAATACGGTTAGAGAGATTGTAAAAGTATGATTATAAATATTAATTGATAACGAGTTTTTTTTTTATAATCCCGTCGTAAAACTAATCTAAATGCGTAATCACATGTGTCTTTCGTTTTGATGTCGAATAATTTCAGCACTGTAATTTGATTATTTTTTCAAACACGCTCTTTTCGTTATTTGTAAAAAAAAAATCGCGTTTACATAATACGTACTCGTATGTCGTTCGTAACTATATTTTGAAAGTCATAACAATATTATTTTGATCGAAAAATTCCGAAATCGTATCGACCGTTTTATCTCGTTTAAATTCAGAAAACAGTATAATATAAACTCGTATACAATATAACACGCGTGACGAATTAGATGTATATTATTTATATATGCTAATGTGCGACTGATGAAAATTTAATAAAGTCGACACTTTTGTTTGCAAACTTTTGATTTTTTCATGCACATATTTCGTCTTTCAGCTCTTGCGATTTCTGAGTAATCAAATACAAGTTTTCCTAAATAACGTATACACGATTTCAATTATTCAAATACGAATAATCTGTGAACGCGTATTATTATTATTATTATTATTATTATTATTTACACGGTCGAAAAAGATTGTTTCTATTCGACGTTCAACCAACATATAATGTCATTGTAAAGCTTGTTTTCCCCACCCCGTTTTATTTTACGGACACCCTTGGGTGTGTAGGTTTCGACGTACGTGTAAACGCGATAGAAATAAAAACCAACGGTTTTACGATTCGAACGCGAATTCGTCTGCATCGTGTGCAATGAAAACGCGCAGGCTTCCTAGAACCTATAAGTGTACGCGACACCGGATCGTGTCGTTTGTAGTACAAACAATATTATTACAGTACAATAATATAATATTATTATTACGGACAAAATGCGTACCGCGGTCGAACGAGTGTTGTAATCGTACGGACGGATGGTGTTCGCGGTAGTGTTCGCCGTCGACATAATATTTGCAACCCGACGGAAACCTGCTGAACAGACCTCGTAGAGAATATTATTATTACGCGGATAACACGTCCTCCGAGGACTTGGCGTTTTTCGTTGCAACACGATTATGTATAAAAATAATATATGCTTGTCGATCGTCGACAACCGATGTGTGCTACGTACACGCACGCAGTTCGTCCCCAACAGTCGATTTGTTATCGGGTTGTTTTTTTTTTTCGTGAGGCACAAAATAAGTTCGTAATCTTCTGAGCTGGCCAAATAATACGTGAAAACAGAACGTCACGGTAGGAAATTCCGTTTAGAAATAAATTGTTGACTTTTATATCGTTCGAATCCATACATATTTCTAACAATTTCGATCTTGAGCTTTACATTAGAACACCTCTGCTTATTGGTGACGACCGTTTGCTTTTAAAATGTCTCCGGAAACTCGGGGGGCTTCGTGTAATACACGGTCGATTAGGTCGTTTGATACGCATGACGATTGCCCGCGAGTTCGGTGACGTGTTTTCGACATTTCCTGGTTTAGAGTTCACAACGGTCACGAAACTTTTCGAAAGGGAGCTTCGATAAAATCCTAATTCCAATTCCGATTTTTAAAACGATTAGGCTCGGACGAAATCGCTCTTCCGCTCGTCGGCGAAACGAGAACGAAATCATTATCCGTCACCGGGATGGCATCGTTTACGAGGTAAAAGCCACTGATTTAATTACGGCGACGAAGACTCTATTGTTTCGTATAACATTATACTCATTAGTTATCACAACAGCGTTGTCGGGACGTTTATCCGTTGTTGATTTTCGGTCCCGAATGGGTCCGGTACATCTGGACCGTCTCGTAAATACACCGCGTAAATTCTGAGCACAATAACATAACGCAACGTACGGGACAACTGGTTCCGCGCGACGACACACCTATTCTGCGGGCGAACACACGCGCCGGTCGGTCGTCGATTAAATTTCATTCGCGTTTTTACGTAAATATAATAATATAACAATGCATCAACGCGTATACTGTCGCTTTCGCCGACGCCGCCGCGCCGTCTCGTCGCCACAGGTGCGGCGTATGCGCGTATTCTCGCGTTAATCCGTTTCGCAAACGAAATGAACGACGGGAGAGCGAACCGAAAAAAGTTAACTCGGATTTCGGTCGCGTAAAATTACGAGTATAATGTAATCGCGGCGGCGCGCAACGCAAACATTACGACTTAATCCCGACGACAAATCCGTGCCCTGCCCCGCTCGTTCGAAACCTACTGTGACGTTTTGTATATTTTATAATGTGTGTGTGTGTGTGCAGGTGGATTGCGGATTTCGATGCGTGATCAGGGGCGTCGCCGATTCATATATTTAGGTGTAAGTCGTGATGGTCGGCCACAGATATGTTTCGAGAGTGACAGTTGTGAGATACCTGAAAAAAAAAAATTGTAAAAAAAATATTAGAATAAAAAACAAAAGAAAGAAAAGACGTTTTAAAATACGGACGTATTTGACGGACGATATTGAATTAAAATATTGAAAAATAGTTTCCGGAAAATATCATCCGATTGTTGTTAAAATCTACAACGAATATTAGTTAATAAGTGAGTTAATAATAAAATATGTTGTGTGTGACTTTTATGAGTTTGTGAACACTCCCGAGTACATTAAACAAAAGAGTATTATGAAGACGAGAATAAACGCGCCGAATAGTTTCTTCGAAATATTCAATTAGGTTTGATTAAAAACCGTACGGATAGAGTACGATATTTTCGGCGAGTATTTAGTGAAGCGGATTTAAATTATGTGTCTGGACGAACGACCGAGAGAAGAAAAAGCGTTTGAAAATGTCAACACGACGAGACGAATTCGTATAGACGATCACACAATGGAAATGTCGTTGTTCGTTCGGAAAGACGAATGGAATGAATATCTACGACAATATCGCAGTGATATATTTTATACTCGGAGAGAGCCAACTCATTATTCAATGTTCGTGCTGTATAGAAAAGGTCGATTTATAAACAATATCTTGCCGGCAGAATCTAAAACGCGTCGCTTAAACTCGAAAAGTTTTTGTATATTTTTCGTCGATGTGATTTTATCGAATGTACGTGTTTTGTACGCGTCTTATTTTGGGCAGGCGAGAAATGTATTGGTTTTACTGCCATGTGTGTGCGTGTGTTTTTTATATTGTGTGTTTTGTCAGTCACGTCACGTTTTTGACGAGAAGAATTAGTTCGATTTTCCACTTCACGAAGTGTTTTCGGTAGAAAATATCGTACGGTTGATACTTTAGAGGATTAATTTTGAAATTCCATCTACGGTTTATCTAATAATTGAGTGACGAATAATAAGTAAAATTTACGGAATATCGATTTTCGTCGTAACTCTAAAATGAATAATCGCAGGGACTTGAAATTTCCGCCGAATACTCGTACATGGCTATATTCTCTTGAGATGAAACATTTTCAAAACATTTTTGCGCTGTTCATAGACAAAGCCGAAACAAAAGCTGATCGACCCACTTTTCTTAGCTCAGAATCTTTTCTTTTTTTATAGATTTCTCAATATGTTAACACGATTATAATTCGGTCGTTTTTTTCGTTCGTTAGTTCACCGATCGGACCCGTTACCGTGATATACTAGTACGTCGCCGTACTTGTTACATTCGATATTCGAGTAATTAAAAAATGTCGAGTTGGCAAAAACCGTAAAAAAAAAAATAATGTATTTTCGAATAGTTTACATTAAAGAATTGGTTTAAAGCTAATGGTTTTTACGCTTTTATTAATTACGTTTTCTAATAAAGCCAAGTATTCATCAATATTACTACCACAACAGGAAAAAATGCCGAACCACAAACGAGACAAACCCTTTTCGCGAGTTGCCAGAGTGATTATCAATAGTGGTTGTTGTGTTTCCACAGCGATCCAGTAGACGGTAGCTGTATAGTGAGTTCTATCGCCCAGACACGCCCGAGGTCGTTTTAACAGCGTGCTATTCTGAGGGGAAATTTTTACGCTCGAGCCTTTGAAAATGTCGAGAACTTTGAGTTACCGAGAGCCGACGCAGACGCAAAAACATTGCCGTCCTCCACCACGGTGTTGTTGAAAAAACAAAAACGCGCGCGCGCACGGCGGCGGCGGCGATCGTCCGGCTCACCGCGGGATAAAGGACCACACGTAGGTAGTCTCGATCGGGCGGCACCGGTCGACAAATGGACGATATAGTATTATTATTTCCGTTCGAACTCATCAATATTCATTAGCGTCGTATCGGCCCGTTATCGCGGATCGGACGCGCGATCGAGATACCGAAACTCGTCCGAACGAACGACGACGAGGGGAAATTACACGTCCGCAGCTCCCGTGTCCGCCAGATACGTCCTACCAACACGAGTTGGTTCATAAAAACGAGCGCTTTGCGAGACATGATTTATTTCCCCCCCCCCCCCGTGTTCTCCTCCGACGATTATCACCCGATGGATTTCAATTAACGTTTACGCGTCTATGCAAATATACGAGCTCGTGCTTTCGGTATACGTGGTAACGACGAACGGGACGGCAGGTATATTAACATGAAATAACAACACGACAACGTATTATAATGGCGAACAGTATTTTTAATTAGCCGGTTTTTTCTAAATTTTTAATCTGCAGTACAGTTTGTAATATCACGCCTACTGGGATTGATTAAAACATCGCTGCGCAATATTTCGATTTACGTTCGTCATGGCGTCTCGTCGTAAAATCGTGTTCGTGTCGAGAGACGATCGTAACGCGGTCGTCACGCGTTTCTCGACGGGTCGTAATTATTAGAAGAAGGAGGAAAAAACGGTATTAATGAAAAATCATCGTTGTTGCGCGAGATCGTTTAGAGCGGCCGGTAAAAAGAAAAACGCGTCCCGGCGACGACGTTTAGCCGCGGCGGCGACGGCGAGCGGACGACGCGTGTGACGTATACGGAACGCGGCGAGCGGAGAAGCAATTTTCTTTAAACGGGGGCGCGGCGGAGACGTCGTGATGGTTTATTCGAATTTCGAGTAACTGACGGGATATAAAAATAAATTGGCAAATATCGATCGGTCCGCGGGCTTTGGGAATAAATAAAGCGCGTACAACTTCTAAACGAGCTTTATTAAATGTCGTGAAAACGACAGTCGCTACGAAACGTATAACGACGAGAGGGGAAAACAATAATACAATAATAATAATAATAATAATAATAACAATAATGTACGCGGTCGGAGAAAACGAGATTTTCATTTTTCACTTTCGGAAGTTTTTTTGCTTGCCCCGACGGCGTTCACGTTTTATACATTTAACGCGTCTTTTTCGTTTATTTATAAAAACGGGACGGACCCAATAAAAGAAACCGATGATAATAATATCTAGCGAACGATGTCGACGTGAAACAGGTGCGGCACTAACAGCACGATATATTATAAATGTACAATCCAAGTAGGTTTTTTTTCTTCTTTTTTCAAGATTTTTCGATGTAATAACGGCTAATGTAATAAGCCCAATAACGGCTAGAAAATACGTTTTAATTTATTTATATATAAGTGGACCGATTCACCTCTGTGGTGGACATAACCTAATCGAATAGACTTGATGACGAACGTAGTAAATCGCAAAGCCGGTATTCCTAAAGTACCATCGATGGCCCGCATCATTACGGACCTTTTTGTTTGAGAAAATGAGGACGGACACGTCTTGGTAAACACGCGCTTAAAAATTTATAGCCGCGTAATAACGATATTATACAATAATCATTAAAATAATGATTACACGAGTTATATTCGTTAGAGAGTGCTTCGTTTTTTTTTTCTTTTCTTTTTTTCAACAGAAGACAGTATTTTTTGTTCGCGTCAAACGCTTCGTTGTGCTGACGTCGCGTGGGCCTCTAGAATGTAATTTATGATTGTTTCGTTCGAGCCGCTGAATTCAACGTCGATATTCGAAAAGTACGTTTAAGGCGACTTTTCCTTTGTACCGGAGTCGCGTTAATAACAATAAGCGTTTTCGTCACAACGATTATGATTTATAATGAGCTTTTAGAAAAAAAAAAACGCCCCACAGGTACAACAACAAAGCAAATAGGCCAAGGAAATCGTAAAAAAAAAATTTATAGCGAATCGAAACGAGTCAAATGCTTTTACGCGTCTGTTGTACATCAATCGTTTATTAACATTTAATAACGATTTCGTAATAAAACTCCGAACGTCAATGACGGCAATAAACGGGAGTTTTTTTGTTATTACTGTTGTTGTTTCTCGATTTACAATCGCGTGATTACAAAACGCCGTATTCTTATTATCAATCGAATTGGTACAGTTGTCACGTGGTTATATCTACTCACGACAGATCCTATATTTTACGTCATTTTAATTTACACATTTACACAGTGGCGGTCAAATGATTTGGACATGGGGGAGGGATGAAAGAGGTTTTAACTACGTACAAGTTTATTATTTAAAACATAATAAGATCGATTCGTGAATTTACGTTATAGATAAAATATTAAATCTGTTATTATTTTTTTATTTTGTCGATAATCCATTTTTGGGTCATACTATTATAGTTCCACGGTGAACAGCCGTTACGGTCAAGTCAAAAATCATAATTTAAAACATTTTTTAAGAGTAATAGAATTATCAATCGAACAAGAGTAATTAAATGACGTTATAATATCACCCAATAACAACAATAATTACTTTTATCAACCATTCAAAAGCATTATTTTTTATAGTGTATAAAAACACGCAAGTGGCATACAAACGTACTTACAATTTTTTGATTCGTTTGAAATTGTTTTCAAGATCCGATAATGATAAGAACCCTCTGCCCGTCCTTTGTACACGCCTCTGGACAACAATACATTGCAAGTACCGATATTTCGATACACTTGGTTTGCCGGGTTTCGAAAAACAATTTCATCCCGTTAGAAAATAACGTCTCGAAACGTTATCGTCGATGTTATCTGTCGACCGAACGAGTAATAAACGTAACGTTATTAAATATTTTATAAACAACCACAACACGCGCGCGGACATTATATTATTATTAACCGATTTCGTCAAGTTTGAACTACAACGTGGTAACGGAAAAAGAATAATACACTTTGAAATCGAAATCGCCGATTTAAAAACCTAATTCGCGGTCATACGGTATAAAAAGCTACGAGGTTTTACATTTTCACTGAGGTCGAGTATCTCATTATAATGACAGCGAATGAAATATTATTCGGACGTTCCGCTAAAGACGACGAGCGATTTGATATCTTTCGGGTAAAATTACGTGGGAGGGGAACACTACAGTATTGATATTGTCGTCGTAACAAATAATTAATATAGTGATAAATATACTTCTCTATAACGTTTGTCGAAGGTATGGGCATATTGAATTAAAAATAAATACTCTTCTCGACTCTTCTGAGCTCATATGAAACACAATAACACGTATACCTATGCATTTAACACAGTCGTTGCGCTTTGTACCGACAATTATTGTTATTATTATTATTACGGTACCTATGACGTAGTAATTCATTACACTCGCGGACAGCGCGCTGCTGCAGGACATCGTATAATATAGTCTTTCTCAATCGCTCCGGAACGTTATCAGTTTATCGATATTATTATTACGATCGTATAATTATAATTAAAAAAATATAGAAAAATAATCTCAATAATTGGGTGTTGTCGTTGTAACTATATATAATATAATATATACGTATACGAGTATATCGTTTAGTAAAATATATTGACAAGTGCCCATTCTCAGAGATACTAAAATATTATTATTTACAATAATTACCATGAAATATACACATGAAGCATATTATACATACTTTTTTAGTAGCGTTGGCGTCGGAGATCTCGAGAGATATTTCTACACAACATCTCTCGTCGTCTTTGGGCGACGATTAATTCGTTTCGCTATCGTTATCAGCGGTGTCTATACATACGGCTCGTAACATAAAAAGTAAAAATAAAATTAAAAAAAAAAAAATTATAATCGTCGTTTACGTTTGGACGTAACATATTACGTTTATGTTTTAATCTCAAAAAGGCCCAAAGCCAACAGACGACACACGCTCGCGTACGCATGCGGTACCTGCGTTGTTTTCTCCGAACCCGTTTCGTTCTCACGACGTAAACGCGCAACAATATATTAATATATTACAGGCACGTATGTATTTAAATATAATATGAAATATAGTGTGCACTGTGTACAATAGATGTTATCTCCGTTGACCACACTGGTCTTATAATTATAACTCTTACTGTCTGTAGTTCCAATAACACGTACTTAAAATGCGCGCGCCCGGGCCCTGCCGATTACAACGAAAAATACCTATTTGTTTTACGTTTCCTACCCCGGGGCGGTAAGTGTACGCGGGGGATGGGGGGGGCAACTCTACCCACGTTGAAAATTCGAAACAATCGGCGCGCGCGTACTAACTCTACCCACCTGATTAGTATTATTTTCAATATTATATTTTATGGCGTACACAACACGATCGATAGAAATCAATATTATGGTGTTTTTGTACTCGCGCAAACGGTAAATTATCGTGTCGTCAAAACGCACAGGTATACATTATAATATTATGTGGTAAAATATCGGGTTTAGGCGAATCGAGTTCCGAATTGGCATTTTATTTCGGAAGGAGTTTAAAATAATTTGTTATACGAGTATGGAAAATCAGAGATATATAAAACGCTTTCGTTCGTTTCGAACAATGCGGATGATCAAAACCACTTGAAAATTATTCAACAATATTCGACACGGTTTGGATTTTAATTATTTTACACAATGTCTCGTTTAAATTACTGTCGTCAAAGATTACAATGCTATTGGTGCATTGTAATTTCGAAAGAGGTCCGAACCACACGGATACGTACGCGTCCGTCTGAAGAAAATACAGTAATATTAGTAAATGTTATCGGTTTTTTTTTCTGTTATGAGTGGTGAACTGAATCTCGGATCGAAAAACCAAACTAGTCGCGGCGACTGGGTGTCTGCGATTGTTCATCGCGACACGATTTTCTCGATGTGACTTACTAAACGTGTCGCGGCGACTTTGTAGATATTTTCAGTCGACTTCTGTCTTGCTGTTTGGGCTTTTAGAAGGTCGACCGATCGTTTGAGGAGATAACCGTTGAAACAACCCCTTCCCGTTTTCTTTTCGATATTATGTGTTGCCGAACCGGCGGAATGTCGAGAAAATTTTCCCAACGCTCAAACCCACGCGCAGCACAACAATGCGAAGCGTATCGTTTGTACAGTTTTGCATTTAATATTACCCACTAATCGTAGGTACACGACGACGACGTCGATGCTTTTTATTGACAATTCGGTCGAATTTGGCGCAATCGTTGGATTTTTATTCGTTTGACGTGTTGTTTGTTTGATATGGTATTTATCGTTTTTAATGGACCGAAACGATTTAGAAAAACCGTTATCCCATACGCATACACGCACACACGCACACGAGTACGTCCAAAAAATATTTCACAACGACTTTAGAAATATAATACGACGAAATACGAAAAAAAATCAGATCGATATCTGAATAAATAACACGGGCGTTTGAATACGAAATGTTTTGTACAAAAGATTCAAAGTAAACGTATGTATAATATATCAGTCCGTTACAATGGGTCGTACATTGTCTATTTATAGAATTTTTGAACACAAAAACGTTCTACGTGATCGAAAGTCACATTATATCAATTGAATTATTTAAGCGTAACGAGAGTCTGGAGGTACACGAATTAAGAGTGAATATTTTTAATCGGAAAAAATTCACGTTTTCCATATTAATATGATGACGTTCACGTTTTCGTCTCGGGATTCGGGGTCATCGCGGTTTTCGATTCGATCGCCTTGCTCTTTACTCGGAGTACAGAATTTATCAATACACCTCGGCATGATTTTGTTTAACTTCTATGCGTAAAATCTATCGAGTGTCGATTAAAAAGCCGTTCGCAGCGTTCGTAATTCGATTGTCTTTACACTCGGTCGGTCCGCGTAAAATCTGAGTTCGATCGATGTACCTACATAAATCGATGTAGATTCGAAGGCGACAGAAAATCAGAAACAAAATACAAGTAATGATAGAAAACACTCCACATTCTCGTCGTGGCGCGGTATAATATAAAAACACTTTTAGATTTCTTCCGTCCGGTCGTCCCGTACCAAACGTATTTGTTCGTCCGTCAGAAACGAGCGAGATCTTTCGCTATCGAAATTAATTTTGGTTTTTTTTTTTTTGAAAATCGATAAAATGGCTAAAAATATCGGGTATAATAGCTAAAGACGGTTGTTTTGAAAAAAATGTTTAACCTAAAATATAAATTTGTTTACCAACCAATCTTTACTTCTAAACGAAGTGGAGTTGTAATTTCTTTTTTCACTCGTAAAGTCGTCGCTTTCTTTTTGTGTGCGTGTCGAACCGATAGTTTCGTGAAAATTACACGTATCGTGCGCTGTAAAGACAGTATTACTCGTCGAGGTAGTTAATATTTCGAGAAAAAAGAAACGGGAACCGATTCGTCCGAACAGGAACCGTTTCGATGGCCGTGATGACAAACGGAGGCAGACTTTTTCTCGCGGCGTCCGGGCGCAGATGTGCCTCCGCGAGGGAGAACCGGACGAGGACCTCTTCGACCCTCGATCGCGCGCAGAGTCGTTGTTGTATCTGTTTTTTTTTTTTTTTTTAAATGTTGTTTTGTTTCTTTCGTTTCTATTCGCTCCCGGCTCTTCCCCCGGACAACACACACGACGACTGCAGCCGCCACCGGTAATTAATACGTCAATAATAATTATACCGTCGCGCCGCGCGGCCGGCCGAGTCCATTAGATTTCGGCGGCGGCGGCGACCGGACCACCGGGCGCACCGTCCTGCCCTGCCCCCTCGCCGGCCGTCCGCGCAGACCTCTTGAGCGCCGGTCACGCGCGCGCGGACAGACGATCAATTAAACGGGCCGGCGGCGGCGGCTGTGTGCTCCGCGCGCGCGACGTATGTCGGTCAAGTGTTCGTGTAAAATCATTATACATACGTCTCGGATTATGTATTACGGGACGTGGACGTTTTTAATAACGATTAGACGGCGTTGTTCCATCGTGCCGCCCGGAATCGGATCGGTTCTTTGGTTTTTACGCTTCACGAAATTGCACACGACAGTATTTTTCCACCGTGGTCCGCGTTTGACGACGATATTATATTGTTGATGGGACGATTGTCGTTGTTGCGAATCACTCCACTCGAAACTTTAATAGAATATATATCAATAGATGATGTATACATTTTTATTTCGCTTTCAACCGTATATTTCAACACATTAAATTATAATGAGTTCCGCGACAGTGAAACGAGGAAACTTACAACAACGAGAAAACAAAACCCAATATGTACTTGGAAAACTGTATGACGGAATACGCCGCGTGTTTAAATAGGACACTGACAAGACTGAAATATTTGAAAACAATTTGCTTCAAATCGAAATGCCACTCGGTTAAATGTTTTTATTAGCTGGTGTGTATGGTAAAATATGTAATAATAAGTTTAATACCCTTAAGCCAATGCCCTACTGTAGTATTGTCATCGTAACAATAATTACTAAGGAACGGATTTATACACCGAGCAGGAAAAAAACTCCAGTTTTAAAAGTGTTTTAACGTTCTACAAAATACGTGTTTAGATTCCAAGTGAAGCGGTGTTTATTGCGGACTGTCGACTGTCAAGTCTACTTTATTACGCTCTGACAAGCTGTAAGTAGTTACTCGCTTTATTTTAGATAGGATTTCATTCCGAAACGTGATTCGGCGTAATTGAATTGAAAATTCAAGTCGAAAACAAAAGCGTGTCCTACGAAAATTAAAAACATAATATGCTCTCAATATGCAACGGAAAAAAAACAAATAAAAGGGAAAAAATTCCAAAATGTCTAAAAAAAACACAATACCAATGATGTTATTTTAATGAGAATTATCGTGCACATTTTTCGTCAGACTTTAAATATTATAGCTTGTTTCGATAAAGAGTTGGACGAATAGAGAGGCTTTACGGTCATATGATTACTTTTGTTCGAGCCAATAAAGTTTTAATTTGTTACGATTTATTTGAATACTCGGATGTCACGTGAATTTAATTTAGGGTTGAATATGACATTATAACGGAGCAATGCGCGCGCGACTGCAATATTTTATGTAACACAGGCCAGAGTTTTCGAAACTTTTCGCCATCAACAATTATTTTCATGACATAAAGTTTTCGCAAAGTTAATAAAAAAAAAAAAAAAACAAGTGGGAAGTAGTAAAAATCAAAATATGATGTTCATTACGTTATATAAAAAAAAACACACACAATGGAAGTGCTTTGGTAACGGTAAGTGATGGTTTCAAATAAAACGAGTGGGTGGTAAATGTGAATCATCGCTCGTTTGGGTAAGTATAGTTCAACACGTCTGTGTTTTATACAACGTCATATATTACGAGGGCGACGACGACGACGCCGCGCCGACGAGTTTCCCGCGCGGGCCATATTTTAACGTCCGAAACAAACGGAAAATTCCTGTTCGAAGGATATTAGACCGCGGAGTGAAGTGTAATTGGCAAACACAAAAATACCGGTGACTTGAAATGAAAATAAAACGCGAGTTAATTGCCCGACGATGAAATATCATCGAGTTATTTAGGCGAAAACAAAAAAAGTATATTTCCAGCGACCACCTCAAGAGTTAACGAATCGAGTTCGTTTTCGTTTATTTGACCGACGACGCAAAAATATCGTTTTTATTATTTTTTTTTCATTTGGTCACTGAACTTAAATTTCGCCCAAGAACAAACTATACTCGATTTCGGATTTCCATTTCTGAAGGACGTGAAAAGTATTTCATATTTTATATGTATTATTTACATTATTTATAACATATTTATATGTAATCATCGGACTCCAGTCCTTATACACGAAAGCTAACGTCAGTTTGTTTAATTTAACAAATAATTATTATCATAGTAATTAGTAATGCATATTATATGTTATTTTATTTATTTAAGAAATACGTGCATTTTCGGTAAAAGAAAAATAAACTTAAATTATTAATTTTTAACTCACCCGATCTTCTGTCTTTGCTCGATCTAGTTTTATATCAAAAAATAAATAAAATAAAATACGCGTTCGAACTTCATTGCACGGGTTCCTAAATCAGTACGGCAAACTGAGCGACTGCTTGACAAAAAAAAAATCGTCTGATTTCCAACGTTCAGCCATTGACAGCCACAGTTTAGATTTTCCGTGTGATAAAATGTTCGTTGTTTCTAAATATTATTGTGAAATTGTTTTTTTAGTAGTAAGTTAATATTTGTTTTTAATCATCGTGACCTCCCCGGTTTTTTATATGATTTCTTCAATTTTTCCGGACAGTTATTTTTTCATTGCCAATTGTCAATTTTTAATATTTGATGGGGTAAAACGCCAAAAATCTGTCGTATCGTAAACGACGGCGTTATAAATTGCCGAGATGTAAGTGCGTTTTTTTTTCATACATTTTAATCGCTGAAAACATTCGGTTTTAACATCGATATCGATACTCCGAATCGCTTTGGGTCAAACGCCCCATTCGTTTTCGACATTGACTCTGATATTAATACAGTAAAATGTCATTTTTTCGGATTCGACGTCGTAGATTCCATTTTCAGAGCGTGCATGTGTTCACAGCGTCGCCGCCGTGAGCACACTGATCGCTTCATTCGCGCGTAGTCCGGCGTGTTTTGTACCGTCGTAGGCGTCCGCCTGCGCGTGCGCCGACCGCTTTCTCTTTTCTTTTGTTCGTTTGTTTGTTATTCTTCGGGTACATCACATCCGATTATAATAATATTATCAACGTATTAATGGGTTGTTTTTTTTTTTTCATTTGAATGAACTCGAAAAACCCGTGCGTAGGCTTGCGTTTGCACAAAATATTCTTTGTTCGACGCGCCCAATCGAATTTAATGTTATTGTAACTTGTAATTTGACGACGGTGGTACGTACCATTGTGTATAATATTGTTTACTATGATAGAATAAAAATTAACACTCGCAGTAGTGTTTGCGAGTCAATTTTAGTATATTGTTAAAAAATTCGATGATTACACGGGGTTCGTTTGTGTGGAAATTTGAACCGTTCAGTTTTTTTTTTACTTTCATCGACACGATTTTCAATACTATCATTTTTTAATCAACAGAAAATTTGCGTTTTTTTCAAACGTGTTATTAAGAAACGCGTTAGGTGAGATAAAAGACTCAGACGAGACATACACATAACGAATTATTGATATTGTTAAATTTTTCCAACTTCTAATTCGTTATTATTATACATTTCAACAGACTTTTTCAAACTGCTTTCCTACTTTTTGAAATACGACGAAAATAGTATTCTTCTAAAGTAGAAGTTTTTTCTTTTTCTGATCAATATAAACAGATTTTACAATAGTTTAACGGAAATATAAAAACGATAAGTTAAATAAAATTTCAAGAAATTGGTGTGATTAAAATGTCTATGAAACGAATCGAATTCGATAATTCGATGTTTTATGACTTAAAAACTGCAGTAAAAATATTTAAGTTATTCTATTTTATCTAGTCTTTAAAGGTTATAAAAGGGTGTATTGTATTCGACCCCCCTCCGACACAAGTAATACATTTTCCATAGACACGAACCGCGACCTTTATGTTTAAGGGCGCCAGTGTAAAAAGGTTGGTTGTTTTCGACTGACTTACGCATCACTTACACTATCGTTTAAAACCCGAATAAATATCAAGTACGAAATCCTACGGGAACGAAAGCGTAATATTGCTGTTTTCTAGAGCGGAATAATTAAACGGTAGCGTAAAAAAAAAAAAAACAACCGAAATCGTAAACGCGTCAAAACAAATACCGGCCCGAGACGTATTGCGGTCGCGAAAACATTTATCGATTCGCACTCGCACACTTTGTATAAACTATAAAATTTAAACACGACGAGCGAATTGTGCTGGCGGGTGGTGCAGTCGTGGTTGTGACGGTTTCCATAACGAAGATTGAACATTATTTCCGGTACCGAAAAGACGAAATCACATCACAATGAAACGGTCGTAACTTGATAGACGCGTTCGTTTCATTTAACTCTGTGCGCGACGAACTAGGTCAACGGGACGGAATGACGGGAGAAGACTTTTGAAAAATAAACGGTAATATATTATAATGTAATAACAATACGCCGCTGTTTCGAAACCAACGACACTTCCGTCGAGTTGGATTTCCACGACTTCCTCGCCGCGGACATTTGTTCAGAGCTCTCGTACTGGTGTCCGCACGACCGGTGCATCAAACAATAGTTTTTGTTTGCTTGATAATTTCGTTTAAGCGGCTGATTATTATTTCTTTCTTTTGGGCTATCTATTGATATTTGAAAATTTCTTAGGTTTTCTTAGGTTTTTTTCTTTCTTCAAAATATCGATGAAATGTTGCGTAGACGAAAAATCTTGAAAATTGAATACAAAAAGAAAAAAAATGTTTTATAATAATTCTCCAGGGTAAACGTTTATATTTTCAGGAGAGCCTCTGAGAGCAACCCGCACTTTGTCGGGCCGGCACACCGCCTACAACGGCCGTTACGTTTGATTGCGCCACGGCGCTGTATTACCTGCCCACAACAACGTATAATACGTATTAGGTATTCTTTTTCCGGGGCGAAAACCCTATAATAATATATTCCGAAACGTGCGCGCGGCGTGCAATAACGAGTGCAATATGCGAGTATTGTATAGGCGTCGGATCGTTTCTATTTTTTCGTACTCGTTCTTTCTACTGCTTATACGAATAGATATTTTTTTCGTCGGTTTGTTTTTTCCCGCTTTTCCGACCCGTTTTATGTGAAATATATGTACGACGGGGGTTTTTTTTTCAACCAATAACCACTTACCAGGTATAAAGACATTCTCCACATCTGTCGGGGGATCGGTAGTAAAAAGTAAAAAAAACACGTAATACATATATTATTATACACGATATTATATAGTTACGCGCTGAATACAAAATCGTCTGTATGGCCCCGCGGGGTTGTTTGCTCCGCGCAAGATATTATTAGTTCGGCCCGTCGTCATTTCGAGGGCTGCAACGAAATTCGACTTCGGAACTCACCGATTTTGTTGTTATTACGTTGACGAGTTGAGGTATGTTCGGAAAATAATAACTCGACGACGTATATCGGACGCCGGGCGCGAACAAATTGTTTTCGTTTACCAAACGAAGCGAACGAGCTGAGAAGACAAAACGTGACCGAGAATTGATAAGACGAGTATACACACACGAAAAGCCGTTGACGCCGGCCCGGTAGACCGCATAGACACGCGTATTCTGAGTATTATTTCGAAAGAAATCGATGAAAATTAATAAACACGAATTTATATAGAAATATAAACTTGTCTACAACTATATTATCACAACAATCGCGTTAAAATTCGGTCGTCGTGTGTCGAGATTTCAGATAATATTCAAAATTATTATACGAGGTAATATTAACTAAGAGACAACTAAAACCATAAGTACAAGTCGGCAGTGTTGAGATTCCTGTCGCCGCCGCCGGTCCGAAACCCACCGTTTCATTGGACCTCCGCGTTCTCTCGACAAAGTCCGGCAATCTTCGACGAGATAAAGTGTCAAAACGAACGATCGCTAAATAAACCTAACGCGCGTGTTAAACGGATTCGATGATTTTTTTTTCAAAAAACTCGGTTCGGTCGGAAAAATAAGAAAAAAAAACACCACTCACGCGTTATACAATCTCGGGAAGAAAGACGACGCCGAGAGGACCGTCCAGTGTAGCCCGTACACGCGCGTTTACATAACAACGTTCGGGTACATAATAATAATAATAACGTCATAATACGTACCTTCCTGCCTCCGCATCGTCGTGTACGCGAAGGCAAAATAGTATATTATATAGGTACCTATGAAATATCGCCGCCGCCGCCGAGGTCTCGAGCGGTTCTCCCCGCGACGATTTACGTCGTAATTAATTTTAATAAGTCCCGGACGTACCTCCATGTTATAATATACATATTATATATCTACCGAATTCGTTTTACCAAAAGAACTATTGTAATAACAGTGTGTGAGTAAACCCTTGGCCGGGCGCCCGTCCGACTAATCCCGTAAGTATATTACGTTGTTATTTTACTATATCATACGCCCGTAAAAATCAAGACAGCAAACGTATATGTTATTACGATAATACACTATTAATTTGATAAATAATAACAACAATAATAATAATTAATAATAACGCGCGGCCCGATTAAAAAATCCGTTCGTATACCTCTATATATAACATGACGTTACACTACTCGTATCCGAGGCAGGTACACGCTGACGGTAGACTGACGGCGTCCGACCGTAAAACGCGCACTCGTTTAATATAATAAAATCCGGTACGATTACATTATTACTATTATTATAATTATTATACGACGGCGACGCGAACTACCCGTTTTCCCGGAGACCGCCGTCTCGTCCGTGCGCACGCGTGCATGCCCGGCGTAATGAAATTATCATGTTTTTGAGACTTCTCTGAAAGTAATTCGAAAAATAATTAGTCGGCTCTTTGTCGTCCGACTGTCGCGAATCGGGCGACCGCGGAACAAGACTTCACAATCTTTGCGAACTGTGGTCACTGGTTAGGTTATAGTTTTGTTAGATTTGTCCTGGAACAGAGTCGGCGATTTTGTTCCGATTATAAATACCAGTCGTTACAAAAAGCGGTTCGCGACAATAATATTCATACGTTCACGACACGGAACACCACACTCTTGTCAAGTCGGTTTTTTCGCATCGAAATCGTTTCGAATTCGCAAAAATTCACGACACATCGTGATTTGTTTTTCAGCTCGTCCTTAAATCGTTTTCGGGCCGTTCCGAATACACTGTGCCGACTCTAAATCGGAAGGACGTTGTTTGTCTCCTTTTGTTTTTCGTTTCCTCTTCGCTCGTTACGACGCCGACGGTAAAGAGTGGTATCGCACACGAGTCTTTCAAAACGTACTTAAGGATGGAATTCGCTTATGGTATGGAATACCTGCAGGTACTTTAGAGGTCAAACCATTTGTCTCTCGTGAAACAGTCGTTCGGCAGAAAAATCAATGCACAAAATATTGTAAATCTACACATTTATATACTTTGAATACTTTTTATCAGTAAATACGCCCACACTACGAATAATATTAACGATTTATATTCAATTAGTATTGAAGTCTGCGGAGTGTCAGTTAGGTTTCAGATATTATCAAAGAGGAAAAATTAAAAACACATGCCGTCAATACAGACGTTGTTGTACGATTTATAACACTATAACGAAAACAAACCACGTTTTCTTGGAATTTCATTAAAATCGGAATCGCCAGAACAAATCGAAGATCGGTCCATTATATAATATATACAGTGCCGGCCGGTCCGAGTAAACGACGACCGACGTGCCACGACGTAAACAAAACGAAGTAACGCGCAACGATGTATGTGAACTGGTGTACATTAAAAAGGGTATTTCGTTTTATTACTCGGGTTTAGCCATTCTCAGCGAGAACTATTAGAAAAAGACGTTGCACAATAAGAAATTACGAAATACCTAATAATTGTCGTCGTCGCGAATAATAATATCGCGTTGGCGAGTGATTTATACAACGCCGTTTCACGGCGCGCGTAATTAATTACGTTTTAAAATAATAAAACGTCGAGAAACGACGATCGCCCAGATTCGCGCTAAAATAGAATCTCCGCGCTCTCCGTTTTATTACGCGCTTAATTTTATCGGAACTAAACACGATAATGTATTCGTATTTCACTTAATGCAATTATTATTAAACGTTCGCAGTAACGGCGGCGGCGACGACACCGAAAACCATAAATTTTAATAAACGAAAATCATACTACCAAAATCATATTCGTAAATATACGTACAAGAAATTACGCGTCGTTTATTCTCGTTTTTTTCCCCCTCCTACTCATTCCACTGCGCCAACGCGTAGAAGTATGCGTTTGTTAACGTTAAAAACATAATACAAGAAAAAGACTATATTATATTTAAAAGGGTAGGTATAATAAAAGTTTGCACTTGATTTCTTCTTTTTTTTTTTTTTCACTCTTTCGACTTTCTTTTCGCTTAATTGATTAGTTCAAAAACGGTAACTAACTATTGTCTCGTAATACGCTGGTAATTGTTTCATTTAAACTCGACTTAAAACAGCTCGTCAACCCTACTTTTAATTCACAGAGCGTGTTCTTTTTTCTTTCTTTTTTTTTTCGTTGTCTCGGATTATTTCTCGTTTCAACGTAAAATTATTAGTTTTATTTTTTTTACGCGGTAAAACTTTTTTAAACGTCGCGAGTCTTAATCGGAGACGGACGCGTCACTGCGTTTCATTATCATCTTCGGGGGTAACTTTATTCCATGCCGTTCTTGGTCGCACGAAACATCGAAGGTAGACAGTCGTATAGTTGATTTTTATTCGCTTCCAAACTATAATAATTATTAATAATAAAAACGTCTTCGAAATTCTATTTCAATCAAAAGTTCTGTATCACTACATTTACCATCTATTTCGTTCGTCCCGTGTACGTCGTAAATGTTGACGCCTTGTCAAGGTGTTTAGAAATCTGCCGATTCAGTGACCGATGTGTATTCGTACGACATTGACGGCGGCGGGCGTTTGAAATGAAATACATCGTGAAAACCCAACGCTGCACGGCGTGTCGGTGCGCCCCCAAGAATTTTTCACTGTGCGTTCGCGTACTCGGTCTAGATGACGGGAGTAAAAAGAGAAACTCTACGTCGTCGGCTAAAAAACGAACGTCCGTTAAAAGTTCACGATTCGCGTTCGGACTCTGGCGGTATAAATAGTACGGCGGGCGAAAACGAACCGCGAGTTATTCTGCGGATGCGCTGCGAATTACGCGTTTTATACACGCGACGTTCAAAATGTATTATCTCTAAACCGACGTTGGCGCGAGGAGATTTATTATTTCGCGAACCTTCCCGCCGCCGCCGCGCCGGCAGGTATGTATTCGCGGAGGTTATTTGTGCGGCGCGGCGTAATTTATTTCCACGTACATTATCTTATATATATACCTATATACGCGGCTCGTACGTGCGCTTGGCACCAGCGACATCGGTTTAATGCGCGCAGTTTTCAAATAGATATTCGTGAAGATCATCGAGAACTCGCGTGGTTTTTTATAACGACGACGTTTTGGCTATTCCGCCGTCGCTATAACGTCCATACTTATTCCTACGTAATACGCGCTCGCGTGTGTACGTTAAAAAGGATTTCACGTATCGATAAAAGCGATGACGAGATAAGCGGGGGGCCTATGGTGGTGAAATCGTAAGGACCAGAAGACACCGAAACCGACCCGTCGATTACGACAGCTATAGCCATAGCTAGGGCGGGCTCGAAAACGCATCGGACCGTCGCGAAAAGTCTTCGTTACGGGAGAGAGTACGCGCGCGCACGGTCGTCGTAAACAATTGATGTGAATAAGATAACTTTTTCGACGATAACAGCCGTCGTCCGCCATACCACGATATTATTGTAAGAGATACTACTACTGGCCATTGCAGTCGTCAACCTCACGCGTTTCCTATGATTGTATAAAAGGAACACAGATGCAATTCGATTTGCATTTGCGCTACTTTGGACATTTCTAGACCGACTTGTACCAAAGAACGATAGCCATGCAATTGTATAAAGATGAAAAATCCAAAATGTATTATTTTGAGTTGGTAAAGAGGGGAAAATACAAATCAATCTATACATTTATGAAATGTGACGGTAAATGGTATACTTAAACAACAACAAAAACCAAATATCAACGGATAAATGTCTATCGGGACATTTCGGTGGGCCATTATTCTATATTCGCGAATTATTTTAGTGGTTAGGCTACCCTACAGTTTTAGATTAAGAACCAGATCGAATTACGACGCTGAATCGTGTGAAATTATCTACAACACACGGACGATACGTTTTTTTCAAAATAATTTACATTATTATTAAATACGAGCCGATTGACTTTTGCGGTAACTACGGGGACGCGAAGGTTTCGTTTATAGTTTGCGAACGAAATCGAAAAGTCATCATTCTACGAGAACAGTTGAAACACGAACCATCGCGTCTTCGTTTCGGCATTTCTCTCGCGCACGATTTCTCCTTCTCTCAGGCATTTTTTCGCAAGTTATTCACCATAACAAGGTCGGTAAAAATATATTTATTATCTAACTATTGATCGTCTTTATATCGTACGTTTCGTTTTCGTCGTTCAGCATGGACGTCAACAACAAGCGGGTAACCTTTATGGTGTACGTGCCCAGAAAGATCGGCGCCGGCAGGACACGGGCGGAGCGGACCGCACGCCGGCTACACGCTATGGTCAGCGACGGGGCAGGAGTCCGGCGTCCCGGCCGAGCATTCGTCCGGTTCCGCGTGACGGGCGCCCGCGTCGCGTATCGCGAACCGACCCGTTGGTCCTGGCCGAACACGACGACGGCGTCTTCGTGGCTCACGACGGGCACCTGGTTTCCGGTCACCGGCCCGGCCGTGAAGTCCGCCGCGACGGGTTGGTCCACGCCGTCCATCGGACATACTCCATCGGTCGTCCGCACTTTTCCCGCCGGCTTGGCCGACGACTACTCCCGGATGTTCCACGCCGGCTTGGAATACATCCGAACGTTCCTCGCCGGCTTGGCCTACACAGGCTTGTCCCGGCATCGGTTTGGCCAGGTTTGTCCTCGCCAATAGAGCCGCCGGCAACAACTAGTCGGTGTCGATTCAATTGTCGATGCGAATCCCAGATCGAGATTGCCTTAGACGCCATGTCAGGCCATCTCTGGTCCCGATTCACCAATTTGTTAATTTATTAGATTTAAGCGCTTTTTTTTTCTTTTTTTTCATTATTCTTTAGTTTTTTTTTTTTCTTTCGTCGTAGAGGTTAAGTTAGGTTAAGTTTTTGTTGGTTTTTTTCTTTCATCGTAGAGTTAGGTTTGGTTATTGTAAAACACTATATCTACAATATAATATACGTATTTCATATTATGTATATTATTTCGCGTATTGTGTTTCGCGGCGAGACGTTTCGAAACTAAAATCGTTTTCAAAAATAAATAAATATCACGTCCAACACGGCGGCGTTTATTCCCGCGTCCGCGTCCGCGTCGCACACGACCGAACGGAACGTCGCCGTAACACGATGTGCGTGCGTTTTTTTTCTCCGACCGACTCGTAAAAAAAATCACAAACGATCGAATGAAAACGGTACGAGCCGCGTGTTTATTTACACGTTTGTTTCTCTATTCGTCCGTTGTGTGTTTATATAATATTTATTAAATTTCCGGTGATATTTCGAAAAAGAAACGCGTCGATATTGTTGTTATCGGTTTCACTGTGATTTTATGACAATAACTCGCGAGTGTTTCGCACGTCGCCGCTATATTGAACGTATTTTCGACACGACGACAACGAGACGTGCGATTCTCTCCGCTGCATGCGATTTATTAACATTTTTATTGTCACACGAATACACCTCGTATGCGAACGACGGCGAACTGTACGCGCCAGAGTTCTTTATTTTTTATTTTTCTCTCTTCGTGTTCGCAGTGGAAACGTCGTACATTATTTATTCCGTCTTCTGGTCGACGTGCTGCTCTAAATAACGTTAAATAATATCACATAGTCTTGTCGCGTCGGCAGAGATTAAAAATCAATTTTCGTCTCTCGTCTGTGATGCGCCGCTAGCGCCCGCGAAGTTTATTAATTATTATTCTCTGCGGATATAATCTGAATTATGAATTATCTGAATCTGAATATTTTCACTGTTCACAAGAAGAAAAAGAAAGCAACTTATTTTTCAATTACATTAATTGTATGTACCGTCGGTACAGATTACATTTTTTTAAACACTTATATTAGTTATATATAGTTATATTAGTCGACTTTTTTTTTTTTATTACCTATTTTATTTGAAATAAAGAACGAAACGAAAATTTGTCTAGAGCATACTTTATAGACTCGAGTACATTTTTCTCGTTTTCAAGTGCACAAATATGTTTGTAAGTACCAAAAGTCATCAGCTCCATTTGTAAGGTTCGCGTTCGATCTCCATCGCACACGCATGGGATATTTTCTCTCGAAACGTTCAATCATAATGTTGTATTTCAAAAATATAGTTTTCTAAACATCGACACTTTATGACATATGTTTTTATCAAACGCGATTTGAATAATAACTGTACTTAGCTACGAAAACTACTGTCTGAGAGTTGTCATTCCAAAAGTCACTACGACGAACTGTTATAATCGCACTGCTCGGGTTGCCATTGGTTATCATCCGACGCGAATGTTTTACGCTGCAAAATCGTTTGTTCCTCTTCGACCGAGCGAAAACGCAAATTCTAATTTCAGTCGACTCCGTTGTCGCGTTAATTATTCATTTTCGTAGTAATAATAACACGTCGAACACGATATAAACTCATAAACTACAATAATAATTATTATTCGCACGAATTTAATCGTTTCGATGCACCCGCGGTTACCGCGGTATATCACTGCGGATCCAGTAGTTTTGTTTCTAGTTTCACAGCGTGCGAAAACACTTTCCTGCTCAAAAACGCCAGGCGATAACAATTTTTGTTGTTTTTTTTTCGGTTCTCCTCGAGCTATTTCGTATCGTCATAGACATTTCCCACCGACTCGGCGGCGGCGACTCGCTGCGAATGTCCATAACACATTTTCGAACGCAATAAACGTTCGGCCGGCGGCGGTAAAAGATTTGTTTACCGTTTGGCGTAAACGCGGTATTTATTGACGTATTACCAGATCTCGTATGTCGGTCAAATATAAATAGCGCCGTTGTAGTGACGACGGATCGGGATACGAGAAAACGCCACGTCCGAACGAACGCGCGCGAATCGTTCAAACCCAAGTGGATTTTATTCACCCGGGCACTCGAAATCTACGGTAGAACTGATATTGCTATTGCCTCCGGACGACGATTTCGAACCGAACAATTATTCGAATCGAAACAAAATCGCCGAAACGATTCGATATACTCGTATATAGGTACGTTTTGTGCGTTCGATCCGATTTCCCCGGGACCGGAATCTAATGGTATAATACACGACGTCTGTAAAACGATGGCAATCGGGCACCGCCGTTCTAGTAGTCACATTGTTAACGACTATTTAATGCCGTCGGTTCGTGTTGTTGATTTTCACCGGGTCTTTTGTGAGGCGACCCCGAAAACGGAGTAAACATTTTAAAGACGAGAAGTTGCGGCAATGTTCGAACACACAAACTATAGCGACAGATATTACGGTTCGCGTAAATGCGTATTTCCGCGCGCAATATATATATATATTATAGTCATGATCGACGTCAGCACTGTTCTCGTGTCCTGAAGAAGTGAAGTTTGTAATTTCGCAGACAATTGTTCATACGATTCTAAATGTTATTCGCTTTTTAGCGTACGCCAAATGTTATGCACTTTCGGCGAGGAAGTTCGTGCCGTTCGAAATCAATCGATATATAATTTACGAAAGACGTTTTTTTTTTTTTGCTCAAATTATTATTTTCATGTTTTTAATAAACTAATGAACAGATTCGAAAAACTACAGGAGACCCGTATTCGGAGGAGAAATGTGTTCACGCAGGACACCTCCGAAGTATTGACCTGCCCATAGAATCGCAGTCGTTGACAATAGAAATTAAATCGAAATTTTCTTTGATAGTTTAACATCTTTATAGTCGTTAATTTATCATGCGATTTAACAGAAATATCTCTTATCAAGTACTATAATAATTATAATTTTCGTGGGGAGAAGAACGATTTTTTTTTTCTTCTCTCAAAATAAAATCATCGCCACGGTCTCGAGTATAATAGTGGCTTTGGATTTTGGTTTCAGCGATATTTTCTATTACTTGAAGTGAAACCTTTCAGAAGAAAATAATACTTATTGTACTTATACTTTAAAACCTATATTTATATACTCTTGAGAGGGGGAAAACAATGTGTAAACTGAGACGGTAAATGTTTCAGAGGATTTGAGTTAATTCAGTTCGTTGAGTTATACTTTTTACGAACAAATGTTTATAGTAGTTAAATTCGTCGATTAATAATAATAATTATTATTAGTTTTTCATCACGTTTGTAGTATACGTATACGAGTGGGTGTTTTGAATCTGATGTGCAGTGGAACTCTCGAAATATCCATTTCGCCATCGTGGCCGTCGTCTTTATGTTGATATTTTGTCATTTTTTCGAGGAAGAAATATAATATACGAATATATTTTAACGGTAGGAAAAATTGTATTCCGTAAGTTTGTTAATCGATTTACGTGCGATGATGACACTCGGTCGATTTTATAGTATTTTACATTATTTTCAATTCTGCAGTCGAGTTGTATCTGTATACAATAATGTGTGTTTGCTCGGCGTGTTTTGACGTGAGAGAGCATTATAAAGTATCGAATATTGTAAAAAGCGTAGAGATTAATATTAATTTGTATTTACCATCAATCAAAACTGATAATTGTTTTAATTTATAATACATGCGCGGGACGAGACATCATCTGACTAGTATTGTTACTGTTTTTTTGTTTTTAATTGTCATTTTTCGAAAAAACCAACCCTATACGAATAAATTAAAATTGAAATAACTGTACACATTATAATAGTATAGCAGGTATATGCGTGCACGTTAAACCGTATTTTGTTTTTTCAATGAAAAAAAAAAAACAATACGTTTTTCGTTTCTAAATTAATTTGAATGCTTTTTCCATTATTTGTACCTACACACAATACAAAACGCCTAGAGTTAAATAATAAAAAAAAAAAAAAACAAGAAAAAAAAACCGAAGAAAAAAAACGAGCACTATAATGTCAACATTCGTTTTGATTTTTTTTTTTTTTTTTTGTTATCCGTTTTAAAATTCATTTCGGACGGGAAAAAAACCGTATTCGTTTTCCATCTCGTTGTTTAAATAAATAATTTAAATTAATCCCGAAAACGACTGAAATATTAACGACCCAATGAATATTTCATACCGTTTAACTGTTCGACGTTATTGCCGCGGACGCGCATTAATCAGTATATTGAACGCGCGTTTATTTTACACGCTTGTAAATAATACGACGACCGTCGATCGCGTGTAAATTACAATGTCTTACAAACGCCGCCGTTCGAAATGGATTGTAAACAGCGAGACGTATTGCACATTATTATCGCCGTCGTCGATCGATGAGTTCGGAAGTCGCGATTTTTCATTATTTGTGCGACAACTGTGCAGACAATTTGCAATCGTGTATATTACAATATTGACATTTATAGCAGATAGATCCGACGAAGCGATAGCGCAAAGACTTTGGACAGAGAGAACGGGCAAAACACGTCGTGTCGGTTGAACGTGTTCATGGCGCGAGCGTTTATTGTTTTTTTTATTTTTTTTTCTAATCGATCAAACGGAAGTTAAGTTTATCAAATAAATCGACCCGACGACGACGCGGTTATTAGGTTAAAACGTTATAAATACGATTTGATTTTTTTCAAACGAGTCTCGACGAGGAGAAAAAACGAGAAAAAACGCTGAATCCGACCAAACTTGAAAAAACTACGACGACGACGACGACGATGCGAATAATTTTATTGAATCCGTTCTCGAGTCCATCTCGTTCGATTACTTCGCCATTCCCGTTAAGGTCCAGAGGTGAAACGGTTGGATCGTTTGTACCGACGCGCGCGATCGCGATGCCGATACATTTGTGCGACGACGATAAACATATTATTATAAACACGACGGTTACAATGTACGTGTACTAATCGTAATAACATTACGACAGCTAATCGCCGGCTTTGCCGAGGAGGCGATGAAACGAGCGACGTACGGGACGTGGGGATCTAGAGGAGGGGAGAAGACGAGCGTCTGGCCGTAAAATCGTCTTAAATATTCGTCGAGGGCGTACATTTTGTTGATAAATTGGCTTTATAAAAACGTATTCGAACGGCGTCCGATCGCATTCGAACAAAATGATATTAAACTGATTCGTAAGATGATTATACGTATAAATCTTATCTGCGGACATTTTCGGTGCTGACGAGACCCGCGATTGTTTAAATTCACGACCGGATATTCGTGTACTACCACAAAATATCGTCTCCCTGGCCTCGGCGTGTTAAGACGTCAAAATTATAACCGCACTAATAGCATGGCGCGCGTAAACGAAAATACGTGTGAAACGAATTCGATTCGAGCCGCCTCGTAAACCGCGCACAATACGCGTCCCAATAACGTCATCGTGACACGTTTTACGCGCGCAAGCGTCCACGCTCGTTCGACCGACATTTTATAATAATATTATAGAGACTATAGAGACTATTAAGTCTCGCGTGAAAAACGAAAACCATTATCATAATACGTACTGTTTCGACAACGGTGTCGGTTCGTTAAAACGTTATTTACTTGGGATTCGTCTGCAATGCCATCGGCCGAACGTCGTGAGGCGGTGTTGCGCGCATACCACGCGACGACCCGGCGAGGGATTTCTCGCTTTACGCAATACAAAACCCACACCGTTTGGGTGAGGAGGAGAGGAGGAATTTTTCGTGCATATTTACCGTGTGCCTCGAATGAGTTTTGCTCGAATAAAAAAAATCGCATCCGAAAAATTTTCGTTTTTGTCTTGAAATATAACTAATACATGATTTCAGTCGAACCCTCTTTTCTTGGATTACTATTTCTTTATAACATAAGGTCTTTGATTTATTGGCCGATTTATACCCTAATCGAATTATAATTTAGCGTATAACCTTCGATACGACAATATTAATAATAACCAGTTATTCATGAGATCTAAAAAAAAATGAAGAAGAAGAAACGAATGGATAGTAACGAAATCGGGAATTCGATATTTGGAAAAATAAACGCTGCGTGCGTTTCTCAAAACCTGAAGATTATTATGTAATATGCTCTCCACTTTGCTTCGGGTAAAAAAGGCTATGTAAAAAAAAAACCAAATGATATTATATTTTAGCATTTATAAAATAAAGATCCTTTCGATTTATTCTTTTAACTCTGCACAAAATCGTGATGTCATCAATGATGACTCATCATAATATTACGAGTATATTGAATTTAATAGACCGAAACAGTATTATAAATATTTCCTTGACTAGAACATTTTTAATGCGATGTGATTGACAATTATTCTCGTTTAAATCGCTTTGTATTACCAAACCTATGATCACATTAACTAATAAATATTTAAATTTCAACGTAAACGTCGTGTACGCTCGACCGTCCGTTATACCCGCGTTATTATTATTCTATTATTATACAAAGTAGTTTCAACAATTAGTAATATTGTCCTCCCGAGCGAATATTGTCACGTAATAAAATCAATACATTAAAATAATATTTACCGGTCGACCGTGTGAATTGATATTTTGTTTTGTTTGTCAGACGCGGACATCGGATGCTTATTATTGATCTAAATCTAAACGATGTATAATTTTCAATCACGTTCAGATTTGCCGTCAAAAGTGGAAACAGTCGACCGAAAATGGAGAAAGCGAGATTTATTATTTTGCTGCAGAGCGCTTGTATTTCCAAATTACTCCCAAAAATGTGCATTTCTTTCCTGACGAAAAATCAAAAATTATATAAATCATTTGCTATATTTTTTAGATGCGATAGTATTTATTTCTTTTTTTTCTTTTTGTATTGAATAATATCATATTATAACTTGCATTGTATTTTTATCAAATAATAAAACTAAAAGATTGACAAATTTAATATATTTATACGTTAATAATATATTATAAGATGATTGCTTACGGTAAGTATTGTCTTGATTTTTTTGACGATCTCGTCGGTACAACATTTTGATATAATGATGTACTTACAATTGAAAAAAAATCAGAAGCAAACGGATATTTTTCGACCGATCGTTGAAACACTGGAAGTTACCTGTTTAAAATATTCTACAAAATGTTAATGATAATATAATTTTCAAATTCTTAAATTTGTTGTTTGAAC
Organism: Drepanosiphum platanoidis; assembly: GCA_948098885.1. Classification (NCBI taxonomy): domain Eukaryota; kingdom Metazoa; phylum Arthropoda; class Insecta; order Hemiptera; family Aphididae; genus Drepanosiphum; species Drepanosiphum platanoidis. The sequence continues at coordinate 22,724,295 of OX402528.1, forward strand.
GGGTTTTAATTATTTATAGAACTTCCTGCATAAATACAATTTACCGTAACTCGACTGCGATGAATTAGTGTGAATAATAAATAATTCAGTTAATATTTAGTTAAACGGATGAGTTATTAAAATTACGTTATGAAAATGTTACAAGCAAAAAAAAAACGTATATACAAAGGTTATATAGCAATAATAATCGAGGTGATTACGACGAAAACATTTTAGCCGTTTAAAAATGAGATATCTTTTTCCTTTAGAAACAAATAAATAATCCAGACCGTTTTTATCCACTGCCCGTTTCTCTCCGTTATGAAAATAAATAATAATAATAATAAATCGCATCACATCAAACATCAAATGCGAAACAAATTGTGATTTAAAACTCGATTTATTTGCAATCGTTTTTAACTTAAAGTTCAAAATTATAAAAAAAAATAAAATAAACGGCGTAATGTAACGGCGAGCACACTAAAATTCTTAATTTTTCCATCAGAGCCGACCATTTTTATTCCATACGTGGGTATATCCACACATAAACGCACAATAAAAGCAAATCGCTATAACACAATCACAATAGATCGATATTTTTTATTTATTATATTGTTGTTATCGTTCGTTTTCATATTCGCTCGGATAAAAAAAAAAAAAATCTCCTAAAATTCGTTTTTACCATATTTATCGAGACATTCGTATTCGTGTATCAAATGAATAATTGTGTGTTTATAATTATTGATAAGAAGCTAAATTATAATATTAAATTATAAATCGAATAGTTAAATTTGATCGATGTCGGAAGATCATTACGTTATTATTTATCGATTGTAAAGCGTCGCGAACGTGCGGGATAAATACGTGTTTCTTCGACGACATGAAAACGTGTAATGTACTAAAACGACGCGGCGGCGGCGGCGGTAAGTAGTAAATAAACGTTCCGACAAATGTATACACCGCGCAGAGTCAACGAATTATATTGATTTTTCTATTGTTGTGTGTGTGCGTGTATGTGAGTGCACGGAGCCTTTGCTGGTACTCCGGTGTGTTATAAACGCGCCGCAACGTCCGACCCCGAATAACGTATAGACGGCGGGCGCAGAGCAGGTACTTACGACGTCGCTCAAATCGAATTCGGAACTGCGGCCGGGGGTAGGAAGGGATCCGGGACCGTTCTGGGCGAAAACGTCGTGCGCGAGCCCACGACGATAGGCTATTACGTCAATCGTGTATACTATTAATAATACCGTATTCGATTTCGCCCGGTTTTCGGAGAAACGTATCCGCCCCCTCGTCCGTCATCGTCGCCCGCCGCCGCCGCCGACGCGTTTCAATAACGAACACGGTCCTCGGACACGGAACCTCGTCGTAGATTTTTTATATTCTGATTCGCGAAAATTCCGCGATTTCGGTTCGCTTTCCGGCCCCGGTTCTGAGAAAAAATCCCCGTCCGTTTCCGCTTTTTAACGTTTTATCCTCTCGTTTACATGGGGTGTATATTCGTCGATTGCGCGCGCGACCGTTTCCGTCTCGTTTTTATGGTTTTGTTTTGATTATGAGACAGTCGCCCTATAAACTCTCCGCCGTCGTAAACACCCTTTTCCCAAACGTGTTGTGTGTAGGGCTTCGTTTCGGTTTTGAAATCGTTGGGAAACGCCGCCGGTTCCGATTCTCTCCGGTTGTTTTCGGAACGGTTGTTGACGTAGACATCATATTGCAATCGCACGTTGATTTTAGTTCACGTGTAATTTATTAATTTATTTGGAAAACATTCCGGGTTCAATGACGACGGTACGTCGCATAGCTTTAGATGTCGTCCGCACATTATGTAAACATTAATATTATTTATACACGTATGAAGATAGTATCTCCGTATATATTATTATAAACGTATCGCGCTCGATTATTATTAATATGAAAATATCGTTGAAATATTAATGAGATTTTATTTACGACCGCCGCGCCGCACGTATTACTTTCGACGATAATTAAAAACGACGTGTAACGATTGAGATGATTTTTTTGTTTTTCTTTTCAATCGATTGAAATAAAATAATATAATACGATAATAAACTAATCATAACAAAATGGTAACTTATTATAAACCGCATGAAGAGATTTAAAGCCAATAACGATGGTGGCGAACGGTTTTTTTTTTTTTTTTTTATGTCAGCCTTTCAAAGTAAATTTCACGGTTAGTCTATTTGAGCCAGTCCGGCGTAAAGTTTATAATTAACAGATAAGTGTTTCGTTCTCGTATAATTTATTAACGTTTGTAAAAAATGCAGTAACCTAACCGTTTATAAAACATTTACCCCGTAGATATACGAGGTACATTTGAATAAAAAATAGTTTAAGTTAATCATTGAGATGTGCTCGAGTTGTTTTGATATTGTTTTTTTTTTTTCAACACGTTTTGATATTTATAGAAAGCCCGAAGGAAGTGTGTAATTTGTCGAGAGAAGCGAGAACATTTTAATGAGATGCATTTTTAGAGTATAACATGTTGAACACGTTATTATACGCGAAACATTACTAATTGGCTATCATAGACTATATTATAGTATATGGTGTGACTAGTAGAAGACTATACATTATAATATTACCATATTACTACATTGTTATATTGTAGCCCTCTTACAGTATCGCACGGATAAGGAGCTGAAGCCCTCCGTTTGCCGCGTTGTGTATTCTTGTTGTTGCCGTGACGTTTCATTTTATCACAACATTATAATATGCATGATTGTAATAATTTGTCGACTTGCTGCGGTGATCGTAACTCGCTTACAAGCTCACCGTGTTCGTGTATAAATACACCCAGTTCGTAAATAGTTTTATTTACAGTGGAAACTACTTCAGTCACACCTGAGAACCAGAGCATTCTCGACGAGGTACATTGTTTCAAATCGTAATTGAGATCGACCACGTCGGACGAACGTCTAAACGGATTAGCCGACACGATTTTAAAAAAAAATATATGAATCTGTTTATTTGAGGACGTCGAAGTCGTATGAACGTTTTCGAATGACTCGCGCCCAAACGAATACGGTCGATGTAGACTAGATAATAATTACATAATATATCAATAATTTTATTTCAACGCCTGTTGTTTGTACGGATAATGTTTTTCATCCATATGGGGTATGTCGTGCGCATATTTCTGACGGTGCGAGTATTATGCCAGGAAAACAGCTCCAACTCTATTCTTTCAATCCTGACAATCCCGCGCACGCCACTGGCCCCTCCCCCACATAAATTCATCACGGTGTGCCTAAATGGACTCGTACCAACATAATATCAGGTAAACGCGTAATATATTATACGGCGAGTACGTGTGTGTGTGTGTGTGTGTGTAACGCATATACTCGAGAGCCGCGCGAGTTCTACCGGAATCGTAAAATCTGGCCGGTTGCCGAAAAAAAATATAGTAATAATAATAATAAAATAGGATCCGTCCGTGAATTAATTTCGAGCAAAACTATTGTGCTTAAATAACATGTTTTCTCTTTTTTTTTTTCATTCTTTCTTTTTTTCGTGTTGGCTCTGTTCTCAAAACGATATTTCATTCGCTAATTGCGTTTGGGAAAACGAGTTTCGTGCTCTCGCCCGCGCAAAAATGAATATTTTGTCACGCGAAACGCGCTCGTACCTCCTATATTTATATATATATATATGTATATAATAGTATATTATATAATGTGTGTACAAGAGTATTATATAAATAGTGCAGTCGTATACTCGCCTCGACTTTGGATTATTGTAAACGTCGCCAACTACTATATAACATCCTTTGTTTCCGCCAGTGAAATAAATGGGTATTATTTTCACACGACTCCCGCGCCGTCTGCGTCGTCCGCGCGCACGGAATCGGTGTCTTTGTGTATTCGCGCTCCGGACGTAATGACAAAAAGCGAAACAATTTCGCATTCGCACTTAATCGCGCGACCGACAATGAATAGGCGGTCGAAATGGCGCGGCGCGGTTCTTCCGGGCGAATCGATCGGCACGTACCCCGATCGCCCGCAGGCGCGTACTTACAGTTAGAGCTTTTGAAAAATCGCCGTCCTCGGATCACGTCGTATTATTGTTATTATTGTACGTAACTCGGATAACACTTCGTCCCGTCGGATTACTCGTTTTCGCGGTGGCAGCGGTTTCGAGAGCAAACGCTCTGCTCGTAAAACTCGTCGTTGCGTAAAATCGGCCAAGAACCCAGTGCGCTATACGGCAACGTTTCGCGGACTCGATTGTCATTGAAACAGATTTGGCCAATGGATTCGATACTGGAAAATATATATACATTTGTACGGATAAAGATTTAAACGAATCGGACGTGACTTCGAATCGTAGCGTCGTCGGTCACTATATTACATCGTGACAGTTGTCGACTGAAAATGTGAGCGCGCGAACGTCGGCAGTCGTCGAATTATTATAATTTAACGACACCGGGAGACGGACGCAATAACAATCTATACCTTACCTATTATCGAAGGTTGCGCGCGAAAATATAATAATAATATAATAATTGTAGAAAAACGCTCGTCCGAGACGAGCCGACGGCGGCGGACGAAATGATATGACGAGAAAAAAAGACAACGTTGAAAAAAATAAAACTCATCTTTAGCGAGTTTAAAAAAAAAAAAAAAACAAATAACCATACTAAAAAACTATACTCGTTATCAGCCGTAACGACGGGGCGGCGTCAGTTCACGCGCGTTATATTATACCTGTTATAGCAGCCGCGTTGTCGCGCGCGCGGTGGTCGTAAAACGCCGGGTCATCCGGACGTCCATTCGTTTTCGGGGAGTTTTTTTTGTTCCGTCTTATCGTTTATCTTTCGATGTATTAGCCCCCTTTTTTTTTTTTCTCTCCGGAGTGTACACATCGCGTTAAACGCGGCCGCCGCCTATATCCAATTACGGTAATTATTATTATGAAAATCTAAAGCAAACACAACGTTTATTTTGTTTGTTCGACTAATTAATATTGTGCGCGCTCGTAGAACACAAACTCGCGAGGGCGAGACGACGAGTCGAAGGGGTTTAAACGCGCCGGCTAATGACCCGTTTTTCGATTATTATACGCTTTTCCACCCGTCGTCGTCGTCGTCGCCGCCGCCGCCACCGCTATATTCACTTACGAAAAATATTATTATATACGGTCGCGCGGCTCTTACGAGTGGGGCGTGTTATTATTGTTATTAGAGAGGCCGTCGCGACGATTAATAAAAATAATAATAAAAAAAAAAAAAAAACGAAAGGGCTCGCGCGGTCGTCGACGGTGGTTTAACGACGCGCAGGAGGAGGCTACGCGGTGACTTGGCGAAAATGAATGAAAACAAAACCAGTCCGACTCGTTTTAATTGCGGCGCCTTTTTTTCATCGGTCCGTCGCGTGTTATACGCAGGTATGTGGTGTTCGAAAGGGGTTTCGTTTTAATTACGCGATCCTTTTTCCGGCTGCGACTTGTCGAAGACCCGTACGCGCGCGACATCGATAAAACGCGAGCGATAAAAAAACGACCGATTTTACAGACGGAACAGTGATAATAACAGTATTAAATAATAATAATAATAAAACGGTGCGCAGACGGACGTCTGGATACGACGCCGCCGCCGCCGCCGGTGAAATGAATAAAAAAACACTCACTGCGAACCATTTCGATAACAATAATGCTATTATAATATTATATTACAAAATAATGAAGTATGTAACAAAAATACACCTTTCTTAAAATCGAATGATATAATAATAATAATAAACAACTAAAAAAAAAAAAAAAATAATAATATATTTAATTAAAAAAGAAAAAGTAAATAAATAATAAGGAAACGAATGACGCGTGTCTCGCGAGTGTGCAAAACGTCGATATTCGATATTTACAATGTCATTACACAATAGGTATTAGGTACATAAATTGAATACAAGTATAGCGAGCGAACAAAATAAACACGTCGGATTTTTATTTTTTATTTTTTTTTCGTTCAGCGGCGTGTTACAGATTGAATTTGAGTTTTACCCAAAGGTATCAAATTAGTTGTACAAAACAGAGAGAGGAGAAAAAACGGCCGGAACGGGTTTATCGCGCGCGCGCGCGCGCGTCTCCCGCGGCGCAATTAATCGAAATTAATTACGCGCGCGCCGCCGCCGTCGCCGTAAACGTCGTATAAATCGTTCAGTGACGTTCGAGGGGGCCCCCCCACGACATAATATTTTATATTAATAATGTATATACATTACACGGTTAACAGTGTGTACATATATATATTTAGGAGTGGTCTCGTCGTCGAAGAGGACGGACGCGGTTATTGTATCGTCGTCGTAGGACTATTATTTGTTTAACGAGCACGATATTTATTATTATTATTTTTTTTTCGCGATTAAAAACGGAAAAGAAAAAAAAAACTAGAGAAAAAAACGAAAGAAACTAAAAAAAAATGAGGATAATACGTACCTCGCGTATAATAATATATAATAATACAGTAATAATTATTACCCAAACGATTATTTATAAAATAGCCACCGGACGACAACGACGACGAGTATGATATATTATGTACACTATATAACGCGGTATTATTACATATATTATAACAAACGATAAATCAATCAAAAAGTAAATAAGATGGTACTATGCCTGATGGGGGTCTCTCTCTCGTCCGGCCACTACGATATATACGTACGCCGCGCGCGCTGGTATCGAGGATACCGCGCCACGGTAATTAATTCTCGGAAAAGAGGTAAAACAAAAAACGGGAGAAAAAAAAATGAATATATATATATTTATCTCGGCAGATATATTATAATATAATACGAGGTTAAGAGGTACGACGACGACGACGAAGAACGCGCGCGAGACTCTGGAAACTCAATCGTCCGTCGCGATTATATTATAATAACAACGCGTACGATGATAACATTAAAAATACATAATACACGAGTCGTCGTGGCTCGGCGGTTTATTTCGGAGGAAAAACCGCAGGATTTTGCAGGATTTTTTTTTTTCATCTCTCCTTTATCGAAAGGAAAAATAAAGGGGGGGGGGGGAGGGGGTCGTTTCATCGACGAAGATGACTGGCGCAGCTGCCGGAGCGGTGGTATACATCGGCCGCGGTTGCAGTCGCGGAGCGCGTTGTCGGCGCGAAAACGATAAAAGTTTAACAATTTTATAATATACATGCGGGCGGGCGGGTGACGACGAACGCGGTCGTGTTTGTCCCGTTCGCGGAGAGAACGATAACGGATACTACGCGATGTACGTTTTTACAGCGATCGTAATAATTATCATCGACATCGCGTGTCGTATATTGTGACGACGCGTCGCGCGCACGCTGCTGCTGTCCGCCGCGAGGCTTAGGCCTGCATCATGAGTGCCTGGTCCATGAGCTTCTGCCGGGACCGGTCCAGGTGGGTGCGCAGTCCTTGGACCACGGGGTGCTCTTCGGGATATTCTTCGACTTCTTGCAGGTACCTGAGCGCCTCCTCCATGCAGTCCATGTAGCCGGCCACGAGCTCGGCGACTTCTGCGAAATCGTAAACGTTTGACATTATTTAGAGTCTAAATTTTAGACGGATGCGAACGAATCGCGGACGTCGTATATTATGAGGGGGGGGGGAGCAGTGCTCGAATCGAGGACCCATACTGATTTTCCCTGGCGCGACGCGTGTATAAAGGACTCCTTATCGTTTTAAATTCAGGTCCTTATCGTCCATCCCCGATTGCCAATTTTGTATAACTTGAACGAATATTTTATGCGGTAAAAACTCTCGAAACTCTAAGCAGCGAAAAATTCTCCACAACGTAGATAATACGTTCGCATCGATCGGTTGTTTCAAGACCCATTTGTTAGGCCACTTGTTGTAACGCACTGGCCACCCACAATAACAAAACCTGTACGTTTCACGTTTAACAAATTACCATCGGTGAGTGATTATGATTTGATTTAGGCGCAAAAGTTTTAACATAAATTTATTTGATTATATTTTTTACTACGAAAATAAATAATATCAATTAGTACCTACGCGTGTATCATATAAGTACCTACCATTGTTTGAATCGTTGAAAAAATGTTAAATTATATTTGAAAAAAAAACGAGTTTTTTTTTCTTTCTCAACTCTTTATATTGCTAACAATGGTTACGTAAACTCTTTATAAAGAATAATAATTTCTAGTCCCTTAAAATGTCATTATAGAGAGTTTTTACTATATATTATATACTCCGCATACTGTTTTATTGCCGTAGTCCGGAGAAGTTTGTTATCATTGTTCACAGTACTATGTCTGTCTTTAGATTTTTTTTTTTGACGTATTTATGAATTCCTCTTATTTCCATATCGATGTTCCCTTTGTACGCGTAAATATTATGTATGAATTATAAATGGACGAAATGGTGTTTGGTCGTATTTTTCAACACAAATTACAAGTGCATAAAGCATATCTCTCAAGTTAGTGTTAAAATATGAACATCTGTAGTTATGAAAGATAACCGATAAAATATTATGTTATACTTTGGGGTGGGAAAATGAGAGAGTGCCCTCTCGCGTTTTTTCCGAGGGAAGGTTAAAATACTGAGTCTGCGTTTTGAAAGAAATAACGTACCTTAAATTTTATTTTTCTAATTCGAGCACTGCACATATAAGCACGGGAATGCGCACGGGGGATGCCAGGAATGCCGATGAACCACAGACCTTACGACTGAGCCTCTAAATATTTTACTAATTCTCTACTGGTTTTTTTTTTTTCATTATTGTTTTGTTATAAAATGAAACTGTACGATTATTTTTCCAATAGAATTACATAAAACACAAGAAATAATTTGAGGACTACTATTTTTTTGTTGACCAAATGGGCCAAGACTGATAAGAATCCGTAATGTTATTTGAATATTATTGAACAATAATCACTCGATCGTAGAAGTTAAATTACGACGATAGAATAAAAATTAATTTCTACTAACCGTCGTCGTTTACGTCATTGTAACAACCTAAACGCGGAACACATTTATGTCTGTGATTCTAATTAATTTTCATTCATCCTCCGGATCTAAAGTCTATACGCATCATGCCCGCGCCAATACGCATGCCGAGTATCACTCGGCAGACTCGAATGCGATAAATTACATAAATAACAACGTCTACGTGTATTTTATCGCGTATGATATTCGACCGCGTCATTAAAACCTACGTTATAATAATGTGTACTCACGGAAAATATCGACGGGCAAGGCAGATCCTGATTCTTCTTGGACGGCTATCAACTGTAAATAAAAAAAATAAGCCCAATATTAGTATACATTATACGACCAAAATATTTGTATTTATATGTACCGAACGCGCGACTACAGTATAATATATAATACGTGAAGATTAAAGGAGATTAACGCAAACCACATATATCGGCGAAGACCGGTAAATGGATACGTGTTATTTGTATACATAATAAACGTACGCCATAATAATCGAAAAAAGTAACGTGTTTACATAATATTAAAGCGTCAATAAACATCACACTGCGACGAAAAAAACGTTTGACAGGGCGACTCGGGTCGAGTGCGTCTGTCCAGCGCTTCCACTCACGTGTACACGAGAGCCGGCGGTTTCGTTTGCGTCCCTACGCGCACGAAGGATCGTTCGCAGGATTACGCCGAGTACCCACTCACCGCTCGATATTTACATATTGTATGATATACGGTAATCGAGTAGTCCATTATTGTACTTCACGGACAGACGCGGATTAAATCGCCGTCCCACCTGTTCGTCGTATAACTACATGAAATATTACGCCCGTATATCGTTATGTGTATTATTATTTTAGACGCGTTTTCGACGGAAACTTTTCAGACGACTTCGAAACGATGATCGTTCGACGAACGGCTGGCGTTATAACGAGATTAGAATTCAGGTGCATCCGTGGCGGCGGCGTTTAAAAAAGCAATATTATCTCAACTAATGAAAATATCGTGAACAATAAACGACGCTGCTGCCCGACGGTCCCCGTCCGTGTAATTACCCGGCGTCGTCGTCGCGGACACACGCGGGAGCAATCCTTAAGCCTCCGACCCCCCCCCACCCCTCCTATCGCGCGGGTCCTTTTTTTTATTTCATCCGTCGATAGTGAACACACACACACACACACACGTATATTATACAGCGGAAGCCCGTAATTATAATAATGATTCGGTTTTACGACGTAGACGGGGCCTGAGGAAACGATCGCGTAACTCCTAGCCAGAAATAAATAAACGACATTTATTTATTGTAATCGTCACACCGACGGAAAAAAAAAATGAAAACACGTCGATTTTGAATTCCTTTGATTTGTCGCGAGATCAAAACGAACGAAACTAAACAAACAACAAACGATCGAATTAGAACGGGCGCGACTTCTTTTCGGTCGAAAAAAGATTTTCACGTTTTATTATTTAGCCTCTCGAATCTTCTCGCGTCGAATTGATACGGACGATCGTATAATAAGAGCGTAATGAATTTTATTGTCGTTATACGTTCGCGGTATTTCGTTTGTTTTCGTATCGAAATTATCGTCGGGGTGACGAAAATCTTCGTTGTCGCGGGACATATCTAAATCGGTAAATCCACCGTGTACATCTATACAGGATTCGTGAACACGCCGCGGTCATATACGAACGCGCGGCGACTGCCGGGTATACCCGGCCCGGGTCGCGTGTGACGGACGACGACGAGGCGATGGACCGTGAGTGTTTCCGAACGCGTGATTTGTGCGCCGCACGTAAAACGTATTAATAATGTTATAATTATTATTGTTAAAGCTCTACCGGTTAATGACAATTCCGTGTACGTGCCACAAATCCCGAATTGTTTTATAACATACACACACAATACGTATATATATACCGCGTTCGCCTATTTACATATAAACCATTCCGAAACGTAAATTAAACGCAGACACGACATTACGACACGGCATTATCACATAGGTAAACGCGCAGGTATGCAAATAACGTAATAATAATAATATATACGGCCGTTTATATAAATATTAAATATTGTAATTCGGTGGCGCGCGGCTCGTTTCGAGCACGACATCGTTTTACACGCGCGCCGCTCGCGCCGGACCACCTCTAATCGCCCGTCTCCGGTGTCCCCCCCGCGTGCTCGCTCGCATCCAGTCGAGACGTTGTTCGGCCCGATTACGATATTATTATTCGGGTACTCGATACCGAGACACGTCGCGTAGAAAAAAAGATATCGCCCCGCGAGTGTGCCGCGCTCAGACGGACGGCGCGGCGGTCGCTGTTACGTTAGACCGTTTTGCGTCTGAGCAAACACTTGTTTTATTTTTTCGACAGCGTCCGATTCCTATTGGAAAGAACAAGCACAGCTGGCGGGTGCGTGAACGTATACGTATATAATATGTGTGTAATTTGAAAATATAGAATAAAAAACCGTACCTATAAGTATATTATTAATAATAAGCCTATACACCCCACATGGCCGTTATTGCACCATCTGTCATTTTATCCGCATAGACGAAAACACTGATGGGGGCCGTAAAAAAAAAATAAAAATAATAATAATGAAAAAACGCAGCAAGTTTCGACGCGACGACGTCAAGTAATAAAAACAGCACAGAAAAGTTGTTTCGGATCAAATTTTTCAATTTATTTTCTTCTCGAAAACATTTCACAACAATCGAAATCCCAGGAAAACCCCTTGGCGTAACGTGCGCATATATGATGAATACACACAAACGTACACCGCGTGTCTTATGTCGCGTTAGAATACGGCCTAGACGCGAGCGCGTTCAAGTCACCGCGGTGACCTGACATCTGGTCGGTGGATTCGCGCGACGGGTAGGCGCGCGCGTGCACGTGGAAATCCTCGCGGATTCGCCACTCGAACAAAAGGCATTGTCTGCGATAACGCCGTCTGCCGACGACGGCAGAGGAACACTAGCTGACGCGCGCGTACGATTCGTTCGGAAAGGGTTATACGTGTAAACCCACAGAAAAAGAAAGATCTAACGGCGTCCACGGTACACAATACATATGTTATTTTATATTGTTATCGCGCGGTACGAGTACAAGTCGTGTACGGGCAGACCATTCTTCACGACCGACGACGCTTCGACGGCGTTTTGTTCGTCACGAGAACGCGCGCATGAAAATAGCAGGAGGCGTACAATACGTTTGTGTCCGAACGAGTACGGGCGGCGGCGGCGGCGCGCTCACGTAAAAATTACACCACTCGCGGCGGCGCGTTCGAACTATATCGATTCGAATTCAAATCGTATTATATACACCTAAATATATGTTATACGCTAACGTTTATTATTTTATACGAGACTACGGAGGACTCGTTACGCGGATAATGACATACGCATTTACCCCGCGGAGTTTGCAGGTAACTTTGCGAAAGTTTCTATTTAATTTCGGAATATCAAACGGAAAGTTTCCAAGAGGCTGCGCGTACAAGCCCGTAAAATGCCAACTACCCCCCGCCCCCCACACACATCCCCCTTGCACGGGCGCGCGCGCGTCATCGTATACGATTACATGGTCAGTAATACGCGTCGTATAATATACAGTCGAGACTTGACCTACTTCGGGCACGACCTTTGTGTGTTATATATCGCGGGACGACGTGAAAAGTCGCGGTCTCGCTTCCCCCGCTTTGCCGCGCCCCGCCCCGCCGGCATTTAATTCACTAGAGAGCCAAATTACATTTTCGTTCGTGTAATTAAACATTGGCACGAAATCTCGCAATTTGCAAATCCAAACGGAGAAGCGTTTTATTTGTCTCGCTCGCGGATAATATTATTATAATGCGTACACCGTCGTCGTCGCTGGACGTCTTTTCCGCCGTAGAAAAATCATTCGTAATCATTTACAACCCGCCGGTGCGTTGCCTACAACAACACGTGTCATATTATTATCACGTCATATCGCGACCGTTGGACAGAGAGTATTTTCACAAGAAACGCTTTTTACCTTCTTCTTTTTATCGTTCAAAGTTCGTCTTTTTCGCAGTCAAATTAATCCGTGAATATACTTGTGTAAAAATTATTTCGCACACGATAAACCGCAAACGGCCGATTCCGTACGGTTAGACTGTTAATACGCGCGTATAAAGTGCACACGATATTTGTTTCGATAATATAGAACGCGTTTTTATTATTTATTCGAGTCGTTAAATCCGCCGAATAAAATACTCCGAACGCGATCGTATCTCATCAAAACCCCGATAAAAATGTCTTCTACAAAAATGCTCTGGTAAAAAATACATACGGTTTTTTTAGTCGTTTTATGTAAAAACGGTTTGCACACGGAAGTGAAACGGGGGGGGGGGGGGGGCAATAGGATTTTATTGCCAAGCCGCTCGTGTACCTAAACGTGTCCCAAGAGGACTAACTGAATGAATACTAACATACGTATACCGTTGATAGAGAGATGTTGAAATTTTATTTATTTTCTACAGTAATTTCTATGTAAAAACGAAAATTCAGATTATAACATATCCAGCCAGTTCTCTCAGCTCGTGGAAACGATTTCATAAAAGAAATTAAAACTTCAATATTAGGAACTTTTTTTACCCAAACGAAACATATATAGTACGTAAAATAATTGATAATCGTGAAATTGTTAATTGCAAATCTGTGAAATGGCTAAAATAAATAGTCTAAAAGTACTCGAAATAGTCATTCAAATCCACCGATTTTCAAACTCGCCGCGTGGTTTTTTGTCATTAATATAATGATATGTCAAGGGTTAAAAAAAAACTTCGAAAAAAAAAGTGTCTGATTAAGCAGCAAAAATGTGCCGAATATCAACTGTTTTTAACAATGTATCGTAAATTAATCTTTGTAGGAGCCTGTAAACGTTTATCGATCTAAAAAATAACGCGCAACGATATGAAGAAAACTCGACAACTCGGAACGTACAAATACGTCGTGTAAATAATACAAAGTCGGAGGGAAAAGTTTACGATCAAAAGAAATTGTTTTCGTATAAAAACTGCACTATAAAAAACAACACTCAAGTCGAATATTCGTTGTCAAGGATCGGATTTTTGTGCACAAAAAATCACACAAATAACCGCTAAAATATGTCTTTAAAAAAATCAAAAATATGTTTACATGCCATTGAAATTAAAATTATAATAAAAAACTTTTTGTGTAAATGTTATTGTTTGTAATTTACTGTAGAAAAAAAATTATTTACACGAATAACGGATATTTGAACGGATTACGAAGTACTTATGAATTTAAAATATTCATGTCGTGTTTCTAATAGGAGATTTTACGGGAAATAAAAGTTTTGACAAATTTGTTTGCATAAACATACTTAAACGCGTTTGCACGTGACTTACGATAAAAACAATATCACAATGTAAACAAATACGAAATTCGCTTCGATTTTTTAGCTAAAATATATGAAATGAAAACCTAATCACGCGGTATTAATTCTCGTGCGTGCGAAAACGTGCGCGATAAAATATTGTTATTTTTAATTCGTGATATCGTAGAGGGCGGAAGAAAATATTTAATTGTATCCTATTTGGCTGTATTTTTACGCAGATTTCGCACACATTTATGAAAGCCGTAAAATCTGAATCTCGCGGGTCGTTTAAATTTTATTAAATTCGATTCAAAGTACAGCAACGAACGTATTGATTGATGTTTTTATTTTATTTTTTTTTCTTGCATCGCGTTTTCGACAAAAAGAAATGGTTTTATTTTCGACTTCAGGGAGAATTTATTTTAGTAAATATTGTATAATGAAACGTTACTTTGAAGGGTCGATTTCAAACAAAACACAACAGTTTTTTTTTCCAAAAGATCAGAAAAAATGACGAAAAATGACGAAAAACCGGCTAAATGTACAGACAGCCGGTTTTACGGTAAAATGGAATTTTTTTTTTAAATCGTTTTCAGTAAAACGTGGATAAAATAATTTTTATTTCGACGAAATAGTTTCTCGAGAGAAATTTCAAAAATCCAAAGCTACGATTTATTTTTGTTGTCGGCGAATATAAAAAAAAAAACCCGACTGTCGATAAATACTCCGGGGGAGGTGGGTCGACGGGTCAAAATTTCAAACGCCGATTCGCACGGTTTTTAAATATAGACTTTGAGAGAGAGAGAGAGAGATAAAGAGAAAAAATACGTTACCTCGTTGGCCGGTCCCTCCTGCAGCAAACACGTAGTGGTCAGGCGGTCTTGCATGTTTCGAGAGAAGCTACGGGATCTCGGCGGCACCGCGAGAAGAATATCGCACCGCGCCGGGTGGTCGAATAAAATCGAGCTGGTCGAAAACGAATCGACGGAACGCGGCGGCGGCGGCGGCGGAGACGTATATAGTGCGAGCGATAGTGTGCGCGTGTGTGTGCGAGCGAACGAAGAGCGACGCGCGGCGGACGGGAGAACGGCGGGACCTTCGACGACGAGACGAGACGGCCGACTGACGGTGTGGCGATAACGCGCGCGCGGTTATAGTGCGTTGGGCGGCGGCGATGAACGTTGCGGCGCGCTGACACGACAACCACTGTTGTAGTGTGGACCGGCCGCGGTACGGTGGTCGTGCACCGGCGACGGCGCAGAGGTTCGACGCGCCGCGCGGCCGAGACGAGCAGGTGAGCTCGTCGTCTCTCCTCCCCCCCCCCCCCCGAGAGCCCGTCCGTTTCGCTGCATCCCTCCGCCGGCCGCCGCCGTTCGTTCGGGGTCGGGGGTCGAATCCGGGTTAGATCGCGGCGAGAGGGCGCTTAGCGTCGCCTCCTCGCCCGATTTCAACGGTTTAAGGTCTTTTATTGAGTTTGAAATATTTACGCTCGCGTATTATGTATACACTGTATAATAGTAATCGACGTACCTAAATACAGTATAGTCACTCGATAATTCGAAATCCAGGGGACCGAGTTAAAAATTCGATTTATAGATGTTTTCGATTTACCGAGCGTTCGAATAATCGAGGGGAAAAAAATTCATTCGAATTAAAGAGAGATGATATTTACTTATTATACATACATATTATTATATTTTACATTTATTTTTAATCTATATACATAAAAATCGATGTACATTTTAATACATTTTATAGCTCAAGATCCACCGAACCGATTTCGATAAAAATTTTAGGGAATATTGAGATTGATATGTAGATGGTTTCTGTGAAGTTTGTACGCTGTGCGATATGTGGTTCCGGAGTTATGGCCTCTTAAGTGTACAATATTAATCACGCACGCACGCACGATATTCAACAATTATTATTGTTTTGCCATGGAGGTATACACTCTATGTGGTTATTTTTTATTATTTGTTTATTACTATTATACTATTGATAGCGCATTGAATGAAGATGATGCAGTCAACTATCCAGTTGAATTTTTGAATTCGTTAGAACCACCCAGTATACCGCCGCATTTCTTGAATTTGAAGGTCAGCTCATCAATTATATTTGACGACACTATTTAACTTTCTTCCAATTTTTTTTCACAGAGTTTTTCCAAATACCTTTTTGAGTGTCGTCACGTCGCCCGATTTTCAAAATTCGACTCCTACGGGGGTAAAAATGAAAAAAATAAAAAGTTGCACACGGGCGAAGCCGGGTTATTCAGCTAGTATTATTATATTAACATACGTACATGGAACATCACCCATGCACGCCAACACTTCTCGAACAATTTCCTTCCGATACATCGTTTTTAAAATTTTTTATTATTCCCTGGTCTAGTGGTTGGAGAGTTGATGTAGTGTTGGGAGGTAACCGTGTCAGGGAGTTGGGAGTCGGGCGACTGACTACGTTTTATTCAATTTCAATAACAGTTGGGTAAACTGGGTAATAGCAGAGGTTTATTTTGGTATAGATTAGGTAGGTATGATACGATAACATTAAACTACGATAATATTTAATCATCGTCATTATTAGTTTCATTACGAGTACGTTAAATAGATTGTACATAATCTTTATACATATGAACGTCAATATTATATGTACGATATAATATGTACGTATAACACGATTATTCGTGAAAAAAAAATTCGAATTGTAGAGTGTGCCTAACCGACAGACATTTCGAATTATCGAGGGGACCGGAATACATGTATTTTTTTCTAATTATAGAGGTTTTCTCAGGGGACTTAGCGTTTAGTTCGATTTATGGAGTTTTTCGAATTATCGAGTGACTACTGTAATATGATACGTAACGGATTTTCCGTCGATTTCGACACCGCTCTGTGAATCGACGGCGGCGGCGGATCTGAAGCTCCTCGTTTATAGGGTGGCGCGTGGTGGGTACTAACGTAACAGAAGACGAATTTCGAATTATTTCTTTTGATACACTACGCGTGTTTGTGTGGGTCTATATATATAGTGGTCGGAGTGGGAGGATACGGGGGGACGTCATCCCTCCGCTTATTTATGCTTACATGCCCCTTATAAAATTATGTGCAAAGATTATCGATTTATTTTGCTGTTTTTCATAAAAATTGTATTTATTGAAATTGTATAAAAATTGTAACGGTTTACAATAACACAGTGATGTTTATTATTTTCTTGGTATAAAACGAGTATTTTTGATATTTTTAAAAATGTGTAAATATATGATTTACGTTCAAATCGTTTGACCTATTTGTTATGAACGTAACGTTGTTAAAATTCGATAGTTAGACAAGATAATTAAAATACATCAAAAAACCACACTATTAGTATCATTTAACAACTCAAGTTAGATATATATGAGTATATGACTTATAAAGATTTCATATGCGATTTTAGTTCAAATAACAAAAAAAAAGTCCAAGGAAGGGGCCCTCAAATCCGCCACTGCCTACAACCAGTATTATCCACATAATAGTTTTTACGAATTGTAAGTTATGCATATACTATTATATATATAGTATATTTTTATCAAAATGCTTATATTAAAAGTTTTTGAGAAAAGAACGAGAAACCTACGTAAAACCGCGCAAGTATAGGGACAACCGTATTAAAATACAATTTTATCGAGTTTTCCATTACAGTTGTATGACGTGCACTACCATGGTTTTTATATACGTTGATATTTTGTAATAGTTTTTTTCATAATGATAAATATTTTTATAAAAGATTTCAAAACTTCAGATCTTTTGAATTAAATGTGTACGATTTTCTATAGTTTCTAAAAACTATTAAACACTGTAAAGTATTATTTGTTTATTTTCAATCAAGCTGGTTTATTTTTTGGTGTTTTCTTTGTACAATTTTCGATCGTTTTAACGCGAGTTTCACTAGGACCGCGACGAAATATTAACCAAAATGCGTATTGAGTGACGATTTAGAAGGGGCCACGTATAGGGCGAACGCCCTCAGCCTCCCGAGTGAAACTTTCACGGTGATGGGTGTTGAACATGACACTTTTTTTCACTTTGAATAGAATAACACGTACATGATAATAATGGCTGATTAATTATTATGAATGCACGTATGAAAAACAGTACACTTCCTCTCGTCGCCCTTTTGTTTCGGCACATCTCTGTGCCGCCGAATGTGAATCAACCGGATACTCTTGACACTTTGATCGTTCGACCACTTTTCATTAGGGGCGCGCTAACTCATTGCTTTATTATCGTTATAGTTTTGTGTTTCTATTTCCTGCGCGATATGTGTTCGTTTTTAACGCGAGATTTTCACATCAACCGACGGTAAAAAAACACCGACGACGTTTCGATATGAAACTGAAATAATCTAAACTGGTTCGAATTCGGAGAGACCGCAAGTTGGGCCAACTAACGTCTCGTCGGTCGTCTTGAGGATTTAACTGGCTAGAATTGCATCTCGGTCTATATCATCCCAGGACGTCCGAGAGTATATAGTGATCCGACGTGGTGCGCGAAACACGCTCTCGAAAGAATATTAGTTATAACTTATAATAAAGTATGTTTTTTTATTGATTAATTATGAACACGGGCGACGATAAATATACTATCATATCGGCATATCGCAGGTCGTATTTTATAGGCAATTCAAAACAATATTAATCAATTCACTCAATATTCATTCACATATTAACTTGACATTCAGATGTAAACGATTTAATAATATATAATGATTGGAAAATACATCTTAGTAACTTTCAAAAGACTGAGTCGATATTTGCACGCCTAAATTTGATTGCATCTCGTATGGCTTCCTGTTGCATGGTGTTCGTCACTGGATAATTCAATGCCGATATCAAGTAGTATTCGGCGGTGAATTTATGATCCATATAAGTGTACAAAACGCCCGTTGTGATTAGTAAATCGAGATTGAAATTCTTCCCGGCCATTGTCGTGCTCTTTTTCAAATACTTCAATGCTTCGGCGTGCGTCGTCTTAGGGAATCTGAGGTCTTCCATAAAATTGCATATAAACCGTCGGAAACCCGAGATTCTAAACACTACGTCGAAACACAACATGCCAATCATAAAAAATGTAAACGGGTCCTCGGACTTGAGCTCCAAAGCTTTTAGCAAATGAAACTCTACGGATTGATAACATCGGCTTACTTCGTGCAAACAAAAATCTCTACGGATAAGCTGTCTTGAATTAATCATTTCCCAAAATTTCACTGCGGCGACCCACGTGTGGATTTCGGGTGAACAAGAACCAGCGCGCAACGCTTTGTAAATAGATTTACAGAGCGAGTCGAATAATTGTCTATTTTCGTCGTAACTAAAGTCGAAATTTTCAGGAGAGCTGAGAAAATTCGCTCTGCATATACGCCAATGTGCTTGCACATAGTGGCGGTTATCTACGTCGTCGTACTCGCGGAGCAATCGTATGACTTCGACATATTTTCCCTTTCTAAATACCTCGTCGGCTTCGGAGAGTTTTTTTCTAAATTTTCCTTCGTCGGAGACGTCACTCTTGCACGACTCGTCTTGCGCGATAATGATTGCGGCCAGACCAGACGTCACCGCGCAGAATTGAATTTTCGGCAAAATATACCGTCGATATCTTGTCGTTGTAAACGCGCGCTCATGCGCTTTGGCCGATGGTATTTGCGATTTGCACGCGAAAACTCTCATGCAATTCATCGCGGTTCTAAACATATTTTCAAGTGATCGATGCTATTGTTACCAGTAACACTAATACTAATACTAACAGGTAAATACGCTAGAAAAAACTGCCAACGAAATCTGAATCTAGCGTTTACATTAGTATTTTAATATTATAATATTATTATACATTATCTTATTTTACAATTTGGTACTGTGTTTGGTATTATTGTTATGGAAATACGAGTGCAATCGTTACGTTATATTATAATTAAATTCCAAATATAACGAGAAATCTATTTCAATTGGGTTTTACGTAGGTGGTTTTTTTCTCCATATAATAGACCAAAATTGATACGAGAAACCGCTCTCTAAATTAACGATTGGACCGAAATCTGATACAGTATATTTTCCATCTATCTAGACTAGTGGTTCTCAACCTTTTTTAGTTCACGGTACACTATTATTGTATTATACATCACAAGTTTTCACGGCACACCTAGACAATCTCGCGGCACACCGGTTGAGAACCACTGATCTAGACAGAATAATTTTTTGAAAATCACAGGCAAATCGATCAACTCCTCGCTTCGTTCAGAATCCAAAAAGGCAACAACCAACAAAATTTACCGTCGTTTATTTATTATGATTATTATTCCATAATCGACGACGCTTCGCATTTTGAATTAACATTTTTTTTTTTTTTTTTATCACTTTAACGTTCTACCGATATGCGATCCTTCTTTTTACGGTCTAAATAGTAATAGCATTGGTTAAATATACATTCATTCAATACGGTCCGCGGACGGGACGCAATCCGTGATAAATACATAATATGAATATATTCTATTTTAACCGTATCGATTTCAATAAAAATACTACAAAAGGAAATCCGTCCCTCGCGAATCGTTTTCGACACGTAATCTATTCGCGGCCGCGTTCTCGCGATAATATTTTACGACCTCGCAAACGGTTTGGATTTCAAATCATTTTTACATTATACCCCGCAAACGTCACCATCGTGTCGGATAATGGCTATATTTTTATCGACGCGACTTCGTGTGACGTACACGAAGGGTGGAGGGCGATATAATAGACGATAGATAAACCACCGGTAAACTTTTTAACTACTACCTAATTATTTTTACCGTCAAGTTTATTAATTTTAAGTCAATGTAAATCAATACTCACTGTAATACAAGTATCAGCCTTGACGATTGTGGCCAGGTTTAAAATTGTTTGAAACGTGTTATTTTTATTTGTATACGCCGATCATATATGTGAACTGGAAAAGCGATAAAGGAACACTGTTTTCTCTCCTGTAAACATTAAAAAGAGCAATATGTATTTATTTATTTTTTATTAACAATGCCCTTTTGACAAAGTCAAGATTGATAAAAAAAAAAAAAAACTACGGAACACGCGTGTAATGAATGACAAACGAATTAACAACATATTATTTCGAATAACGTTATCTGACGACGATTCAAACAAGAACGATATGACAAAGATCGACCCGGGGTCAATCGGTGGCAATGATCAAACGTTCAAATATTCCGTCCCCACGATTTACATGATTTATAATAATATTAATAACGAATAACGTTTGTTTCGAATCGAAATTTAATACGAATCGCAAAAATTAAAACGCCATCTACCGGACATCAATATTAGAAATGGTGTCCAGGCTAAAGGGAAAATATTATAGTCTTCGTTCAACGCGACTGGCCGACATTATAAAAGACAACGCCGTAAAACAAGCGCGCTGGCAACATTAAGCTCGCCACTTGTTGGTGCTCAACTATTAACAAGTGTTAGTAGTTTCTATAATATTATAAATATAATGTGTGTTACATACCGTGTCATGTGTCAAATATAAAGTGCGAAACCGCTTTACGCCATCAATTCAACATTAATTGTATTATTAATCTTTAAAAAACGATAGCTATATCGTTCGTTAGAGTATTTTTTAAATAAAAGTTTAACATTTTCTAAAATATTATCTTTTAATACAATTCGAAAAGTTATAGGATATATATATCCTATAGGAAACACCTATAACCTGATAACATTAATTAATTTCATGAAATTTAAAATATCTAAGAACTTAATTTATTATAAATATTATACCTGAGACTAGACTAGAATTATTTTTATATTTTCAGTTTCTATATACTGTAAGTGAACCTTTAATATGTGATATACCTACAACAAAATATTTTGAAATAATATGAATTAAATAGATTAAGTCAAAATTAATAAGTATTATTTTAGTATATTGTTTATTATGAAATGTAGTGTTAGGTTGGATGAAATTTTCATACAAAATTCAAAATCAATTATTTAAATAGTTACCAAGTCTTTCCTTTAAAACTTATATTCTTAAAAATATCTTATCAACTTTGTCTGATTCAAAAAATTAACAGAGTCATATTTTTTTAACTGTTGAGTTCTATGTAAATTGCTTAGTATTAGTCTGACGTAATATATTCAAATAAAAAATGTAATGAAAACACAGGTTTTATTATAAGAAAAATAAATATGTTCAAAATAAATTTTAACATTACATCTGAATATTATTATTTTTCTTTATATTTTCTTTATATCTTTATATAATACGTTATAGAGAATGAATTGTCTAATGGGTTATATAGCAAACCAACCATTATTATGTAATGTTAACGTTATATAGAGTTTTTCGTTGTAAAGAGTTTCGTTATAAAGAGTTTTCACTGTAATAAGTTGATTATAATAGTTTTTAGCTATTATGAACTCAAAACCAAAATTTGTTAAATGTTACAATTTAAATATGAAAATAAAAATGACAGACAAATACTAACAAATTTATAAAATTATTTTAAATATTACTTTTTTTAATATTAACAAACGCATGAATTCTTATACACAAAAGATGCAGTAACAGAAGGCAGTAAGTAATGTATTGTTGGATAAATGTATTATTATTCTTAAAACATACCTACTAACTTGAATTTATGGTACCAATATTTTAGCTTCTGGATGTATCAAATAATAAAATAAAAATAAAAATAATAATAATATCACCTATTTTATGGTAGCAAATAAAAGCAAATATCAATCCTAAAATAACTTATTTTTTAAAAATAAATATAAATAGTAGGTTTGGATTGTATAGTGTAAATAAATTCTGGTAAAACTTTAGAAATATTTTAATAAATTATGATATAATACTCAGGACATTAAATTAAACTTATATAAAAATATTAATATTTTACATTAATAGAAAGATTGTTTCGTAAGTAAATTTTAAGTATATAATTCAAACATATATTTTTAATCGTATAAATATTGTAAAATATTTTGTTTTGCTTTATCAATAAATTCATGGTGGTTCTAACAGTAATTTTTATGAGTAAGGTGAGTTATCTTAGTAAAAATGCATGTCAAAATAATTATTTTTGAAGTTTAAAAAGGAACCTGACCTTTTTTAAATGTTAAAGTTACGCCCATGTTAAGAATTGAATAATATTTATGTTATCTATGCCTAATTATTGTGATAAACAAAACTACAATGAAATACAATGGTGTAAAACTTGAACTTCTACATCAATTTAAAATAGATTTTAAGTAGTATTTCAAAACTAATTACTTTTTTAATTATCTACTTATTTGCAGTTCTTATAATAGGTACGTAAGCAAATTAAAAAAATAAGATTTTTACTGTCACATATTTTAATGGTTTGTATAATTATTAGGTATTTTTATGAATAGTTTATGCATATTCCTATAACCTATGCATATTCATGTTTTGCATTTCTAAAATATGAACATTATCAATAGAATAATGTAACCTTTAATATGAATAAAAACTGTTTTTTCATTGAATGAAAAAAGAATAAATCAAGTGTATTATAATATCATACTGTATTCGATATTCTCTATTGAGTGTCTCTTCTATCCATAGACATTTTCCTTGTAGTTATTTTAATAGTAATAGGCAGTTGACCAGTGGCGTGGCATTATGTAGTCAGCGATGGAAGCAATCACTATAAAAATGTATAAAAAAATATAAATATAGTAATTTTTATAAATCACTAAAATATACATCAACCTACCTTACTAAACACAATCTACGAGTAACTATTATTGTACCCTGCCATTGCTACCATTAATTCTGCAAAGCTAATAACAATTGTTTTTATTTAGTTAAAGCACTTGGTAAGTATTTACATTTATTCTGTATATTATAGGTATTTTCCAATGAAAATTTTATCCCACCAATATTATTTTATCAAACTCGACAAAAAAAGAAAAAGATACCAGGAAATAAAATTATGTTTCATAGCCCATGGGTATAATACATGTTTCTGATATTATACATAAAAAGAGCTATTACCAATTGAAGATTGAATACAGTTCATCATAATTCATCGCTAATATAATTTATTTAATAACTTAATGAAATTAGATATTTTGACTGTATGTATGGAAATAAATTGTTAACTAAAATTAGAAATACAAAAAATAATGTTTTTTTTAGGTTAATTAATTACAATTAATACAATTTTCATAAATTATTATGGATTAGATTTTAAGTTATAAATATAATCTGATATTAAACAGTTATTTAAATAGCCGTGCTTTTTTTATTACCTAAGACATCTGACATGAATATAATTATGAATTTTACATAACATGTCCATACTAAATAAAGTGTATATTACCTGAAACTATCTCAATTCTAATACATACCTAATCAAATACATATTTATGAATGCATAGATGACATATTGATCAACGGTACGTAATAATATAATATAAACAACTAATTAACTAAGTACTCTGAACATACTCTTGACATATTTTTTTAAAGTTTAAAGTAGCATTACAGAAAAAGAAAAATTATCAAAATATATAACGTAAAATATTAAGTTATTAATCGTATAAAGTTAAATGTTTATAAACACACTGCTTGTTTTATCAAAAGAAGAATAAATAGTAACGGGACCAAGTTTATAATTTTTCTAAATTGTTTTTTTAATTTTCATTAATCAATAATACTTAAAAGCATTACTGAAAATAATCTTTGCAGTACCATTGCCAATTTACATCGAATTTCCAATCTAACAAATTGTTATATGAAAATTTAGTTCATATTTACTATTCGAAAGTTAGATCACAGAACAAGATTCAAATTAGTTTAGTCGATTTTAATTATTTTTAGTAAGTGTTTTCCAAATATTTATGTTGAAATCATATTGTAATTGATAGTAGAAAATGTATAAGCAACATTTATATAAGTCATAAAAAATGTTGGCATAATAATTTGTTTTGTCAAAATTACTAGATAAATAAATTCAAAAATATAATAATTCACCTTACACAGTTAAACTACATACAAATTCACTTCAAGTTGCTTTGAAAACCAATTTTCGATTGTATTGAAAAATATTTTATGTTTGACTGACAATGATTTTATTTAATTTGTAAATATATATGCAGGTCATCATACAGGTAAATGAATAATTATGAATTATATTTAGACATTACTTGAAACTATTAAGATAAATTATTATTATAGAGGCGTTTTTCAAAATAGAAATCATAATTATCATACTGTTAAATACATTAAATTCAATATAGATGCTATTGAAATAATTATGATTCTAGAAACCACACACGTGGTTAACTGGTAAATTATTGAAGTACGCTGTATATAATGCCACCTTTTTTTATTTTGAAAATGTTAATGCCTTTAATACAATAAAAGCATAAACATACATACGGTATATCACTTGTATTATATAGAATCCAACCGGTATCTTCTCAATAAATAGTAGATTTTGAACTAAAAAAAAAAGAAGAGATTTCTTTAGTTAATAATAAAATAACAAAGTAATTATTTAATTTTACTTTTGTAATAGTCGTCATTGCACAGTGTATCACAGATGATAATCAGTGATACAATTATATTTGTAACTAATGCATAATTTATCATATGTGATACATGTGAAAAATGAATAAAAATGTTTAATACTAACCATTAATTTGAGATTAAACAATTTAAAAACAATCTCAACACATAACTGTGTAAGAAAATATTTATTTTTTTGTTAGTTATGATAATATTTTCCAGTTTAATTGAACTATAAAAAATACGTTTTTCTGTTGTTGATAACAATTATTGATAGCGATTTTACTAATAAACAGCTGATGTCAAAGACGTTTTATCAAATAAATAATGTGTGAAGATGTTAACAAAAAACCGCCAAACCTTTGTTGTTATAGAAACGTCAGTTATTTTTAATTTTCATGGTTGTATCATGGGTGATACTTTATGCAGTGTAGGGTTAAATAAAAACTGGAACACAACAAAATATTTACAAAATTAGAAACAGTCTTTCATGACTTTTTTATATTTAAGACAAACCAGATATCTACTGTGTGTAGCGTGTGTACGAATAAAAACAATTTATCATTACTTGGGAGGTGGCGAAAAGGAGAGGAATGTTGACAAATAAAATATGTACCCTCATCAATAATTAAGTATATCATAAAGTTATATTTTTATCTCCGCTCAAATACTTGTTTTATTTTTTCATTTATGTCAAATATCAATGCAAAGTTTTCGGTAAAATTGTTTTTTATAAATAAAATGATAAAAAGTTATAAAAGTCCTTTTTACATGACATGCGTGTAACTATAATAAAACTTACTATTTATCATATTAAATAACGCATGTGAAGTAAAATAAACCGCGGTGTCGTGACTACAGGTCCACGCAGTTCACTCTAAATTGTATTTAACAATGGTCGCATATAAAATTGGGCAAATATCTTGGGTCACATATACACAAAGGTTGAGAACTGCTGTTTTAATTAATAATATATATAAATTATATATCTATAAATATATATATTATATATATATATATATATATATCACGAAATTTAAATATGTTCTTTAAAAGCTATGTATTGTATTATTTTTATCACTAACATTCTTTATGCGTTTAAAAAACATATATTTTATAAAGTAATATAATATATTACTATATATATAATATATTACTATAAACACATATTTATGTGTTATGTTTTCAATCATATATGAATATTAGTACCATTCATAAGCAGTAAGTTATAATTTTTTTATTATTTTTGTTATACATAAGTTTACAAATTAGCAGTGGCGGTGAGTGAATAAAATTTATGGGGAGACTTAACTTTTGTGTAACTATTGGTTTTTATTGAATTTTCGTTGGAAATTTTATTTACATTTTTCATCATACGTAAATGAATGAAAATCATTGTCTAATAATTCATCCAATGTACAATGTTTTGATCAGTGCCACAATTATGAATTCTGAGGCCCGTGTGCAAGGATTTATTTAGAGGCCCCAAATTAATAATATATTTATTACTTGATCTTTGTAATACTATAGAAATTTTTTAGTATTTTTTAGTACTATAATTTAAATATTTGACGGATTCGCGGAACCGATCAGAAGAATAAATTATGTAAATTTATAAAAATTTGAGCTTCTAAATACCTCCTCTATAAATTAGTATAACGAACAATCAAAAAAATAATGAACAACTTAATTCAGTGATCCAAGTCTAGTATCCATACAATAATTATTTGAAATATTTCGCAATAACAGAGAGGGGCCTCTGCGATAATGACTATTATTCTACAAATTATGTCATACTTTATAATATCATTTTCGTAATTTTATTCCTATAACAATTTGTACATTTTACTATAAAACCGAATTATTTACAGATCCAATGAAGCTTGCGTGATATTAATTATCATCTACTTATGCTAATAATAAATTCATTGAAAACAATTACAAAAAAAATCAAAAAACTTTCGAGGTACGAGCCACGAGGAAGTAAAGAATACCAATATCGGCTAAATTCATTTTGAAACGGACAATCTTCAATTTTTAGCTTATGGTTTGGGAGGCCCCTAAGAACCGGAAGCCCGTGTGCATCGCACACCTTGCACACCCAATTGTTGCGGCACTGCGACCAGAACAATTTGAAGCATTGTTGATTATGATAAGTCCAATCATTATCAATTATAACAATTAATTATACCACTATAAATCAGTATAATCCATAGCTGATTGTATAATATCCATAGTAGTGTACCATTGATTAAATATACATGTACTTAATCACTGGTAGTACTATCTTCACTTGTGTATGTTTGTGGTGTATATGGATTTGATTCTATAGTAAAAGCAGCACTATTAGGCCTGCAAAATGTACTTATTGGTAATGATGGCCTGTTCATGTTTTTCAACCTGTACTTCATAAGCATTTTTTGAATGTCATAGTGTGCTAGTACTCTGTCGTATACTGCTAACTCACGCAATTGAATAGCTATATGTTTTCCAATGATATCACACTCGTCTTCCTTAGCTATTATTGATGGGTTCATTGATTGATTTAAATTTTTTAACTCTTGTATAGCGTTAGTTATTGCCTCCAATTTTCTCTTTTTTCCTCTATTTTTTAAACACGAGGGCAGATTAGATGTAGTCTTTTCACTTCTGGTAGTATTTTCTAATTGTTCAACATGTGAGACCGGAGCACTCGTGTCAATAAAATCATCATCAACAGCTTGTTCGTTATTTAAGTTTGAAGTGGTGTCATCATTGTCTTGAATTGTGTCTTGGGTTCCGATTTCCTACAAAAAATAATTCTGATTACTTATAAAGTTCATAACTAAAATATAATATAATATATGATATATATATATATAATATAATATTATAAAATCAATAGTAATAATACAATTGTATTATAATTTATTGTATTGTATAATTATTGGCATTTAAATTATAAAATTAGAGGATAATCTCAATTAAAAAATTTTATGAGCGTCTAAGGTTTTAAAACTATTTTTTAACTATAACAAAACTAAAATACTATTTTTAAGGTGCCAACTTTAAAAGAATGGCAGGAAATTCAACTTGGATTCAATGAAAGATGGAACTTTCCTGGATGTTGTGGGGCTATTGATGGAAAGCACATAGTAATTAAAGCACCTCCAAGTGCAGGGAGTGAATACTACAATTACAAAGGCACAAACAGTATTGTTCTTCTCGGTATAGTCGACCACAACTATTGCTTTAGTTATATTGATGTCGGATCCTATGGACGAAATGCAGACGGTGGTGTTTTTCAACAGTGTGACTTATATCCTTTACTGGAAAATGAGTCGTTATTACCTAAAGGAGGAGTTCTCGTGGGGGATGATGCCTTTCCCTTAAAAACCTACCTTATGAAACCATATTCGAAGATCAATTTGACCAAGGAACAAAGAGTATACAATTACAGAACTAGTAGAGCCAGGAGAATTGTTGAAAATGGTTTTGGTATATTAGCCAGTCGCTTTCGTGTTTTTGGTCAGCCTATTGCAGTAAAAGTTGAAAATACCATAAAAATAGTAAAAGCTACATGTGCTATACACAACTGGTTACGATTAACTTCACCTACTTCTTACACACCACCTGGAAGTTGTGACTATGAAGATATTGTAAATTCTACAATAGTACAGGGGGAGTGGAGGTCTGAAATATCTAAGATGCCAAGTATTTTGCGTACACGAAATTACAATAGGCCAAAGAAAATTGCACAACAAGTAAGAGAAACATATAAAGAGTATTTCAATGGAGAGTGGGCAGTTGAATGGCAAGATAGAATGATAATATAGTAAATATAATAAATGTAATATTATATATATATATATATATATATATATATAATATATATATAAATATAATATGATGTATAAATATTAATGTAATATTTGACTGTAACAAAATTGTGAATATTTATACTTAAAATGTGTTTTTTTCTAATACTCATTTGTTAGTAAAGTATTTAATAAGGTATTAAGTATAATAATTTTTTTTTAAATAAACAATTAAAAACTGAATTATGGTTTACTCACCAAATTACTGTTGGTTTCTTTTTCCTTCACCGTTGCTGTCTTCATAATACAGCTCATATCAGTATACCATGGTACTAGAGGTTTGTAAACAAAACTAGTGCCTCCACCACTAGCCTTACTTTTTTCAACTTTTGCAAGTTCTAAATAGTATGTTGACCGCAAAGATTTTATTTTTTTTGGTACGTCTTTCATAGTAAAGTTGGGAATATTTAATTCACTAGCGATAGACTGCATTGACGCACTTCTCACATCACGATTTCGATACTCAGGAATATACATATTCCAAAGATTTTCATTTTCGCGGTACAATTGAACAAATTTTAAAGTTGTTTCCTCGTTCCAACGATTAGTCATTTTCGATTTTTTATAGCAAATTCGCGATTAAATTGTACGTGCACGCATGTGTTTGATATGCTATCTCATCATTTATTATCATTGACTATTGATAAACAAAATTGTAGTGGAGGGGGAAATTCAACGCGCCAGCAAAACAAAATAATAATAATATTTGTTTTACTGGCAACGACATCTGCTGGCACGCCGGTGCCCACTGGCTTTCTCCAGTTGCTGGCAGATTATGTTTAGACGTTGCCAGCCGCTGACATTCAGTAACTGGCGACTTCGACTGGTACGCCGACTGGCATCGTGTAAATCAGCCTGTATCAGCCTACGGAACGGCAACGTCGATTCACACTATACGGAACGGCAACGTCACGTCACAGACCGGCAACGTCACGTCAAAATATGTTGCCATCTATAAATACGACAGTGTTTACATTGACCGGCACCGTCACGTACCGTCAACGGCACGGAACGTCAACGTTTATCGAAAACTTTTCTCTGACGTGTCGGTGCCGGTTCGTTCTTGTCCGTTAGAATGGTGTGAATGCATGAACGTTCCGTGCACGTCAAATATTTATTTATTTAGCGTTGTTTGAGCACGTCACATACTATTCAGTATTCACATATTATTATATTATAAATATTATATATTTTAATCTAATTAGTAATTCATAATATCTAATTATGAATGATGAAGTTTTAATTGAAGAAGTTCGCCAATATGAAGAAATGTACAACATGGCGCACAAAAAATACAGCGATAATCGACACAAAGATTTAATATGGGCAAAAATCGGAAAGAAATTAAATACATCAGGTATGTGTACATCTTAATTTGAATATCAATTTTATTTATTGTTATATCATTAAGTATTAATAAGTCAGAAATCAAAACATATTATAAATTACAATTTATAAAATACAAAGGTACTTCAAATGAAAATGTATATTATAAATGTATAAATATTTTTCATATATTATATTATTATTTACACAAATTTTTCCATTTGCCACGACAATGATCCATTCTCTGAATTAAAAAATTGTTTGTATGTATCACGTACAAGAAATGCTGAGTTGTGGGCATTTCCTCCTTGCCGTGGTAAATTTCCCCAGTTAGGTTCAATTTCGACAGGGTCTAAATGTTGAACCATTAAATCGTTGTCTTTGATGTAATTATGTAAAATACACGTCGTTAAAATAACATTGTCTACATTTTCGGGCAATAAATTTATACTTCTAAAATAAATTCGAAATTTTTGTACCAAATGTCCAAATGCATTTTCCGATACCCGGCGAGCTCTTGACAGTCTGTAATTGAATATTTGTTTTTCTATATCTCCATTTATCGTAGAACCAGGGTAAGGTCTAAGAAGATATGTCTTCAATGGAAATGCCTCATCTCCAACAATTACATAAGGCGCTGAACATTGAGTTCCTGGAAGGTTTCTTTCTTTCGGTACATTAAACTTTTCCATTTCTAGAGCTTTTCCAAAATTTGAATTTGCAAAAATTCCACCGTCACTGTTCTTCCCGTAAGAACCTACATCTACGGCAATAAATTTACAATTCGCGTCTACCGGTGCCATCAAAACAATTGAAAATGTACGTTTATAATTAAAAAATTGTGAACCACTATTTGGTGGCGCAAAAATTTCCACATGTTTGCCGTCTAGTGCTCCCAAACAATTAGGAAAATTCCATTTATTCCAAAAGTCGTCTCCAATTTTTTCCCAGTCTTGTACACTTGGTGATGGCATTACTTCTAATAATAACTTATCTATTATAGACTTACAAACATCCTTAACTATATTATGAACGGTAGAATGTCCCAAACGAAAACTGAACGCGATGGTCTGAAATGAGTCACCAGTTGCTAAAAATCTATAACAAACAAATATTTTCGAATGAAAATAAAATAAAATTTTTTATACAAATTTAAATATTTAAAAATAAATCAACTGGTACGTTGTGCCAGCCCCCCCCCCCCACAAACGAAAATCTATAAACAAACTACACAGATATTTAGCACGTAATTCGCACGAATTCGCACGCCTAGTTTGAAAATTCGTACGACCGTCCTTAAAAATAAAACAAAACAAATATAGACTTTTTTACTATATCTACATTTTTATTAGGTAAATACAGCTTTTTAAAAGTCTTAATAAAAAATCTGATTAAATATAGAACTTTTAAATTTCCATTTAGATTTTTTTTAAATACTCGTATAATTTTTTTATTAAATATATATCTTGCTCGTGCGAAGTTTGTTTTTCTAAGTATATCGATGTAAAATTTCATTTTATTTACAGGTCCAGTATGTAAAAGCCGATGGATATCACTTAGAGATCAACTCAGAAAGGCGTTAAAAAATAAAAAAACAAAAAGTGGACAGGCAGCTGTCGTACAAAAAAAATGGAAGTATGAGGATTCTATGAATTTTTTAATTCCATTTTTTAAAGAACGTGAAACACATTCCAACATAGCACGTCATGATGGTGTTGATGTAAGTGAAGAGTCAAACGACGAAGACATTTCCCAGTTGATCAATGAGGAATCGGAAATAGAAATTGGACGTGAAATTACTCCAAAACGCAGAATGAAACAAACAAAAGCATTTCCAAAAAAGAAGAACAAAACAGAAACTGCATCATCTGTTTTAATGCAATATATATTAGATAGCGAAAATAATGAGTCAAAGGAAACCACTCATGCACATCCAATAGACTCCTTTTTCCATGGTCTGGCTGCTACAGTCAAAACATTCTCACCAGAATATCAATTCATGGCAAAAAGCAAACTTTTTAGTATAGTGTCTGATTTAGAGTGGGCACAATTACAAAATAATCAAATTACACCATCAACGGCATCAACAAATTATTTAACTTCAGACTTGGGCTCTACTTCATCCACAACATCATCACTATACGTTAAGACACCAACTCCATCTCCTATTTCTGAACAAGCTACATCTCACCCTCAGTCTACTCAACATGGAATGAATAACAAAAAAAAATAACAAATTATCGAAAACTATATTTTGACGTGACGCAACCGGTCCGTTCTTGTCCGTTCGGATAGTATGAATGTGACAACTGAACGTTTCCGTCAAATTTAAGTTAATTTAAATAATTAACAATGTATGATATTCCCCAAATTGCTTTCTTTTAATTAACATTTCTCGAACCCATGTTGTTCTACGTTTTTGGTGACAATTCTCTTCTTCCTCGTCCAAAATAATTGCCATCATTGCTAACGTTTTTTTGTCAAACTTTGGCAAGATGAAATACTTATATAATAAATTGATAATCTATATTTTAATTTAAAACCACAAGACAACTAAAATAGTAGATAACAATAATTGTTTCAAAACACTTTAGGGTGGTACACTTCCGTAGACGCAACCTCAGTAAACTGCAATGATTCCTACAATTTGACGCTTACGTTTGACGTCTTGATGTGAATGTATAACACATTTGACGTGACGTTGACGTTCCGTATAGTGTGAATCGACCTTTATAAGTGAGTGACCCGCGACCAATGACAGCCGAGCTGCGCGCGTGGTTGATCGCGCAACGCGCAAAAGTACAGCAGCTTACCAACGCAGTGTGCAGGCGGTCAGTCTAGTGTCGACAGCGGTTCAGAAAGTGCCTCTCGGTTTTAACGTTTGCCGTTTTTTATTTTTCTCCGTAAATAGTCGATAGTGTCATTTATCTCGTCGACGACCAATCAAACTTTTAATCGTGATTTTTGATTTTAATAATTGTTTTTATCGAGTGACTTTTGTATCCGTTACTTTGTTTCACAAGCCAATACGAACACCGAACCTCTCAAAAACAACCCACCGACCGCGACAGTTCGTAAGTAGTACCGATTATATTTATTTACAGTCTATAGATGGGTCCACTACCCATCTACTCGAGGTATGTTTCAATGAACATAGTTAATTTTTCCTAGCATGCTAATATCTAACTGCTCAGTTATTAGTAGTAAAAAACATTTTATAAATGCTTCTTAACAATAATTTCATTCAATTTCAATTTTTATAGTTACCTAATCATTTTTTCAATAAATAATTTTTACTTTGAAAATTTATTGATTTCAATCATACTTCAAATAAATGTAGTAATAGTTTAAAAAAATCTATTTTGTGATTCAATTGGTAAATGGTGGATGGCCTGGATAAATTTCAATCTCCCATCCTGAATTTGGTTCTCACTCCGCCCCTGCTCACTGCTATCACAATCTACGTTAAGACTCATTTGAAAAATATAATTTTATCTCGCTCAAAGTCTATAGCTAAAAAACCTATGTTTTTATTTTCATTTTACTTCTTACTTTAAAAATGCTACAAGATAAAAATAAGTTAATTAGATTCTTATTTAGGTAGTATAGTTACCTAATTTATGCTGTAACTTTTAAGTTCGTAAAACAATAGTGATAACAACCGATTCAATTTACTTAACTACCATTCAATAATGACAGTGCTCCGTACCTACTAATACAATTTACCTACTAATTAATTTTAATTTTTCAACCAAATTAGATTTTAAAAACAGTAAACGATTATTGAATACTAGGTCCTTTTTGTAAGCAGTAGATTATTTTCCCATGTCCTATGCATGTTTATTTTATTTATTTTTATAGGTATTTTATTTCGCTGAAAATGTATAGAAAGTATATATACACTATAAAGTATATATATACCTATAATATAGTATACATAATATATACTTGTAAATAAGAAAATGCCATGCTTGGAAAGCGGGTATTATTGGTAAATAAATCACAAACAAATTTCAATAAATTAATTTTTATTGTATAATTTACATATTTTAAAAATACAACGTTAGAAGCGTTGTATTATTAAGAACATTGATAGATATTTTAGAAGAAGACGGTGAAAATATAGTATATAAATAAATATGAAAAACAAATTACATCATAAAATATGTTTTCATGTGGATGGCACTGTATAATAACGGTTGAGCATTTTCATATTTTGTTCTGAAATTATAAATAATTAAAAAAAAAAAATTAACAATTAAATT
The DNA here is from genome assembly GCA_948098885.1 of Drepanosiphum platanoidis. NCBI lineage: Eukaryota > Metazoa > Arthropoda > Insecta > Hemiptera > Aphididae > Drepanosiphum > Drepanosiphum platanoidis. The sequence continues at coordinate 22,759,607 of OX402528.1, forward strand.
TTAAATCTGACGATAGTGGTGAATACAATCTACTTTAGAGAATTTTGATTTGCGATAGGATAACAATAAAAATAAATAAATACTTATTTAAAAGTTAATTTGTCTACGATTCACATATAATTTTTTAGTATGACAATGTAATTACTAATTTAAATATATTTTATATATCAAATGTATAGATTATATACTTACGGAAACGGTAAAATGTGTATCTATCGGCGAAGGAGAGTGACGTATGGGTTGTAAGACACCGGGTAGGTGTAGGCGTACGACGGATAGTTGTAGATTGGTGCGTAGGTTTGTGGGTAAACCAAAACTTGAGCAGAAGCGGCAGCGATCAGAGCCAAAGCGGCGACAACCAATAACTAAAATAAAAAATTTAAGTGTTCGATAATTTCGAGCTTACAAGAAATTAGTCGATTTCGTTTAAAAAAATACATTTTAAAACTACCAATACTAAAATTTAACATACGATGTTTTGAAATTGTTTGTACGAATTTATACGTATAGATTGATGAAAATCAAAAACCAAAACGGAAAAACTCTAACCAACAATAAAATATCGAGTTTTTAGGTGAGTCAAAATAATTTAAAAAATCATTAGTTAACTAATTTGTAAATTTAACACTCGATGTCATAATTAGTGTGTAATATATTTTGAAGTCGAAAACTGCAGAGATTTTCAGATTTTCGTATCGTAAATTATTATTATAGTAAATGTTTACATTTTTAATAGTGAACGCGATTTAAAATTGAGATGTTTTTTTTGTTGATGAGAAAAATATGACATTTTCATCTTGTATTATACAAAAAATTATACTTACGAATAACTTGTACATGGTGAAGTTTGGTTGAGTATTCGGATGAACTCGACGAGCAAAGTGATGTATCGGATGTGTCGATGTAATGACTGCGGGTACACTGATGTCTTCTTGGAAGATCTCTGCGGTATTTATATCGATTCGTTTTGCAAAAAGTAGTACTCTAGCGACCCACTTTTATTTGCTTTGTTTTATATTTGTATATTTTATGTAAATGCTTCGTTCGTTTACTCTTGTGTTATTATTATTGTTACCTATTTGTCGTTTGCAGTGTCAAACCAACCTGTTTGGCAAACCGTCACAGCGGGCGAATCGATCGGCGCGTGTCATTGAGAGAAAACCGGCATCTTTAATATTATGGAATTTTTGTAACGTTTTAAATATTTTAAGTAACACAATCGCGTGAAGGTCGGCGTTACCAGTGAAAATAATTCCTACAGTTAGCTAAGCATCCGATCGTTTTTATTTGTTATAAAATAATAATCAGCCCTTGAAATTTTAACGCGTAAAATACTAAAATGTCAAGAATATCACTTATTTTTTTTCTTTTCGAAAACAACTTTAAATATATTCAGTCGACTTGTGCAAGACGAGGTCTTGTAGGCCACAAGGTTAATGTAACAAATAATACTCATCGTCTATTTCGATCGTTACCACATCGAGTGTTTAAATATTACCTACGACCAAATGTTTTTGCTCCAAAACGACGTTTACTATGAGAACATTTTAACAATTTCACCATCATATCGACGATTAAAAAGACCGATTTTCGTAATATTAAAATTCTTGTCGAATGGCGGGGTTAAAGATAATAAACTCTATGTAATTTTTCTGTGTTTCGACCATTTTTCGTAATCGACACCATACGATTTTTCACAAATTTTTCAAATATATGGTTTCATTATTTTCTTTTTACTTTCATGTCTCGAGCCATATCGAAATGCAGGCATTGATAGGAAGACTTAAGCGATATTATTAATATTGAATTATCACATTTTAAAAGGTTTAAAAATAGTTCATTACAAAACGCAATAATGTTTAATTTAAATAGACATTAAACAAAATAGCGTGATTACTGATTACCGATATTTCAAATATTATAATAGATTAAATAAACACTAATCGATTAGATTAAACAATTTTATGTTGGTAAATGTCATGTTTTGTGTGTCTATTTTAAAATGAAGTTTTCATGGGTTTTAAAAATTGGTTTTTAAACCATTGAATTGTAGGTATTAATTGATCTTATTAACCATATAAAAAATGGAGAGGTTAAACAAATTTTAAATCCGTCAAATCTGCAGCGTTGCAATTAAAATATTCTCGTAAAATAATCTAGATGTTCTTGCTTACAAACCATTAATGCAACTAGGGAGGTTTAGCCCTTCAAACATGTTTACAGTTCTAAAAGCTTGCTGGAAAATTGTTTTTATTTTAAATAAACAAAGCTTATTTCATTAAAGTTAAAACTATTTTTGGTAAAATATTAGTGTCAAATTTATTATCATTAGAAAAATTATTATAAAACTAAAAAGTATAAACTGTATTAATTTTTTTTCATAAAATGTTCTCTGTCGTCAAAATAAATAAGTAATTAATTGAGTTGTATATATTTTATTTTTAAATAAATGAGTTAGAATGATTTTAATTAGTATGAGTTATTTTAGATGGATAAATTAACTACTATTCTAATCGATTTTGGTATTACACAATTATGAAATAAGAATACAGACAATACAGTATATATAAAGTTATAAGCCCATTACAATAGCACTTAATGACAGTACTCGTTGGCGTAACTTGAACTCGACTAATAAAATAATATATTCAGTGATGGCGAAAGAGAGTTGGTTGTCTCATCTGAATTTTCAGAGTAAATAATGTTCGGTAAGTACCTTTATTCTTCTTAGATCATTAATATGTCGAAATTTTGATTTTTTCTACTCATTCGTAATTTTTCTTTTTTAATTCCTACTATCAACTATCAAGTTTATCAGTGAATAAAGTGGTATGAAATTTCATAAATATAATAACCGCGAACAATTAGTTTGCTACAAACGCCATATCGACGTTGGAAGTCGAGTGAAAGAAACTTCTCAAAGCAGGTAAACCTATTCCGTAAACCTATTTCGTCGTTTAAATATGCTGAAAATGCGCAGTTATTTCAGCTTAAAGTTACCGAGGCACAGATGTGTTATCCGTGTCAATAATAATTTTTTTAAACTCAATTATTTTGACATGTAATTTTTATTAAATTAAGCCACCGTATCCAAAAATTTCAGCTAGAGCTAACACTAAATATAATATGGTACAAGAGTTGGAAATAATACAATTATGTAGGTTGAATAATAAAGTTTGATTATTACAAAATAATCGACATGAAACATGCATGTAATCTATTTTTTTGTATAAAAAATTTTGTCGATTCATAAGTTATAAATTATAACTAGTTTTATAAACTTATAACTCATTAATTATAACTATAAGGCTTGGGGAGCGTACTGAAATGCGATTTTTTTTTTCTTTGTGAGAACTCTAAAACAATGGCTTTCAAGCTAAAAATCCGTTTCACATAATCATAGAATTAAAAAAAGTCGTATTTCGCATTTTATTAATTTTAGTTTTGCTCTATGGCCTTATTCGAATGATGAATTTATTCATTTTTTTAATAAATTAATTTTTTAATCCGTTAAAATCTGCTCCTAGTTATGACTATTCTGAATAAAATTGAATTGCTTTCAAATAATTGTTTTTTTTTTTATATTTTCGATAATATTAATTTGTTTCTTAAATTGCAAAAAAGTCAAAGGGCCTTGTAACCCTCTTAAATTTTCATAGATCAGCAGTTGCACAATGTGGATAAAGTTATAATTTTATCCACTTCATGAAAACGTAAAAAATAAGTCCATATTGAAGTGTAGGTAATGCACATTAATTTTTACTTTTTGGCAGAGGAAAAAATATTTTATTAATAAATTAGGTTATTTTGGTAGTTTATTGTAAGTCTAAAAATGAATTTTAATTATATTAATGAGTTACGGAAAAAAAAACAAATTTATTTATTATAGTCACTTGAAATTAGTATTATAATATGATTTGGTACGGCCCAAGGAAAGTGTCAACTACCAGACGCTTCCTTTTTAAACACCATCGAATGCGAATAATAAACCCAACTCTGTATAATTCATAAGTCTAAATCATTTCGATTGATAAACGATAATCAACGTAGTCAATTTTACTCGGGTCGGTAAAAAATCACGGGATACAGATGCACATTGCTAACTATTAAATCATGTAATGGAAGGTGTATAGATATAAATAAGACACTTATCACAATAGATTTTGCAAGAATAAATTATAATTTATTATAAATCATAAGTTGTATAGTATTTTACATTGTTATTCGATGCAACATTTAAATACAATATACATTTTTCAGAAGAAGAAAATAATTGTTTAGAGCGTATAAAATAAATAATAAATTATTACAGAAGATTAAAATGGCGTAACGTTGATGTCTTCATGAGAATAGCACTGCATGATGACGGTGTTGAGTATTTTCACATTTTGCTCTGAAAATAATACAAAAAAGAAAAATTTTTAATTTCCAAGTTATTATATTATGTGAGTATAACGATGAAAAAGTTTGCTAACACATTTTATACGGTAATTGACAATTTTTATGTAATTTCAATACATCATTTAATCGGTTGTTATTTATTTAAAATAGATACTATTAAGAATGAAGGAAAAGTAAGAAAGAATTAGTTGACATGAGAAATAATATTTTCCATAAGTAGTGTAAATATTAAAAAATTACATTTTATGAATCTTTGGTTAGCTCGGTTTTTCGTGGTATTTTTTTAAATATTTATTTTTATTTCATGCTTTAGGAAGAAGATCGAACGAAGGCGAACAAAAGAATCGAATAAAAGTCTATAGCTAAAATAATGGGATAATGTAAACGATATTGATAAAAAAGAAAAAAAATCGATGATAAATCAACTTTTATTAATCTACAATAATTATGACGGAATCACTATATAATATGATGATTGATTTCGAAGTGATTGGAGACCAAAGGATTATTATTAGTAAGACATTTGTAATTGTTGGATTGATTTTTTACTAATTTAAACGTGCCTATATACACTTACGGAGTTGATTAAACATGTTTCTATCGGCGGAGGAGAGTGACGTATGGGTTGTAAGACACCGGGTAGGTGTAGGCGTACGACGGATAGGTGTAGACTGGTGCGTAGTTTTGCGGGTAAACCAAAACTTGAGCAGAAGCGGCAGCGACCAGAGCCAAAGCGGCGACGACGATCAACTAAAATCAAAATTCAAATTATCAAGTATGATACGAAAACTAATCCATAACTTTCGGTACGATGATTTGAATATTTTTACGAACAATTTTTGTTATTTTCAGTAAATTTCAAGTGAAAATGACCGAAAATGCAAAACTCTATTGTGCGATAACGCTTACCGACAATATAAAAACAACTCACCAATAACTTGTACATGATGAAGTTTGTTTGGGAACTCGGGTGAACTCGGCGAAAACAGGACGAAGACTCGGATGTATCGTTGTAATGACTGCAGATTACACTGATGTCTTCTCGGATGATTTCGTCGGTATTTATATCGGTCCGATTTGCGAAAAACAGTATTTCTCATCCCACCCCGTCTTTCCGTTACTGATTGTGTTTTATGCAATATGCTATTTCAATGTAATCGCACGTTGTATACTATTATTATTATTATTCATGTTGTCAAAACAACAAACCTGTTTGACGAACTAACCCGCCCCGGGTGAATCGAAGCGAATATCATCGAAGGAAAACCGGCGTCTCCGCGTTTAATTGTGAATTATATGGTGACATTTTAAATATTTCAAGTAACATTGGAAGTCCGTGCGTAGGGAATCTTATTAATTTATTATAAATTCGTCTATCGGTTATGAAAAAATAATCGGCCCTTGAGATTTAAAAGTGCGCGTAACACTAAAATGTCAAGAATTTCTTTCTTTTTTTTTAAAAAAACAACTCTAAGTTTATAATTTAATACATTCATATGTGCGACTTATTAACAAGGTTAACAAAAAAAAAACGGCCGCCATAAACGTCGATCGTCACTGTTAATTTTTATTGTTAGGATTTGAAATCAAAAAAAAAAAAAAAATTTTACTCGAAACGTCCTGTTTCACTGTACTCGGTGTCTAAGCGTTTGGCACTAGTATATCCACGCCGTACTACTAATTTTAAACACAAAATTCAACGATTAATAATATATTTTACTATATCGCGATGTTTATAATAATGTGATATCAATGGTTATACTTTCTTAATCGTTGTATTTTGTATCTACCATTGTGTCGAATAGAACTAGTTAAAAATATATTTTTATCTATTATGCGCGATTACTGTAGTTTTTTTCGAAGAGCACGCAGACGGTAGAGATATAAGTTATAAGTTTACTCACACACGGAACGTCACTTTTTTGTAAAATACATAAAACGACGTGAACGATACTCGTCGAGAACAAATGTACCGGACGTGTTTGGTGTAGTGAGTCGACGAAAAATCACGTTGTTTGTTTTTAAATCGTCGTGAAAATTACATTTTCAATTTGACCTGAATTAATCGGTTTACTCCAATAGCGAATAGTGTCACGTATTATTGTAAATAATAATCCCAAATATTTAACATTGTATTAGTTATGAGGTTTGATTAATTTATTTATAGGACAAATGTTTTTAAAACGCCACTCGTGAAAATCGCACATTGGCAACACAAAAGAATGCCGCGTTGCACTAGCGAACTACAAAAACGATCATTTTCACAGGTACTCGCATAGATATTTTATAACTTTTATCTATTTCAGTTACTCTCTAGTCACTACAAACATTTTCATTATACGTTTGTATACAGTTTATACAAGCTAAATCATAACGTTAGTGCTAACGTATTATTTGGTTTATTCAAATCAATATAATATAATATAATAGACATGTGGTTTTCATAATCTACATAATAAATAATAATATTGTACAATATTAAGACAATTTTTACAAAAGAAATTTTCATTTATTAAATAAAGTGAAAAGCTACTTTTTTTTATAGATTATACTTTAAATTTTTTTTCTCAGATAAAAATATCAAATTAAAAAAAAAATCTAATTAAAACTTTTTTTTAAAAAATCACACATAAATATATCTATTGAACTTTATTGTGAAGAATGGAATATGTTGTTGATGGTCAATGATCATTAAGTAAAAAATGTTCATAAACAAGTTATTGAAAACACAAAACAATAATTTTAATGTTAAGTTAATATAATTTAAAACTAAATAGGTGTTTTTTTAGGTGTTTACACATATATTTATTGTATCTTTAATAGTGCTAAACAAAAAAATTATTTGACATACATTTTTACCATTTATTTTTTTCTTGTTAGTCGTTTCAAATACCTTTTTATCAACTGTTACACGTGAAAAGTACTAAAAATGAAATAATAATCAGTTCTCGAATCATTTTTCCACGGTTTTACGGTTTTTTCCATAGCGTTACTATATTACCTAATACAATTCTCGCAATAATATATTATTAATAAATTGCAATAATAAAGCATTACATAATTTTCTTTTTCTAGCAACACCGAGCGAAAAACTCATAAAAAATTCAACAAGTATGTCACATATCGATTCGCGTGAGAATTTTGCAAGATTATAGATATTATAATATATGGTAATATAAGTTTATACATGAATTACTGCAATAATCAATAAAACATTAAACAAATAAATTAAAACATTTTCTATTAAAAATAATCCTATTCTGAGTAAACTAAAGTAGGTAGTACTAATGAGTAAGCGTCTATATGCTCCCTAAATTAATAATTTAAAGTGCCCCAGTTCGAGTTTGGGATTTATTCTTCCTCACGAAATTGTTCTTAAAACAAAGAATTTTAAATTCGTACTAAAACAATAACTATAATAGAAACAGTATAATTTAAAAAAATAAATTAAATTCAATTTTAACACCATAGTTTTTTGTTTTTTTTTTGAGAGGGGTTGGATAACGATCTTTTAAACCACTTCTTCGGACCATATATTCTTTTATATATTTTTATCCGTTGTCTTTCTAATTGCGTTTCAGATTCCACCACTCCTGCAACACTACATCCCCAATAATATAACCCTCCCAAAACGAGGTTTTACCAGTGATCGCTTTCTTGTATATCGTCTTCTGTTATGAATTTATGATCGAAAAAAACACAATATATGGGTATTAAAAATTAGTATTACATAACATTTTCATTAGAGCCTATTAACATTGTGTCTTGACATTTTAAACTTTTCCATTACTTCCAACAAGTTCGGCGGCGTGTCGGACGCTATATCTCGTCCAATTATCTCAGTTTTCATTTTGCTTTATTTTCAAAAAGTGCTTTTACAAGAACGATTCGTTACAGGAATAATCATAGACACTTCTAAAGATTGGAATACAACGACGATAATTTCTTTCCAGATTCGGTGAACCAATTGATTCAGTAGATCGCGATACTATTATTGTTTGGAAGCTAAAGGGTTTTGCGAAATAAAACATATTCTTTTTATCAAACCGGAATGGCTGCAATGAAAATAATGTTGAATTTTATGGCTACGGTAATATAATATGAACATTGAATATTTGTAGAAGAAGCAAGTGTCCGCCGCAGGTACGTGACCGGCTTCCCCGCCTAAATACGCGTAATACGCTTATTATTTATTAATATTTGTTTTATAAAAAAAACGCGACGTACCAAGAATAACGTGCGGCGTTCCTCATAGGCAATTCAGGTACGTTCGTGACCACAGACACGAAGCTATATAACAGGCGAATCTACTTGTGAGCCAAACATCATTATAACGATCGTACGATTACAATCATAATTCATAACGATTTTTCATAAATATAATATAAACAAATATTCTATACGCATATTATACAGAATATTTGTCGTATTTTGGATTTCGAGTGATGCGAGCATTCACCAATGCGTCTAATCGTACTATTAGCTATTAAAATTTCTCGATATCATGTTTTTGGTAATATTTTATTTCACCGAATGACACGTCTAGGTGTTCAATTATTTTGGCAACAAATCTGCTCTGTTCTCGGTAAGATGAATATTGTTTATTATATTCACAGATTAAACATTAGTCATGTAATTGTATTTTTCAGAATAAAATTGAATTATTCTAACAAAATACTTTTCAGGCGGTTTTTCTGTCTTTTCGATAATATCATTTTGTTTATTAATTTACAAATATATCAAGGAAGCATTGCGGTCGTACATTTTCATAGATGGGCGGCCCTGTTTTCATATAGTCACTCGCTCTCGCCCTCCTCTCTGGTTCACGTCTTTCGTCATCGACCACGAAATATAATCAGGAATTACGACGCTCTATTACAGAAGCATCGATGATTATGGTTTTGCATCGCTTACACTTTTGAAGGCGTACGGTCATATTGAACTCTGATGGCTTTATAATTAAGTCGACAGTACGTAAATACCGTTAAAAAATTTTGTAAATGATTTATTTTATTTTTCAGGTGTTATTTCCACAACGATGATGATTATTAACGCTTAGTTTGGAATTTATTTTGGGAGGGCGTCTCTTTCACAATCTCTCTCTTGAGTTTTGACTATTGGCCTGATTTGTTGTTAGTGTCTGCACACGATCTGAGTTGTAAACCTAAACATTTAGCCAAGACGTGAAAACCATATTTCTCAATTGGATCGTAGTGAGTATAAAAATTTGCGAGATTTAACATTAATCTCAACAATTTTCTTCGGCGCCGGTTTTCATTTGAACTTTAAAAATTGCTAATCAAATGTTCAATAATTTGTGGAAACATTTAAAAACCAACATAAACCTTTTAATTTATTCAAAATGCGTTCACGTCGGTAATTTGTTTTCAATTAAAATACTTGACAGGAAAATCAACTATCACATCAAATTATTATGTACCCTGTAGGTACTCACACGTACGAAATATAAACATAATACGTATTTCTCGTATTTATTGCGTAGGCGATCGAGTTACACGTGTATTTGTATTGCATCATGAAAACACGATAATCGTTTTAACGGCAATGGTTAAAAATATACGTCTAAACGTTTAAATTTCTAATTTCGTTATACTAGCCTACATTCCCACCGCTCGCAGATATTACTGAAAATCAAAAACCGGCACAGAATTTTAAATAATTACTCAGTGGCAAGTAGGTACTCGGTCAAACAGATTAAATACCATAATATCATTAGATATATTTTTAGTCTTTCTAGACTTACATCTCTTGCGAGTGCCATAATCTACTTAAATTTGCGATTCGATTTAATGGACTTTTAATTAATTTATGATTTATAATAACTAATCGTGTACAATAACACTCATCTCGAAAGTATTGTAGACATTACTTTATGAAAAAAACAAACAAACAAGGTGTAGGCGGGTTGTATTTAATCTTATACTTAAACCAGCTTACGTAACACCGATAGAATTTCAACAAAATGATCCCCTCACATTGACATATCGTGAACAATACAATACAGTGTCGAGTTTCGACACTTTAGACGTCCATAAGACAGTTTATTATGTTAAATATAAATGTATATTTGCAAATAGTAATAAAAACTTAATTCAATAGACATTTTTTCGGTATCGGCCGTGTTCGATTTGATTGGCGAACATTTGTCACGTTCAATAATAGCGGAATGAAAATATGCAATCGTATTAGCTTATTTCAGTTATAAGCGCACAACTATTGAATATAAAAATCATAAACATGATTACATGACCTTTTGATAAGTACTCTACAGTTCAGATAGTTATTAAGAAACGAACGCGTAAGAATATAAATCGCAAATAACAATTGAACATGTACGTATAGGTTTATAAAAATAACATTTTATTTATTTATTATTTTGTTTATCTATTAGACATTTGAAAAATGTATAAAACATTCATCGAAACATAAATCTAAAAATGTATTTACAAAACCAAGGCGGTTGTAATATTGGTATGGATCGATAATTATACTGGTATACCAGTATATACGAGTTCGTTTCCGTAAAAAAACGTAACGTTTTTGTTGTGTCATTTTAAATTAAAAAAATAAATAAAAAAAAATAGATTAATTTACCGATTTACGAATAACTGACGTGTATTAATAGAGAACACGCGCTTCTGTTTACTAGAAACACAAATGGAATTTTCCACACGATCGCGTGCGTCAAGTCGTTCTAATGATAAAAACACGACAATTAGGATGCGCAGTGTCTAGCACCGCCAGAGTGCTAATGTCTAATCGGATTTCAATTGTCCGGTGACAAATCACTCTAGTCGCCCGCCAGTGTAACTATAATACAATTATTGCTCGTCATCTCGTCGTCAATAACCGTTGGAACGATTGTCGAGCTGCACACTTCAGTCTCACGACAGCAATTATTCATCTGTACACCTCATAATCGAACAAGTATGTACTCGTATTTTTGGAAACACGTAATGATTTTAGTATTTAATTTAACCGGTTCGAAACGATTTTTTTTTGAAAACGGTTTGTTTCCAACTTAAGTTGGAAAAAAATTTGGGTGTTTATCCAATACTTGAAACTTTTATTTGGGAGGTTTTTTTTTTTTTTTAGTTTTATGAAAAGGATAGAATTACAATAATCGCTTCGATAGCCTTTAACGAATCAAATCGTATTATTTTCGTCTATTTAAAAATACTAAACGGAAAATACAATTTACAACGCAAAGTTTTTTTATTTTTTTTTAATTAGATAAATTATCACATAATTGAATGCATTGCAATCTGTACGTTCGTGTTTGTATACTAGATAACTTTGATAGCGAATCGTGGCAGAATGATAGATCCGAAGAGACAATCGGTAGTATAGGTAGGTATAAACCTATCTATAGGTATACCTACCATCCGAACAATGCCGTGTTAAAATTCGAAACGTACAATACGCAGCGTATTGTATATTTTGAATGATTTATTGTTTGTACGTAAACTCTATTACGCCCCGAATTGACATTGCGCACACCGGTTAAACGATTCTGCTGTCGTTCTTTTGTTTGATTGTTTTATTTCAAAGAGCGATGTGTTCGTTCTGTATAAGATATTTTATCGTAAAAATATTTTACGATGTTTATTTAAACGATACTACAATAGTGTACATATGGAAACGTAAACTTTGGTAAATCTATTCCGTAGGCGCCTCGTATGTGTTGGTCGAAAATCAATGTATCTTGTATTCGGTATTTTTCAAGAATACGCGCATAAAATCGAATATCGTAGTAATAATATCTATTGGCACTATTTCACTCGTCGTCCGAACTAATACCGAACCGACTGAAGTAAAACATTATAGCGCAACACTTTCAACGAACTGCGTCGTTTCTTTTCGCTGTTCGTCAAACGAGACACTCGCGCCACTACGGATTTCGGGTCGACGTTGTTGACGACCGTCGTCGCGAGTAGGTGTGTAAGTCAATGTGAGACTACTGCCTACTCGATAGTAATAATCGTAAAAACTCGCGCGCGCGTTCAACACGTTATCGACTTTGGACCAAGTGAACTGGAATGCGCGTAATTGCACGGCCGCGAGTCGTTTTTTTTTTTTTTTAAATATGTCCGCACACATCTCGTTTTTGCTGCTCATTAGCTCGTTCCGTGTATCTGCCAGTTTCAACGCGACGGTGCCGAGAATTTCTCGCTGCAGCAACGGGATGCACATGCACATCGCCGCCGGCGGCCAATTCGTGGACTTTATCAGAGTCAACAATATTCTTCAACGTCACATGGTGTATTTATTTTTTTCGTATCCCGTCCTTTACCCGTCCGTCTTTGGACTGTTGATTACATCCTTTTCGTCGCGATTGTTACTATATATTATAAAAACACCTCTTGTCCACGAAAAATTCAATATATAAGAAAAAAAGGAAATAGTTTTTAAAAATAAATTAATAATATAGCAAAATACACATAGAACTTCGAGTATTAGTCAACTATATTTTAAATATGTTTGTAGTGAAATAAGTTTGCTTGATATTTCATAAACAGTGGTGTTCAAAATTATCAATATTGTGCATAATCACCGATTTTATTTTAGAATAAAATACGAAAGACCTAACACACAAAAGAACGAATAACAATTGAGTTTAGTACGAAAACTTATAATTTTAAAACTTTTCCTTTTGACAATACTAACAGCCGGATTATCTTATAGATAGTGAAATTATTGTGGGAATAATCAGAACTCACCCGCTAATTAACAATCGTTAATTACTATGGTCCACTTCGCAATCTGCATATTACGAAACAAACAATAATCATAAACATATTTAAGTATACACGTGTCTTGATGTCTATCCCACAAACAAAAAAATAAAAAAAAAACAATAATTGTTTTTGTACGAAACAGTGTGTACAAAGTAAATTAAAATTAATATTGAAATTGTCGTATTTTCATTACTGTAACATAAAGCATAATAATTGAATAATTTTTTTTTCCAGAGCGCTTATGTCGCATGCTTTAGTTCCAAATGAAAAACGAGATGTTTTGAAAATTACGGACAATTTAATTCGTTTATCCGTGGGATTGGAATCCGAAGAAGATATAATCGCCGATCTCGATCAAGCTCTGAAAGTTTCTGTCAAAAAATAATCATTTTGGGTACAGTAAGAATCACTTTTTTTTATTCATATTTAATTCCATTTACTGTTTAAAAAAATACGTTGAGTTCTTGACGATATTCGAATCCAATTTAATGTGACCAATGAGACGTCATGTTCGTTAATTATTCCGTTCTGAACCATTCTGTCACCATTCATAAACTTTAGATTATGAATAAGCAATAATTAATGGTTTAATTTACATTGAACACTTTTTTGGAATTCGAAACCTCAATAAAAATAATTATAGAAATGGATTAATCTCTTTTTTATTAATATGATTGAGATAATATTTCAAAATGTATCACTATTGAATAATTACCTCGTCTATTACATTCTAACGTAATAATTATTAATTTCTTGGAAAATATTTTTCCAGGAAAAATTTGTTTTCTCATACTCGTATGTTAAACTCTTGAAAATGATTAATTTTAAAATTACTTTCGCGTATAAATAACGAGAAACTCGCAACGAGTTATTCAAACTCTTTTAATTCTAGTGAAAAACTACGTGTAATCATAAATGTAGTAATAACAAAGCTTTTGATGGAAATTATTAGTTATTTTCAAAGTTGTTATTGCCATTTATTTTAATTATTATATCTTAAAACAATGACGTTTTTTTCAAATTCTTAATGAATACTATACTTAAATACTTGGGTGGTTCAATAAACAAATCGACGAAACTAAAATGCTTTCTATCTATCTATTCTATCTATCTGAACAAACATTTTATAAGTAAACTATTAACTGTAGTATACGCGCATTTATTCCTACGAATAATTTTTATTTGAGAACCTTTTAGTAATAGGTACCTGTTGAAACCGTAATACAATAGTACACAACTAAAGACTATAACAAACATATTAAATTAAATAAACGCAATGAAATGGACACCTGTTTCTTCGTGATTTACTGTTCTACTCGAACGCTTAAAGGCTCAACCACACAAGTCAAAGCCCTATAGAGTAACTTTGTTTGAAAGCTACGGCCTCGAAATGGTTCGTCGGTATTTATTTAATTTTTTTATTTACGTTCACGTACGAGCACCTATAAATACGTGTAATAATTAAAGCTGAATTGGATTAGAACATCCGTTTTGTCGATCGTGAGAAAAAAAAAATAAAACAATACGAAATGTATATTATATTATACCTACATTAATTATACCTACCACTGGGTATTTAATAAAATTAATACATGTAAAAACAAAATTGAATATATAATTTATTTTCAATTATACACTGTGTTGTATAAGCGCCGATGGCATTTAGTGAAATTTCCTAAAGTAAATGGAGTAAAACCGATATGTATATAATTTTAAAATTTACCTAAATTACGATCAAGTGTTAATAATAACGTACACAATGTATTATGCAAATTATTGGTAAATGGGGTATTCATATTATAATACGGTTTTCTAAAACAAAACAATCGGGGCTATGATTCACTAATAAAAAGTCCGATTCGTTATTGTTTAACATGTTATGTTATTGTAACTCTGAAATATTTTTGTTTGATTGAAAAACTATAAACAATTTTATCAATCAACTCCGTTGAAATATGAAAATAAAATCGCGTTGTTTTCACTCGTGCTAGAAGCTACAGAGTCGCGTTATTAAATACGTAAAATTATAAACAATTATAAAGAATTTTTTACTCTGGTATAAATTAGACAGGACTAGAAGTACTTGAAGTCTTCCATTTTGTTTTAATATTCTCTATCACGGATAGAGCTAATGGTTGTTTATGTTACAGAGTATTTATGAACCATTGTCTACGGGCACTTTATATCCTATTCGGGCAGACGAATAAATTAAATCAACGTTCCATAAAAATGTTGTAATTTACCTGAAGCATAATGAAACGTCTGATTGTAACCTGAATAAAATGTAGTCGGTACGAAAATCGCGCGCGCGGACGACGATATGTGCCCCATTCGATTTTTCACAGTGTACTCGTATGTTTTTGCGGTTGACAGTTGACATACTATGCAGTACGTTATAACGTTCCGAAATAACTATTTGCACGGCCGATGATATAATTACATCGAAAACGGGCATTGTGTACGCTGTCGGCAGTGGAGAACGTCTTTCTTTCATGTAAACGCTTTATACATATAAGTAGGCATGTGATAACAACAATGCGGTAGAACGGCGATCCGTTGCCCGTAACTAATCATTATTTTTCTATGTATGTATATATACTTATATTTTATACTCTATACGAAAACGTACCGAACAGCCTACATCGTCATCGTAACGGACGTCCGTATCGGATACGTGAACCGCGCGGAATAAGAAATCTACATCGGTATAATTATAATTACTGTACGGTACACGGAGAGGTATATTATACAGGTACGCTGCGGTGGATGGCGTGCCCGGAAATTTTCAATAGGGGACGTGTTGTAAGTAGTAACACGTTTCGTGTCGGGGGTAGTTCTGAAGACGTACGAACAGGGGCTTTTCCCCTTCTCCGTTTTCAGTCCTCGGACAAAATATTTTAGACTTTTTAAGGCGATCGTATATTATGTGCGATTCCAAACATCTCGTTTTATAGTTCGGACCGTCCCCTCGTTTCGCCCTCGAACGCTATTCGAGGCCGCCGGTAAAACTCTTGTGTACCATCACCTGTGTGTCCGGGGCTGTCTCATTTAATCAGTTACGGTTTTACGTTTGTCGACTCTGTTTCGTGAAAATAATTACACGTTCTCTGACCCGACGCGAATATAACATCTCTTCTTGATAAATTTACAATAACACTAAAATCGATAACACAAAAACGACAACGTTTAATCGAATAAAAAACAAAGACCAAGGCAATGGGTAGGTGTGTGCTCGAGTGTGATAAGTAAAATAAAAAAAAAAACAGTTCTAGTCAGTAAGTAATTTCCTTGTGGTCGGCTAATAATAATTGACGACGGGGGAGAGGGGAGGATAAATCCGCTAACCTCCCTTGCCCGCCGTACGAGGTAGCACACAGGCCCGACAAACGCGGTTTGATTTGTCGGACGAGATGAAAAACGCGAACACATACGCGAGGAATAATCGCGTGCGGCCGACGGAAATTACTGCGTGACGGAAACGCGGAAAGGCGCGGAGAGTTGGAAATGACCGTCGATTATCGAACTGGACGCGTCGCACAGGTATGTGTGTGTGTGTGTGACGATATCACGAGTAAACACAGACGACGTGACCAGGCGCGCGCCGAGCGAATCGCTCGGAAACGACGCGATTTAAATAGAGACATTCTACGATATTATTATTACGAGACTCGTAATCTCGTTCTACTACCGTGTGTGTGCGCGTGTGTGTGTATTAATGTTGTGGTTCGTCGCGAGAAGAAACCGTTAAAAAACACTCTGCGCGGATAACGATGCGCGGCGGTCAACTGATGCCGGGCCGCATTCTGTATCAGGTTTAACGAGAATTGTGTATCGTGCAGAGATCCGGTAATAATAATAAAACGTACGCAAATGTACAGACCGCGGTGACACTGAAAATGTATAAAAAATATAATCGCCCGACCGGTCGATTATCGCCGTTGTTGTTGTTGTTGTTAAAACCTAGTCGTTGACGTACAGTATACACATTAGGTATACGGCGGATCGCGAGCCATCGACGTATATTTAGGTATGCCCGTAAAACACACGATATCTGCAATCATTTTTCAACGTAACGATAATAATGTAAACGCCACACGTCTGTGTTATTACGTCGCACGTGTAGATTATATTGTATGTGCAGTGCGCATTGCGTTCCACTTAAATGGTGTAACACGATCGAAATGGGAGTTTTTTTAGTACGTTCGGGGTGTACTAAATTGTACACTTTGTTTTCGAATTCTAACCCTTTCGTCGTGCGCGTGCGCTTTGAATTTGTTTTCTTTGAATGACCTAACAAACGTCTCTTTTTCGTCGTTGAAGCGAGTTCATTTTTTCAACATTAAAAATCCCACTGTCGACTGATATAGTTATAGACAATAGTTATTGATTTAAATAAATTTTCTTTTGAAGGACCGATCAGAAAGTGTGTTTGCAACACAATGGAGACAATATTTTTCACGTTCAACATGGAAAGAAACCGAGTTTAAATGTATACGCGTATGTTTAGTCTTGCCGAAGTGTGTTCGTCTCGAAAAGAGGTTTGCAACAGTTCAGGTCGTATTTTTAATATTGAGCAATTTTCTCTAGCGATTATACCCTCCCGTACGAGATAGACCACGAAACCACGAACGATACGATTTCGTGACCGTTTCCATTATACGGCGGAAAATATGTTCGTATTGCGCACAATAATTCCTTCGGCCGGCGTGATGCACTGCACTTCGTCGTGTAAAACGAAACGCACATATTATTATAATGATTTCATCAGCCTCTGGTACGTGGTTCTTTTTTAACCGTTTACTCGAAAGAATTAAAACAACAGGTTTAAACTCTCTAAGAACGACGTTCACTCGTGAATTCATTCGTGATCGATCGTGAACGAAAACAACAGTTCGATTTTACTAACAAGACCGAAAATATCACGCGGCGACGACGTTGAAAAAATAAAATGTGTAATAAGTCTGTCGAGACGGCCGCGGCGGCGCGGCGTTTTATTCGAGCAATAATAATAATAATAAACGATTTTATTTATTTAGGGTCGAGGAACAAACGTCGGAATCGAAAAAATAATAATCAAATGGCACCTTGTATATTACAGCTTATAGAGCTGGGTGTACCTATTATACGGGCACGGTAGACAGGTACATGTACGAGATAGGAGGTATTCGGCGTGGCTGCGCACGTTTGAGAAGTTTCTATCAATTACTTAATAATAGCCCCGGTCGTACATTACGGCTACGGTTTAATTTGAATCCGTACGAAACCGGTTCTGTAAGTCGGCACTTGGCAGCGTATAGAGAATCCTGGGGACTTGGTAAATCGGTCGGTCGGGACACGGCACACGCGGTGCACGCCGCACGCCACGCATAACCCGAGCATTTTAAATTCAAACGAATAATATATTTTATTTTTTTTACATATTTCTACATAGAATAATCATCCGACATGGCTTCTATTTCGATCGCGTCGGTATAAACGAAAAGAATTTCGGTTTTGATTTTAATCCGAGAGCAAACCGACGTTATTACAATATTATTATTATTGACCGTGTTTATAACGTGTTTTTCCATAAAATACATATACCTGCCGAGAAAACGACCGGCCAACAATTTACATTCACATTTCTGTCAGCGATCGGGATAGGTAGTAATGATATTTTTATTTATTGATCGATCGGCCGTGCGGATTACTCAATAATTCGTTTGTAACTGTAGTGCCCAAAATAGGAAGACGGAAAAGGACTCCTTAATCAAAACGGATTATCTTTCATTTCCAATGTGACTGTATATTATCGTTTTTAAGATTTTTAAATTTATTTTGTTTACGTTTCGAGCGTACCTAAAAACGAACGGTTTACTTTACAGTGTTGTTTATTTTTTTTTCTACTTCACACACTTTTGAGGATAATAAAACGGCTTCTGAAATTTTATATAGTGACTATATAAATCAGGAATTGCTCATTGAAAGTACTTACTTTGGAGAATTGCAGGTTTTCCGAATTTCCTATACTACGTATAATAGTTTTCTAGAATAAAATGGCAAAGTTTATAGTAATTTTTCACGCGAGTTTGATTTTGTTTATCTTTGTTTCATTTGAAAGTATAGTAACTTAAAATTTCAATTGAGATTTGGAGAATACGATTTTTCATAAGTATAAAACACTGTTGTCGTTAAATATCATGTAAAATATAATAATTGTCTCACAGTTTTAATTTAATTAATTTTTTTCACGGTGGTCTGCTTTTTGATTAAAATCGTCCGTAAAAGGACCAACATCGGATGTATGACTCAATAGACATTGCACTTTAATAACTGTATATTATTTTTCAGAAGGGTCCGAAGATGTAAGTATATATACAGGAAACGGGATTGTTTGAGGGGATTCTATATGGTGTTTGTTCGTTACTCGTGGTTAATCGATAGACAAATGGGTTTCCTTGTCCCATTAGTCATCAATCATTACACCCCAAATTTTAGAAACGGCTATACAAAGAGGGAACGCGCGATAAAGAAACTTTAGACTGCGGGGGAAGTTCTACAAAAACACCTGGTATGCCATCATCATGTTCGCGTAAAAATCAAACTAGTTGAAATCGGTATAAGACATATCACAGGTATATTAACTGGATGCTAAAATAATCATCATTATGTATTATTTTTTTTTTAATTTGAACTCGAATTACAAATTGTGTATGTTATGGATTTCAGATAAATTTTTTTACCCACATAATGTAACCGTATTTTGAACATTTCAAATTTAAATAAATCTTACACGTACGAAAAATATATTTGTGTCAAACAACAAACGGTAATGATAAAAAAAATGTATACATCAAATTGACAAATTACCGAAACGGCCGTGTTTAAACATTGCAATAGCAAGTGTAAAGTTTAATTTAATACAATCAATAATCAAGTCGACACAATCGCTAATAAGACAGGTAAAAAAAAAATATCTTATATATTATTATACAATGAGTTTCTTTTATTTTCATTAATATTTTAAGTCATAAACGAAATCCATAATTTCAAATGATTTATCATTAAAATTTCTGATGGGTCATTTAACTAAACATTGATCATAAATTAGGATCAACCCTATTTTTCATATTTAGTAGGTTCTGCTCGTACGAGCCAGCGAATCGAATTCCACTACGGCTCATTATGCACCTTGACGAGCAACGAACAACAAAGGGTGTCAGAGATAGTTATGCGTGGCAATAGCTGCGGGTATCCAAAGAGACTACATGCTGCGTCTATATCCATACAGCGCGCAATATGTTTTCCTTGGTTTATCCTGCGATCCGCTGGAATTCCTAAGTCACTATTTTTTTTTTTCGGTAGGTACAATATACACGCATTAACTATACTATCAACTGTGTACGTCGTCGTATGGTGGTTACGAGAGTATAAGACCAATTCATTTCGTTCGATTGTTCGGTATACCCGCGTGATAGAAACGTTGTGCGTTAGACACTATGGTCATCTCGGAAAACGGATAAACCGTAATGAATATCATCGCTTATTACACGATTATGTGACGTGTTGATTAGAAACACGTCAATGTATAAAAAAGGAACATCACGTTGAAATCTCTTTCATTTATATCCCAAGTCATGACAAATATTTTTAATACTCTATAAACCGCGCGCTGTAGGTTTTTTATTTCGTTTCATTGTTTGTTGCAACATAGTGTACACAGGTGTACGGTACGTGATATGCTTCCTTAATATGGTTGCACGGTCGGACTGGACGTCCCATGATGGTAAAGCGTACGCAGATACTTGTACATTAGCTACGAGTCTGCCCGCTGTACAGCGGTTATTATTATCACGTCGTTTTTACACCAGTAGGAAAGTTTGAAATGTCACTTTTATTATGTCGTACCCATTGCACGATGGTATTTTCGCCGCAGAATGCCGTTGTACTCGCCAATAATTGTAATTTGTTATGTACAACGTTTCATAAACGGCAATTCATTGTTTATACGATCATTATGACGCAATTAATAATTATAGTAAGTCTTATAAATTGTGACCAATAGCATAATACCATAAGTTTCTAACGGTCGAAACGAATAACAATGAGTACCTTCTAATAACAATTAATAACAATAACCTTTGACTGTATTAATTCACTTTAATGAGTAATGTTAGTATTACCGGTCAGTGGGTAGTTTTATTTCCCGAGGGGGTTTAATATACAGTTCGTTGTTTTTTTTTTTATTATTAATTTGATAA
The DNA here is from genome assembly GCA_948098885.1 of Drepanosiphum platanoidis. Lineage (NCBI taxonomy): Eukaryota > Metazoa > Arthropoda > Insecta > Hemiptera > Aphididae > Drepanosiphum > Drepanosiphum platanoidis. The sequence continues at coordinate 22,781,007 of OX402528.1, forward strand.
GATCGATCGTGTAGTTTGTAATACGCGCAATTCTTTTCACGTAGTAGGATTTTATAAAAAATAATTTTTCAAAAGTTTTATGATTTTATTTGAAGAAGAATATACAAATATCAATCATGTTTTTTCAATCGGGCAATGATTTAATTTTAAAACCGTTCGTGCGAAACAGATTACGTTATTAATACAATAATAATCTTTTAACTCTGGTAGTTTTTTTAAAAGTAATGATCCTTGAAGGTACTGAAAAAATCACAACAAAGATAAATACCGTCACGGTCGAATTGATTCGACGTTGTAAGCGTTGTGCACGCGTATACCTACCGTGTGTTTTGTCCGTGTAGCATATTTTACCAACGGTGAAGATTCTCCGAGAAGAACAAAATTAAATGTTGAGATTTTCAAGAGACATCGTCCAATGCATATTTATTATTTACTAATATGTTTCCACTGGAACTGGAGTCCGGTAGACGGTTATTTTGAAGTTTGGTGAGTTTTGTAATATTTTAAATATACTAATATATCCGTATGAACTACATATTATGTGTATCTCTATAAGGTTTTGATATTCTCGGCGTTCTATAATAGGTATCAAAATTAAATCACAAAAATAACATTACATCATAAACAAAGAATGATATAAATTTGAAAAATGAACAAAAATAACGAAATTCAAATATGAATTATACGTCTCACGTCCTACACATACTACTCGCACGGTATACGAGTACATATATATGCATTATATAATATTTGCCTCCAAAAGCGACCGCCTATAAAGAATTGAATGGCCGTACTATTTAGTATTCTTGTCGAACCGTCATACGTCAAACGAATAAATTTAATGATAAAAAACCAATATAAATTTTGCCACGATCTGATATCTAATCGTTTTTACAATACGTTTCAATGCGATGATGTGATTATCATCCGTAAAAGTGGATAAATTACCAGCCACAACGCATTTCACATATAAAGCATAAAGCAAAAAGACGAACAAATAAAAAACGATTTAAATTTCTAGTCCAAAGTTTGATAATAACGTTTTCTTTTGTACAAAACAAAAAGCATTCAACACTCAAAGGTTATAATTATACATTATACACACTATAGCTGTTCTATTGTCGTCGTAAAATATTAAACACGTTATAAACCACACGATTGTCCTTTAAATTATATAGGACCGACGATAATAATATAATAAAATATGACCGCATATTATATATATTATACTATACTATGATATTATAGTTAAAACAGAAATAATAAGACACATCATTTGGAACCGTTGAAACAATGTATAATACATTTGAGCAAAATGCGCGATAATACGATAAAACGGTACTATAATATCGTGACATCTAGTCAACAAGACCTTTAGATATTTAAAATACGTTGTAAATATTATGTCGACGTACGTACCTAACGGCGAGTGGAACGGAGATATTTGCTATAAACGGAATAAAAGAGATTTAATCTGATTAACGAAATTGCTAACGCGCGATCGACGAATACGTTTATATCTGATCGGAAATACTGGATATACCTTGTATTATATACATAATATATTGATTTACATATTTAAGAGTTACACAGTTGTCGATGCTGCAACGCCATAGAAATATATTTATTAAAATGTGCAAACCCTGCGAAAATCAATTCTGTAACGGAAGTTTCTGAATGTTACAAAACTACTCTAAATTAAAGTATTACATTTTATAACGATGACGTTTATTGTTAACGAAACAATTAATTCACTGTCGTGGACTATAATATAATGTATATTGTGCGGCCCACGGCAATATAAACGTTGCACGGTCGACATAATGATCTCATGAATCTGTATAAATTTTATAATATATATATCCAAGCCCGTACGACACAATGGTCGACCACTAAAGTGGCTTTTAATATTTCGATAAATAGCTGCAGATATCTTTCAAATATCGCCCCCCATCCGTCAGCGGCATATGCGCTTCAAATAGATTATACAATATGATAAATAATGAATACATTATAATATTTTATTACTTATTGAAAAGTATCCAGATTTTTATTGTAGTTTATTCGCGCTGGTGCACGACGCGTAACTCGTAAGTGACGTACTAAATGTCAGACGAACGAAATTACGTTTTTACTACGCAAACGTGAATTTATATTACAAGTTTATTATAAATATAAATAAACTACATATTATATTGTATAATGATTTTAAGCTTGTGCACAGTCGATACTACGCGGGTCCGGTTTTATTGATGTTATTAAATTTAATATTGCATTTTTGCCTTAGCTCGCTCCTATAAATGGAAATACGTGCGATCAATTTAACGCGCGACAGTTATGTTTAATGACGTTTACCGGTTTTTATTATTTTTCACACTCGGATAAGCCAACAGAATAATAATTATTCATGAAATCACACAGAATTTTCGAGCTGACTAACGAAAATTCGTAGATTTACATAATAATATCTTGTTTAAACATTCGAGTGACGTTTTTCCAATACCGGACTTCATATACTTTGTAATAATATTGTTGCTGTAAAATTTTTTTCTCGCCAACATCTCTCAACATCCAAAACGGTACGTACGTATAAGAACACTTAAAGGTTATAATTTTTTTTTTCTTTTCAAATTATTCGGCCGGGTATACGATTTACTTCAGTCGGCATTGTTTCATAAACCGCAAAAAATTGCATATCTATAGACATTTCTAACCTTAAATTTCGGTTTCATATTATTTTTTTTTAGAACTGTTCGTAATACGCAAAAAGAAAAGAAGAAAAAGTATACTAAAAAGGTATCTATTTATTTATTATTTTTTAATAGCATATATAATATTATGTAATATCTGGTAAAAAAATTAAACAAATGTCGAATTTCATGAAATCGTTTCAATTCAACGTGTCCAGTCGAAAAGTCGCTCCAAGTCGGTATAACTTACGTAAAAACGCATTTCGACGTGAAAAGATCGGTAAAAGTCGGCAAATAAGGATTCGAGAAACACGACGTGATTTGTGTTTCGCTTTGTTTCGCGTGAGGGGACTTCGGGGGACTCCGTTCTGACCGTGTCTCTCGGACGAGTGCGACGACGCGGCGCACCTGTGCGTCGGCTAAATTGTCGTTCGAACAACGCGGTCGACGGCGGGGAGTAAAAGTCGTCCGTCCTGCGGGGGAGTCGCGTTACAGGACACGGCGGACCGTCGAAGTCTCCGAACGGTATCGCGCGCGCTTTCTCCCGTATTATTATAATGGAAATGAAATCCTGGTTTGTTCATTACGATGTCGTCGTCGTCGTCGTCGTTGCGGTCGTAGCGCACACGCGGCCGCCGTACGTCCGACGACCCCTCGCGGCGATGCCGAAACCGCGCGCGCGAAATATCGATCGGCCGCGATAGTGCGCGCGTCTGTTTCAATACAACAACACACTGTCCGTTACAGTGTGCCGATAAATAAACCACACGCGTTACACGCGTTCCTCTTATATATTATTATAATCGCGTGTTCAAAAACAGACAAAAACGATCACGTACGATCGCTCGTCGAACGTTTACAAACGCCCGCGAGTATGCCTATAATATAATATCATTGTACCTAAATATTTGTGCTAGCGGGAAATGTTCACATTCCCATCTACAACTCGGTCGCACCGAGCGACGGTCATCATTTATTCGCTACATCGAATTTGTCCGTCGAACAAAAGTGCAATCGAAAACATTTGGTCCGATTACTTTCTTCCGTTTCGCCGGGTTAAAAATCGAAAAAACGTTTTCCTTTTTGTTCTATTCGGATATAGATATATATCTCGTATATATAAACATTATAAACGCGTTTATAAAAATAAAACATAACGACTGACGCACACGACCGACAAATATATTGTTACGCATTATAATACTATAGTATAGTGGTTTAGTATACAATAAAACTTGATGGTATAAGCGATGGAAGAAAAACGTATAAGAAATAGCCGGTACATAACATTATATTGTGTAAAATAATAAATAAATAATATCGTAAAAACATATTTCATAAACCCTCGTGTACGTAGAACACCATCAACTCGTTCATCATCACTAATTAAAATAAAAAACAAAAATTAATTCAATTGTACCGCCTTTATTTTTTATTTTTTCATATTTTTTCATCCTGACAACTAGTGACGAGGGTCGGCCATACACTATCTCATAGTGTATTCACTTTACTCTCAGTATTCTCAATACAAAAACAAATTACGAGTATTGTGTACACACGTTCAATTCACATGTTTAAGAAAAAAAAAACTGAAATCGTACAATACCCAGACTTTGGTACCTTTGTCGAGTTTGAGAAAAACAAAATACTTGTAATTTGTACCAATATTTAAAACATTTTCACAGCTTTGACCCGAAGAACGAAATAATACATTTTTCAATCTCATCTGAAGTGAACGCCACTCACTGGGTGAGTGTGTGTACTATTTAGGAACTGCTGAGTAGCGGCGGGTGTCGGATTTTAGGGTGAGTGACGTGGCGACCGCCCGCTTCCCCCTCTCTGGCCTTTTTCTATTATAACTCGGTCGAATTAGCATAATACAATATCACGCCACGCAGTCTTAATGTATGGATTATAACACAAAAACGTAATAATAAAATACAGTGTTACAGCAAGTCCGCCATAAGATTTAAATCTAAAATAATACGGTGGCGCCATTTCGATTTTTCGTTTTAGAATTTACGAAGACCGTTAGAGCAAATTATTGTATATAATTATAAAAAAAATTATACATTATTTTGTTATTATGTCAATAAATTTCAGGAAATCTTAAAATATCAAAAACAATATGAATGTCGAGGGATTTGGCGCGATAAAAATAAAAATGTTAGAAGCCTATAGGGCAAGTTATATACGAGTAAGTGTAGACGTGTGAGTAAATGCTAACGAACACGTTTTCAGAACGTACGAGTACATACTTTACCCCTACTCTCTAATGACACCCCTGCAATGATAAAATAATGCTTTTCTCATGTATTTTTTTTTGGTATATAATTCATATTTATTTTTTATTTTTAGAAAGTATGAAAAAAGAACTCGAGTATTTTTGTGTTAATAATTGAAGAGTTAGAGGGGGATTCCTTTTTGTCTCCTTGATTGAGATTCACTAGTCTATACTACATTTCAACTGCGACGCCTATTTACAGGGGATGTAAAAGAAATTACACGGAATAGTAATGAGTACGATAATTTCTAAAAAAGAATCGAGAAGAAAGACTAGTTAATTATTTATATATACTTTTAAATCAAAATAATATCGAATAAAGCTCATATGTCCAACTACAAAGGAACACTGTGATAATTACAAATATGGAATACTTCATTTACGAAAAAAATCATCGTAAATACGTTACTGTATAATATATATTTATGCACCACGCGATTCCCCCACACGTGTCGCCGTTTATCGTCACGCCGTCATAGGTATAGGTAGATTTTAGTGGTGGGCGCCGTATATAGTAATAATAATAATAATATTTAGTTAGAGTAATTTTGTTCCGGAAGTTCGTGCGCTGAAAATCGGTCAAACATTACATGCGCACTTACATACATTAAAAATCAACAAAATATGCGACTAAAAAAAGATGCGTTCAAAAAATAAATACTTACGCACTGTTAACATTCACTAGTTATTTTATTGTTAAACATTAATCCATTTGAAATCGTATTTTTCTTATTGGAATATTTGGAAAAAAATGAACAGACGATATTTCTTCATTATACTTTATGCATTATTAAGACGTAAACGGACGTCATATTCGCATTTATATGGTCTAACTCTTTTACACGCTCCTATTAAATGGAGAATATTTCGTTCCAGATTATCGAAACAGTTTTATATTTTTTAGCATCTTAAATCTTAATGCATAATGTAACCACAAAAGTAGCAATAATAGAAATAATGTTTTTTTAAACATGTAATAAAATATTAAATATACGAGTATATGATATTTAAACGTAAACAATTTAAAAAACATTGTGTTTCGTTTAAAAATCGAAAAAACCTATTTGAAGGAAATAATATAATCTTAAATTGGTTAAAATTTTATTTAATTTTAATTTTATATTTTATAAATTTTAGTTCTGAAAAAAAACCGCCCATAAAAGAGCTGCTGTTACTGGATGTTTTCTTCTTCAAAATGAACGTCGTAGAAACTACAATGCCTATACGAAAAATAGTAAATACAACTTCAAATTCGCACTCGTTATAGGTCGTGTGATTCAAACGTAAAGCTTATCTCCCATCTTCTTGAGCCATTGTGTAAAAACATGCAACTAATGCATAAACTTTCCGTCTCTTGTAGGTATACCTATAATAATATAATTATAGACGGTCGATTGACTATAGACACGATATAGGCAAGTATCTACACACAAATTATACGCAGTTATATACTAGTATACAGGTACACTGCGGAGTGCATCACGAACATTTTTCAATGTAATCTAAATGTAAAACAGTATCATATCATCTCGATGCATCTTTGTAATGTCCCATAAGCTTTTTTATACCGCGTAAGTACATCGTATGACTAATTTTTTTGTATACGACTTATTATACTTCTTTGAAATCGATTAAGTTTTAAACACGTGGCTAAATGATAGATGAATTAATTTATTGTTAAATTAATCTACTGTCAAAAATCTATAAATTACCGTGTAATATGTACATATTATTTCATAATTCATACGAGTATATTATATAGGTATATATGAATTATGCAGTATATGTATATGCTTAAATATTCATTTTTTTTATTTTTAGTTCGTATCGTAGGTGTAGGTACATACAAATGTCAAATACTTACCTTTACAACTCTGTATAAAAAAAGAGAATAAAATTATCCAAAATAACTATGTTTGGTTATTTGAATAGGAAGTAATTGCCGTGATAATATACAATTTTCCAGATTTCGAACTGGATTAATCACGTGTATAGATGCATCACTATTGTCTCTCGAATTTTTAATTCGATAACATATTCTTATTTGGACGAATACAACGTAAAAATTACCTGTTTACAATTTACCTAGATTTCGTCGAAAAAAATCTCGCGCCGAACTCTGATCGAATAACAAATCCTGTGCACTGGTCTGTTGAAAACGTACGCGAGCAGGTGCATTGGAACTACAAGTGAGGAGAAGACGTATTTCTGGAAACCGAAATAAACATCCCACAATAGATGTGATTAATTTATCTACGGGGGCTTGTGATAGCTAAATAATGAGTATAATAATGATGTTCAACATATATTCCGAAAGTGTATCTGGCAGCAAGAATTGTTCTCGTTCCACTCGACAAATTACACTTTCCTTATTCCTTTTATGAAACGTGTTAAAAGTAAAGTAAAGAAAATCGTATGTTCACACACGGGTATTTTTGAATTAAATTTTTATATTTTTGTTTATTGCAGAATAAACAACGGATACGTCGTCGAAGCACACAAATCGTTTGGGTTTTCATACTCGATGAGGGGGGGGGGGGGGGGCAAACCAAAACTCCCCCCCCTTGCTACTCCTATGAGAGCGGTCCCGAAAACAACAATAATAATAATAATATCACGATCATACGATTATTATTATTCGTCGGCCGGCCGGCCGGCGGCGGCGGCGCCGAAGAAAAATCGTCTGCGAGCGCGTCGTCCAGCCGGGCTCGCGCGTACGATATATTATTATAAATCACGATGAAAATAAAATAACGAACACACGACGATCGTGTAACGTTTACGGACACGCGGCGGCGTTCGCGTGCTTCGAGCGCACACCGCGCCGCGGTATCCTCCGCCCGCGGTCACGGTAATTATAAAATTCCGGCGCGCACGTTCGGAGAACCCCTGGCCGGCCCGCCGATTGATTACCAGTTACGAACCGGTGCGTAGGCGGGAGGGGTACGGCGAATGGGTTGGCGGCGGCGCGGCGGCGGCGGCGGCGTCTAGTCATTCGAACCGCTCCGTACGTGCGCGCGACGTGCCGACCGCTCTGTATAGCGCAGCGTATAATAAAGTAGTGGTAGTAAAGTAAAGTAGTGATACCTCCGCGGCGCGGTCATTGGCGCGTCTGTACACGGCGGCAGCGTCCCGGCACCGTGGCCGTTTTGTGTTCTTCCGTCCGTCCGTCCGTCCGTCGGGTGAAGGGGAAATAATAACGCGATCGTAATTTTTTTTCCTCGTCGTCTTTCTTTCTCTCCCGCGGCCGTCAGTTGCCGTCCGCGATCCCCGCGCACACGCAGTGTTTATCGTGCGCGCGCGCGTCGTCTGTTCGAAAATCTCGCCGTGCCGTGGCCGACGAGCCCGCGGCGTTGTCTCGCGTTTCCTACGCGTCCGTTATTGTAAACCGTCGTGTCGCGCGCCGTTTGCCAGTGCGAACCCGTGGACAAGTGAAAACCCGAGACCGGAGAATGACCCCGGAGCGCCGGGACACGCGACGCAATTACCAGACTCCGTCATGAACGACGCCGAGCGTCCCGGTTGAGCCGCCTCGTCTGGTGATACGGCAGCGATGCCGTCCGCGCGCCGTGCCGCGGCCCTGTTGCTGCTGGCCCGGACCGCGTTCGCGTACCTGCTGGTGGTGTCCGACACCGACTCGCCGGGGCTGGTGCTGTTCGACGGCGGCACGCCGTTCTACGACCGGCCGGCCAGGCGGTACTCGCTGAACCCGGAAAAGAGCGGCGACTTTGTGTCGAAACTGTTGCGCGTCGACCACTACACCGGCTCGGTCATACTAGAACGGCCGTTGGAATGCGACGGCTTCAAGTATCCGGACGTGTTCACGTTCTACGTCGACTCCACGTCCAACGACACCCTCGAGTACATGTCCGTACCCCTGAGAATGGTCATCAAAGGCTGCGAAAAGAACAGTGAGTCTCGTCAATCGCTTTTTTTACTATCCGTGTCCGACGCTTTGATCATATACCTAAACGTCACTAGGATCCTCGACAACATGATCCTTAATCTACCCACTCTGATGAAATTACTTTTTTCTCTAGAACCAATAGGTAGGCACTGTTAGTGACAATATTGTGATCAGTGCTTGAGTTAGGATTGGGGTATATTTTCCTGGCCTACGGGATCTGACTTTTTTTTAAGGGACCATTTGATTTTACCACAGGGTTTGTTTTAAAGCAACAAAATAAGTCTGAGTATCAATTTTTGATTTTTAGAAGCTAATACCTAAATATTAAGTCAGCTCACAATAATTCTTGTTACTATTAAAAAGATTTCAAACGTGAAAGTAATTTATACAATTTGGATTATCAATATCGACTTTTTAAATTGATAAAAATGTTATCTGTTATGCATTTGAAACTACAAATATGTAGTATAATGTAAAGTCAAAAGTGGTTTATTGTTGTATTGGGTTTACATTAAAAATTCCTGTTTAATTACCTGATAGACTTACCACATGCTTTAACATGCCTATATTTTTACTGTAAAACATAAAATAAGTAGGTACCTATTGTAGGTTTTTGTTAATTTTTTTTTATAACCATGTTACTTTTCTAATCAATTACATTTAAATAAAAAAACAGGTACTAACTTTGTTTTAAACTTAAATACTGGTAAAATCTTGGTAAAGACATAGAAACTTTTGCAAAAGCATTTTTAACATTTACACTTAATTTCATACTTAATTCTAAATATGATATAAATTCTGAATTCTTTAATTTTTAAAACATATAAAAATCACCAAATTCGTTAGTACAAGTCATCAACATGTGCTCATTAAACACACATTTGGTCTTTAATTCGATTGAATCGTTATTTACTCTTGAGACATTTTATCTTCTACAAAATAATAATAATTGTAGACTAAAAATTAATTTAAAATGACAATTTTCATAACTTTTTTTATCTTGAGTCTAGTGATAGAAGGTTTTTTTAATTTATTTAACAATGCTCATTGTTCATGCCTAAATACAACCTTTTTATTTTAAAAGAATTAAAATTAAATTTTGGATTTATTGTGCCACTTTACCTAATTTTTTTTCAAATTAATGAGTTGACATTCCGTGCATTTTTATTTTGTGATTATTTTAATATTTTGCTTTTTGTTGATTTTTTCTGTAATTTATACTTCTGCTATAGTTTTTAAATTTAAAATACCTATTGATAGATATAATAGTTTTAAGCTGTGATTTGTTATTTCTTTGACAATAATACAGAGTAATAATTTATTTATTTAAATATATTATATTGTTAAATTACCTAGTCAATAATTATGAAATATTCAATACTGAAATACTTTTATTTATTTTTTTAGAAATTGATTCTTTATTGAACTCTCGTATTGAACTCGCCAAAAAGTGGTCAAGTAAAACATTAGTTTCAGTTGTTTTATCAGTATTGAAGTAAGTATACGAGTTTAAAAAAAAATTTAAATCAACTAGTAATAATTTTAAATTATTATTTATAATCAACAGTCTCAAATCTGGAATCGGCATTTCTACAGAAGAAATAAATAAAAAGTGTTGGCGACAAAGTGAATTTGTTGCACCTCTGGGGCCTTCTGTGATTCCTCAAAGTGTATATAATGACTGCAAAGTACGATATGTGGATGTTAGTGACAACAGATTTCGAGTGGAGTCAAAAAATGGCGATCTTGTGGTGGCTGAAGACTTTTGTTCTACATTTGATCCAATGTCTATTATTGTAATGATATCTTATGAATGCGATATCAATAGTGAAATAGTTTCACCGTCAGAACATTATATTAAAGTAATTTAATTATGTCAATATTGAAAAACCATTATTTTATTTAATGTTTAATTATTTCTAGATGATTCTTTGGCATAAAAGAAGTTTGACTGAAACTGGACGTGTACGCAGGGAAGTAGAAATGGCTGATAGTGGACTTCAATTTGAAAGGAGTCTTTATGTAGCCAGCGTAGCAGAAGAACTTCCGTCTGGGACAGTTGTATGTAGTGTTCATGCAAGAAGTATGCCTCCGAATAACAATCCTATTGAGTATCAAATGAGTCCTATAATTGATACTAGGTCACATGCAATGTTTACCATTGACTCAAATTCTGGTTTAGTTACCACATTGGTATCATTAGATAGGTATGTAATTAATTTTATTTATAATAACATAAGTATTAGGGTAAATTACTTCACCTTGCTGTTGAAAAACATCTTCTATTCACTTTTACATTAATTAAGATTGTTTTTAAGTTTGATGGTTAAATATTATTATTAAATCTGACAAAAAATAAGGGTAAAATGCTTATATATTAAAATGATTTTAGATTTTTTCAATTTACATAGGTAATTAAAGAAAAAGATATATTGATTTCTAAAATTATCATTTATTTTTAATTTAATTCAAACTCAAATAAGATTATTTATTTTAATATTATAATGTAATGTTTAATAATTACTAGTGTACTTATTTTTAAAGTAAAAAGTATCACATTAATTTTAATAATAATTGTATTTAAAAAATAATAAACCAGAGTTGTATTTAATTATTTTCAGAGAGTTTATGGATGTTCATTATTTACGAGTAGTTGCTATATATACAACATCCCATCCATCTACAGCAACAACAACACTTCAAGTAAATGTGGTGGATGCCAATGATCACTCACCTGTGTTTGAATCTGCTTCTGGAATGTATGAAGCTTCAGTTAGAGAATCTGTTTCAGTTGGAACTACAATAATTACCATACGAGCGACCGACTTAGATATTGGACTCAATTCTCAAGTATAATTCATAATTTATGATGATTTAGTAAAAAACTCAAGTAATTAATACATGTGTATGTTTTTGTTTTAGATTGAATATTCTATCGAAAGTATTTCAGGAGGTGGTTTGAATGCTAGTTCCGATGAAACTTTTGGAATAGATCTTCGCAGTGGTGTGGTTAGTGTAAGGCGTAATTTAGATCGTGAAGTGTGTGAAGTTTACACGGTCATGGTTAAAGCAAGTGATCAAGCAGTACCACCATCCCCCAGGCGTTCAGCAATCGCTTCATTAGTAGTAAAAGTATTGGATGATAATGATAACTATCCACAATTTTCTGAACGCGCTTATACAGCTAATGTTCTCGAAGACTTAAATCCAAATCAAAGACCAGTTATTGCTACAATTAAGTAAGTGTCACTATCTATAGAATAATTTCCAATAGTGTTTTAAGAATTTAATATTTTGTTTATTATTTAAATTGAAATTTACTTTAACAAAAATAATATTATTCAGTTTTAAAGCAATAATAAATCTTTATGAAGTTTTTCATTATTTAATTGTTTGTTAAATGAACTAGGATTTTAATTTTGCATTCAAACAATACATTGTAGAATTGAATTGGTTTCTAGATTTAATTAAATTTTAGGGGCTTCAGTTTTTCAATTTGAGTTATCGTTTAAAAATAGATGCTAGTTTGCAAAACTAATCAACTCTAAAAATAAACCAAAATAGAATCTAAATCTTCTGAAAATTAATTATTTACATATAACAAAGAATAACAAATCATTCTCTTATAACATATTGATATTGATTATAAATATTTAATAACATTCAGTATGTCATTATTTAAGCTCATTGATATTAAATATTAAGCTATATGGTAATTAAAACAGACCAGCATCTAACTATTTAAGGATCCCTCCAATCATCACCTATGGATTGGTACTGGTGTAAATTTAAATATAATAACCAAAATATTTCAGATAAATTCCTTGTTGCTATAAATAAATTCTAATCAATAACTAATTAATCAAATAATTAATGTCTAACATTTTTATTTTTAAGTATTGATAGTTTTGGAGAGGCACTTTATACTGTTAATAATAAATATCAATTAGATTTTAGTATTTAAGTTTAACACATAGTTTTTAGATAACCATTAAAAAAGATAACAAAGTTATAGGGTTTAATTTTATATAAAAATGAAATAGTAAATTTTAATTTGGGTACTATTTCTTTTTATTGTAAATATGCATTTGTGGTCTTATTTTTCTTCTAATCTTATATTTAAAATGTTGTGCTATTAATTAATCTTAACTTTCATTTAAGTAATAAACATTGAATTATATATTTTAGAGCTACTGATGCTGACCAAGGTTTAAATGCTGTTGTAAGATATGCTATTATTGGTGGAAATACGCAAGGACAATTTTCTATTGATAGTCAAAATGGAGAAGTGTCTTTAGTTAAATCCTTAGACTATGAAGCTATGCGAAGTTACCGAATTATGATCAGAGCTCAAGGTATACAATTATTTACCGAACTAAATACCAATAGTACTTATTAATTTACCAATAATACTTAATTATTATTTTATTGTAGATGGTGGAAATCCAAGCCGTTCTAATACTACTCTTTTATTAGTGAATGTAAAAGATGTTAATGATAATCCTCCTAGATTTTATACCTCACTTTTTCAAGAATCTGTACTAGAAAATGTAGCCGTTGGGTATAGTATTGTAAGAGTACAAGCATATGATGCAGATGAAGGAGAAAATGGTGCATTAAAGTATCGCATATTTCCAAGAGACTTTGAGGGTGCTCTTGCTGAAAATTTACCAATCACTATAGATGAAAAGAGTGGTTGGGTGTATACAACTCACTTATTGGACCGAGAAACTAATCCTAAATATCAATTTCAAGTTGTGGCCGAAGATGGTGGTGATCCACCAAAATCGGCTACAGCTAGTGTTGTGGTTACTATTCAAGATGTCAATGATAATGAACCAACCTTTAGTCCAAAAGAATATGATGTTGTAATTAGTGAAGATTCATCTCCAGGTACACCACTTACTACTGTAACTGCCACTGATCCAGATGAGAATCCAAGGTATAAATTGCTATAAATTATAATTACCAAATTTCATTTTTTTTAAAACTTTTTTGTCAATTTTCTAGATTGCATTATGAAATAGTCAGTGGTAATTTAAGAGGAAGATTTGCAATTGCTACTCATAGTGGTAAAGGATTAGTCACTGTTGCTCAACCACTTGATTATAAACAAGAAAAGCGTTTTATTTTATCCGTAAGTGTTTGATAATATATGTTAACGTTTAATAATTTTTTATTCTGTAAAAAGAAACTAATAAAATAAAAAAATTATGTAATTCATTTTTACTCAACTTTAAATAATCATATGATTTATACACAAATGTTTTTTTTTTAAATTAAAACTTTTATTTAAAATAAATATATGTATGTATGTTGTATAATATATTAAATACGAGGACATATTTTTTGAATCTTAATGATTTTTATCAAGTTACAAAACTCAAAAAATAAATACTTTTGAGTAAAATATTTATATTTATATCTAATTTAATCTATGAAATTATAACTGTTTCCAATTCAATACATTTTCTTTTGAAATATATATTATTCATATTTTATTTAACACTAAAATTAAGTTTTCTCCTATACAGTTAATTAAATAATGTGTACATGAATTAATTAAATCTGTTAATAATTATTTTTTATTTATTTATAAAATGTAGGTATCTGCAACTGATTCAGGAGGTTTATTTGATACTGCTACTATTTATGTCAATGTTACTGATGCTAATAATTTTGCTCCAATTTTTGACAATGCACCTTACACCGCTAGTATTTATGAAGACGCTCCAGTTGGTAGTACAGTTCTTGTTGTTTCGGCTACTGATGGAGATGTTGGTCAAAATGCACTAGTACGTAAAACTTCTAAGTAAAATTAAAATCATACTTGTTAACTAACACATGTGTTTTATGATACTTTTAGATAACTTATTCTCTAGCAAGTGGTTATGGTGATGCCTCTGAGTTTACTATCAATGCTCAAACTGGTGTTATTGTCACAACAAAAGCGTTAGACCGAGAAGGGCAAAGTGGTTTTTTACTAACCGTTACAGCTCGAGATGGTGGTAATCCTCCACTTTCGGATACTACGGATATAGAGATTTCAGTTACTGACATCAATGATAATGCACCACAATTTTTTAATGCTTCATACTATGGATCAGTTTCTGAAGATGCTCTTACTGGAACAAGCGTCCTTCAAGTACTTATATTGTTTACTACTAATATTCCACAACTTTTTATTAAAAAATGTATTATTCTTTAGGTTAGTGCATCAGATGCTGATTCAGGTTTGAATGGTCGCATCAAATATGCTTTAGATGATGGGGTTGAAGCTTTTGTTATTGATCCGACTTCTGGAATAGTAAGAACAGCAACTTCTTTAGATAGAGAAAGCATTCCTCAATACAACATTCATGTATTTGCCATCGATAAAGGTTCTCCGTCTCTTTCTACAGCTGTAAGTAGATATAATTTTTAGAAAAAATATGAACTATAATGAACATTTTTATAGGTACCTGTTACTATACGTATTGAAGATGTTAATGATTCACCACCTGTTTTCGAATCTGACAAATTAGTCATGTATATTCCTGAAAACTCGCCAATTGGTTCTACTGTTGGGGAGCTATATGCTAAAGACCCTGATGAAGGACCTAATGCAATTGTTCAATATTCTATTATCGGTAATTTTAAAAAAATTTACATAAATATTAAATAGCAAATACTATTTTATATATACTATAGTACAAAAACAATGGTTCAAATCACAATTTAAGACTTTAATTTTTTTAAACAGTTTTAAGCATAAAATTAAATATATCATCATTTTTTGCTATATGAATTAATATAATTTCAAAGAAATATGTAATTACCAATTAACATTTAAAATTGAACTATTTTAATCTTTTTATTTTTAAAATACAATAATTATTGAATTTAAATCAAATTTAATTAATTAATTATATTTAAAGATAAAAATTGACCATTTCATTAATTTTTTAGAGTTGATCAATAAATGACAATTTATTTACTGTAATTTTATAGGTGGAGAAGACGCTAGCAGTTTTTCATTATTAAGAAGACCTGGAGTCGATAAAGCTGAATTATTAACATCTGTTGAGCTAGACTATGAATCAAATAAGAAAAAATTTGAATTAGTAGTTAGAGCATCATCTCCTCCGTTACACTCTGATGCGCCATTAACAGTATATTTAACAGATGTTAATGATAATGCTCCGAGGCTTTCAGATTTTCAAGTTATTTTTAATAACTTCAAAGATTACTTTCCAACCGGAGCATTTGGACAAGTTCCTGCATTTGATGCAGATGTATCAGATAAGCTTATATATCGTATAATATCCGGAAATAATGCAAACTTAGTGCAATTAAATGAATCAACTGGTATGCTAACCTTATCTCCGCAGCTGAATACTAATGTACCTAAAATTGCTTCAATGGAAATATCAGTCACTGGTAAATCATTTGTAATTTTTAAATTTGTTTTGTTTTTAAATATGCTTGCTTTATTTTAATAATTTTATTGTTTTTAGATGGAGTAAATGAAATCAAAGCCACTATGACTCTAATAGTAAGATTGGTCACTGATGAAATGCTTTACAATTCAGTAACAGTTCGATTAGCTGATATGACAAAAGAAGCTTTTTTGTCTCCGTTACTGGAATTTTTCACATCTGGTTTAGCAGCAATTATTCCATGCCCTAAAGAAAACATATATGTGTTTAGTGTACAAGATGATACAGATGTTGATGGACGAGTATTGAATGTTAGTTTTTCAGCAAAACAGCCAGATGGTGTGTTTTATACTCCTCAATATCTTCAAGAACGTGTTTATTTAAATCGAGGAATACTTACTCGTTTATCGACTGTTCAAGTAAATTTCTACTTTATATTTTATTTTGATATCTAATTTAAAAAATAATTATTTGCTTTAAAAATATTTAATTCAATGTGAAAAATAAAATTATTATTGCAAATTTCAGGTTTTACCATTTGAAGATAATTTGTGTGTTCGAGAACCTTGTTTGAATTTTGAAATTTGCCTAACTGTTTTGAAGTTTGGGAATGCTTCATCATTTATTAACAGTGATACTGTATTGTTTAGACCAATTTATCCAGTTACTACATTTGCTTGTCAATGTCCACATGGTTTTACAGGTATAATTTGTGTATTAATTTTGTTATTTTAACTGTTCTAATGATGTTTTTATTTTAGGGAGTCAGAAATATTACATGTGTGATACTGAAGTGGATTTATGTTATTCTAATCCTTGTAAAAATGGAGGTACGTGCCGTAGCAAAGAGAGTGGATACTCGTGTATTTGTCCACATCGTTTTACTGGTGACAACTGTGAAATCAACTTGAATCATGATGAATGTAAACCCGGAATATGTCATTCGGGGGCCACTTGTACACCATTAAAAAGCGGTGGATTTTTGTGCGATGATTGTTCTCCAGCTGGTACTTTTGAACACTATGATGAAGTCTGCAGACTTCGTTCTCGAAGCTTTCCAAAATCATCATTTTTGACCTTTCCATCATTGAAACAAAGATACCAGTTACACATTACTTTGAAGTTTGCCACACTGGAAGAATATGGATTGTTATTATATAATGGTCGATACAACGAGCGCCATGATTTTATCGCCTTAGAACTGATTGAAGGCGGTCGTGGAATGCAATTTTCATTTTCTTTGGGATCTGAAGTCACTTATGTAATTGCATATCCTTCTAATAGTGTAGTGAATGATGGGCTTTGGCATTCTGTTACAATTTCCTATATTAATCGAGTGAGTTATAGTGTAAATTTTAAATTTAAAACTGTTTTCTAATTATTTTATTTTTAAAATGGTTTTCTTAGAGTGCGACTCTGAGTTTGGACAATTGTGATGTTCCATTAACTGTGAAATATGGTTCAAAACTTGGATATTCTTGTGCTAATGTTACCACTCAAGTTTTAGAAAAAAGGTAATAATATTTTTTTTACATATGGTCGGCAATCTACAAGTTATAAATACATGTATATGTATATTATAAATGTAATAATATTTGTTATTTATTATTTGATATTTGTTTTTAGATGTGAAATATTAACTGAAAGTTGTCATCGGTTTTTGGATCTTACTGGTCCACTTCAAATCGGTGGGTTGCCCATGTTACCAGATTCTACTAGTTTTCAAGTGAAAAGCAAAGACTTCATCGGATGTATTGCTGACATATTTATAGATCATAAACTTCTTGATTTGAATAGGTTAGTAAATATACTGATACCGAATTCTAGTGCATAATGTTCTATTATTAATTGCATTTTATGTTTAATTTTTTTTTAAATTTATTTAGTTATGTTGCTGACAATGGCACCATCATTGGATGTCCAGAACGAAAATCATTATGTGTTGACTCTCCTTGTATGAACGGTGGTAGTTGTACAGACCACTGGAGTACGTACAAATGTGATTGCCCCAAATTGTGGGGAGGAAAAAACTGTAGTCAATGTAATTATACTTTAATTTACGTTTAATTTTATAATAATATCAAATTACTTGTGTAATATACTAATTTAAATGTATAACTATCTATTTAGCCATACAAGCACTTTGGCGTTTTTCGGGCGATGGCATTGTAGCGTTTAATCCGTTATTGCGTACTATTCAATTTCCATGGCATACATCATTATCATTAAAGACAAAAAAAGCTGATTCCCCAGTTATTTCTGTGAACATAGGACAAAATACTACTGCCCGAGTCTATGTATGTATAATTTTACTAAAAAAGTTTAGTTTTTTTGTATATTACTAATGATTAATATTCATTTTTAGCTGGAAAGTGGTTTCATTGTTTATGTGGTCGATGGTCAAAAGGCAGTGTTTAGCAGTGTGCAAATAAATGATGGCGATTGGCATAATCTTGAAATTGTGTGGCAGAATATAGGCGGAGTTAAATTTGTGTTGGATTATGGAATTCGTTCTGTGGTTAAAACCCTTAATGCTAAACTTCAAGGTCAATTTGTTGGAAAAATTCAATTGGGAAATTTCAATGAAGATTTAACTAATGTTGATGAAAATACAGGATTCAAAGGCTGTATTAAAGTAAATAAGATAATTATTCTATACATTTATTATTATAATATGTATTTTATATTGTTTATATTGACTATTGAAATACTAAACCATATTAAAAAAATAGGATGTTCGAATTGGTCACAGTGGAGGAACTACAGTATTAGAAATCCCTGAACTCATTGTACGTGTTACTGAAAATTGCGAACAAGACAATCCTTGTAATGGTAATAAATGTCCAAAACACAGTGATTGTATTCCTTCGTGGCATAATTATACATGTAGATGTCATACAGGTAGTTATTGTGTCAAAGTAGTTATTAATAATTCTATTAACATCAAACAAACCTTTAGGATATGTGGGAGCTGCTTGTGAAAGTGTATGTGATACTAATCCTTGTGAAAATAATGCTCTGTGCATTGAAGATCGGAAAAGTTTACGTGGTTATCGATGTCAATGTAATTCATCTACATTTAATGGTATGTGACCTTATAAAGATCATACAATTTTTTGAAAATGCTCATTAAATGTTTTTTTTTTTTTTAGGTGATTACTGTGAACATGAACTTAAAGAGTCATGTCCTGTAAGTTGGTGGGGACATCATCGGGGAGTTTGTGGTCCTTGTAATTGTATGGTAGACAATGGATATAATCCTCATTGTAACAAAACTACAGGGCATTGCTATTGCAAAGTAAATATTGATTGAATTTAATTTTTACTATGTTATGTTTAATATTTATTGTTTAATATTATAAATTGTTTATTAAGGATAATCATTATACTCCACATGACTCTAACAAATGTCTTGAATGTGGTTGTTATAATGTGGGTTCTTTTGACCGCTCATGTGATCAAACTACTGGGCAGTGTAAATGTCGTCCTGGCGTAATTGGTCGCAGATGTGACCAATGTCCAAATTCTTATGCCGAAGTTACTTTAAATGGATGTGAAGGTAAATATAATATTAAAATTGTTGAAGAAAGGTAAAACATTAATAATAATTTTTTTTAATCTATTTGTTTTAGTTATTTATGATGGCTGTCCGAAAAATATAGCTGGCAATATTTGGTGGTCTAGGGCCAAATGGGGAGAACTTATAACCGAAAACTGTCCGATTGGTTCTCAGGGTAAAGCTACACGATTATGTCATAGTGCATTGGATGGATGGCAATTACCTGATATTTTTAATTGTACTTCAAATTCATTTGTTGATCTTCAACGACTTGTAAGTATTTAAAGCCAATTATTAAGTTATATTTTAAGTTTGTTAACATTAGTTAAACTTAAATGTCTATTTCTAACAATTGTATTTATTTATAGTTGAATGGATTAGAAACCAAATCTATTAAGGTCACAACATTTGTCGCAGTAAATGGAGCTATTAGTCTCCATAAAGCAGTTAACAGTACTCCAGTTCTCCATGGATCTGATGTACTTATTGGTCAACAACTTATACAACACTTATTATCTCATGAAGGGTCATTGTCGGGTTTGAATTTGACACATAGTCAGGATAAAGATTATATATCGGTTAGTGTTATTGCAAACTTTATCTTTTATTCATTTAAATCAAAATCATTACTAACTTTAAAATATCATTTTAGAATTTAATTATGGCTTCAAGTCGTTTATTAGACTTGAGTGAAAGTGATCATTGGGAACACATTAATAGTATAACATCACACGGACCATTTAATTTAATGAATACAATTAATAATTATGTGGCTACTTTGTCTACTACTCAACATGATACTTACACCGATCCATTTGAAGTCGTCACTCCTAATATTGGTTTGTGTTTTGATTTAATATATTTTATTAAAACTTTTAATACTAATGATGTTCTATTAATATTTATTTAAATTTTTTTGCAGCTATTGGTTTAGATGTAGTTTCAGCAGAGAGTCTATTTGGATTTGAACCTGAACATGAACAACCAGATTTATCTACTTCTGCGTTAACAGAAGAAAAAGTAGTTTTACCTGACTCATCAATACTTCAACCAGCTATTCAGGTTTGCATTTTTTATTTTAGTGTATTTTAATTAAAAGATAAATAATGTTAGTTTTGATCAATTTCAATTTAGGTTTTAAGTCTTAAACCTGGTTCAGAAATATTGGGTTTAAAAAATATGGGTAGTCCAGTTGTTGTTTTACCAAAATATAACAACTATCTTTTGGATCATTCAAAGTTTGATAAACACACACAAATCATGGTGCCCATCGATTTGCTAGGCATTGAGCCAATAAAACATGGAATGACCACAACTAAAGGACAACTTTCTAAAACTGAAGCAGTTGTTGGTTATGTACAGTACCGAACACTTGGGGAATTATTACCATTACGTTATGATGACACTGTCTTAAAAAGATATTCCGTGGACCTTCAAGTGGGATCATCAGTTGTATCATTTGTAGCTACACTTAATCAAAATAATCCAAAAAGTTAGTTTTGTTGTTTATTGAGAAAAATATGATAATATTAATAATGTTTAATTCAACTAGGGAAACAACGGCACGTGAATGGTAAGGAATATTCAGAGTTATCTGATATGGTACCTCTGGATTCACCAATTCGTATTAGGATTTGGATTAACAAAAACCCAGTTACACTGAGATCTAATCCACAATGTGTACGATGGTCAACTTCAAGATTGTGAGTTGATAAAAACAATTTTCCTATTCATTAAATTTGTTTTAGTTTAGTCATGTATTTTTTTACTATAAAATTATGTAGTATGCGTTTGTAAATATTTTTCACTTAATAGTAAATACTAAATTTTCATATTTTATTAAGTTGAATAGAATTACAAGAGTATTAAAAAACTTATAAGTTCTAGTTAAACATTCTATAAGTTAACTACGGTAAAACCTAACTTATCTTTTTATTGTTATAATTATTTTGCTTTACAAGTGTGTGCGTATTGATTAAATTTATACTCGCCATCAAAAGTCGTAAAAGTATTTAATTTTTAAATTACTCGTTCAGTTTTAAATTTAAATTATTTATATTTATTATTTTTTTGTAATAAAATCAATCTATTACAAGCATTTGATTTACATACATAAATGTTTTAGTTACTAATATTTTGGTTGAGTTCTTCAAATGTATTGTATTTTTAGTGTAGGTTATTAGTTTACTATATAAAAAATATACATATTATTATATTTTATTAATTGTTATTTTATGCAGGCCAAATGGTGAATGGACTAGAGCTGGTTGTCACACAGAATTACCAGAAGATGATTGGTGGAAAAAAGATCCTATTTATATTAATTGCACATGTAATCAGCTGTCTACATATGCTGTTCTTACAGACGTGGTTGATGAACATGTAATTAATTTTCACCTTAATATCAATAATATTTTTTTTGACATATTATCTAATCCTTTTCTTTTTTTTATACTTTAGTACATAGTCGATTATTCAAATTTGGAATTATTCTTAATTTTTATATCATTTGGATTAGCAATCATTGCTCTCATTGTAACATGTGTACTATTAGTTGCTGTACGAGCAGGAACTAATACAAGTTCTATATATTCACATTTTGCTTTGTGTTTACTTCTGACACAATGTGTTTACTTGGCTGCTACTCAAACTCGAGGAACCCTATATACTTATGAGGTACCAACTATAATATATTATACATTGTTTTGTTTTACACTTAATTTAATATATATTTTTTTTTCTTTAGATCTGGTGCAAATTTTGTTCCATATCTTTACATTATTTATGGTTGGCAACTATTGGTTGGTCTTTGGTTGCTGCACTACATCTGTATCGAATGCTAACTGAACTAAGAGATGTAAACCATGGTCAAATGGGTTTCTATCACAGTATTGGTTATGTTTTGCCGGCTATTATAGTCAGTTTATCCGTCGGAGTCCGGATTAACCAATATGGCAATTACTATTTTTGTTGGTTATCAGTTTATGAGTCTGTCATTTGGAGTTTAATTGGTCCTACTTGTCTTGCCGTGGCCATCACCGTTATTGTTTTGCTTCTTTGTATTAGAGCAGCATTTACATTAAAAGATCATGTCCTTGGTTATGGAAATTTAAGGTATAAATCAATTTTAAGTTACAATGTTAAAACATATACTTACTGATAATGGTTCATTTTTAGGAGTGTTTTGGTTGTACAAGTGATCTGCATACCTATACTAGTTGGCGTTTGGTTACTAGAAGTGGTTGTAGCTTCAGAACGCGATACAAGACTTACATATACACTTTGTGCTGCTGTTTGTAGCCAGGGTTGGCTTGTTTTGTTGGGCTTATGTTATTCAAATGCTAAACTTCGATGTGGAGTGCATCACTGTGCATTACGGCTCATTGGTAAAGAAATACCCGAAAAAAATGAACCAGAATCTGGAATTGGTGCCGTGTCACCTCCTACTATTAGATCATCATTGTCCTATCGTAATACAGGAGTTACAAATACAGATGGAGTAAGAAGACCAATAGGTATATCTATGTCTAGTACCACTTCAAGATCTACTACAAAGACAAGTAGTAGCCCATACAGGTAATATAATTTTGAATTTACTGATACTGATTTAATTTATAATTAAATTGCCTTGAAGTTAGGGTTCGATAGTGTTGAATTAGTAGTTGAAATTGAATTCATGTTATACAAATTGATCATAATTTATTGAACTATGTTTTCCTTGTTAGATATAAACTTTTGTTTGCCTATTGTTTGAAAATATTTAATTTTACTTATTTTTACTTTTTTATATAAAAAATTTAAAGTCTTCAACAAAACTTATAATGCATAAATAAACTTATATATTTAATGGTTCTACAAAATATTTACAGATTTAATTAAAAAACATATTTTTAATATTATTTTTTGATCAAATTGTAATTCATTAAATTGGTCTGTCTCTATTACATTTCTTAAAAGTCTACTTTTCTTTAATTTTTATATTTTTTTCAAAGTTATCTCTACAGAATCTCCCACATCTTTATATCATGGAAATAATTAGCTAAATTGATAATAATATAATTTTTCAGAAGTGATACTCAATTAAGGAATACCTCAACAACGACCAGTAATTATGATCATTCGACTTCTGATTTGCCATCTAGTTTTCACCGAACTCAACACACGTCAGATTCAGATTCTGAAGGTTCAGGAGAAGGAAGAAGTTTAGACTTGGCTTCTTCTCATAGCAGTGATGAGGATGATTCTTCTCGTCATAGAGGTCGTAGAAGTAATGCTTCTTCTAACCGTCCTCCACCTTTTTTACCAAACATAAATGAAGATCCAGGATTACCTCCATCACTAAATGTGATTACAAATTCACAATTGTTTCCTAATTTAAAACCATTGTATGCTCCACGGTGGACTAGTCAACCTTATCCTACAGGTAAAAATTAAGGCAATATATTTAAAAATTTTACTTGAAATGATATTATGGTATTACTAAAGTTTTTTGAATTATGATGTATTATGGTATACTTTGGTATTAAATATTATACCAAAATATTCAATCTAAATTAATAATTTTGTTTTTTAAAATTTATATATTGTAAATTTATTTTGTATTACATGTTTAGTTCAAGAAGAAGATCATGCTGTAGGACAACATCGCTGGACAGGATCGACAGTGTCTGATCAAGACAATTCCGTAATCAATAATCGAATGTCTCTTGAACCACCTTTGCTCAGCAGTGAACACTTTGGTTTTCACCATAAGAGTTCAACATTCAATTCACTGAATAAAACAGAATCAGATTGTGATGTAGACGACAAAGCGAGTCTTGGAGACAAATACTTATTTCCATATACAGGTAAATATTGTATAATGTACAGGAATAGTTCTTTTAATTTTAATCATTTAATAACAATATTTTGTTAATGTTATTAATTTCTAATTATGTCTTATCTTTTAGCTGAGGAAGATCATTGCTACTCGCCATATCGAGAATTGTATGGGGATAACCGTAGAGGAAGTGATTTATATGGGTTTTCTATGCCACCTCCTATGGTTAACAGAGGGAGTGAAAATGGATCACTACATAGTGTAGATAATAGGTTTGTAACTGCTCGGGCTTATAGCCAACCAGTGTCGCCTTCTACTCAAGCTTCCACCTCAACTCTAAATTTACAATCTAGACATGGTTATACAAATGAGTATGGTATACAGGAAATACTAGAATCCGAGTAAGTTTTATGTTTAACAAAATATTTTTACTATTAGTATTATGAATTACATTAATTTAATGTAATTAATAATTATATACCACGAACAAATTATACAATCTAAGCATATATTTCATTGCCATAATATAAATTGACACTCGTTTAACTACACTAGTTTATACTGACTAATATACATTTTTATTTTGCTTATATATTAACAAATATACATATCGGCTAATTTAGGCTTGATAATATTAACTTGATATATAATGGTTATTTTCTTCTTTTGCATCGCTGCTATGGTGTTTGGACTTACAGTGAAGAAGAGGTGAGTTTTAAAATATTTTATTCGTCTTCAACTTGGTTATAAGTATTAAACATTTTTCATATTAATAATTTTAATATACTCTTAACCTTGTGAACATTCACACGGAGTTAAGTCTTTTTAATTATTTATTAATTTTTCGTTTTACTTTAACATATTTATTATATTATACTAAATTGTTTTTTTTTTATTTTTTTTTTTTTGTCTTTATAGGAAGGATTCGAGTGAAACTCCAGTGTAACATTGCCTTATACAGTACAAATTCTACTATTCCTTTTTTCCCTTTCAAATTGTAATATTTCTTTCTGTGCAATATGTGTATAATATGTAGTGGATAATTATTGCTTCCTTCTGTTTTGACTCCGTATATTATTTATTAAACATTAATGTAAAATTAGTAAGAACATTTTATGGTCTCAATTATTTTTATATTTTTTTAATTTTGTATTTATTTAATTTTTATTATTTGTGTTTAGTTATAAATGTTAGATTTAAGACAAGCTTGAACTAGGGTTTCTAATTTTATTCATCTCAAAAACATCCGCTATAGTATCATGATTACAGTTGATATTGTTGAAAACTCATTGATTCTTAACTGAAAATATTACCCATAATTTAATAAGTTCTAACCGATTGCATTTGTATATATTTCAAAAACGTTTAACAAACTATTAAAATCATTTTTTCCAATTTCAACAAGTAGACACCACACTAAAATCGATTTTTTTAATATTGAGTTTTTTTTTTGTATAAAAATTTTAGAACCCTAGTGAAAGCGTAGCCCAGGAACCAATCAGCCACGCTTCCACTGCCATGGACTTTGTATAGACAAACATATTAGGCATATATCTATCATAATATCATCTCACATACTCACACATATCTTTATGAATTTCAATTATTTTTATTTTTTTAGTGCCATACTGTCTGAGTTGGTCCAATCATTTGTGATATGTAGGCCTAAGTATAATCTTTGGATTTCGATAAAAACACATTCATCGTAAAATGTTGATTTTTATTATTATTGATCTTCTAATGTAATACCATAATATTATCTACTTTTCAGAATTATTATATATTTGAACTAAAACTATTTTAGAACGCCGTGCTCAATGGTTATATTACAATCGTATGGTTCGCGAAATACTTAAGTTGAAAATCTGATTTAAATATTTGAGTGAGAAACGTGATTTATTTATTTTTGATTTGACATTCCAACAGAGTTGTGATTTTTATTTTATTTTTTAGATACTCATGATTGTGTATAAAATAATATTTATATATGTAAAGAATTTTTTTTTCATTCATGTGTGTACATTTTTAAATTATATTTTTTTCAGAACAATTGTCATTGGTATCTTCTTTTTTTTTTGTTGTTAAAATTCCTTTTTTTCATGTACTTTAAAACACAGGGTATCGATATGCAAATGTTTTTTTCATATCGATGGTGACTAAGGCCGAGATTTTGTTTCCTATTGTCTTAAAACCCACCTCCCGGAAGTGGAATAATATGTGTTTATTTTAGATAACGTTGATTTTTTGATGTGATTTGTATTTTGCATTTTTTGACAAATTAACCTTTTTAAGGCAATTTCATGTTACCAATTGGACCAAGTGGACTCAATAGATTTTTGTCGCTATAAGATTTGCATGGTAGCTATAATATCATACAATACGATACAATTTCATTATTTATTTTATTATTTCATTATTTTCATACATTATTATTTTGAAGGAAAGTTGAAAAATACATTGAAGACATTAAAAAGGTTGCTTTTGTCAAAAAATGTCAGGCCAAAGAACATCATTGAAAAGCATCGGGCAGTAGATTAGAATCGATTAGGTACACGAGTAATTGATATCGGTGAGTAAAATAATTGATCTTTTAAATTTTAAACCAATGTACCATTGATTTGAAAAAAACCATTCCGAGCGAAAGAGATAATGTGGTCTATAATACTAAACCGTTAAATTGAAATTCGTAAAAAAAAAAACGCCCATTTCTCCTAAATTAAATTTTTCGAAGCTCATAAAAAAAACGTTTGTGATTATCTGGGAAAATTACTTTTTTCTTTCTCGAAGAATCTCGTTTAATTAGGTAATTGTAAATGCTTCAAGTATTAATATTGATACTTTTACAAATCTTTACCCAGAAACATTTTCTCGGTTTTGTCGAAATTTAATCCTTTATGATAAAAAAAAAAAAAAAATCGCAACTACGAATTTCTGAAATTTTTACACACAAATAAAAAAACACCGAACGAAAAACTTTTATGTTTTAGTTTTCGTCCAATCGAAATTTTTCAATCGACATCTTACGAAAAAATTTAAAATAGATAGGTATCCTATACGAATTCAAATTGATAAAAAAAATCTTTTGAAAATCACACCGTCCGTTCCTAGAAAACAGTAGGTACCTAACGTGAGTGATCCACGGACATCGTAGTAAAACCAATGACTACGTTGCTCGTCGCTTAGCTCGGAATTCTTAGAAAACGTTCGTTTATAAAATGTCTGAAAATACCTATAGTTTCACACGCGTTCGCACTCGTGTTTCAGAGAAAAAAAGTGACGTTCACGTGCGGTTCATTAAACGCGAACGTGGACGCGCGAGTCCTTTACCCAACTCGCACGCGGTTATAGTGATGAAATCGATTATACTCGTTGCGGGACATTTTTTTCGCGATACCCACCTGTCGCCCGTTTGTCGTACTCGTATATTAGATTATATGAGAGCCGCGGATTACACGAAGCGTTCCCTCGCGACGAACGTGCAGGACAAGAAGTACAGCAGGTACATATCATCTCGGCCCCTTTATCTAGAGTAATATACGTATTATTGTAAATCAGAAAAAAAAAAACATTACGAGTGAAGATACTCCCGAGTGAGTGCCTGTATCGAGATTCGGAGCGGTCTGCTAACACCGGGAGTACCTACTCGAAAATTAAAAATAGAAAGAAAAATACAAAATCAGTGTAATAATTATATAGCTGTAGTTAAGTGTGTCTCTGCGTTGGCACTTATAGTAGGTACTAATATTTTACTATAGAAGGAGCTTGAACACGTTTTCAGCGGGCTCGATCTCTTCAAATCCTTCCTATTCGCGTCATTCAATAACATCGGTTGTATGTATAATATATGTGTATATATTATACTAGCTGAATATACCCGTTTTTGCCTGGTTCAAGTATAAAGTCCCACTATATAAAACAAAACTGCTGAACAAATGTCATACTCAAAGCGCTCCAGCGGTTCCGGCCAGGCGAAGTGTTCTATTTTTACCCCTTTAAACCCCCTTAAGGGTTGAATTTCGGAAAATCCTTTCTCAAGGGGTCTCCACTATATAAAACGAAACTTCTGACCAAATTTCATACTCAAAGCTCCAGCGGTTCCGGCCAGGCAAATTTTACTAGTTTCACGTAGTCAATATTTTAATTATCAGAAAACAAAGACGAGTTATTTTTTCGATCAATTTGATTTCGCTGTTAAACCAATAGTTATTGAATGCCAACATCGACAACAAATTAATTATGTTTTATATCGTGTTATAGTATTTTAATTAACAATAAAATAATTGAATGATGACTCTGTAATGTTTTAACCTCGTTACCACCGCCTGGTTTCAATAATTATGTGATTCGAATAATATTTTGATTATTTTTAGATACTTCGTTTTCTGATCCGATCAAATTTGTGTTTGTAATTATTGTGCTAATATTTTATAAATATACTAACGATACTCGGGCACTCTTTGTAATGTGAATAATAATAATGTGAACTTAAATTATGATCTTTAATGAAAAAAAAAAAAAAATGATGAAAGGCTTTTGGATTATCTATGCGTAAAATGTTCGAGTCATAATATTTAATATAAAATGACTTATTATTATACCAACAGAACAAGAAAATTTTATTTTTTTTTCGTAATATGTTTTAGGAAAATTGTATGATAAATTTGAAAAAATGAAAACAGATATTTATTGTCTTTGTCGACATTTTTCTTTTAAAAAGTTTCCGAATAAAACTTTAGTCGCGGCTATTTAGACTTACAATCCGACATTTCGACCACAGAAACAGAAAATGAATAATAATTTTAATGCGCAATTGACCGCGCGTTCAATAGAAATTTTATCGAAACCACGGTCGTTTATTTCTTTATGATCTATACCTACCACTTTCGTTATGTTTACCATTCGCCGTTTGATAGGATTTTTAAGCATCGGTAAAGTATGCGCGTGATCCATGACTCTTAACCCGACGACTGTGGTATCAGTGAGACAGTGACCTGCAAATACAACGTTTATTTGAATTACTACCTTCTTGATTTTCGTATTTCCATATTATATGTATATTTCCTACCTAACTTCATAATATACTTATTCGAGTGAATATGTGATTTAAAACATCTATAGTTTATAGAAATCGTAGATAATATTTAATTCAGAATAAGTAATACTGCCATAGTAATAATTATACTACTACAACGAGGTAGTAATGTATTTTTAAGACTATGATTTTTAATTTCACGCGAAGATTATCTGGAAATCGAAATTTTAACCGAGTTTTCTTTTGTCTTCAAAAAAATATTAGGGAAAGT
Source organism: Drepanosiphum platanoidis (assembly GCA_948098885.1). Classification (NCBI taxonomy): domain Eukaryota; kingdom Metazoa; phylum Arthropoda; class Insecta; order Hemiptera; family Aphididae; genus Drepanosiphum; species Drepanosiphum platanoidis. Next base: position 22,810,987 of record OX402528.1, read on the forward strand.
TCACTTTGAAATGTCATTGCTGTTCCCTACCATTTTTTTTTTTTTTTTATGGATTCGTAGGCTCAAAAATATAGTAAAAATTCAAAATCGATAATATTCACTTAATGGTTATTTAAGTACGTTTAATATTATGTTTGGTATTAATGATCATATATTTTATTTTGTTGTAAGAAATTATTTATACCCATACTTAAAAAATAAAGTTGTATAATCTAGAGAATGATAATAGATTTTTTTTTCATTATCATGAGACTTAATGATGAACGATAAATGAATGAATTTCATTATATTACTTATAATAGGTAACATAAATTGGTTTCCATAAATTATACGACTGTATTAAAACTAATTCAGTGAATTAGGCCATTAAGTATAAGTAACCATTCGATTTTTATAACCGTCGAATAAAAATCAATTCTATTTATTTGAATATTAGATCATAAAGCAATAATATGTGTTTAGAAATGTTTGGCGTTGCAAAACGTTACTATTGTAACGACTTGAAAATATTTTATTCCATTTAAAAGTATTTATTTCTTTCATACCTACCCTAATTGCACTTCTGGTACTATGATTTGGTTTAATATAAGCGTTGTTTATGGAATAATATATTTTATAATCAATTATTATATAAGTTTGACATTTTAATTTTTTTTTTTTTTAATAATTACGTATTTGAAAATTTCAATCAAATCCATACCAAATTAGAATATCAAATAGGTATATAATATCTATTATATACATATTCAAATTGTATGATGATAATTTTGTCTTTTGATTTGAATGCGAACCTATACTGTGTATTGAAACTAATGTTATTGTGTCCAGTAATATGTATTCTATTCTGTGAAGAGTCATCGTCAATGGGTAACGAATAATAGTCAATAGGTATTTACGATAGACACGTTTTATTAAAAGATCGATTATGTATTTCGCTTTAATATTACTGTATGATTTATTATTAACAATTGTATTTCACTATAATATTTTTCAGGTACTTTAATAGCAGTCATAACAAAGTATTAGCCAATGACTAATGAACTATTAATACGAATTGAATACATCATAACAGGTAAACGGAAAAATTAAAAAGCATTTCATGGCTAGATGCTAATAACAGACCCGTGGATTCATTATTAAAACATATGATAGAGGAGTATCAAAAGGTAAATGTAATAATCAATATTCTCTCAATTGAACCCAAATTTTTATTTTCATTGTCTATCACTTTTGTACCGAGTGATAACAAATAATTATTAGATTTGCTAAGAATCTTCACTCCTTATTATATTATCATTTTAACTATATTAATCAATTCTATGATTTAAATCACATTTTGTGTGAATGTAACAATAAAACATTCTTTTAATTTTTAATCTAAATACATTGTATTAAACGATTTAACTACCGACCAACAATATTATTATAAGTCATTAGGTAGGCGTACTTGATTTTTCGTCGAAACTTATATAATATGTATTGATGTTTAATTTACATTTTCAAAGTTAAAATTCATAAAAATAAGTTAAACCTCTCGTATCGTCTTCTACACACTAGCAGGGCCGTCCTTAGGATGTTTAGAACAAAAATAATTTCAAGGCCTTAATAATAATTTCTATTATTTAGACTTAGTGCCTTTAAAATATGCACTCCTTTTTAACCGTTCATTAGAGTTGTTAAACGGTTTTTTCTCACCGCGAGATGCCGAGATGCCGAATCAAACTAAAAAACGCGACGTCTACGTCCTTGCCTCTCCCTATTCTCCGAGAGTATTTTCTCCCTATATACTACTCAATGTTAAATAAATGTACCGAATTTTTAACTAATTGCATTTATTTAGTTCTTTCAACTGATTAAAACCAATAATAGATACTTAAAAATAATAACACTCAACTATAATTATCGCATCATAATCCAAACTTTAAAATATTATTTAATTTAATTTATACACTCAATATTTGACAAAAAAAAATTTAGCTTATGAAACGAATGAGCAAGTTTCAACAAAGATTGCCTTATACAGTTATTATACATGTTGTATGTAAGCTTACACGTTTACATCATCAAGTCTTGAACACTTCACTAGATAGTCGTAATACTTGATTCTCGAGTAGTGTGAGATCTATAATAGGTAATGTTAATTTTTTTTGTTTTCTTCCATTAAAGTAATTATTATCACGTCCCTATTGTATTGATATAGATACTTGCAAACTAATAAAGCTAAAAACAATATTTACTCAAAAACAATATAATATTATAATGTACATCAAGTAACGAAATGTTTAAAAGACTATGCCATTCGATTATTTTTAATTTCTAATCAAATTTTTGTTAACGACGTTGCTTTGATCTTCACCTTAATGATATTTTATCGTAAACAATATGGTTCATATTTTATGACTTCAAATTTACAACAAAAAAAATGTATTATGTAGATAGTGGTACCTATTATTATAATGTTATTGGAAATGGAATCGTACGATGTATGAAATCATTGATTATTAATATCGATGGATACATAGCAACGATAAAATATATTTCATCGAAAATGTTATCATCGCCGTTTGTAATCAAACAATTCGATATTATTAAAACATACACGTATATTATATTATTAACAAGTAAATAGGCAATCATTATTAATTTATCTTGTCGGTACATCTTTTTTTAATTGGTTGGTTTTTATTTTAACAAAAACCAGTTAAGGACTTGGTATTTTGTGGTATAAGACACACCTGTATGTTTGAAATAATAAATACCAGTACATTTCATAGAATTTTAAATTTGTAATCTAATGTAGGTATGTGTTCTTTTAAATTTTAGCATACATATATTTTAAGCAAAAAAAAAAAACTTGTCGGTACTATAATTTCATTTTCAATGTAATTATCGTCATATTATATACATTTCTAACGATTCATTTTCCTTTCTCTTTATTCATTTTTAGAATCAAACCAATTGGATTGTAACGACTTTTTTCTTTCAATATAAATTTTGTTTGAAACATGTTGTTAACAACAACATTTAAATTTTCAAATTATATTTAATTTAATTTAATAATCTCAAAATAAATCCAATCGCCTTTTTCGCGTCCACCCTATTCTCAATCACTTTTTTCTTAATTACCTAACGACGGTATTTTTGAAAAAATTTTCTAACTCCAAAACCTGGGTTTTACATAATTTTTTTTCCTTTGTTTACGATTGTAGTTAATACGAAAACCGGAATTCAACTTGTATGTGCCATTATGAAAATCAAAATTCAATTCAGATAAATGATTAGAAGACTTGGGTGACACAATTAGAACAATTTCAAAATCGTGTTTTTTCTCTTTTGGTGACTCAGTTCGAACGTACCGGTCAAAATCATAAACAATTGGTGCCTAAACATGTCATGCGTTTTTCGGGTAAAAACTCATTCTATTGCCCAATATTGTGATATACGTCTCAATAAACACAACGTCGACGTGTCAACGGAGCTAAGGTAAGACGCGATCATCATTTGATATTTCTACAGTATTTGTTGTTTTTACAATCGTAATAATCACTAGTTGCCGCCGTTGAAATTGATTTTATTTTTGTAAATAATTCACAGTGGTTTACCTGTTTATTATTTGATCTATATAAACTGTATGGTAAGTAGTTGTCGTTAGACAACTACAACGCACTTGGCGTTTTTCAAAGACGTGAGGAAACGTTAAACATCGATCAACCGTTTCAATAAATGTATACCTTTTATTTTATAGCTAGTTTATTATTATAAATATTTATCTCTACTACGACGTTTGTCACACGTTTTATACGCTGGACGACTAAACTCGCGTTACTGGCGAAAAAAAAATAATAATAAATAGCTCGGAACGCATTTTCGATAGTAAGTATACCTGATCTTTGGATATTTACTAAACATCGACATGTATTTTAGTATTTAATTATACATGCTTTTGACGTATTATTTAGTTGCTCCGGATTGACGTTCCATTGTGCGCTCTTTACAATATCACATATTATACATTCGCTGTATTAACAACAATCGTTAAATATTTTCGGATTGAATTTTTTTGCATGCACGGGTTAAAATATGTCGTAATGAATAGTGATGCGCTATGACGTCGAGTACATTTAAAAAATCGTTTAAATGAACAATTGCTTATTTTCAACGATTCCATTGGCTCGTCGACGCGTATACTCGACGAAGGTATCTCTAGACGTATGACGTACGTATTCAAAATGTTTGTCCGTTTTAATGTTTCATTTCGTATCAACTGCATTTACCCATAATACCATAAACTCTGATCTACATATCACGAACCATCACAATTATCGTTTACAACCGACAGACGATTTATTTTATCGAGACATTAACATATTGTTACTTTCATTATACCCTAAAAAAGGGAACCATTTTTAAGTGATTATAATTTAAATGATTACATAACATAATCTGTTTTCTGATTCTCGGTTTGTGCCATCGCTCATAGCCGAGTTGAAATTGTTTTCCCATCATATTTATCATACTCGTAAGTATGCCTTACCTGTAATATGTGGGGCCTTAAATATGACAAATTATTTTCTGCCGATATCTACAAATATTTTTTTCAAGTGCATTTATAAAAAATAATCAAGGACTTTATGTGTCGTTTAATTATTGTCTTTTTTGCGATCTTGGAAACTATTGTCGAATCACGTCTTTGAAATACGTACCAAGTCTAATTTCCAACGACTAAAAGGTTACAACTTTCGAAAGTCAACTTTTACTACTTAAAAAATTGTCACCCAATAGCAAAAAAAAAAAATCACGGTAAGACCGATCGATCCTTTTGAAAATAGAAAATTCCCCCGAGAACCTAAAGAAACATATTATACCGTTTCCGTCGCACACTGTGATAACAAGTAGATTCGAATTCAGATTAGGTATTACAACATTACCGAATAATCTTCTGTTAGTTTTCAATACCAGTAATTTTCAATGTTATCGTTCGTTATATGTACCTATTCAATTGGCATTTCGCACTACCAAATTACTAGTAGAATCACCGATTATATCACGTAGCATATATAGAGTAATTACGTAACAATGTTATGCCAGTGCGGCCGACCTTAATTGTCTTTTTTTGAATACATTAACCTCACTACAATCAAACTCGGAAATCATGTAGAATCTATATCATCGGCTGCATATAATTTATTATTAGTGAGTAGTGACGCTCGCCTATGTGTGCGATTTTATTCAATAAACTGCCGTCTACAAAATTAGCATAAAATCAATCACACATACGAGTGTTGGGTATAATACTGTGTAATACTTTATAGCTAGGGTTGTAATAGGCGAAAATTGTTTTTTTTTTGTTTCTTAAAATACGTCAATCGTTAAATTATATTACTATCAAATTTATTTGAATGAAATCATCAAACGATCACACGAACATAATATTATCTTGATATATAAGAAATAAAACGTTTTGACGGCGTAAATACACAATAATACTCGTATAACCATTTTGATTTGTTCTGTGATATAGATTTTTTCGCTCTTGGTATTAAATTGTATATTGTACTTATTTTGATGTGTTTAAATAACGATTCGATTTTAATTGATTTAACAAATTATATTTTTAGGTTGGATTGTTGGATAAGGAAAAAAAGATTAAAATAAAAAATTTACGACATACATTATCTAAACTCAGACTTTGTAGTTTGTATTCAAGAAAATAATAGTTTTATAATAATAATATCAAACGACGATTATTATCCTTTTTACAACTATGTAATAAACAGCGGCCGGTTCGGCACGAACACAGACATGATATACAAAGGAAAAGGAATTTTATCCAACGGTGTTCTTACATACACATTTACATACATACTTACATACGGCCATTATCGTAGATAAATCCGAAATATCTTATCTACGTGACTCATAACTATTACATCTTAGCATACGTGACTGACGACGAGAGATGACCATTTGGTACCAAATAATCAAAAAGATAATAAAACACCATTAACTTCAACCGAGACACTTGGTGACCCTTTGGAAATGTCGCCTTTGGTCCTGGATTTAGCTTAACATCTTCGCCTTCTGGACGTCGGGTAAATGTAAGCCAATAAATAAACAAAGGAAAACACGGTTGTGTGGTCCCGAAGGGCCGGTTGTTGGAAGATGTCTCAGATGGCAGACAGACTTTTCGTCGATTCGCGTTTAATTTTATTCTCAAATGCTTTGCTTAAGTGTATATTGCTTTTCAGGATTTCAATGCCAAGTATTATGGAAAAAAATCTATGTAATCGGGTTCATCAGTGACCGAGAAACTTTGCGTGGATTTTTAAAAACCTTCGAAGTTGACATAACACCTAACACTCAAGTTTATCAATCATCGAAAGCTCAACTGTTGATAGGTAAGCCGCTCTCGGAAACTCTCCTTAAAACAAGTATTAAACAAGTGTAACGTAATCCTTTACTTCCTGTCTTTATTCTCTATTTTCCTTGCTTCTTCTTTTATTCTCTTTTTCCCCTCGCTCTTAAGTCGTCGTCATTACAATATATCTAAATATTAATATTACAGATTCGACGGCAGTGGAAAATCAAAATGAAAATATAATCATACAACGGTGTAACACATTATTATGATATGTGGAAGAGTTCGATAATATGAAACTACTATTTCGATCGCCTGGCAGACAGGTTCTTAATCCGGCCTTGGTAACGAACAGAAAAATACGACAATAAATGGCATGCATTCGTAGTCAACGAGTTATCGAGTAAATCCGTCGGAACAACGTTTAGAGGTTTCGATTATTTTTTTTTTTTGAATTTACTCGTGAGCTGGATATTAGATTCTATTATTTTCGAGTCGAGATGTGCGGTTACGCGCGCGAGTTGAGAAAACGAACGCGAATGCGAAAAAATAAAATAATTTTAAAGCGGGGACGGTAAAAAACAAAAAAACACCCGGGCCCCCGCGGTCCGCGCCGCCGCACGGGTACGCGCTTCCGCCGTCGGCCGCGTGCCGGTCGTCGCGCGACCGACGACTTCCGCGAGCCGGTCGTTTTCGCCGAGGCGGTGTGGTGACGCTCGGATCGCGCGTTCACGCATGCGTATTAATAGTGTATATTTAATTCGTCCACGGCGCGTTTCCTGATACCGACGATAATATAAGCGCGTGTGCGACGATAAAATAATATTCGAAACGATATCGTGCGGCCATTCGCTTCTCCGGCCCAGTCGACGCCGGTGTCCCTCGCTCGCTCGAATCTCTCCGACCCAGCAGTCGACCCGCAGACGTCACCCGACGCCACGTGGTGTTCGCGCGCGCAGTTTATCCGATCATCACGCCACTCTATAATAATAATAATATTATTATTGTTAATATATTATATAATAATACTATTATCAGCCGACCGTAGCAGTTAGCACCGTCCGCGGCGCACGTGCAGTCCCCCGACCGTTTCGCCCCGTCGCAATTGCCCGTTCTCCGACCGCAGAAGGTAAGTGAATTTCGTTTTTTTTACTCGTCCGTCCCCCGACCGTTTTGCGTTTTTTTTTTCGTTATTCCGCACGACGATCGCCGCGGACCGTCGCGCGCGCAAAGTGAAATTAGTTAAATTTTCGTTATTTTCGCATACCCCCCCGGCACGCGTCGAAAACGCGAAATTTCTTTATAAAAATACGGCCCTTGGCGCAAAATTAATCAATTCCCGTTCGTTTTACACTCTGTCGAAACGACATTTCATGATAATCTCTGGAAATCGATAACTTTTAAGGCTTTTAATACTACCGAAAAAATGTTCATCGCGCTCGATAATGCCATAATCTAAAAATAATAGATTACATTGTAATAACACACAACATTGGTTTCTAACTTGATATATTTATTTTAAATTAATACATATGTAAACAAATTATCGCTTTTTACACACGTTTTTGCGTCTTCGATTATTCTCGAGTGTGTATTTTTAGTCGGGGTCTTTTTTATTTCATCGACGTTTCAAATTCAGTTTAATAATATTATTTATAAAATATGTGTTTGATTCGTCGTGATTCCGTGTACCTTTAAAATCATTAGACCAGAGGTTCCCAAACTTTTTATTGTACGACCCATTTTGGAAATTTTTTAAAATCTGGCGACCCACAATATCAATGAATGACCTTTTTTTCATTCAACAAAAAATTAATATAATAACAATAGATGAGTATTATTTAAAAATATAGCGCGACCCACCAAAAGTATAATCGCGACCCACTTTTGGCATTAGATTATGTGTATACAAGTACCTATAGTATCTATAATAATTATCTAATATAAAATTTAAAACTTATTTTTGTTTTGAAAAATTTGCTTAAATTATACGATTTTTAATGACCTTTTTGTGTTAGTATTATTTTTGTTTCAAAAAAAAGTTTCTATTTTGATATTTGTATAATTTTTGTATTGTACAAATGAATTAATGTAAACTTTGTTCTATAGCCAATGTACTCGTTGTGCCTCCGGGTATAGATTGTACATTTCAAATAAAGAGAAAAAAAAACTTAAACACAAATATAAAAACATAAACTCACTTTTGTTAATTGAACCAAATAAAAGGTTATATCAGCGGTATATGTTTTATCGACATTATGAATCTCGTTTTACTATTATCTAATTATATGAATTGATTTGTTTTTGTTATTGATTTAATATACAAACGGAAACATTTACGCGTAAGTAAAAAAATTAGTTAAATTTTAATCTTTAAATTTTAAATTTCGTACGTCGAATCAATACATTATAATATGGGTACGTATTATATTGTTTTTATTTTATAAAATTATAAAATACATTAATTATATTTGTTTAAAATACTAGGTTTTTTTTTGTCTTTGAAACAAAATAGATAACCTTACAAAACTTTTAACGTTTTTATTCCAATTGATAAATTTAGATTTTATTTATTGTGTGCGTGTACATTCGGCTGATGGTACCTATACAATGTTTGTTTTGAAATTAACATTCATCGCTCATAAAATTTGTGTATTTAAGTTATTGTAGCTAATCAGGTATATACTTTTGTAACGCGTTATTTTTTACCTACGTTTTAAAATATTAACTAATATATAAAATATTATTTATACGATGGATTATATTTTCGGTTGTATTGAAACAAGTTTTTATGATTTATTTGAATCCACCATATCAATCCAACGATCTTCAAGACAAATAAAATTATTCTATTAATTTATAATTGTAAATTAATTTTTTCGAATCTGTTTTCAGAAGCTTTACATTACTTTACTACTTTGGCAAAAGTAGACGGTACTTTTTGTGCGAAAATAAGTTTCCATCCCATCGACTATTTTCTAATACATATATTACGTTTGTTTAATCATTTTTATAATCTTATTTCGGTGTTTTAATTCATATAAAATTCAGAAAATTTTTAAATAAAACAAATTACGTAATTAAAATTTGGAATATTTGTGTATATGATATATTTTGAACAATAATTTTCCAATGTTGTAAGTTTACTGGTACCTGTGTTATATTTTAATTTGATGTATTTATGAAAAATAAAAAATGTTTTTACATTTTTCAAATTACTTATATGTTTGTTTTTTTATTGTTTTAGTAAAAATGGCAGACTCAAATAATCCATGTCTTAAGAAAGTCGATCCACACTTTGCAACCAAAGCGATTCACACGGGCCAAAATCCCAATCAGTGGTCATACAATGACGTCGTTCCTCCGATTTCGTTGACTACGACCTACAAACAATTTGGTCCAAACGATCACGCTGTAAATAGCTTTTTTTAATTATTATTATTTATTATTGCTATATATTTTGGGCGTTGTAGTTAAATGGAGTTTTTTCTAAATTTTACAGAAGAGCGCAGGGAAATAAATGTTCTTAACGTGTTACGTATTGTCGAATTCTCTTCAAAAACGAATCGCTCAATTTCGTTTCACAATTATTATGTAAACCATATGGTTTTTAAAACAATGAGAATTGCATAACTTGACTTCACTTTTAGCGCCTTATTTTAATTGAACACTCGGAGTGCTCGTAATTTTCCCCCAACACGCTGCATTTACAATTAGAAACGAATGACAACTCGACGGGTTCGCGGCGCGGCGCGTATCTGTGATAGCTACGTAATATGTGCTATTACGCGTCGATAAACACGTGTGTTTATTTATTTCTATTCGCAGGGATTCGATTACAGTAGATGCAGCAATCCTACCAGGAAAGTTCTACAAGAATGTATCGCTTCCCTCGACAGCGCCAAACACAGTCTGACCTATGCGTCCGGTCTGGCCGCCACGACGGCTGTCATTCAGCTGTTGAAATCCGGCGATCACATCCTGTGCGGTGACGACATGTACGGCGGTACGAACCGTTATTTTTCGAAAATCGCGTGCAATTTCGGCCTGAAGTTCACGATGACCGATATGACCAACGAGAAAAACATCGAGAAATTGATTTTGCCCGAAACCAAGGTTTGTGATGCCATGTGATTATTTAGCATTTTCTCATTGTAATTTAACGTCATCGATACCTATTAATTATAATACCTTATTATGGTATAATCAATAACGTCAAGTGTAATCATTAGTCGTACGGTTCGTTATCTGCAGGGTTCATCTTGTTTTATGATCGATATCACAATGATTTGCCTTGACCTTTATAGGTCTAAAGGTTTTCTCATCTTCGACGATTTGCACCTACTATCGGGGTAGGTAGTAGGTACTATGCTACGCCAACGACCGGCGGCGTGTACCTATATCCGACATATCGTATAGTATAACGGTTATCGACCTTTTTAGTCGAGTCATAGACCCTTTTACACCAACAAGTCTTGGAAACTTTCATCTATCACACGAAAGAGAATCAAATATTATATTCTTAATATACGAGTATATTAAATTATTATTCACTTATTTTTATGAATTCATCATACGAGTATTTCAAACCGATTTCTACGCGTTTAGTCGATACTATCAAATACGGTCTCCACGCTGCCGTTATATTTACCTGTGCTCATTATATCAACAAGCTTACCTTGTACGCATGTTGATTGATTTAATGTTAATATTATTTCTTCGTTTTTTTTTTTAAATTAATTTTTATAAAATGTCTACTGCAGTGCGTTTTCCTTATAACGCCGTTTGAGAATACGCTATAGTTGTATTACTCGATACGTAATCGGTAAAAAAGACTAAGGAAAATGTGAAAAAAAAGAACTTATATCAAATATACTTTTTATTTTTTTCCGATTTTCCTGGAATACTATGAACTAGTATTCTGAAAATCGGTCATTCACTAACAACAGATTATGTATGATTAATAATTATAAATTATAATACATTACATGAAAAAATAAATATTGAATGATATGTTGTAATATAAATAATATAGTAATTAAATATTTAATGAGTTTTTTTTCTTTATTTTTTGGTTTTCTTAATTGGTTCTTTTTTCCGGGATTTACCTAGTTTGTATACAAATATATTAAACATTTGAGTTTTTATTAAAGCTTACGTCACTTGAGCAAATTTATATTTTCAATCTTTGACAGTACGATATTGTGATTTTTATTTTTGAATGTACGAATATATTTCGATTGACATTTTTTCTTATTGCCATCATAGGTGCAAGTGGGCTACGGGAGCTTAAGAGGTTTCACACGACACTTTGTGACCTAATGAGAATATTTGCAATTACAATAACGTATATAAATTCAATTAATTCTTGCACATTGTTTATTCAATAAACAAATTATTGTTATTATTAGTTAGGTAACTTATAAAATTGGAAATTAGAAGTTCACCACTTGTATGTTAAAACATTCAAAACCGATTAAAATGTGTGTAGTTTTTAATTTGGATGATTTTTGAAACTTATCGTATATAAATTCAATTAATTCTTGCACATTGTTTATTCAATAAACAAATTATTGTTATTATTAGTTAGGTAACTTATAAAATTGGAAATTAGAAGTTCACCACTTGTATGTTAAAACATTCAAAACCGATTAAAAATGTGTGTAGTTTTTAATTTGGATGATTTTTGAAACTTATCAGTAGTTTTCGGAAAAAAAACAGCCCGGAAATATTTATCGACGCGCGACGACCGGATTTTTAATAAAATCTTGATTATTTCTAGATGAACTGAAACTCCGTTCAGATAATAACTGTTTTCAAATATGTTGATAATTAGGTATACTCCTCGAGTCGAGAAAATGAAATCGGCGACCGAACAATTTGTTTTTATTGCTTAATTATTTACTGTTTGCAAACATTGAAACATCTAATCATCACCTCATTACGCGATGAATATTTTTAATCCAACTGACTTTGTGTTAGCTTATTTTGAAATTTGAACTAAACACTACAACATATTCTATAATATAATACACACATAATTGTAGAATACACGTCAACGAGTTTCCGAGATATTTGTATTAAAATGTAGGTTCTTTATAATTTACACTTGACCTAGTTAGTGTTTATTTGATTTTCACTTGTTTCTTGTAGCCCGTAACAGTAAACGGTTAACAGTATTATTTAAAATCGTTAGTTAATGTTAAACAAAATATTATAGCAAAAGTTGAATATAATTACTGATGTTTGCTAATAGCATTGAATAACACGCATAAAAGTCGGTGCGTACTATATTTCGACGAGATAAGTTATCTACCTTTGACCTCAAGATCAACTTTTCGAATTATTTACATTATTCTTTTGTATATGGGATTGTTTTGACTGGGCGATCAATGAATCGTGGATATCAATAAGTGAATTTTAAAATGGCCAACTAATCGAGTTATTTAATCAATAAACTATTTAGTGAATGAATTTAATTTTACATAATTTACCGTATGTATACTCGTATACGTATTGGTAATGAAATATATAAAACACGCAGGTAGTATACACAGTTAATCGATGTGTACTTAAGTGTTGGTTCTTTTTACGTTTAGTGTACTGTAGCGACGTTTGCTAGTTGTTTTATTTAACTTGTACCGCATCCACTCGAGTACTTACTGTTGTTGTTTCCGAGTTTGTTATGTAAATACAGGTATTATGTTTTATAATTTCAGCTGGTATGGATGGAGAGCCCCACAAATCCGTGCATGAGAGTGGTGGACTTGGAAGCGATTTCAAAGCTCGTCCACAATGTACGAAAAGACATCATCGTACTGGTTGACAATACTTTCCAGACTCCTTATTTCCAAGTAAATAATTTATTATCACGCGATAAAATTGTTTTATGATTCTATAGGGAATACGTTCAATTTACTAATTTAACATATCTACCTAATCGCGTAGATTTAGGCTCACTGCCGGATTTCTCATGCTTACATTTTACATACGGCAGATCTTTATTTTAGACAACTATTATGTTAGTTATTTTATTTTGAAATGCGTATATTTATCATTTTGTTTTCGTATGGTTTGTTTACACAGAGACCTCTGGAATTGGGTGCAGACATTGTGCTTTATTCTCTAAGTAAATACATGAACGGTCACTCAGATGTCATAATGGGCGCTCTCGTTTTAAATGATGCAGAATTATACCAGCGTCTTGCCTTCATTCAGAACTGTAAGTACATTTCGTTTGGTCGATATACATTTTCGTCTCCAGTGATTAATTGTTATTAATTTTCTACCGTTTCGACGTTGCGACGTCGAATATAATATGTAATGTTATTGAAAAAAATCGGCTCCAAAATATCGACCCAAATTTGCATCGCCACTCCGGCCAGTAATCCACCCCCGCCACTGATTATTTAAATCACCCAACCGGTTCTCAGACTCTCTGCCGACAACGTCTATAATTACGGTACAATAATTATTGTTTTTCGTCTCGGCGGTTTCAGCGTGCGGCATCATGTCTTCGCCGTTCGACTGTTACTTGGTCAATCGCGGCCTGAAGACCATGCACGTGCGCATGAAGGAGCACATGAAAAACGGACTGGCCGTGGCGCGGTACCTGGAAAAGCATCCGCTCGTCGAGAGAGTGTTACACCCCGGCCTGCCGTCGCACCCGCAGCACGAGGTGGCCAGGCGCCAGGTGAGCGGTTTCAGCGGCATGTTGTCGTTTTACCTCAAGGGCGGTTTGCAGGAGGCCACTGCGTTCTTGCAGGCCATAAAAGTGTTTTGCCTCGCTGAAAGCCTCGGCGGATTCGAGAGTTTGGCCGATCATCCGTAAGTGTAACCCACTGATTATCGATACTAATAATATATGTATAATCAATGGCGTAACGCCCAAACTTCTATTTCTCGGCGTAGAATATAGTGTGATGATTCGCACAGTTGCATTTTAACATATTATTACATTACCCTAGTACGCGCGTGTGATTAAATATCGTTCGTAGACGATTTGTCGTTAACTATTGTAGAGGCTTCGCGAAAAATACCGATAACGAAACAATATTGTAAAACGATATTGTCGCGCGCGCGTATTATACTCGTAGACACCGCCCCCCGAGAACGAAAAGGTTTTCTTTGAAAAATCACCCGAAATTGATCCGTGTGTTTTTTCAGAGCCACCATGACTCACGCCTCGGTGCCGCCAAACGAACGTGAGGCGTTGAACATCTCGGACAATTTGATTCGCTTGTCCGTAGGACTAGAATCCGAAGAGGATTTAATCGCCGATCTGGACCAAGCGCTTAAAGCTTCCGTCAAGAAATAACTCTTGTATTATATACACACACGTACATATATTTATATATATATATATATATATATATATACATGATTTGTGTTAAATTTGTGTCGACAATTAATTCCTTATTATAATTTTTATAAATTGTATAAATTATATACAGATTTAATGTAAATAAAAATATAAAATTATTAACTCTTGATGTGAATCACATATAGTTCTCTTGTCATTTCGATTTGTCTTCGGCTCCACACACTTGAAATGCTTGTTCCAAATCTTCGATCAAGTCCTGGACGTATTCCAAACCGATAGACAATCTTATGAGGTTTTCGTGAATGCCCGCCTTCTGTCTTTCTTCGTCCGTCAGTGATCCGTGCGTCATTTTACAGCTGGAAATATTCGATACAATCGTAAATACTTTTTGCTTAAATTACCACTTATATTTACTTAATTTATACTTAATATATATTTAAATTTAGACTTTTCGGTTAAATTGATTCGGTCACCTGTACTCTGGTTTTAACTTTTTTCGTCTCAAACTTGGGGCTAAACTTTACACATTTTACACGTTCGTAAAAAAATGTTCATTTACACTATAAAATGAAGTATAATCATTTATGTATACACAAAATTAAAGTCCTTTTTTTTGTATGCACGCGCATAACTCGAAAATTACTCGTTGGATTTTAGTACGGTTTTCACTAATGGATTGGCCAAGTCTCGGGGAAGATTTGAAGGTATGGTAAGTCTTGAAAATTAAACCCCTAAGCTGGTAAAAAGGGTAAAATTAGATCAAATTTCCTAGCCGGAACCGCGGAAGCTGTTAGTTTAAAATTTAGTCAATAGTTTCGTTTTATATTGGAGGGACCACTGAGGAAAAGATTTTCCAAAATTCAACCCCTGAGGAGGTAAAAAGTATTAAAAGGGTTAAAAATAGTAAAACCATAAAGAACACTCAACATTTCGAAAAATCCGGTTTTTAATTAAGCCATTAATAACTGTGGACATTCCGAAAAATTTGGAATTTTTGAGAGTGTTTTTTATAGCTTCATTAAAAACCGAATATTTCGAATTTTCGAGCAAGTTTTCCATGGCTTCTTTAAAACCGAATTTTTCGAATTTTCGAGCGTGTTTTCTATGGCTTTATAAAAATCGGATTTTTTTTAATTTTCGAGCGTCTTTCTATGGCTTCATTAAAAACCGAATATTTCGAATTTTCGAGCTTGTTTTCTATGGCTTTTTTAAAACAGAATTTTTCGAATTTTCAAGCGTGTTTTCTATGGCTTTATAAAAAATCGGATTTTTTCGAATTTTCGAGCGTGTTTTCTATAGCTTCATTAAAAACCGGATTTTTCGAAATGTTGAGAGTGTCCTTTGTGGTTTTACCATTTTTAACCCCTTTAATACTTTTTAACCTTCTCAGGGGTTGGATTTTGGAAAATCTTTTCCTCAGTGGTCCCTCCTATATAAAACGAAACTATTGATCAAATTTTATACTCACAGCTTCCGCGGCTCCGGCTAGGCAATTTATCTAATTTTACCCTCTTCACCCTCTTAGGGGTTTAATTTTCAAAACCTACTTCAAACCTTCCCCGAGACATGGCCAATCCATTAATGAAATTCGTACTAAAATACATCGAGTAGTTTTCGAGATATGCGCGTACATACAAAAAAAAGGGCTTCTATTTTATAATATATCTGATAATATAGACTGGAATAGTGAAGGATAGTTTTAATTGAAGTGCTGGAGATTTTTAGGTTTTTTATCAATAAATTATATTTTCATTTGTTTAACTTTTAATTCAAACGTTGCGATTAAACATTCATCAGTGTTTGTACTTAGGCCAACCAAAAATACTGCCGACCACGGACCAACATATAAACATTTATAATTGTATAATGTACACTAGCAGTATTATATCAGTACAAACCAGTAACCACACGGGTACAAATAAATTAATCCAATAAAATTGTTATAATAAACTGTTGGAATACATCGAATACCCGTATTGACCATAGTCTATTTTTTTATAGTTGATATTATGACGTAAGGTGCAGGATAGTTATTGTTAGAATTGAAAAATTATTTATAGTAAGTTCACTCACGTAAACAACGTATAGCGATTTGTTGTTTTTATTTGACTTCGACAATTTTTTATAATTTTGTTCATTGTACGATTCTGTGTAAAACGCGATTATTCCAACTTCAAATCGCGCGAATATAATACGTAAAATGTACGATTGTTTTCGTAATACTCACGGTAAAGCAGCTAAACTCTCGCAACACCCGAGGCTGCAGGTAATGGAGAAGAGCTTCAACGATTCTAGCATGCGCGTGCTTTCTTTTATGTCACCATTTATGTAAAACGACACCATGCCGTTGTACCCGGCGAATTGTTTTTCTATAATTTTTTGTTGCGGGTGATTCGGCAGTCCCATGTAGCTCACTTTCAGCACTTTGGGATGCAAGTCCAAGTACTTGGCCACTACCATAGCACTTTCCATATGTTTGTCCATGCGGACTTGTAACGTTTTCAATCCACGGTAGGCCAAGTAACAATCAAACGACGACGGTACGTACCCACACGCTGCAAAAAAAAAAAAATAACGAGACCGCGTTAGATAGCGAAAGATATTATACAAGTTTTTTATCGTTTTACGACTAATAATATTTAACTTACTGTATTGAAGGAAGTATAACTTATCGTATATGTCCTTCTTGTTAGTGACTAACGCGCCCATAAGCAAATCTGAATGTCCATTCATGTATTTACTTATAGAATACATCACTACATCTGCGCCAATATCTATAGGCCTCTGCGTGGTATACGAACAAACAAAAAAGATAAAATGTTAAAATATTTCCATGTTTTATTTTTATGATTCCAAAGTTTATCGGATTAACATTATATTCGTTATTTACTTCTCGCCCAAACGCCTAAGACTTATCCAGCGATCAAAACTCTTATACTTATAACTTTTACCATTTAAATACACATCATATTCATATACTATTATTAGGTATTCGAAATTTAATTTATTTTCTATAAGAATGGTATAATATAGTATAATAAATATTTCATTATTATATAAAAAAATATGATGTCGACTGTCACTCTATATTAGGTATGTAAGGCCATTTTATTCACATCATTTATATAAACGCAAATACAACGGTTAATTACCTGCAAATAGGGAGTGACGAATGAATTATCAATTACCACTATGATGTCGGCTCGTATATTATGAACGATTTCGCATATTTCTTTTACGTCCAACACTCGTGCCAAAGGATTCGATACACTCTCGAACCACACGAGCTGAAATAAAAGAGGATTCATAAATTTATTTTCACGTAGTTCAATTCCATAGGTAGGTAGTTAAAAAAACAAATACACAATTATCAAGCGCACGGATACGGCCGTACCTGTTTTCATTACCCGAATCTCGGTTTCCTAACTAATTTTCTTACGACAAATTGTGTTTTTTTTATTTTTTTGTCAATAAGAAATTCGATGTTTTAAAAATAATACGAAAATACAAAATTTATAATCATCATTATATGAATGATGATAAGACAATCGTCCTACCGTATTACATACTTTAATGACTCAGAGCCTTCGACGGCTAAGCCGATCTAACAGAGAAAATAATTGTATTAATTTCCAATAAAACAACACAATCATTATTTAATACGACCTTTGTTGAAAATCGTTCGTGCGAAAGAGCTTTTTCCCAGCTAGACGTTAAAAAATCCTAAGCTCCGAGCTTATATTAACTATGTGTTTTCATATGGCAATAATATTTGTATTTGTTAAACTAGTGCTATAAATGTTACTATCGAGTAAAATATTTCGTGTTTGATATCGTAAATACGGTATGAATATATATTTTTCGATGTAGTGTAAAAAATGATTTCCTAAATTGTCTAAATAAAATGTTTTACGTAATATTACCATAAAATAACCCGTTGTCGTTGATTATGAACACTAGTCGCTGTTCTATATTCGACAGTCGATATTATTAGATCGATATTATTAGATCTCGAGTACTTAACAAGAAAAAATTCTGCCCCGCCTGTACAGAAGTTCTGCGCACGGTTTGGTGACCGGATTCGGATATCCGGACACACGGTCGTATTAACGATGACACATACGCAATTATAATATACTGACATCACTACTATATTGTATACCTGAATATTCACCGTTTTACCGACGTGACGTGTGTACGCCATTACTCACTTTCGTGTTGGTCGATATGTTTTTGGTAACGTTTTCGTAATCGGAGAAGTCGACAAAGTCGAACAAGACACCCGCTTGACGGGCCACGCCGTTGAATAGTCTGTAAGTGCCGCCGTACACGTCCGTGCTGCACAGCACATGATCGCCGGGCGTCAACAGGTTCACCATGCACGTGGTCGCCGCCATTCCGGTACTGTAAGCCAGTGCGTATTCCGCGTTGTCCAGTGCCGCTAGACATTTTTCCAAAACCGAACGGATCGGATTGCCACACCTCGTGTACTCGAAACCCTGCCGGAACACGGTAACGGAAAAACGTGAGTGTGAGTTTATAAGATTTTTTTTTTTTTAGTTTTCGATTTTTTTCAGATTCTACGTGAAGCGAAGAATGTATTTACGCGGGTACCTACCGCCTACCTACATTGATTTTATTAAGCATTTGTGCGACTCGGGAGGCTAGGGAAGCACGAACCTCTGAAACGCAAAAACTCGTTGGGAAATATCGTCTTTATAGAATAAAAAGTATTTAACGTTATTAGACGTGGGTAATTCGAGTGTTTTCGTAAACTTTTCTCAGTAAAATATCAAGAGCGTTCAATGTGATTGTTGTAAGAAGATCGGGGGAAAATGCAAAAACCATAATAACCGGCATTTGTTTTTTTTTTTTTACAATTTTATCAGTCACTTAAAATAAATCAGCTGAAATTAGTAATATTCACTATAAAAGATTTTATTCTCAAGTGAAGAGGTCGGAAAAAAGTTTTTAAGACCTCTTCTTCTCCCCTGAAAAATTAACAATGAAATCTCGACTACGCGCCTGGTATAATTAGTAATTACGTTTTCAAAAATCATTTGATATTTTTTCCATATTTTTTTAATTAACTAAAACACGTTGCAGTCGGGTGAAAATTATTATCAACTATATATTATTAGTTTACACACGAGATGAACGCATGCTTATTAATGTACGATAGTCGAAATAGAGAAAAACAAAAACAGAAAAATATGATGATTTAGACTGCCTACCGAAACAATAGATCACAATAGGTATTCGTTAAAATGCTTAGTAGCCGATAAAATGTTTAACGGTTTACTTCGAATAAAAATGATATATTATTTATAAATCATAAATAACTCTTTGGTTATAACTATAATAAAAAGTTATAAATTATAATATTACCATACGTGCATGTATGAGTTCTGGTACGCGAATCCGGCGTTTTTTTCGGGGAGAAGTGGAGTCGATAAAGAGACCACTCAATGGCATACCTAATTGTTTACGTTGGAGCATAGCCCACTCCATCCAAGAAATATTATGATCGGAGCTCAGGTCCCTACAGATTTCGATATTTTTCATTTTAAAATTCACTAATTCGATAACCTTTCGATCCACGTTTTTATGGTTTGCTATTTCTTTATTATACGATATAAAAATATACTATAAGCTCTGTGATAAACAAACAATTACAATAATGACATGGTAAATATTATAATTCATCGTGCAAAATTTAACAAAAATATTTAAATAGTAATTATTTGCACAAGTTCGTGATAAGCGTATATTATGGTTCACGAAAAATAGGAGAGATTGATACGGATTAAGGAATTTACGAATTCGGGATAATCTGGGAAATTAGATCTGCGTTTACCGTTTCGAAACCTGGCGCGTTCGAGTATATACACACACATATATTAGTATTAATAATAATTATAATATAGTATCTAAATCTAATAATAATAAATTTTGATGGCATGTTTGTGGACGAGAGTGTCATAATACAAACCCGTGGGATTGTTTATTTCGTATTTAGATCTTAAATCTGGACCGAAGAAAAATCTACGTAGCTATTTCGAGAGCTGTCGAGAATGTTGAAATGAAAAAAAAAACCAACGAGTTAAGAATTGAATATTGTACGTAAATGCCGCCCAGCGAAAAATAACCACTTTTTACTCGAAAATGTAATGAATACGGAAATTTTCCCATTTGAAAATTGTGCGCACGCCTTGGCTGCGCAGTGACTCGCAGAAGGAAGAACAGATAAGTGAAATTCGGTCGACTATTTTAGAATTACCCATCATTTTATGCGGCGCGAGTTGGTGAAAAAGTACCACCGTATTAAGTTACGTCATTTTAGGGAACATTTATAACCGACCAGTTGATCGGGCCGTTTAAGCATAAAAAACTAAACAGATTCCACATAAGATGTGCAGGATCACACCGAGTACTTATTCTGTAAACCACTACGGTATGCCAGTATATGTAGATGTATTTTATTGTTAATAAAACACAAATAATTAGAGCACGGATGGCAAATTATTTTTTCATTATCTGAGTAACAAACGATGTTGGCTTTAAAAAAAAAACGCGGTATTAATGTGTTTAGCACATTCCAGTTTGAGTTTATTGATTAATTGAAATAACATCTGCAATAACATATTATAATCGACTGCAGCAAACCGAGATAATTTACAGACAAATGAATGAAGCTAAAAATAAAAAACAAAAACATCGATAGCGAGTTCAATTTAAACGTTCAGTTTAATGATGTTTTACGAGAAAAAAAGTATGGTTTATTTGATGACATAATATACAAGACTTAGATGACACATAAATAACGAGTGATCGATATTAGTGAATTGTTATTGATTATATATTATACGTTCGAAATCAATACTTCTTATTGATTTCGAAAAATGATCCTGAGTAAAAACAATGGATCAGCCGCTATTTCTATTTTTTATGGACAGTCGATAATATTATTAGTGTTTTCGTTTAAAGCATTAATAAAATAACTAATGTTTTTTAATCGAAATTTGTTGAAATAGCTAAATCTTTATAAAAAACGTTTGTGCCTTTCTGGTAAACTTTTTTTTCATCACTAGAAAAATCAACATATTGGAAATTATATTAAATTTTCAAGTATTGAAATCGAAAGTTTTATGCATTTTTAACAACAAAAAGTTTTTAGGTTTTCGAGATTTTATTAAAATGAAGACTACGAATTCTTTATGTTTTTTAACAAGGCAGAACGATTGTTCTGGGGGTTACTTAAAATAAAATTTTCAAGACTTATTCGATTACTTAAATTATTTTATCGACGTTTTACGGAAAACTCGACAACTTCGATAAACGTCAAGGAAAAAAACAAAATCTTTTAAAAATTTTAACACCTTTAGAGAATGTTAATCTAAGTAATCGGTGATAATCCCTACGATAACTTATTATTTTATTTTTTCCTAGTTACAAAGAAAACTCCGTAAATGTTTACGCTTTTATAGTTTACCGTTTACGGTAACCATTTGGAAAACTGCTGGGAAATACAAATTCCGTTGCACCGACCGGACAAGATTTTCTACCAGGAACCAAAAATCGTCGAAATCGTGATTAACAGATAGAAAAAAAACACACGTCATAAAATCAACGGTTTCCTCGTTTCATTAGGAACTTTCAAAATACGCCCCCCTCCACCCCCGAGCCATCTGTTCGAGTATGACGGTGGTAGAATGCCCCCCCCCGTACGAAGTATAAATTTCGCGAAAAAAAAATCCCCCCCCTCCCAATAGCCATGCTGAGACCCGGGAGACAAACGAAACGGCATTTACTTCGACAACTCCGGGCGAATGCGTGTTGTATATCGTGCTCAACGATATCGGCGGAATGATGTCCTTATTGGTCGAGTCGCAGGAGCGGTATCCTGCGTGCATGAGTGTCGTCGCGAAACTCAAGTCTCGGCCGCCGCCGTTGACGCGACCGTTCGGGTTACTGTCGTCGCCCATGTCCGGTTGTGTGGAAAATAAAAAGCGTCAAATGACAATTTGACAACGACTATGTGATTAGAGCGCGACGATAACAACGGCCGGATCTGCAGCGATGTCGGTCACGACGCTATTGTGCCCGAACAAACGAAATGAAACCGATCCAAACGTAACGCGGCACACATCGACAAACTTATTATATAATTGTACGCTATTCGGATATTCCGATCCCGGCGGTGATTTTTGATTGTTGTTTTTTTTTTTTTTAATAATATTCGTTATCAATCGATGGCCGATCGAATGCGTGGCGATTTTGTTTGGATTTCGAGCGTTGACACAATGACCGGCGACGAGACCGCTGTCTACTACTAATAACTGTTACACGTGCACGCTCGTATGCGTCTCACACGACGAGCGTGTCGATTACAATTGTATAATTGCGGCCGAGGAGTGAGCGATGAATCATGTACGTAATATTGATTATTATCGAACGCGGTAAGGCACAGTATAATAATAATAATATACATATTGTGCGCCTACACACTCCTAACACAGGTACGCGCACGCCCAGCGTGGGCCGCCCCGGCGTGTCGGACGAAAATAAACGAGCCGTAAATTACGATTTGCAAAAACAAATCCCTCCTAACAGGTATAGTAAGTGCTGACACCAAAAGTTTCACCACGCCTCCACTTGTTGTTCATCAGTGAAGAGCCCTTGAAAACGACGACGCCGGCATAGTATATTCTCGGCTCCGATCGGAGCGGAAAACAATTCGGACGTTCCTACTAAAGACCCGACTCGACGCGGGAAGAACCAATTCCGAATTTGGTAAATAAAAAACAACGATTTAAAAAAATAAAATATATTTACCTATAGGTATATTTATATGTGGTAAAAAACCGACGACCGCTAAATCGTAATTTCTCGCGATCTATTATTTAAGTGCCTCCGATGGCGCGGACACTCTTTTTCCAAAGCGCAATCATGGTCGGCCTTTTATAGATTGACAAAGATAGTTTAGCACCCCCAAACTGGTACTCTCGGTTTCATTGCGTCCACTCGAACGTCGTTTTGTTTCATTTATTGAAAATTAATTTTGTAAAAAGTGAGCTGTAAAATAAATTGATTATTCAAAAACACATAATTGAAGTGGATCATACAAGGGAAAGAAATATTGGGAGATCGGGGTCAGTAAAAAAATAAATAAGTATTAATAATAATAACCCTTCCTCCAAAGTAAACAACCGTCGCGAATGAGACTAAAAATAAAAAAGGCCAAGCTAGATAAATAAAAACTATTTTGTAGTAGATTATATGTGTATACCTAGATTTGTTTGTTTCCTATATTTCATTAGCTTTGTTTGTGAGATATTATTACAGAACAACAATGATTAATATATAATAAAATGGCACGTGATTATGTAAGATTATATTAAATAATCACATTGAAAATATATATATTTAATAATATATTATAAACTACAAGAGTGGTTCTCAACCGGGAGAATACTCTTTCGGGGAGGGGGGGGATTTAAGTATTTCGCGAGAGAGAATAAAGTGGACAAAGAGAAAAACATTAAAGAACATCTAAGTATTACAAAACAGATACCTATCGTTGTTTTCGACAGCTACAGGTTTCTCATTAAAATTTTTCATAAAAATGCGATGATGGATATATTATTAGTAAAAGATAAAATATGTTTTATAATGTTGTATTTGTACTTGAACGTTAATTTTTTGATTAATTAGTCTGTTATTTTATTTTAAATTTTTTTTCTAAATTTATTGTGTACATATTTTTCAGTTGAAATACTTAGGGAGGAACGACTAAGATAACTGTTTGTAAAAAAGAAGCGTGAAATATAAAAAAAGTTAAGAACCACTAAAATATAAGACGGGATATAATAATCGTGAAAAGATTGTATTATTGTAGATAGATAATAACTCGTACAATTTCGCTAGACATTAGGCAATTATAATTTATCATAATATATAATTGTTGTAATATTCATAATATATTACGAAGAGCAAATTCTAGTTAAAGACTGCGGTTGGGAGGAAAAGGTGTGTAGGTTAATTGTGAACGTGAGATCTAACTATCAGAGTTAACACGTCGATAACGTTATAATAAACGAAAAAATATTGTTGCCTATTTTAATTATTCGTGAAATGGAAGCGAATTTGTTTTTTTGAATTTTGATGAACTCCCGTTCAAGGTCGTTTAGATAAATACCAATAGATTTCGGGTGAGGTTAATTGTAAATTAAATTACTATCTAATATGAACTAAAATTTTAAAATTACTCCGAACACGATAAATACACCTACAAGCAGGTACGGAGTATTTTAATAACCGTATTTCTTTAACGATAAATTGTTAAAAAAAAGTTAAGTCTTATAGTTTTATTACGTTCAAATAACTATAACTAAATGAACTAATAAATTACGTTTCGAGGTGGGGGGGGGGGGGGATTTAAACTACCTCTTCGAATACAACCCGGCAATCGTTTGAAACTCATAATACATTTATATGTTGAGTTTAACAGGAACCGAATTAGTTACAAAACAACTGCAAGCACGTTTATTTGTTTGATTTTAATTGCGTGAAAAAAGGGACGCTCGTTGCGCCTACATGATGCTTCGTCGAATGTGTGTTGAAAATCGAGCTATGTCCGACCGTTGAATTGTCGTTTAACGAACGGTACGCCGGGTGACTAGAATCGTGATGATGAGATGGTCGCTCAAATCGCTCCACCAGATTTCTTTTTGTGGGGTTATTTGAAATCTAAAGTATTCACTAATAAGCCACATACACGACTAGAGTTAAAAGAAAACATAAGACGGGAAATTACGGCCATCGATGTGCATGTCCTACAGAGAGTTATGGACAGTATGAAAAAACGGATAACCGACTGTATACAAAATGAAGGCAGCCACTTAAATAATGTAATTTTCAAAACTTAAGATTTTTGTTAATAACAATTAAAAATAATCTTTATGTTGAATAAAATACAATTTGTTTCATTACTTTGTTTTTAATACTTGATTAATAAACTACAATTAAAATTTGTCAGAACCCACAGCCCCACCCCAATCATACTATCATAGTTATTAGTTTCTTCGTAAAATAAAAAAAAACAACAAAAATGTTTATAATAATGCCTTGATCAATGGCAACGATATGGATACGCGGAACAGACGAGGGGAAAAAAATAACAACACGCCGCCATCGCTCGTCGCCGTCCACATCATTAGTGAGAACAACGATTGTCAAATTGTAAAAGCGTGTATTTTAAAATTATAAATTTACACACCCTCCGATCGCGAAATAATTTCCCCGGATTTCTATCGAATCGCGCCGCCCCCGTCAAAAATCGAATATTATCCCACCGTACCAGGCGATCAACGAAAGCTCTGTCGCTGACCGAGGACATACGGCTGCAGCACCGGTTCTCCGAGGCCGCCACCGTCCTGTCGCGCAAGACGTACTTCAACAGGGCGGAGGTGATGCGGCTGCTCCAGATGCACCACCTGCTGACCACGAAACGCGACCGCGTGCTGGACCGGCTGCGTTTCATCCAGTTCGCCGACTTGTTCCTGGGCATGTGCGACGTGGAAGTGCTGGACACGATTCACCAGCTGTGGTGCCGCGAGAACGAGAAGCACCTGACCAGCAGCGAGTTCGTACACCTGCTGTCGCAGCTGCTGCGGGCCACGCTGTCCATTGATTTCATCTTCGACGTGTACTCGGGGGTGCTCCAGACGAAGTACATCGGGAGGGACGACCTGATAAAGGTATGCCGCCGCAACACCGCGAAGCAGTGCAGGACGGTGAAAACGGAAAAAAGCGACCTCGAGTTCGCCGACTACATCGTGAGCCAGATGGACTACGACCGGGGACAGTTTCATATCGTTCGAGGACTACCGCTTCTCGGTCCACGAGAACACCATATGGCTCGAGTTCCTCGGGATGGTGCTGCCGTCGGAGGAGAACGCGCGCATGTTCTTGTGCCAGTTCACGTCCCGGCCGTACGTGAACTACATCGATAAAACGACGCTCGAGATGCTAGACCAGAAACGCAGGAACTCCAGCTTCATCATGGAACCGGTCGATCAAAACAGCATCAGCACCCGCACCCGCACCAGTGCCAGCGCCAGCACCATCAAAAGCAACAGCACCAGCGCCAGCAACAGCACCACCAGCAGCAGCAGCAACAGCACCAAAATCAGCAACAGCAGCCTCTCGTGGGATGACAGTGATATCTCGCTGGTCGTACACAACGTCAGCTTCGAAGACTTAAGCTACGGTCTGCAAGACGCGACACGTCGCCGCGATACGTCGTGAATGTATGTTTTCACGGAAATCGTATAATCTGGTCTGCAAGACGCGACAGGTCGCGGCGTGCAAACTTTTGGTCGCCGCGGCCGACGACACTACTGCTGCAGAAGCAGTGTACACGCGACCCATCACGACGACACCATGTCAAAAGTTACATTTTCGCCGTCTGATGACGAAATATTAGTCCAAGAGGTGCAAAATGATCCTATATTATACAATATAGGAGCTGCGGATTACAAAAATATTATAATAAAAGATAATATATGGAACCATATATCGATTAAAATTGGAAAACCTGGTAAATAAAATAGTATATAACCTATACAATAAATATAAAATAAATGATTCTGAAATTAATTTTATAAATTTTGTAGTAGATGACACTGACAATATTTCTGTTTGTGATAACTGGCAGAAAAAAATTATATTATCGTCGCGACATGTCGCGTCTTGCAGACCACACTTGTCGCGGCGACCGTTCATAGCCATCGGTCGCGGCGACGTGTCGCGCCTTGCAGACCGTAGCTTTAGAGGAGGAGGAGGAGAATTTCGAGGAGAATAACTTTTTATTTTAACAGTTTTTAAATCGAACAAAAAACTATTATGAATAAGAAAAACCGAAAGGTCATTCCACCGTGCCGGTAGCTAATTCCCGTGACGTCTTCTCGACGAACCGTCAGTTTCGGGCGCGCCGCGGACGTGGAACGCGACATGGAAACCTAACGGAATCCTGTCGGGCTTTTCGCGTCGGCCGAGAGTTGTTGTCGCCGCCGGTAAGAATGAAAACTATTACGGCCAATTGTCGTCTGCCTAAATCGTACGAAATTTTTGGGCACTCGACGGCCGTATTATCATTAATGATAATAAACTAGAAAAATGCTCAAAACTATTGATACAATTTAAATGCATTTTAAAATTATAAAAACATTAGAAGGTAGGTATGCATATTATTTTATATGACACATTCAAAACTGATATAGTACTAAATGATAATTAATGAAAAGTTTTTTTATGGAGCATTAGCATAAGAAAAGCATATTGTAAAATAAAACTTAAAAGTACCGATGTAAAGACAGCTTTGAACAGATTGTAGGTACCAACAAAATATGTTTTATAATTAAAATACGCGCAGAATTGGATTATTTTCATTATATCACGAGATATCGCAATGTCCAAATCCTCGGTGGGACACAGTATGTCAGTATTGTAAAATATATCCTTACCTTAGATTTGGAAATCATCTCTCATATCACTTTATTAAAACTAGAAAAATGGTTGAAGATGTTGAAGGTATTTTTCTTTCGACAAAGTACCTAACCACCATAGAATATAACATAAGATTCTCAAACTATCTATGGTAACAGGTAACCACTAAAAGAAAAATAAATCTTGGAAAATAATTAATATTTCAGCGCACATTTATATCCCACGTTTATATCAACTTGCATGTATGTAACTGGCTGCCCCAATGCCGCCGCCACGAGTCCAGTTTTACTTTTTCCAAATTGTTTAGACGCTGGTGAGCGTATCTTATCTTTATTACAATCTACATGTTCAATATTTTGTTATTGCCGGCAAACAGATAAATTGGTGTTTACTGATGTTAAAAATTTTAATAAACGCATGATGATTTGACATTTTTTTGATCATCATTTTGCCGTAATATACTATTTTAAAATAATTATATAAAGAAGCGGCCCACCGGGAAAACTCCCGAATTCCCGGCGGTGGGGTGTGCACAGGAAGTGCGGAAAAGCAGCGCGTTTACCGGACATCCGGCGCATCGGCGTCACTGTGGCACGTCGACGGGCCGGTGTTGGTCTTGTGTCATGTGTCGCCCTCAGGAACTCTGTCCTGTTCGCCGTGTGGAGACCTGGGACATTGACGTTCCTTGAACAGTTCCCAGAGCGAACATTTAAGATGCGTTGTCGTAGGTGAGCGCTTGTGTTGAGCCACAAACCCCGCCGGGAGAGTACGCAAAGTATTGTATTTCATACATTTCAATCATCCGAATCATTCGTTATGTATTACGTCGTATAAGTGTTTAAAAAATAGTTTTCTGTGATGCTGATCGGTCGTTTTCTACCCATCCGAGTAGTGGCTTCACGACTGTGGAGTGACGCATGTCTTCTGGAATCACGATACTGCTCCGAGTTCCTTGCATGTATTATTTTTATATTTTTGAAAATTTCAATTTGGGCTCATTCGTTGTATAACCTAATTTATTTGAAACCACCGCCGGCTATTGTCCATTTATCGCGTGTATCGAACTTGATGAAATCATTTTAAATAACCGCTCACCCAATATCCGAGCACTTTTTCGTGATGCCCAAAAGGCATGCCACCAGTAGTTTTCCAGACTCTGGAGTTTTAAATGAAATTCGCAAAGTTCGCACCGAATAGGACCACCGATTAAGTATGTGTATATCGACCGAAACACTCGAGGTGACCGCCACTGATTGAAACGTATGTAACCAACAGTAATTGTATTCTAGTAGTATGTTCATTGTTCTTCGCCTTTAAAACATGATTTTATAAATATGAAGAATCATTTTTCACGAGACAAATAATGAAACCGTCACCTTCCGAATAAATCATCCAAGGTCCTGAAATTTGTTACACCGAAATTGACATTTCGAAGGTCGTTATAATTCAATACAATACAACTTCATAATATAGCAGTGATCTGAAAATATATTTTCACGTGTGATTTAGATAACAATAGGTATTGCGACCAAAAGAATAAGTTGAAATTATACTTTATTAGAATAGAACTTGGACATTGTTTTGGAAGTGCGTGACCAAGGTTATAATAATACTAGCCGACCTGTCAGCTTCGCCCGTGATTGGTTCACGGCATGATGATGAATTGGCCACTTACCCAAAATTTAACTCTATTAGCATGCCCAATAAACCTTCATAAGAATAATCAAAAAGTAGGTAAAAAAACTAAGCACAAATTATGCTCGCAATAATAACTCTATCCCGCCGTGCCGCACAATATAGGTACAATTGTTTTTAATTTTTTATGAACTTTTATGAACTTTTTTACTGACAAAAGTGGTACTATAACCTTCAGCAGAGTGTCGGGTTTCAGCCAAAAAAAATTTCAGCCAAATCGGTCCAGTAGTTTTCTCGGTTAGCGCGGTCGAAGAAAAACCCTTACAATTTTATATATAGTATAGATATGATTTCATTTCCACAATCCCTTAAGAAATTCCGATTCCTCAGAGATTGGAATGAAAAGAATTCCAATTATTATGAGTTGTTTGTCAGTTTGAAAATGTTAAGTATTCTAATGTTATATAAATATCATCATTATTATTATTAATTGCATTATTTTTGTACAACTAATTATTACTAATGCAATAAAATCAAGTATAATAGGCCACGACATAATTATTATAGTTATATAATTAAACGACCCGTAATTATTATAATACCTATGCTTTATCACTGTACCACTTACATTTTTACTTACAATAACATATTTATAATCAAAATATTCAAATAGTTCTCAAATGAAGAGCAACTGAAGTCAATAACTACAATGGACAAATATACAAATAACGCACATTCTTTTCTCGGACACACGTCGGTGAATATCTACTCAACTGCCAGTAGTCAGTAGACAGCGGTCACTAGCGGTCACACAAGGAATCGTAAGCCACAGTCTGGTGGGTTCTTGCCACAGACACGAGTTCTGAATATCCTACGCAGATACCGAGTAAACTCATCAGTGATATACAATCTCTATGCCATTATCAATGTGTTTGTGAATGGTATTTTTATTAAAAATAAAAATTATAAGTGTAATTTATTTAAATTATAGTTACATGGAAATATTTATACCTTTTTCTCTGCGAAGAAAATACTTCTGGATCGAGTAATGGCAAATTTTGAATTTGTTATTTTCTTATAATAAACTAGGAATTATCGTAAAATTCAGTTTGTTATTATATTACAAATGTAATTAAGGAGTACTTTTAAATGAACTGGCAGAAGTGATTGTTTGTCTTCATTACTGAAAGAAATTAGATACATGTGATTATTATTTCGATTTGAAAGCAATAAAATAGTTTATTTACACTGGGCAATGTGAGCAGAGTACTACTCGATTGTCTTCTTTAATTTTCGTTCAAAGAGAAAAATGTTAGGTTCGTGAAGTTGTGAAGTAATATTTGACTAAAGAGGCACAAGACAAAAAACAACCATAAATAATGGCTACCAACTGAATTCTTCAATGCAAATATGTCACAAAATATTTTGCGATCCTTTAAAGTTTTGAATGCACGTATACATATATTTGTATTAAATGCCTATAGATTTAAATAATAATAATAATACATAAAACGAATAAACAAGATTACTAAAATATTTGTTTAGTAAATTCACTTATGAATTATATTGGAATGCTCAAATTCATAACATTGCTTAAATGTATATATATCTATGATAAACAACTACAATAAAGTAATGGTATAGTTAAAATATGAAAAAAAAAAAAAAAACAATAAATCACGAAATACCAAAATGGAATAATGATAATTCATAAACAATAACATTAGAAGAAAATATATACTTCAATTAGAAGCAATTATATATTGATGTATTCAACCTAGTGATGCTAAGATGAAGAATCTACAAAATGACAACTTTAACATCTGTACATTATTATTATGGATTTTTTTTTATTTGTGGATTTAAATTTTTCATTTATTTTTAAGCCTTTCCAGTAAGAGCTGTAGTTCTGTCTGTAGAGGTACCCTGATCTTTCTCTAACTGACGACCAAGATATTCCCTAAAACAAATAATAAATTAATAAGTATAATCACACAAATTAGTCAATAAATCTGCTACAATTTTTACATTTTTAAATTGGTTTTCTATTCCAGTCATGGAACATTATATTGTTTAAATAATATAAAATAGTAACTTACCAATTATGCACCATCAGTTTTTGTACAGCTAAAAGTGATTCATAGCGTACACTAGCATCTTCGTGGGATAATAGCTGCATAACAAGTTGTTTTCCACCAAGCTGTTCAATTATACTGCAAAGTAAGATAGAATTTGAGTGAATAAAAAAACTATTTTAATAATATCATTTGAAAGATATTATACTTACTGTTTTCCACGTGGATAATGTCTTACATATTCACCAACATCAAAACTAGCAACACTCAAAACAAGTGGGTCTCTGCTTGTTTCTAACAAATGCACTAAGATGCGTAAAAGCTCATAATTCCTTTCATTCAAACGAGATGCGTTTTCTCGCCAGAACTGTGCTGACCTATGTACAGGGCTCCATTCTAAACGGCCAGACTTCACTTCAGTGGCATACTCATCAAAGGAACTATTTAATAATAATTGAAAAATAATTAAAATAATTTTAATTAATTAACATCCCTTTGATGATTATACCTAAGATCCTGTACAGATGCTTGTAAGCGTTCGTTTAAAAATTGGATGTCTTCCACAATATCTTCATCATCAAACTTCCTTTGTTCGAGAATACTTAGTTGTTTTAAAACTTTGCTCTGGACCATTGCAATACAATGTTCTTTGGAAATAGTACTATCTTCTGGTTTCTCAATTAAATTCTGAAATGTGAAAATAATTTTAAAAATTATACTGATTAAGGTAAATAAATTTAAAAACTAAAATTTACCCTGAATACGGCAAGAATAATACGCGTGACCTTTTCTTTAACAGAATCGCTTAAAATGTCAGCCAAATTAGGAATAACATTTAATCTACAAATAAATAAAAACAACTCAATTTTCTGAACGTATAATAAAAAATGCTTTCTTGTAATCTAACTTGTTCATTCGTTCAGCCAAACGAGGATTGAATGTCATGACCCAGACGCAAAATATTAATTGGTATTGTATTTGGAAGTTCACTCTTCCTGATAATATACTCAAAAGAGTAGACATACCATCGACTGAAATGAAAGCAGTTCTATATTCATCACGACGCAGTAACATTTGCAAGCAGCGAGCAACCGATTGCATATATTCATTGTTCTGTAAATTATTAAAAAACTTTAATAAATAGAAAAAAAATTATGAACAGACAAAATTGAAAATAGAACACTTAAGAAAATAATAATTGTCACTACATAATAAACAATTAATATTGCTCAGTAAATTAACTATCCAAATTCAGGGACAACACTGTTTAAATATTTGAAATATTTTTATGTTCATAAGTAAATATAGTTATAAAATAAGTAACAATTGCAATCTATAATCTAAACGTACAAATATTTTAACTATAAATTATTTTAGTATTTTATTCCGAAACAACTTTCAGACTATTTAGATGATGTTAACAAAATACAATTGGTCTAAGACAAATACTTTGAAAGACAAACTTCTGAAGGTATGTTGAGCTGCATGATTATTTAATTTTATACAAATATTATATTAATATTTGAACACTTGGATTTTTATGATTATCTACCGCCATTTTATCTGAACATTATGATCAAGATTGAGGAGAAGCTTTATAACATCAAATTTTTATAGTTTTACTCTTAACATTGTAAGAATAGCATTCTCACCTTGATACAGGATCGAATAAGTTACTGGTTTCATTATAAATTTATAAAAACATGATAAAAAACAATTAGTAGTCCCAGTAATCAGTTATAATAAACCTAATCATAATATAATATTATAACCAGGAGTGGAAATAATGGTAGCTAGGAATGATATGATTAAATATGTATTAACAAATAAAATATTTAAGATAACTAAAGTGTTGTGTAAACATAGTTGTGATAGTTACTAGTAACTTCTTAATTGTTACAATCTATTTTTGGCAGTAATTAAAATTATTCACTAGTTTTTTTAAAAATTACTATCAGTTAATCAAACAAATATACCATTTACCAATAGTAAATACTATTCAAAACATTAATGTATAGCACAACAACACATATTATACTATCAGATATGCATGTGTTCAAATGCTAACCAAACACAAGAATATTTTTAAGTCTTATAACAAAGTTAATAAGTCATAAAAAACAAAAATTATTTCATGATATCAGATGGTTAATTAACTGAATTTCCCAATTTAAACTATAACTAAAATTAAAGACTTGAAATAAATTTGTTAAAAGAATATCCCCTTACAGCAGATAATAATTGCTCCTTAATCCAATTCAAGTAGAACTGAAGATCAGTTTGATTGATAAGATCAGTTGAATAACAAGCAAACTTTGCTATTATACGAGCTGACATATTATTTATGAATCCATCCGCAGCATTCAATAAATTCAAAAAATTTCCACAAACTGGTTCATTCTTATTAAGAGCATATTCATGAAATATTTCCACACGTGATCGGTCTTCCTGCAAGATAACATAAAAAAAATGTTGTAACAAGAAATACAATTTAGCAGTGTTATATTTTATATGATAAAATGTACCTAAAATCTTGAATGTATTAACCAAAGTAAAATAATAATGGAAAAAGAAAAAATAGGAACAATAAAACTAAAAAGGGCTACAATTACTTACTGTCAATAAATCGTCAATAAGTACAAGTACATATTGTATAGTCGACTCCTTTGAAATGTGTTCCAACAAGCTGAAAAAGGCCTTTGCCGCTTGGGCACGGTTGTTAATCAGAAATTGGCCTTTCGCATCGGTAGCATCATAGGCACTGATAAAGTCAAACACATCTTGGGATATCATCTGAGACCTGTAAGACGATTGTAAAACAGTTACACGCCAAAAGCGATTGGACAATTTAAGCTGGAATATTTACTGTAAATAAGAAGACCAATTTGGATTTAGATTCCTTATTTCGGCTGCCTGCTGTTGCAACACGCTAGTGGCAGCGAACATGTCTGAAAATATAAATCCATTGTAATTTTAAACAAAATATTCATATTGGATTATCCAGAGGTACACGCCCTTTTATTTGCAAAGCTCAATTAAGTTCACTTACCAATATTTTCT
The DNA here is from genome assembly GCA_948098885.1 of Drepanosiphum platanoidis. Classification (NCBI taxonomy): domain Eukaryota; kingdom Metazoa; phylum Arthropoda; class Insecta; order Hemiptera; family Aphididae; genus Drepanosiphum; species Drepanosiphum platanoidis. The sequence goes on from OX402528.1 coordinate 22,845,947, forward strand.
TCGGGAAATGCGGGTAAAATATCTTTCATGTATGTCGGTTTTGACATTTTTCCGTTCGAACGAGTCCGCAATCAAAAGAATCGGTATCCAGCGAGGGTTGTAATTTACGAATTTTAGAGTCGAAAGTTGGATTGTGGCGAGAATTGACTATCGTTTATCTATGTGAAAAAAGATTCTCATAAAATAATATTATCCATTGGGCACTGTTAATGGGACAGTGTGACCACAATATGTGGAAAAAAATACCGTAAAATATAGACAAACAGCTGTTCTTTCGCCGAGTTATTAAATACACAATGTGAAATACGAATACGATTACATTATAGAAATAGTCTAATATTTTAATTTATAGCTTGAAAAATTGAATTTGTCACGATTTATAGTATAATATACTAACATATTAATTAGCATTATACATATGCCGCTTAGTGCTTAAACAATCAAGCCTTTTGCGTTTAGCCATTGAGGGTGAATGGAGGCGATCTGTTGTAATGTTCTAAAAGTAATAAAATTCTCGAGTCACTGTCACCATCTTACTATAGTTCACATAAAAGTAGTTATCTTTGTTCGTGGATTCGACAATTATTTATCATACTTAATAATCACTAATTATCGAGGTAAATTTCATTGAAGGTCATTAAAAAAGAAAAGGAATAAATCAATCTCAAAAGGGTCGAAGGTTTTTTCTCTTATAAAGTGTATGAGGCATTTTTGCTTGTGCTGAGTACATTCAACTAAAATTACAAAAAAGATTAACACAATGATCATTTTTAGAATAATATTTTTATTTATTTATTTATTTTTGTTTTATTAAATCAGTTAAAATAAAAATAATAGATAATAAAAAAAAATTTCTGACCTCAATTTTTGGTTTTTAAAAACTGTTCTAAGTTCTACCAGTAACGTTTCTGAAAAATAATAAAAAAAATAAATAAAAATAAAAATGAAACAAAAAACTAATTCTAAAAAGCATTTTTAAAAGGAATTAAGTAAAAATAAGTACTTTCGATTCTCATGGCTAGATTTTAAGTCAATCTATAAAAACCAATAATTCAAGTACTAATCCCTGCTGATTATATTAGCAAATTTTATATATTCGAAGCTTATATGAGGCCATTTTTGAAATTCTCAATATTTTTCTGAATAATTGAGGAAAACTTATAAAAATGACTATTTCTGAAAGTTTTATTAAATAACACAGTAACAAAGTTGTATATGATCAAATTTTGATGAAATGCCATAAGAACATGAAAATCTGGACATTTTTTATAACTAATGCATCCTAACTTTCTTTCTCAGAATTTTTTTTTTTTTTTTGAGAAAAACATTACATCAGTTACAAAATACTAATTCACCAGTCACCTGTATCTTATATAAATCTAGTATCTCACTCTTTTTATTTATTTGCTGTTAATGCATGTTCCTCCAGAATAACACACAAAATTCCACAATAGTTTGTTATATTTATTAATACTATCCACTTTTAAAATTGAATTTAACTACTCTGAAATGTTATAATAATAATCACACTAAACTGATAGTTTTTGGTATTATGTGTATGAAAATAACTAATAAAGACTATTTTTAAAATAAGTTTTATTGATGAACTCATTTGAACCTGTTATATGAACTCATTTGCTCACTATTTGTATACATTTTTTTTCACACCCCACTTTTATATTCACTAAACTAGATCATCACATAAATAAATTTGACATAAAATCAAAATAGTTAAAACAAATTAGTGCCAGTTGAACTGAGTATCAATTTCAAGGTCCATTTCATGAAGTAGGAAGATTTATAAACGGAATATAACAAAAATTAATGTAACAGATGAAACGTACTAAAACAAAGAGGTGAAACTTTGTTTTAATTTAATTTGTGCTCAAGTACCAAAGACATGTATCTGAAATATAATTGTAAATTAGGTAGATCAACAGGAAAGTGATCCAAAAATGTATATTTAACTGTAATTTTTAAATATCCTACAGAAAATGGAATTTCTAAGAAATATGTCAATATCTATATCTATATAACACATAACAAACGTTTTTTATGTGCAAGTGGTCCATCCATAACTGTATTTTATAATATCTACTACTAGTATGGAAAAATATTTAAATATTAGGGCTAATAAAGTAAATGATTCCAAATGATTTAATTAATATAATTTTGTAAAAATAAAATCCACTGTGATCTCAAATTTATCTACTTAGCAGTTCAAGTAAATAACTATTGTGTAACAATAATATTCTCCTAAAATTTGAACGATAAAACAATAACATTTAAAAGGAGAGAATTTTTTTAATATTAATTGACTCTACAGCATCAAGCATTTTAGGTGAGGCAAGCATAAGCTTGATGTTCGTAATATATGGTTTAAATAATAAACAGTGATCGAGATGAGAATTTCAATGTTAAATCAAGTTAACTGATAAGTGTGATTGTCCAATAATAATTTAAGTATAAAAAAATAATTGATCAAACTATTCAATTTATATAAATCACACATAAAATAAGCATTTTAAAACAATTATAATTAATAAAAATATACTAACCATTTGGAGAATGTTAATTAACAATCATTCATACTCATTCCAAAGTACTTCCTGAAAATGAATGAAAAATAATACTTAAGTAAGCTTGAAAAAAGAAAAATTGGTATACTTGTATTTTAATTATCCTAAAATAATAAGAAATGTAAATGTATTTACTTATTAACTTCCAAACATTTTTATTTTCATACTGAAAACGACTGATATTTAGTCTTCGGGAACTGACTGTGAAAACTCACATGTTACTGAAATTAATCAATAAAATAACTATAATTAATAACATAAATACATTTTTCAAATAAAATTAGTAATTAAATAATAATTTAAATATTAGTAATATATATATATATATAATAATACATGGCATACAAAAAAAGTGTTTGCATAAATAAAAAATTCCTAAATATATATTGTATATATACAGAACATAAAATGAATTTAGATGTAAGTTGAGCAATACATTCTAAATCATAGTTCGATACTAAACATTATGAATAGGGGAAAAATAAAACATACATGCTGGTAAAATAAACAAAACAAAAAAAATATACATAAATGAGAAACTGAAGTAAACGCACATGTAAACATACATACTTACAAAACATTGGAGATGTTCCGTTTGCTGAAGACATTCATTGACATAAATTGACAGCTATTCGACAATATTATAGCTCAAATTTTATATTTCCAATCATATGAAATAATTATTAAATTATTCCAATTTGGCATTGTAAGACATATTTAACTCAGTTGAAAGTGAGTACTCCACACAGGCAGATTATTTCACATACATTTTATATAAGTTTAAACTTGAACAACTTATTCTATATAAACAGGCAGTCTGCACCAGTGAAAATAACAATAATTTCAACGAGAATAAAATAATCGTTCATTCAGTCAGACTAGAAATAATTAAATACAAGGAGGATTATGGCGATCGTATTTTTTTTTTTTTTCAATTACTTCGATCAATAAACATGTTTTTTTTTTTATAACTATAGTAAAAATAATTAATATTACTTAGCAAAATGAAATTACTATTTTTGTAAAATAAAGTAAACTAAAAATTTTAATGAAAGACTATATTTTAACGTTTAGAAGATCTATTATTCATTATTGAATAGTTAACCATATAAGAATAACTATAATAATGTATAAACATTATTAAGCTGAGAAAATAAAAAAAAGTAAATAAATATGAATATAAGTCAAACATTTAAAATCACTATTTAAAAGGTATAACTAATTATGACAAAATCCATATATGATGTAAGAAATATTTGTTTGTATAGCTTTTGTAACAATAACGATACACAACAAATAAATAGGAAAAACAAATTCAATATATAATATATAATGTATACCTTAATTTTATATTTAAACTCCAATTTTGAGTTAAATTATAAAATATTTTCATATAACTTTATTGAAAAACTATAAGTGAATTAAGATAAATAAAAATATATATTTTTAAATACTTAGAAATATTGTATAAGTATATAGGTTCATAGACTGTTTAAAAAAATGTAGCTTGTAATATAATTAATAAATATTTGATATAACAATTATTAATTGTATTGTGGATATTGAAAGCCATAATACCATCCATTATTTTCATAACATAACAATAAAATCCAGTCTTAAGTTATATACTAGACATACAGACACATAATAATAAAAACTTTAAATATAAAGTATAACCATTTTTGTTTCTAGTACATACTATGATATCAGCATAGAATTATAAGACGAAACACAATTTTTACATGTTTTGAATAAGGTAGTATAATTTTCAATCAAATAATGTCATACAAATTACGTTCATACTATTAGTACCATCATTCGTATCATCAAAGGATAATATAAGTATTTTAATAACAGAAAATAATTTTAATAGTATTATATTTCTGTAAAGAATAATCTTATATATTAACAATAAATAAATATATACACAATGAATATACATTGTGTATGTCTTAATACACAAATGTATATGTTCATATACATACACACATAATAGCATATATACGACTGCAATTTTGATTTATGAGTAAATTTGTCCAATAAAATAAAATCATTTCAGCCATGTTACATTCACTCTAGAAACATGATCCTTATTTCAAAATTCCTGCCTTAATGAAATTTAAATTCAAAATTTAAGCCATTTTTATTATACATAATGAAATATGTACATGTATAATAATGAATAATCAAAAATGTTCTAATAACTAGCTTTATTTTAGTATAGTAAATATTTTTTCTATCAAATATTATTCTTTTAAATTTATATTAAATTACCATTATCTCAATTAGCGATTGCCTGAAGAATTGTAATCATTATTAGCACGTTTCCTGTTGTTATAGTTATTTCGTTGAGACCATTGATTATTTCCACTTGGAGGTGGTGGTGGTGGCATCATACGACCATTAGCCAGACTCCATCCTGCAGCTTGTGTTAATGCAGCAGCAACAATAGCAGGACTTAAAGGCATCATTGGATTATAACTATCTTGCCCATTAATACCCAAAGATTGTAGATTTGGCATATCAACATTTCCCCGATTATCATGTTGTGAATGATACCAATTCCGATAATTATCGTTATGACGTTTATTAGAACGCTCCCATGGTTCACTAGGTGGAGGAGTTTGATGACGATTTTTAGGTACTGGTGGTTTAGGGGCAGCTTCAGAAACACGTACTGAAACGTCTTTAACAATATGATCTTCACCACACAAACTAGCAGCAACTTCAGGATCAATGAAAGTAACGAAGGCAAATCCACGGAACGGATTTTTGGGCACAAAAACATTGATAACTTCTCCAAATTTGCTGAAATACTCACGAATGTCATCAGCGGATAAATCTTCTGTTACACGACCCACAAATACTTTTCCAGAAAGTTCCGAACTATTTCCTTCCTAAGTTAAACAAAAACTTAGATAATTAATAAGCAATATATTATATGTTTAAAAAAAAACCTATTCAAATGTATCTTACTTTAGATTTTGGAACTTTTACTTCACAATTGCGACCATCAATTTTGTGACGTTGTGAAAGAACTCTAACTTGTGACTCCAAATTGGTGTATCTTAAAAATCCATAACCTCGAGATTGTCCATTTTTATCTCTCTTAATCTAATAAAAATGATAAATTATAACCAATGAGTAAAAAATCATTGAAATAAACCATAAATTCTCAACACATTTATATTTACATAATATTGATAATGAATGAATACACTTTAAAACATTGCAATACCATTTAACTTAAAAATGATTAAAAAGACATTCTAAAAGCTAAATAGCAGTTAAAGACAGTTAAAGACATTAAAGAAAAACAATATAAACTTATCTTCTTTATACCTAATGAAATATATTAATTCTGATGTTATAATTTCCTTATTTCATATGAAAATAAATCATAAAATTAAAAATAATACAAAATTTTAAACATTATTGTTTTAGAACAAAAGTACAAATACAGTAGAACTTCGATAAGTCGAAAACCTCGATAAGTTGAATTAAATGCACGTTAATTGCAACGTTCTCTTGCAAAAACCTTGATTACTCAAAGGAAAACTATAGATAACTCAAACATTCCGTGTTCAGTCAAACTAAAAAAAAATCTAAAAAATCCTGTTTTTGTGTGTGACACATATTTTTTTGTTGAATACACAGCGAATAAGAAAGCATGGATGAATAGTGTACTATTTGCGAAATGGCTATTACGAATTGTCAACCAAATGAAAGCACAAAAATGCAAAATGTTATTGTTTATAGACAATTGCTTAGCTCGCAATATTTTATCGAATTGTGAAGCTGTAAAAATTAAATTTTGCCGCCAAATACAACTTTGAAACAAGCTAAAGCCGCACTTAAATTGCTAAGAACATTTACTGAACATAAAATATGATAATAAAATATGATAATAAATTTAAATAACTCTTAAGTAGAATTTTTTTTTCTAAAACCTTGATAACTCGAAAACCTTAGTAAGTTGAAAAAAATTGCATTTCCCTTGAATTTTGGCTTATCGAGGTTCCACTGTACTTCAAACTAATCGAATTAATACATCTACATAAATATAATCATAATTATGTAATGATCATACATAGGTATTAAAGTTGTACATGTATTACCTGCAACATTAGAAGTTCTCCAAATTGACCAAAGTATTCTTTCAATTTTTGTTCATCATAAGTATATGGTATATTTAAGACAACTAAATCCGAACATTTCAATTTCGTTTCCAATCTCTTTGTTTTTGCAGTTGGATTTTCAACATTATCGTCAATCTTCCTTTTATTTTCCACTAAAATGATAAATAAATATGACAATTTTAAAATAGTATTTTTATAGCTTTCAGTGATAGATATTATAAATGCCGCTTTTTAATGTAAAATGTTTAAATAAATAGATAAAATTATTTTATTTTGTAAAGTATTAAACAGATAGGTAGGGTTAGCCTCTCAAAGTAAATTAATAGAGAGAGCAATTTTTTAATGTAGTACCAAAAACATAAGAGTTATATTAGAAAAACTTATATGTTCGATTCTTTAGAAATGCTTTTTTCTATTATTTTTTTTTCAAACGTAGTAATAATTATTTTTATATTAAAACTAGTTAACTAAATAATTAAGTATGACTTGTTTCAGCAAAGTTAACATTATAATGGTACCTAACATAAATGATTTATTGTTTATAGATAAACAAACAAGTCAAATGTATACATAGATTGAAAAACTTACCTTTAGGGAAAACACAATAATATGGAGTTTTCCCCCATTCATTATCGGGAACATGGAATCGACCGTCAGCTAATCGAACGCCTCTAACGACATTATTTTCAGTACGAAACTTCAGTCCACTAGCCCCCGGGAACTGGGCTGTCAGAGTGGATAACAGCAACGAGCCATTGTCCTCTAAAGGGAGCTCAACTGCTTCACCATATTCTTCGTCGGACACCAACACGTACTTGACAGACATGTTGTTTTTGTTTAATTATTAATAGAACGATTGTGCACTCGGTTACATAGGCGTTTGCGCGATACACCGGAAGACACCAGCGATTAACGAAAGTAACAGCGCCGATAGACTTTTTTCACAGTAAATTCAATCGGTTTCTATACAAATAAGTACAGCAACAAGTCACACGCCTTAAAACATATTAGTAATTACATAATGACACGGATTATACATTATTAAAACGAGCAGAGCGCCAAAAACGTCAAACGACGAACAAGAATGTAATAGATTTAGTACGATCGGACGATTCGAAAATGTGTATATATTTTTATTATAATTAATTCGTACACTATCTCCGTTGATATTGAATGCGATGTTGTACCGTGATTATTACGTTGCGAACGTCAGTATAATATTGTTTGTTTTTAAGGTTAAATTCGTAAATACAATATTATTGATTATAAATGTATTTTCATGGAGACTGAAGCTTCCGGTATGGGACCGACAACGTGATAAGCGTACGCGGCGCGCAACAGATTTTCGATTTACGGACGGCGGAATGTTTTTACCGAATACCAAGGACCGGGCGAGAAAAAAAAATCGCAACAAACAAAATGTCGTCCGTTTCCTCCCCCCCCCCCGCGCGCTATTGAGCGAGTAAGCCACTCGCACGTCGATCGTAAGTTATAATATTACCCAAGTGTATTTTACGAAACGCCTTCTCATATTATATCAAACATATGTAATATGTATCTTATAGTTCGCGGTCTAATATATGGCCTTACGGTATGAACCGACACTTACCGCGACGGTGACGAGAAACAGCTGCTCGTCGCAGCAGGCCGACGGGGTTAACTTGGACTTGGACGGGATCGTATCGTTATAAAAGGACGTATTTATAATAACAACGTGTGATCATTTCTGGTGTTGTTCATAGGATCGAATTCGAAACTCCTTGTATATTAATAACCGACGTAGAATAACGTTAAGAATCTATGGTCGCGATTTTTTTAATATGAGCGAAATTTTAGTATTAAAAAAATCAGGCCGTTTAGAATTATTATTATGTACACACGATTTGCTTCGCATAATGATATAGTTTTTCTAAAACAACTGTAAATAAAAACATGGTTTAAAAGACCAATTCACCATTCTTGATTACTCCGTCAGATTCTAATCTTCGGCCTTATTTTTGTAATCTGTGTAATCACTTGGGCCAGGACTATAATTCTTCGTACAATGACTTTTGCATATTTTTCAACGTATTTTATACTGTCGACAGTTTGTTTTTAGCTAAAAAGTGTTTTAACAACATCAGAATAACTAAATAATTAATTTATATTTAATCTTTTTCTTTTTTTGACATATCACGGGCATTTTGTAATATTATTATTTTTCATTACTTGAGAAAATATAATATCTACTATTTTATTAATTATCCACAATTATTAATAATATTTTACGGATATTTTTTCCTTTACAGTCTTTATTGAGTATTGCAATTTTTACATTATATTTCAGTCTATTTTCGATTAATTAAGATTTCGATATGGAATGCACACGTTCTATTCAGTGCTCGACTAACTGTTCGAACGTTTTTTATAAGTATAAAAACAATAATCTAATGAAAAACTGAATAAAAAAAACTCTAGAAACACGTGATTTTGGTCGCGCGTGGAATGAGAAAAGTCGTGTTTAACGTCACGTTCTGGATGTAGCGGATAATATTTATTATTATTGTAGGTTCAGTACAATAAAATACATTAATACGACGAAGCGTTAGACATGACATCATAACGCAACGCTATAATAATGCGTTGAGGCGACGTTATATAATAAAATTAATAAAATAAATCGTGTTCGACAAAGCCGTTTATTCACCGTCGGACCAGAACGGTTTTTATGTTGACGCTAATACGACAGAAAAACATTATTTCGTGTCCATATTAGATTTTATTCCGTCGGAACGCCAGTTTTACCGTCTCCCGCCGTCGGTAATATTGTGCAATATAATGTAAACACGCGTTGTTTTCAGAATATATAAATGTGTTTTAGATATACATTACACCGCGGTAGTGCGGAATTTCAATTTGTACTTGCAGACCGGAGCAAAATAATATTGTATTACAAATCGGCGTTGTTGCGCGGCTCGGGACAAAAATATATGAAACCGATAATTTAATATTCGATAGGTAGAAAACGTTTTTTTCAAGTTTTAATTATATTTTCGGAGATTAAATATTTTTAATAGTTCAAACGAAAAACGGGATTTATAACGTGTCAGTAAGAAATGTTTTGATAATGTTTAGGTTAAAATGCTTGGAGATTAAAAAATTACTAATAATACTACATTACAATGTACTTACATTTGGCGTGAAAAATTTTTGAAATATCTTGAAAACATTAAAATTCTCGAATTGCAGAGAACACTTGATATGAATTATGTTGCTCTGAGGTCATCCAATTGGCTTATATTATAGCCGCGGTTGTAGTTAGAACTGGTGCCTTGAGACGGGACACTCTATATAAATACGAGTATAAAATCTTCAATTATTTAAGTTTTGTTGATTTTCATCTCTAATCGTGGATATTTCATATTGTTTTTTTTTACCAATAATTGTTCGTACAAAGGAAAAAGTAGTAAAGTGTGATTAACAAATTTCTAATCGATTACAATTCAACGTGCGATCTGTAACCGTAACGTTTGATATTCTTGTAACGCGCGCCTAACATTTATTATTATTATCAATCAGTATGCTTTACAGTTATTGTGAATCGACCGGGTTGTTGAAATTATAAATCTAAAGAAAATTCCCGTAGTATAGTACATTATGTGAGATATTATATAAAAAATGTAATAACAGTTATATTACGACGGTCGAAAGGAAAAAAAATCGTAATCGATTGTATTTATCACACTGTGAGCTTCGCCATCGCCGCGATTAAAGATATATGTATCTCTTTAATTGCCGAGGTATCTTTGTTTTAGCCACATTAAATCGATACGTTTTTTTATAATATTATTTTGTTCACGAATTTAGCTGATATCCAAGCACGGTCGTCGATAGTGATATGAAATCCACGGTTTAAAATATCGATTTTTTTAACCGCGTCGAGATCGATCGAAATCGAAAAAAAAAACCGAAAATCTGTCCCCCGGCGGCGGTGGTGATACGAAGTTATCGTCGTCGTCGTCGTCGTCGTATTATTCTGCGGGTGATACGAAGTTATCAATTATCATCACTCGCGCGCAGTGGTCGTCAATGATAAGAGAGAGAGAGAAAAAACGATGATAATAAATAATAACGTTTAATAGGGATGTGATGTGATGTGATGTGATAAAATTATAATTATAATATTGATACAAAAAAAAAAAAAAAAACAAATAAAAGAGGAAAAAAAACGTTCGTACCGCTGACCGCTTGCGCTTGCTCGGCCCGGTCTCTGGTCGTTCGTTCGCCGCTCAGTATGCCGTCCGTGAAACTAGTGAAATAATGTGTACGTATAGAATAAATAAAACGAAACAATGTGATTTACATGAATTAATTAAATTACCATACAGTTTGTGACCAACTGCCGCGTTTCGAATCAAAAGCGTTTGCCGTTTGCCTTTGTTCGGATAACATTTTGTTGAAATATTCGATCTAATGGAATAATATAATATATATTTTATATACGTTTCGATATATGTATATAATAATAATTCCGTTGAAGATTCGTTCTTAATTTTTCTTCCGTTTTGTTCTGATCGCGCTTCACTTTGAACCGACCAGTCTCGATACGAGTAGCAAGTTTTTAGTAACATAGAACATAATATTATCTATTACTTTTATAAATATATATATATATAAATTTGGATAGTGGCAAAACTAATAGTCGAACTTGGTAGACATGGACAAAATTAGAGACTGCATTAACTATCTAAAAGATCCAGAGTTGGTCGCTCGTTTTCAAAGGGTTTTCGGTGTAAAACGTAACAAGGTCTTGGAAGATGGCACCATGTTAACCAACTTTGAAAACGGTGAGGTCAAAACCAACAGCAATGCCGTGCGAAAAAATAACAGCATGGATTATTACATTACCAATCAGTTTTGGTATTATTTATTTTTGTTTGGCACATACCTCGGTGATGAAATCGGATATGCTATCGTCATACCATTTTTAATTTGGAATATTGACTCTGGGGTCGCCAGAAAAATGGTGCTCGTCTGGGCAGCCGTTATGTATATTGGTAATTTAATTACAGTCCAGGTAAATAAGGAAATTACAATGTTTTCATCCGAGTTTTTTTTTTTTTAGGTCAGTCCATTAAAGACATAGTACAATGGCCAAGACCAGAATGTCCTCCAGTTGTCAGACTGCAAACAAAATGGTCTATTGAATATGGAATGCCATCAACTCATGCCATGATTAGTATTACATTGCCATTTTCTATTCTTTATTATATTTCAAATCAACATCAAGTACATAATCTTTTAAACAATTATTACCATTTAAAATTTAAAAGTTATTCGTAATTTATTAAATTGTTTTATTTTTAGATTAACTTTGCTGTTGGTCTTTTTATTGTATTTCTATTTTGTATGTTGATTACACTAAGTCGACTATATTTGGGAATGCACTCACTTTTAGTAAGTTACTTATAATATTTATTTTGAATTTTATAAAGAATTATTTTTTTTTATTCGCAATATCTATTTGAATAAATAGGTGAAAAAATGTTCAAAATACATTTAATATTATGTATATTATATATTATACTTTTATCCATTTTAATTTATGTCAGTTTTGATATGGTTTAGTAACTAAAGTTTGATGACTAAAAAATAAATATTTTTGAGGTTTATGAAAAAAGTATTTTTAATCTATAACAAATTGTTTTCAGAATATGTTTTTGAATACCTTTTTAAATAGTTTTCACAAACAAAAAAGTAATTAACTATTTGTATTTGAATACTTTACTCAAAAGTTTATATAATTGTATGAATATTTAAAAATACTTATTCCAGTAAAAATATATTTTAATTTATATTTTATTCTAGGATGTAATTGCTGGTCTTCTGTTAGCTACTATTTTGTTGATTCCATTCATACCATTGGCTGATATTTTAGATCATTATCTGATGTATAGTATGTGGACTCCATTGTTACTTGGTATTGTTACTGTGACTTTGATACTCATTTACCCAACCGGAGATCAGTGGACACCTACCAAGTAAAATTTTTAAAATATATTATTATTTTATTTATAACTATCACTCTATAATACACTCACATTAGGTTGTTTTAAAGCACAATTGTTACTAATCAGTTATTTTTATAATTATAATAATTGTATTCATATATGGCTAACAGTATTTCTTGCAATTTTAAACTGAAAACCTAAAATCAAAAATTTTTCTTTAGATATTTATCATTAATTTTCGAAAATGTTTATGTTTATTAGATATAATATAATTCTAAATCTCATCACTGGAATTCCATCAATGGATGGCTATCTCCGTACACATGATGCACTGCCAATCTTTTTCGTATAATCTATTTGCGTACTGTACAATTTATGTGTGCAGATTGTATATTTTTCTAATCTCATTTAATAATCGACAATATTAACAAATAAATTTCACATAGTTTATTTGTATAGAATAGATAATTGACAAATAAACATTTGATATTGTTTTGAGAAACTTATATTATGACTTAATAACTTTGTATTGTTTTATATAAAAATTGACTTATTTTGAAATTTTAACTTATTCAGGTGTTGAATATTTATTACACTACTTTCAATTTTACCATTGATAACTTATAAAACAATATACTATTACACTTGTACACATAACTATTTTGTATTGAATACAAAGTATAATAATTATGAGTTACATTCCTTTAAAGTATTACATTTACCATTGATCTTTAAACATTATATTTCAACAAAATGAAAAAATAGTGAGACTGAGTTAAATGGTTTCACAGTTAAATAATTGTAAATTAAGTATATCAGTGACGCCATAAAATAGTCCAGTCTTTGTTTTTATAAGATCTGTATTATACACTATATTTTAATTCATACGAACAAAACATTTTACCCATGAAACAAACATCTAAGAAAATACTTATAGCGCAATGGGATGTAATTTAAATTACATTATTATTGATTATTTTGTAACAGAGTAATTACATTTTAATCTATAATTGTAGTTCACGCCCAATCCATAGTTCCCTCTTTGTCACATAGTATATATAAAAAGAGAGCCTATAAAGTGCTAGACATAAATGGGATAATATTCTATTTTTTGTTAATTTTTATGAAACAAGAAACTTATTTTAGTGTACAAAAATATATTTACAATACGTAAAGTATGTGAAATTCGAGTATACACATAGTATACAAATATAAAAATATATGTCAATAAATAGAATTTAGAAATTTAGACGTTTCACTGTAGGGATATCAAAATATTTGAAATTATTTTATACTAACAATTATTGTTTATATTTTTGTGATTTCAGAGGTGATACAAACATAATTTTAGGAACATGTGCAGGTATTTTAACCGGAGGTTGGTTAAATGTCAAATTAAACTTGCAAAATAATGTTCGCGTTATTAATTCAAAGAACAATCCTGTTGTTTGGCCTACATTTTATGATATAGGTAAATACCATTAAAATTGTTTGCTCATTGTAAATTACTGATATTATAATAAAGTACCAATCAATAGAATTATTACTAAAACTATGGATAAGGTAACATTTAAAAATTAAAAACTCTATGTAATAAATCAATTGAATTTTAGATTTAAAATCTTTTAAATAGAATAAAATATCATTAATATATAAGTATTAGTTGGATTAGTTGTAATTATTTTTGTAATACATTTTCATCACAATGAAACAATATTATGTCAATCAATGTTGTTTCCTTGACATTACATTGCACTAGGTCTAGATACCTTTGTGATTGTATTAGTTCCTGTTTTGGATTAAGTTTTCATAAGTAATTTTTTGGGGATTTGAATGTTGTCTGGTCATAAAAAGATTTTCATTTTGATTTAAGTGATTATTGTTATTATACTATTAATAAAATATTAAAAGCTAACTGGTAATAAAAAAATAAAATAAAGTTAGAATCATTCTTGAAAAAAACTTATACTGCCAATTGTTGGTATTGTTTAGAATTTCAGTTCAGATGAAAATTAATAAAGGATTTTGATTAATTTTTGTTTTCAATATTTTTAAAAAGTTTTGGTTTAAATACACATTTTTTATTACGGTTCTAAGGCTTGTACTGCATAATATTAAAAACATTCAAATGTCATATTTATTATTGTTGATTTGGTTTATTTTTAAATTTCTATTAATGGTAGAAAATATTTAGGAAGTTTCCTACATCATGGTTTACCTCTGAGATCAGTGTTTCTCAACTGTTTGGTAGACCATAGACTACCAGTTGGGAATCATTGCTCTAGGTATAGTTTCAATATGTTATATAATTTTATCTAAAGAATGTCAATATTCACTATTGATTCCCTTTTTCCATATTTTCCTCTTCAATTATTTTATTCAAATTTTCTTTTTTTTTAATTTTAATAACTCAATGTTTAATTTCATTAACTGTACATTAACTAGCCTCATATCTCTAAAAGGTCTATAGTTTACTTAGATTTTGATAACACAAGAATTTAAATTTTTAATCAATTTGTGATAGCTATGTGTGTTTTTTAAATTAAAGTGTTGGATTAAAGTCAAAACATTTTTTTTTTACTGATATATACCTAAACATATTTCGAAATAACATACAATTTCACTAAAAATAAAATGTGTATAAATTATTTGACAAAATCATTTTTACTTATTTTAATCTGTTTATTTGTATAGTGTCGATTATTTCTTATAATTTGTTGACAGTTTAAAAT
Source organism: Drepanosiphum platanoidis (assembly GCA_948098885.1). Lineage (NCBI taxonomy): Eukaryota > Metazoa > Arthropoda > Insecta > Hemiptera > Aphididae > Drepanosiphum > Drepanosiphum platanoidis. The sequence goes on from OX402528.1 coordinate 22,861,387, forward strand.
TAATATTTGTTTTTTGTTTCTTTCAGGCGACATTTTGCTCAGAAGTGGCTTGGGCTATCTGTGCATAGTCTTACTTTTCTTAATTATTAAGTACGTACTGTGTGTTGTTGATGTAATTTTAATAAAAAGCGGTTTTAAAGTAATGGACGATGAGCTGAAGAGACATACTCCTGTATTAGACCTTATTTACAAGTATTTGACATTTTACTTGGTATCTTTTAATATTATGGTTCTAATACCAATTTTGCAAAAATTGTTACACGTAGAAAGACTGTCATTTTACCATGAAGCTAGTTAGTGTTTATAATTGTTATATTATGGCTGTATGGTTACCACCTTATTTATATGCATATAGGCCTTAATTTGTGTTCTTTAATGATACTTAAATTCTGAAGTTGAGTTATTTGTTTTGTCTGTTAAGTTGTGTCTCATATTGATCAAAAGATTTATCAACAACCGTTTTTATTGTTTTGAATACATAATTATTATTAAATTTGCATTGATTAATTTGTTATTATTATAAAATGAATTTATTATTTAAGTCTGCTGTAATTTTGTACCAACATATTTCATTATCTTATAATATTAAATTATTTTTTTATTCAAATTTTGTATTTTTATGCTTTGTAAGTAATACATACAAATCGAGTACCTTGATTATGCACAGAAAAGGGAAACTACACTACAAACAGTTAGTGACTTTTACAATTTTTAGTTTGGTTATATCAGTTATTATTACTGAATAAATCAAATATTTTTTATACTTTTGTACTTAAATAATTTATTTAATCAATTTTTAACTATTAATTTTCCTTATTTTACACTTTATTCTATTTTTATTCGTTTTCATTATTGAACTCTACATTAATATTTAATTTTTATATTTTTAACTACCCAATGAGCAACATAGAAAAATTATACATTGGCGTTTATATATCAAATTTATTTTAGCACACAGTTAAGGTTAAAGCTAAAAAATGGTCATTATAACTAAATTCTAAGAGTAAAAGGTTGCTCACGATTATATTTTTGTTTTTAAATATTTTAAATTATTTATTTAATACATATTTTCATTGTTGCTAATGACATTCAAAGAATTAAATAATTTATGCAAAATGACGTGCATTTTTAAAAGGGATTTATTTACGGATGCTAGAGCTCTGATCTAATTAATACTTAGTTATAGAGGAGGGAAAGGGATAATTTAAAAATTGAAACAACTTTTTGGAAGCGTTTATTTAGGACGGTATTTTTAAAGAGTTTATAGTATTTGAATAATAGAATTTAAATACTTTTTCTAGTATTATGTTTTTAAAAGTTTTCAAAACACTTTTTTGATATACATAGTTTTAAATTGGACAACAGTTTTTCAATATTATTTTTATCTCAGTGTATTTATGTATTACCCTATCTCTGTATAACATATAAAGCCAAACAAAAACATTGAAATTATCAAATGTTCATAAATTATCAAGACAAAAAAAAAAATAATAAAACATTAAATTACTGATAAATTATTACAAGGTTTTTAATATAACAATTTGATCATTATATAATACGCACCTATTTGTTTTCTGTTCAATTTCTGACCTCATCAGAGATCATCTAAGGCGTTTGGTCCATCGTTACTAATTGATAGTATAATGTCGATGATAAATAATAAATGTAATTTCACTCAGAGTGTAAAATCACCGAATGGAATCTATTTTTTCTTTTTAAATTAAGCGCTGTAATTATAAACAACATAACAATGATTACATGTTTAAAATTAAATTAAATTAAATAATAATTTACTTTGATATTACATATGACACTAACGATTCTTTATGAAGTTAATTAATTTAGGTCTAATTTATAGTGTAATTATGTAGAATGCAACATGATCACATGGTCGCGTCTTGGATGTTGTAATTTGTTTAATTTAACATTAACAAAAAATTATCATTTATTAATTTTTATAATTAAAAGAAGAAAATAAACACTCACTAAAGGTGCTTACGTTAAATAAAATTAAAATTACATTTACATTAGCAAGAAAATAAGTCACTCACTTTCGGTACTCCTAATGACATAGTCTGGCATATAAGAGAGCAAAGAATGGGAGTGGGGTGGTAGAGTAAGTTGACAGAATAGAAGTCGTTAATTTGTTTACAACTGTTCCAATATTTAAGAGATTTTAATTGAAACATTTCCAAAACATCTGTTCACAGTTGTGATTAATAAAATTGATGAATTTAAGAGAAATAATTTTGTAAACGTTTTAAAAATTTTAGTTTAAAAATGGTAATTTTATTGAAAAATCTTTCATGATAATTGCCAATAAAGAAATAACAAAAAAACATTTAATTAATAATTACTCATTTTATATAAATATATATGTTACACCGTTACAGTATAAGTATGAATACCGGTAAAGTCCGAAATTTGGACTTTGAGAGATTGATCTCTGTAAAATCCAAGATTTACAAAATTATACGGTCTAACTCAGAACTATTATTGTAGATGGGGCTTCTAGAAACAAGATACGGGAAATTTTAGGATATACAACCATTTTCGGTAGCAGCATGAAAAATAAAAAATAACTATTTTTATTTTATTTAATTTACATTCTAATATAGTAGGGGCTTTAATTTATAAAAACATACCGGTAGTTTTAAAAGTCCGAGACCTTGCGATTTCAGACCTAGTCGCGCGCCACTGCGTGTGTATTGGGATCAAAATATTTATTATAATATTATGTCTTTGATCGCGATTTATATATATTAAAAACTGACGGAAGCTAATTCACAGCAGTAACAACTAGATAGCACTGTGAGTCGAAATATTATCAATATAATATATATAGTCTTGTAATTCCGCTTGGACGGGGGTAACCCTTGGGTCATTAGGGTAATCAGTTGGGTTGATCTTAAATCGTACGTCACGGAAGCTGTCACGGACACCGAGGAAGATTCCACTCAATCAGTATTGTTTTTTTTTTGTTTCCGTCGTAGACGTTAAATAAGGTCTATGATGATTTTTTTTACCGTCAGCCATCATCTCCAAGGAGATATAATATCACTACAATAGACGGCAGTGAGTTGTCGGCGACCGGGCGACCGCTTCATCGGCATATTGTCGTAGATAACAATCTCTCCGGCCCGCGTTCGCTGTAACTTGTAGGCTCGACGTCTAATCAACTACTATAGTGTCGACGTATGCAATCGACAATGCGTATGTTTTCAACCGATTTCTTCGTCGAATAATATCTTCCCCGCCACCTACGGTCTATGAAATGCCGTTTCGAGCGATTTGCGGCTCACTGGGCAATCGACGACAGTAATTTTTCCCGCGTTGAATTCGACCGCCTCCGGTATATTATTTTCTCCGGGAATCGTATTTCGCATTCACCGTCGTCGTCGTAATAATAATAATAATAATAATAATCGTACGCATTCCGCGCTATATAGTTAGGACCAGAGTTTCGCTTTGCTTACATAAACACATCTCATAGGTAGGTATCCCTTCTTCCTTGAATTACACTCTCTCGGACAAGGTTTTTTGTTTCGTAACCGATTAAGCCAGTCTTCCTTGAATGAATCACTATTTTTATTATACCATCATTTTTATCGTTCTCGCGATTTTCGACGTTTCGCAAACACTAGCGTTGCGATTTCGTCCTCGTTTGTAATAAATTTTTTTCGGCCAAAAACACACAGACCAGACGGCAATATTTTACATTGCTATCTGTTCATTATTATCTGGTAAATATACTTGGTGGTCCCGCGCGGTGTAGATTTTCGTTTGTCTGTTTATATTGCGGGTTTATTCCGAGTTAAAATGAAGCGTACCGTCAATAAGGATTTGCAAAAAGAACGTGATAAATGCACGTTCAACATTGAAGAACTCACAAATTTTTTGGACGGAGGCGCTAAAAACACACTGAATAGAAGAAAACTTGGTTTGTGGATATTTCACTATTACCTAAATATTTGTGACATGGGTAACTACTATAAATGAAAATTTGACCGTTTTAGAATCGTTTTTTCTATCTGATCCAAATTTCAAAGATGAAATTCCCATGGAATATCTTAGTCACAAAGAACGTTATGAGCATGCTGTACGTAAAAGTTGTATTTTATTCAAAAAAGTCAACGAATGGCAACAATCTGACGACAGTGACAGCAATTCAATGAATGTCTACCAGTATGGAGAAAATTAAAATTTACCTATTCAAAAAGTACGGATGATAAATTGTTTTTTAAAAATTTCAGATCGCTTTTAGGAGGATCAGTGGGTTCTGCGATAATTAAAGATGGTACGCCATTTGCGGTACATTATGTTATGTTTATACCAACTATTATGGGTCAGGGAACCATGGAGCAACAAGGAGAATGGGTGGGTCGAGCTTTCAGCAATCAAATTATTGGCACTTATGCTCAGGTATTTTACTATTTACAATTTGTTTACATTATACATTTTAAATGCTCAAAAAATAAAACTATTAACTAGATTTTCAAATATATTGTTGTAATTTGTATGGATAATATTGCATTTAGTTTTCAAAATTATATTGAACATTTTTAAAAAGGAGTGAAAAATGACACATTAAAATATTTGTGAAATTTTCTTACATCAGTAAAATACTTAAATCATTTGATACTTTGATAGTAATAATGTGTTTTTCTTTTAAATTCTTTAAAATTATCTCAGTATTTTTAAAATTAATTCCCTTTAGTATTAAAGAATATTTTATATCAAAATTAAAAAGCTCTTTCTTACTTAACCAATATTAAAGCATATATATGCTTTGACATTAACTAATAATTAATTGTTTAAAAAATTGACTATTTGCTCTAAAATTCTAAAATGTACATTGAAATTACTTTTCAGACTGAACTTGGTCATGGGACATTTATTCGTGGTTTAGAGACCACTTGTACTTATGATCCAAATACAGAACAATTTATTCTGAATAGTCCTACATTGACATCATATAAGTGGTGGCCGGGGGGGCGTAAGTTAAAAAAAAAAATTAATTAATACTAATAACAGTTATTAATTACCACATTTTTAATTATTTTTAGTTGGACATACCTGTAATTATGCAGTTGTAATGGCTCAGCTTTACACTCAAGGAAAATGCCATGGTATACATGCATTTATAGTTCAACTCAGAGATGAAGAAACATGGGAGCCAATGCCTGGTAATATAAAATAACAAATATTTATTGTTATACAGTGTACAATAATAATTATTATGTTGAAATTATGATTAAAGGTATCAAAATTGGTGAAATTGGAAGTAAATTAGGGATGAATTCAACTAATAACGGATATTTAGCATTTGATAAAGTGAGAATACCTAGAATGAATATGCTGATGAAAAATGCTCAAGTTCTCGAGGTAAATAATTGTATTAGTTGTTAACTAATGTATACATTTTTTAAATAGAATTATAGAGCCAATATTAATTATTATTTATTACTAATTATTATCTTTTTTAAGGACGGTACTTACAAAAAATCTGTAAATGACAAACTGACTTATGGTACCATGATTTTTGTTCGTGTTGTAATTGTTAGAGATTTAGTATCAAATTATATGTCAAAAGCTGCAATAATAGCAACTAGGTATAGCTGTGTTAGAAGACAGTCAGAACCTAAACCTGGGTAAATATTAATAATTATTTACAGTGATGATTAAACTTTGTTAAAAATAAACAATTTGTAAAATTAGTGCAGGCGAACCTCAAATTTTAGATTATCAAACGCAACAATATAAAATTTTTCCAGCTATAGCTATGAGCTTAGCATACAAATTTGCTGCATCTTGGCTTTGGAATGTTTATAATGATGTAACTTCACAATTAGAGCAAGGCGATTTGGAACAATTGCCCGAGGTACAGCAAACACACATTCACAGATAATAATAAACAGACAAGCTTTTAATACAATATATTATATTATATTAACTAAAATATATATAAACTTACTTTATTTCTAGTTGCACGCCATGGCGTGTTGTTTAAAAGCTGTAAGTACAGCCGATGCCGCAGTTGCTGTAACAACATGCCGTTTATCATGTGGAGGACATGGATATATGAATTGTAGCAATTTTCCAAATATGTATGCTATGACATCTGCCACTGAAACATACGAAGGAGAAAACACTGTGCTTCTTTTGCAAACGGCTCGGTAATGAATTTAAAAAAAATTATTTATTTTAAACTGTTGTTTTTGTTTTTAGAGAATGTGTAAAAATGAGTGCTCTAGAGTCTAGGGTATAAATTATTTTACATAATCAATTATCAAATAAAATAATGTAATTTATAATATTATTTATTTTCGTTTCAAATTATAATGATAATCTAAAATATTTAAAAATAAAATATGCACTTTTACTTAGTTTGAGGGTTGTAATATTTTAATATTTATAAATGTTGTATTAATTTATTGATATTTATAGGTTTTTGATGAAATCGTGTCAGGATGCCAAGTCTGGTATGAAATTAACTGAAACCGTATCGTATTTGAATAATTTTAAAAGCTTAAGACGTATTAACTGGACGACAGATTTAGAATGTATGAATAATGCATTTGCACAAGTCGCTGGAAGGTAAATTTTGTTTAGTGTGTAATTAACTGCAGCATAAATATTCTAATATAATCAATATTTTCAGTAATATTGAGAATTGTTACTTTACTATTAATCAATTAGTAAATTCTGGTATGACTCAAGAAGATGCTTGGAATGAAAACTCTATTAAACTCACTAAAGCGACAGAAGTAATTTCAATTATAATTTTGGTTTATACTTTGAAGTATAAGCCTTATGGCTACTTGAAGAAATTCTTTAGCTATACTGAAACAATTGTTTTTTGTGTGTTATATGTAGGCTCATTGTAGGGCATTTGTGATAAATAGTTTTATTACAACACTTAAGACGGTGAAATTATCACCAGAATTATTGAAAGTACTTACAGAACTTTGTACATTAGTTTGTACTCAATGGATACTAAACCGATTGGGTGATTTTCTTCAGGTAAAAGTCTTTTCATTACATTATTTATTCATTTTATACTTGTCTATTAAATTTTTTTATTATCAATTTGTTTTTTCAGTATTCAAATCTAAAAGCAAGTGATGTTTCTTCCATACAGTCTTTATTGGAGAAATGTTTAAAATGTATTAGACCGAATGCAGTAGGGCTGGTGGACAGTTTTGACGTTAGAGATGAAATATTGGGCTCTGCTTTGGGAGTTTATGATGGAAATGTCTATGAACGTTTAATAGAAGACGCTAACAAAAGTCCATTGAATCAAGAACCTGTTAATATTTCATTCCACAAGTATTTAAAACCATTTTTAAAATCTAATTTATAAATAAATAAAGTTGAATTATGAATATTCTATTTACCAAGAAGAATAATAATTGTTTAACTTCAAAACAATCATTTGTTATGTCATAATGTTAAATTTTTCATATTGTTTACATTAAATCTATTCTTCATTGTTGTTGGCAAAATTATAATTGGGTTGTTGTTAAATTTTATTTAAGTGATCGAGTTAGGTTTATTTTTTACTATTTTATTATTGTTATTATTTTTTATTTTATTGGACTTATATTTAAATTGTGGTTAGTTATGAATAATTAAATTGAAATGGAATGGTATCGATAAATTATATTATAGTTATTTATTTTTTTACTCAATAAAGTATTTTAAAAAAATAATAAATTGAGTTAAATTTCTGAAAACAACACGCCTTGAAAAATGAATCCATTATAAAATATAGCAATTTCCTATTTACATTTGTTGTTATTGTTGTGTTTATATTTTTGTATGATATCCCAAAAACATTAAACAATAATTGTAATTTGTGCATTATAATCTGACCTCTTAGTGAATTCCAGATAACATAAAAGAGCAAATACATTAATTTAAATGTGTTCTAAAACTTTACATGGCTTATTGAAGGTAACATGGTATAGAATTAATGATTAAATAATATAATAATATTCAGTTACTGAGTACACATATTAACTAGGTCAAGCGTCACAACGATTCTTTGTGGCGTTGGATCTATTCCTAAATCTTTCAATCAAAATTCGGTAAAATGTTACAAAAATAATAATTGTAACTATACATTTATGAAATTTTTCTATACCAGTAAGGTTCAATAATTTAAATGTGCTATTTTTTTTTGTCAAAACTGATAAAAATAAACTGATTGAATTGTGATGTTACATCATATAAAATCATCAATTTTAATCAATGCATTTTTATCAGTGGCGTTGGTGTGTTTTTTATGTAACTCACAAAGTGACTCACGTGATGTTGGCTTATAACCAAAATTATTTTATCCACATTTATTTGAAATATTATTTATAAAAACAAGAAAAATTCAAAATATTTTGAAAATTTTTATTGAATAACAATAATTAAGATAGTCAGTGAGAATTTTAAATCTCTACGATTATTGAGTTACCTACATTAAAAAAAAATTAGATTTAGTCGAAAACTTTCATCTAAGCGGACCTTGAATTCAGTTTCTGGTAACATAGTCCTAACCTATGCTCGGTGACAAACAGAACCTAACCCCAGATTCTGAGTTTTTTAGAAGCCCTTACTTATAAAGAAGGTACAACAGGTGTTTTTTTTTAAATCTAATTTTACAAAACCAGTAAGTGCACTTTCTCACATTTTTTAGGAATATTAAAACTCATTGTTTGGTCGCATGATTTACATGTGTATATCTTTGTTTATATGTAAATAAATAAATTACCAAAATAAACCGTGTACTGTGTAGGACACTGTAGGCAAAATATTTTTATATGTTTATATAAAATTATAAACAAACTTTATTGTTATTATTATTAAAACTATATGAGAGATTTGAATTTTGAATTATTATTATATTATTTGGTGTGTATACATTATTTTTCTTTGGCTCGATTGAAATCATGACCAAGTGAGTTCAGTCTAGTGTACCCCGCCCATTAGATATCTCTGGGCGAATGCTTAATAGGAGGCGGGTACAGTGATTTAGCACAAATTAATGAAAAATTATGCTGGATTGGCTAAAAAAAATATTTATACAATATTTGTACCTCATATTATAATAATGTAATTATATATAATTATATGATTTATGTAATAATGTGAGTTATCGTTTAAAACTAATCTACTAAAATCAAGATTTAAAGTAAGATCCTTACTGAGCTCATTACAAATACTTCAGAATTATTGGGTACTAGAAATAAATTAATTTTGAGAATTATAATAAACTCAAAAAGTTAATAGTATTTATTCAACAAATAAGAAACAACTATTTTAATGTTTTAATGGACAATTTGTTTAAAGAATAATTGAAGGCTTGTTTATAAATATTTATTGGCCAGTTTCACTGGGGTTTCGTCGAATGTCAACAGAGGTAAGATTTTTATTTCCAGAAAATTATTTTTTAACATTCTACACGAAAGTCAATAATAGAGTGTCTACAAAACACATTTAATTTTAAATTTATTTACCATATAAACTTTTTTTTAACAACATCTCAATAATCAGCGGAAAAATGTAAATCAAAAAATGTCTTATTAATTTTCAAACGCTCATAAAAATGTATTGTGACTTTTCCTTTGTTTTACACAACAGTATACAAACTGAGAAAACTCGTGAGACATTTTCAAAAAAATTGTATTAAAACTTAAAAACAAATCGCCTGATTTCGCGTTTTGGACGAATTTGATCGAAAATATAAGTTAAACTTTATCAACTTTAAATCCCCGCCATGATAGGCCGACATTGTCCATCCGCAATTGCAGGTGTAGGTACCTTCTGAGGTTTATAATATTATATAGTATTATTTAAATAGGTACGCACAAACCTGTTGGCGATTTAGTTATCCTTTTCAACTCAATATCATTTTTTAAGTACTCATTCGAGTTTTGAAAACTGGCATAGCACGTTGATGATTATTTAATATGACTATAACGAATTCGGAAGCGCACTAAACACAATACAGTCATCAACTCGCATATATAACTATGCTAGTAGACAATTATGCTAATCGTCCGCGAGATTTAACAATAGCCGATTAATATTTTTTTAATTTTTTTTTCTCCGTTTATTTTTACTATTTAGCCGAACAAATAATTTATTCAATATTTAAATTTATCGCGATTGACCCTCCGAAAAATTATACATTTCCTTTCGACACATTGAAGTTCACACTCGATCGTCTAATTCAGTGTGCACGAAATCACAACACGCGCGTTCTGTTGCACGCAAATCGTTTTTACAATCGAATATAATATTTTTTACTCACTAATTTTATCATATTTTTTCTGTTGGAATTCAGCTGCGTGCTGTTCTAATGAATAGTAAAAAAAATATGGCCAAACAAACGACCATCAACGAAGACTTGAGGAAAGAGCGGGCGACGTGTACTTTCAATCAAGAGGAACTGACCAACTTATTGGACGACGGCGTGGAAAATACTGAAAGAAGACGAAAACTCGGTAACTATCTAACCTACACATATATATATATATACGTATATAACTATACTGAAGTGTTTTTCGATCTTTTCGGTTTTGACAACAATTTTAAAAATTACTACGAGAAATGCACATTGATTTAAATTGTACGTTTAGTAACGCTTAGTACTACCAAAAGCCCGAAATCGAACGCGAACACATACCAAATTAATATTAAGAGTTATAATAATATTATCGTAACGTTCTTCCATTAAACTTCGTTCATCAGAATTACCATCAGTAGAATTATACATTTGCATATAAATCCGAGCCTGAACAATGAAAAATGTTTAATTTTTAAAAAGCCACTCATTGCGTGTGTGTTCTACAGCCACATTTTCACTTTGGTGTGTGACCTATAATATATTACAGCAGTAGATAATAAATCAATGTAGATACTTTATCGGCTGGTCATTTCACATGCCAATAATAAATAAAACAATTTGATAAGTTATATGATTTCAGTATAATACCTTATATAACGTCAAAATGGTATTTTTCCCAGCACAACTTTTGAATTGGACGAGTGAAAAGCGTATCCGAGTATTCCGAGTCTTCAATTTCTAGAATACAATCATAAAACAGAAAATCACTTGTACATTTTTATAAATTAAGTCACATGTGCGAACATAGAATCAATCGGGCCTGTGTGGTCAGTTTCAAAATTGTACGTAAAATGTTTGGCACCGATCCAGAAGGCACTTGGTTAAATCGTGGTTTATTGATTTAATAGTTAATGAAGACGTTCATTAATTGTTAACATTTTTAAATGGCGTAAAAATGTCAATTGCACACACATATTTATTTCAAAATAGTTTATAAATTTGTTATGCTGCCACAAAACTGTAAACTGAATTTAAAAAATAATAATATGTAGGTATGTTTAAAAATTAATTGTATTTACATTTTAAAATAACAGATCTAGAACAATGTTTATGAATATTTGACTACTTGAGTGTGTGTGTGTGTGTGTGTGTGTCTGTGTGTTGTGTAGGTCATGGTAAATGACACGGCTGGTCATTGTAATTTTATAAGCCGCGTACGCAATGAATGCCATTTAAAATTCTAATCACATTTCTAATCATCTTTAACGTTTTCAAAATTTTAAATTTGATTACCTATATTTTTAGAATGAACTCACACCCATGCCCCGAAATACTGCTTTACTGTATTGTATAAATTACGGGGTTGGCTTCTTCTTTTTTTTTATCATCTCAGTGATTTTTATTGTTAGCCACATTAATACAAACACTGATTATCAAATAAATAATAATTTTCACTTTAAATTTAAAAAATAAAAATGTGTGGTACATCAAAACAAATTTGGACCCTCCTCCCGAAATCTGTCTTCAATTATGCTCTTGTATTAATAGGTACATAATCCTAGTACCTGTGCTACCAATTCGCCCCCTCCTTAAATGAGCTTTAGATCCACTTATAATTTGTACTACAATTTGGGCAGTTCACTATGCTACTATATTTTCAAATTATAAAAACGATTTTTTTTCTCAAAGATTTATCATTGACACTTAAAAGTCAAACATCAAAAAATGTTCACTACAAAAAAAAGAATTTTTTTCATCATAACACTATAAAAGGCTGACCCCGGAAATAAATCAATTTGTGAATTTTGTACTTAATTATTTATACGAAAACAATTTTTAGAGGATTTTTTTCTTAACGATCCACAATTAAAGGACGAAGTACCATTAGAATATTTGAGCCATCAAGAACATTACGAACAGGCAATTAAAAAAGCTTGTATTCTGTTCAAAAAAATTAAAGAATGGGAAGATATAACGAACGATAGCACTTTAGAGGTTTTCAAGTACGTTTAAATGTTATTTTGTTTTATTATTTTGTAACGAAGGTATTTGCTTACAAAATTAAACACCACCCTGGGTAACTCATTCATTGATTTGTTAAAATTTTCAGTAAAATAATTGTTATAAAAAATAATAAAATAAAAAGTTTTTTTTTTACTAACATATTGTTATTTAATAAAAACACTAATCCATTTTTACCTTTGTAAGTCATTATTTTTATGAAAAAAAAAAACAATAGAATTTAATTATCCACCACTGTAATTTTTCCAACTCGTTCACTGATTATACATAACTAATAACCAATAACCAAGTCATAGGTACTTATAATTACTATAATCAGTATAATCGGTATCGAAAAAATTATTAACTACGTTTTTTTTTATTTTGTACATGTTTAGAGAAATTTGGGACTGTGGAATAGATACAGCAATTATTAAGCAAAGTTTACCTTTTGCAGTACATGTAGTTATGTTTATGCCTGCTTTAATGGGGCAAGGCACTACAGAACAACAAGAAAATTGGGCCGAACGAGCTTTTAAAGGTTCGATTTTGGGCACTTATGCTCAGGTAACAATTTAATAAAAAATTATACTTTTTTGTTGATTTTATGTTTATTTTACGTTATCTTTCTGCTTTCACACAATGTGAAATGACCATCTTTTGAAGTTATTTTTATTATTCATACACATTAGCAGTAGTTAGTAAATATATAGTAGATTAAAATATAATACATTTTCGTTGTACTGGTTTGTGACATCCCTCCCCCCCCCTCCATACAAAATTCCTGCGCACGCCACTGACCCTAATAATACCATTGATTATTGATACTAATAATAATCAATGATAATACTTATTATGCAATTTAGTTAAATTCATTATTATAATAAATGGTTTTTTTCATAGACTTTTAATATTTAATCAATATATATCATTATAAATATATCATTTTTAATTTAGACTGAACTTGGTCATGGAACTTTTATTCGGGGACTAGAAACTACTTGCACGTATGATTCGGCAACTGAAGAGTTTGTTTTGAATAGTCCGACATTAACGTCGTACAAATGGTGGCCCGGTGGACGTATGTTAAAAAGATATAAAAATTCTAATCTGTGCTGTTTCTATTTATTGAATAAACTGGATAAAATCGATTTCAGTTGGAAACAGTTGTGATCACGCAATCGTTCTCGCTCAACTTTATACCCAAGGAGTAAATCGTGGGATACACCCGTTTATTGTTCAATTGAGGGACTCCGAAACATGGATGCCTTTGCCTGGTATTATTTTTACTATAAATTTATATTTGTAGTTTGGATATACTCGTTTGGAGTATTTTTTTAACGATAATAAACAAATTACAAATATATTTTACGTCATGTTCTGAGTAAAACTCGAAAGTCACTTAGAAATTGTATGAACAGGAATCAAAATTGGTGAGATCGGCAGTAAAATGGGCATGAACTCTGCGAACAACGGATACTTAGCATTTGATAATTTTAGACTACCTCGAATGCATATGTTAATGAAACATTCCAAAGTCCATAAGGTATTTACTCAATATGATGTTCACAATGACATATATTCACATTATCATTTAAAACATGAAATCGTATAATGCTCGTGTAGGATGGGACTTATGAAAAATCACCTCATGAAAAACTAACATATGGCACAATGATATTAGTGCGGGTGTTAATTGTGAAAACTTTGGTCACCAATAATTTAATGAAATCGGCTACTATTGCAGTAAGATATAGTGCAGTTCGACGGCAGTCGGAACTTAAATCCGGGTAAATTAAATAAATATTTATTCATAATCTGACTTTTTGCAAAAACTATAAAAACAGACACGTTTTTTTATAAGTGTTTTTTTTTTTATACATTTATGTATTTATTTACGAATTAGAGAACGAGAACCACAAATTTTAGATTACCAAACACAACAGTACAAATTATTTCCAATTATCGCTACATGTCTAGTGTATAAATTCGCGGCAAAATGGCTGTGGACAAAATACTCAATTGTAACAATGGAATTAGAACGAGGTGATTTAAATGAATTACCGGAGGTAAATATAACAGTTTTGTTTGTTTATTTTTAAATTAAAATATGCGATTCATTTGACTGCTGTTATTATTAAATTCACTGTAAGAAATAAAAATATTCAATTAGCTAGAAAAATAAAATTTAAAAAAGCTATCCAATATGTTCGAATTATATTCGTGATTATAGAAGTGAAATGTGAGCATATTATCTATATACTAAATTACTATTTAGGGATCAAAACCAATTTGTCACGAGAATAAATAAATTTACAGTTTTGATATTAATCAGAATATGATTAATATTCAAAAGAAAAAAAAAGAAAAAGAGTAAAATATAACAAAAGAAAAGAACCGCGGACAAAACAAAAGCGACGCGACGTAGCGCGTCTAAAAACGTCTCGGATCCAATTCTTATATTGTTAAATATAACGTATAGAATATGTTCGTGTTTATTTTAGCTACACGCTATGGCTTGTTGTTTGAAAGCTGTTGGTTCGAGTGACGCAGCTAATGGAGTGACAACTTGCCGTTTGGCATGCGGTGGTCACGGGTATATGAATTGTAGTAATCTACCAAACATTTACGCGCTTATAACTGCTACAGAAACTTACGAAGGGGAAAACACGGTACTGCTTCTGCAAACAGCCAGGTACTACGAACTTAGCTCATAAAATATCACGCGTACTTAACACTGACTCGAGCTTTTTTTTAACCATAGATTTTTAATGAAGTCGTATCAAGCTGCGCAGTCTGGAAACGTATCGAAAACAAAAACTTTATCGTACTTGAACAATTTTAATGACCAAAATGCAAAACAACCGTGTTGGACTACGACGCTAGAGTGCATGTCCAACGCGTTTTTTCAAGTCGCCAAATGGTAACATTTAAAATCTCGATCTGCCCAAAAATATATTTATAAAGGTTTACCACTAATATATATTAATTGTCGACATGGTTTTAGGAAAATCGACGACTGTTATTTCACCATAAAACGACTCGTGGATTCTGGATTTTGTCAAGAAGATGCGTGGAATCAAACTTCCGTTAAACTAACCCAAGCATCCGAAGTATTTAAACATGAATTCTTATAATGATCCCTTGTACACTAATTTCAAAACATTAGTAAATTACTAGATATTTGTTTAAAAAATGTCCTTGTATAATACAAGGGAGTTTGTTGAACATATATTTTAATGGAAAAAAACTTTATTGACGTATATCTCCACTATTTTTCTGCACGATATTTAAGATGTTATCTATTCTAAAATCCGTTGACCATGACAAACCCACTTGTATTGTTATGACCTATACCCACTATTCTCTTTTATTAGTTCGTTTTTAATTGATAAATCTGATATTTCGACCCGTATAGTTTAGTTCATACCAATAGGTTAATATAAATATACTGATGTATAATTATTTTATTTTTATAGGCACACTGTAGAGCATTCGTAATAAGTGCTTATATAAAAACAATAAACAAATCTAAAGTTTCGCCCGAATTACTGATTGTGCTAACTCAACTCGGCGAGTTAATTTGTGCACATTGGATATTAAATCGACTGGGCGATTTTCTTCGGGTAAATTTTATATTAAATAGGTTTTTTTAAAGTTTTTTGCTTTTTTATAACTTAATATTAAATATATTTTTAGTATTCTAATCTTAAACAAAACGATGTACATTCAATACAAACATTGTTAGAAGATTGCATGGAACATATTAGACCCAACGCAGTCGGTCTAGTCGACAGTTTTAACATTAGAGATGAAATATTGGACTCTACGTTGGGATCTTACGATGGAAACGTCTACGAGCGTCTTATAAAAGAAGCTAACAAAAGTCCTATGAATAAAGAACCTGTAAACCGTTCATTCGAGTTGTATTTAAAACCATTTTTAAAATCAAACATGTAAATCGAGTTCGTACCTATGATATTTTGAAAATATATGTCATTCTATACAAACTAACAAAAATAACAGACTAATGTTTGTGAATTGAATTAAATAAAAACATTTGGATCATTATCATTTTATATCATTATAGAATTAAGTACCTACTAATAACTGATCGATTCGATTGTTATACGTTTCTGGTGCAAAAATCGCGTTTTTTTTTATGGAGCGACAAAAATAACGATTTTACTATATTACCTCATGAAAAAAAGCGGACTAGCGGCGCTACCCCCTATCGGCGCCCCCGTGACCCACTATCTATCTATAGATTGTAAGTAAATATAATCGGTACTACTTACAGGCTTGCCGGTGAGTTGCTGTTGAGGTTCGGTGTTCGTATTGGCTTGTGAAATAAAGTAAATAGTAACAGATCGAAAAAAAAAAAAATCACTCGATAAAAACAATTAAAATCAAAAGTCACGATTAAAAGTTTGATTAGTCGTTGGCGAGATAAATAATAACAATTGATAAAAATAAAAACCGAACTAATGTTAAAACCGAGAGGAACTTTTCGAACCGCTGTCGACACTAGACTGGTCGTCTACACACTCTGTGTTTGGTAAGCTGTTGTACTTTCGTGCGTCACGTGATCTACCACGCGGCGCAGCTCGGCCGTCATTGGTCGGGTGGCGCGCGAGCAGCTTAGCTTTCATTGGCCGTGTCACCCGCGCAGTATTGGACCGACGTGAATTTACCTTATTCCCGTTTTCACGCAAACACGCTAATCTATCGTTATTAGTGTTATTACTTATTACTATTGTTACATAATTATGCATCTTACGTATATCATTATAATTAGGTACCTATTAATAACTGATGTGTTCGATTGTTACACAATATGATTTTGCTATCTCACGAAAAAAATCGGGTTAGCGGTCGCTACCCTTCGCTACCCTCTATCGGTGCCTATGCCTGCAGGGACGTTGGGAACACACTACTGGTTCTCCAAATCACACGGCTGCGAAAAAACGGCGCGTTAAGTATTTCGCGCGCCAGTTATATTAATTAAAAATAAATAATAAATACATCTGCTCTTTTCCGTGTCCCCCCCGATAAAAAGTTTCGGTTACGAGTTTTTGTTACGTTTTCCGCGAGCGAACAAAACGAACGTTTTCAAAGACAAACGCGTGCGCGGAAAACTAAACAATGGGTTCCAGAAGAACGGCGGCGGTGACGCGTGTTTGAAAGTATAGGAGCCCTGGGACGTAGACTCCACGTAGTGGCGGGCGGCGGGGCGGAGTTCGACGAGATCGTACTTTCGTCTCCGCGTGACCAAGGTTAGGCGCGTTCGACTTGGATGGGACCGATGGAAACTCGCCAACTTGTTCAGCCCATTACGCTCCAGTTGGCCCGTGACATCCGACTGTCCCAATAAGACGTCTGGCTGGTCCGTGACCGTCTGAGCACGCTCCACCGCACGTCCCTTCGACGAGCGCGGAGCACTTCTTTTCTCAACAGAGAATGTTTTGTTATTCGTACATTTTATACGTATATCTACTCTGTGTTGCTTGTTTATAATATTCATTGCGCATCGTTTGTTCCTTCACGTTTGTTTCCGTTTGAAAATAATCAACTTCAATTTGCGTTTTTATTCCAAAAGCAAAAAGGTTTCGACAAAGATGGCCGAATAAATCGACATGTATATGTAATCATTTCTTGACTTTGCGGTGAGTTGAGTCGACTTCTTCCAAAAATTTAACAATAGCCGAAATCATATGGCGTAGAATATTGTTTTCGATAAAACTAAAAACAATTCAAATATTTCAAAAAATGTCTATTGGTTTGTTTACGAGAATAAAGAACGTGTGGCTATGTAATTTTTCGTGGACCGAGAGTTCATCGTGTGTTGCATTTAGTTTATTTTATCGAGTTATAATATTACCAAGTGCTGACATGGTTTTCGATATCAAGTCCTCGCGGTATGTTGTACAAAATGTATTACGAGTATTAAGACTCTTAATATAAATGTTTGAACGCGAGAAAGTAAGAATTGTTGACACTGTATTTATTTTTTTTTTTTACAAACATAACGTTTTATTTATCTTTTGATGACAGTGGATTTTTTGGTTTAATCGTATTTACGTATAATATATCAATTATAAGCCGTACTGTGTGATTATATTTTGACGTCGCGATTTTCGGGTCGTTTAAAAAGGGGAAACGTCTGGTTTACCGTGTCTTTGGCCACACTGCGGTCGCAAACCGAAACGCCGATAAAAAGCCAACAGCTATGATAAGCGAAGAATTTTGTATTATATGATGATGATGATGAACAGATTTCTTGTTATTATTAATGTTTAATATTATTTAGTTTTGTCTCGTTCGTTACTGTTTTCAATTTTTCGTCCATCGAGTGTATTCAATTACAGCTTCGAAAATGGTAAGCATTCGGTCGTCCGTTATTTCTTATTCGCGTTGGTTTTAAACGAACGTTTCCGCTGCACTCGGGCCTTACGTTATTACATTACTCGAACTTTGAAAACGTCAATACCGTTGTGAATTGACATTGATAAATATTGTATTTTTTTTCGGCAGTCTGACATCCAAATGGATTGTGCGCTGGATCTGATGCGGCGTTTGCCGCCTCAGAAAATCGAAAAACACCTGAGCGATCTCATCGACCTAGTTCCAAGTCTGTGTGAAGATCTACTGTCTTCCGTTGACCAGCCGTTAAAAATCACTAGAGACAAGCAAGTCGGTAAAGACTTTTTACTGTGCGATTACAACAGAGACGGGGATTCGTACAGGTAAGGCTTGTTTTTAAAGGTGTAATGTTTTTTTCACAATGCAATTGATGAAAGAAAAATTATTTTATTTTATTTTCTCCTAGATCGCCCTGGAGCAATACATATTTTCCACCGCTGGACGATGGTGCAGTACCAACTGAAAAGCTACGTAAACTTGAAATAGATGCTAACATGGCATTTGATCAATATAGAGAAATGTATTTTGAAGGTGGGGTGTCGTCTGTTTACCTATGGGATCTTGACCAAGGTTTTGCTGGTAATAAGAAATTTATTATTTTATATGATATGATAGTAATATAATCACTTATAGCTTACGATTAATGAAAAATAGTACATTGATACTATAAACAAGTAGTTCAGATAATAGAAAACAATTTAATACCTCCTAATATTACAAATCAGTTCCTATTATTTTTGTTGTATGTGGAACAAAACATTACTTATCCTATTACTATATGTTTACTATCGTTCCCATGATTTCAATCATTTTCTTTATATTTTTCATGCTGTATTTACTTATTTTCTCAAATCAAAATACCCATTTTTTGGAACAGATTCATTTTTGTGTCATTTTATAAACATCTTAATCTCTAACGTAACTTTAAGTTCAGCACAGGGGGGGCTGGATTGAACTTTAAGAAATCAAGTACATCAAAATACAATAGGATACAACACCATGTGTTTTCCTGTTTGTTCTTTGTTAATTAAATGCAAAGACAAAAAAATACAGATCAATGATTTCACCAAAATTTAAAATAGGAAATTTAATTTAATTTATCAATTATACCCAATGTTAAATTCCAAACCATTATTAAATGTCATTTTTAAATCCAGCAATAACTTTCTATAGCTAGACGTATTTGAATGTATTGGTTTTTTTTTTAAATACCTTTTAAGCTAATGAATTTTTTTTTCCTTTATACATAATTTTACATGGTATCTATAATTTATTAATGAGAGTTATTATTTTTATTTGTTAACAACATTTTAAATATTTCAATAATATTTTTTGTTTAGGCGTTATTCTGATCAAAAAAGTAGGAGATGGATCTAAGAAAGTACGGGGTACTTGGGATTCTATTCACGTTGTTGAAGTGCAAGAAAAATCTACTGGCCGTAATGCACATTATAAACTTACATCAACTGTTATGTTGTGGTTACAGACTAATAAAGCTGTATCAGGTAGTATGAGCTTGGCAGGCAGTTTGACCCGACAAACAGAAATGGATAGTCAAGTGTCAGATTCTTCTCCGCACATAGCTAATATTGGACGTATGGTAGAAGACATGGAAAATAAGATGCGCAATACTCTAAATGAAGTTTATTTTGGGAAAACGTGTGATATAATGAATGGCTTGCGAAGTGTTGTGCCGTTAAACGCTGACGATGAGAATAAAGAACTATTGAGACAAGACTTAACTGCTGCCTTACAGAAACGACACACCAAGTCTGATGCAAAAGATCCAAGTAGTCCAGCTACTAATTAATAATTTTACTGAAATAGATCTTCCAATATTTTTTATGAATACACTGGACTTAGTTTTATTTAACACGAGTTAAATATTAGGTCAAATAAATTACAATGTGGCCTACTCATTTAACATTTTGTTATTATTGATTCATCTATTTACTATGTTATGATAATATCAAATCGTTCTTTAATGTATTACATTTTAGTTCTTTCAAATCATTTTCATCATTTAATTATTGTTTACTTTCAGTTTTGAGTATTCGCTATTATCAGTTTTAAATTCCTAATGGCTCAAATTTTGTGATTTATAATTTTCATAATATTACCGAGTTGAAGAGATTTCTAAGTTAAAGTTACTTAATGTACTTCAGAAGTTTATAGTTAAAATAAAATTATAATATTTTAAAAATATAATTCCACCGACTTATCAAGTTCCAAGATTTATAAAATCTTACATAAATTAAAGTCTATGGATTAGATTAACGTTGTGTAAGAAGTTAATACTGTATATACATTAAAAAAAATATTGAAATCTCATAAAAAGAGTATGAAATTTTTATATTTCACAGAACTACAAAAATATAACATTTTTATAATATGAATTTAGCTAATCTCAAATAATGTATTCAGCATAAAAACAATAATTTTTTAAACTATATTATTTATTTTTTATTTTGTTTATATATATTTTATTCAGGCAATAGTCCTACCTATTAATTTATATTTTAATTAATTTTCATCATTTATAATTTAACAAAAATAAAACCAAACAAATATTGTATTTATTGGTATAATTAAAAATGTTTAATAAATGTTTTAAGTGGTGCTTAATTTTATTTTGGAAAAAAAAAATTACCGGTCCAGTATGTTTCTTTTCTTATTCTTCGTTTTTTCCTCATAACATTTTTGCTCATCTAATATAGTGTCATATTGTTATTATATTTCAATATTAATTAATTTGTTAGTACGTGTTTAATCATGAAATGTTTTCGGGATTTCAAAAATTGTGCTTTAATAATTTCAAATCAAAATTTATCAGTAATAGCATTGATTATAAATACTATTAGTAGTATTAGTACTATTAGTATTTATAATCAATGGTAATCTATTCAAGACCCCAACGATTTGTGGAGAGTTGTAAATGTTTTCTTCCACCTTCAATAATTTCTTATAAACACAACCCTGTAAAAAAACATTTTTCTCAAATATTATAAACATTATATTATATTTTTATTATATTATAAACATCCACACAAACAATGTAATAGTCATGCAACTAGTAGACAATTTGGCACTGGTTAAAAATAGAGATATAATCACATATCATGATGTAATTGAATCGATGATTGCAGAAACGTCATGAGTCATATATTTTATGCAATTGAGATATTAGTAAAAATTGTATACTAGTTACTATGTTTCTATGCACTGAAATGTTTAAGTCATAATTAGTATATGATATTATGTTTTAATAAGTCATTTATTCTTAAATCTATTTTATTATTTTTCAAAATTATTTATACTTTACTGTTATAATCAACTATCCAAAAGTTTTGAATAATTGACTCGTGACGTTTTTGCAATCATCAATTCAATTATAATTTACAAGCATAAAATATAATATATTATGATCTCTAAATTACAATATGAAAATTCAAATACCCATTTCATTTAATCATATGATGTGATGTGTTATGGTAACGGTAAGAGATCCGAGTGTGGTCGACTTGGTCCCATTACATCCACCCTATACTTTTTTATGTTTTTTCCTTAGTTTTTTTTTCACAAAGTTTATTTTTTAAAAACTTCTAATTTGTTAACCTGATAAACATTTAATATTTAACTGTACATAAATTTCAACATTAGATAATAATAATAACATACTATATTTTGTAAATATATCAATCATATACCTTGGATCTGAGGATAAAATTCAATTCAAACATCTGTACAAAAAAAAAAATTGAGACAAAATGACTCAATGAATTAACAATGTTAATATTAATTTTTAATACATACAATAATAATAAAAAGAAATTAATTCATTTATATATATATATATATATATATATATTTATCAAATAACTAAACGATAAACATATATATAAATTGTTCCTAAAAAAAACACACGATGACATTCAAATGGCAATGCTTGGGATTCGCCAAGATCGAGCTATCCGATTTTGATGTGTTAAGAACCAACCACAAGCCAAGAACTTTATTATCTAGAGGCACCATCTTATTAAGTTTTTTGTTTGTACTCTGAAAAATAAATAATCATCATTTTATTAATATCAACATACTCGTATTAGATTAGGAAGAAAAGACTACTATACTGTAATTTACATGAATCTTATAACATCAATTTAAGCTGGGTTCACATGTTTCTTGTACTTTGCATAGTCACTAAAGCAAGTTACTAATTTAAAATTAGTAATTTTACTACTTGTTAAAAAATATGAGCTCGCTGTTTAATGTAATAGAGAAATTTATTCCAGTACTAATTTTAGAGGACATTTTGTCCATTTTGAATAAGTTACTAGATAATAGTTCAATTTTCTTGGCCAAGTTGGAATTACTACACATACGACGAGAAAATAATATGTAATAAAAGAAGACACCTGGAAAGTGTTTGTGAAATTTTTTTTTCTCGCCAAATTCAGTATGAAATTCTTAAAAAACGAGGAAATACGTTGACGATTCATTATTATTGAAATAAACATAATAAATCATATCCGGTGGAGGTATATGGTTTTTTCAGTTTTTTGAACGGCATGCCACCGGTGTATTCATCTCATACGTTCCATGAAGCGTCCTTATCTTCTCGCGCGTAGCCGACAAAACGACGATTGTAATGATAACAATACGAATTGTTGTTTGAACACACGACGCCGAATTGAAACGTTCTGTAATATGTTTGTTGTTATTGTCTTGCCGTGTAATGGTGTTTTTTAAATTTCAATCCGTCGCACAACTCGTCCAGACGACTTAGTGTGTGAGACAGAAAACGGTCGGGGAATATGGACAAGAACAAAAATTCGTCCGCGGCTTCGAAATCGGAAAAGAAAGAACCTCTGTCGCTGGAAGAACTGTTGGCCAAAAAGAAAGCCGAAGAATTGGCCCGTAGCAAAGTACGTGTTGTGTGTGACCGTGTGTAACGAGATTTTTAACTTTCTTCCATTTCAGCCGGTGTTTTTGACCAAAGAACAGCGGGCCGCCGAAGCCTTGCGGAAGAGACAGGAAGAAGTCGAATTGGTGAAAAAGAAACAGGATGAGGAACGCAAAAAGCGAATGGAGTTTTTACACCAAGCCGATGGCGGGCACAACAGTAGCCGAGACGTACATCGAGACGACCGGTAGACAATCTCACATCGCTATATTTTATATCATTAGTTTTTTTTTAAATTGTATTATCATATACACGTTGACCATATTTTTTTAAATTTTGTTTTTTTCAGTGATCGTGACAGAGATCACCATCGAGGAGACCGGGATCGTGATCGCGATCGCGAAAGGGACAGGGAACATGATCGCCGGGAACGAGAACGTAAAAGAGAAAAGAAAGAAGAACCCGAAGACAAGGAACAATTTAAAGATAAAGAAAAAGAACAAGAAGCCATACGAGAACGTTATTTAGGTTTGACAAAAAAAAAGCGCCGTGTTCGCCGGTTGAATGATAGGAAATTCGTCTTTGACTGGGATGCATCTGAAGATACATCTATTGATTATAACGCTCTGTACAAGGAACGACATCAAGTCCAGTTTTTTGGTCGTGGTAATGTAGCAGGCATTGATATTAAAGCACAAAAAAAAGATCAATCAAAATTTTATGGTGAACTCATGGAAAAACGTAGAACTGAAGCTGAAAAGGAACAAGAGAAGGTGAGGTTAAAAAAAGTAAAAAGAAAAGAAGATAAACAGAAATGGGATGACCGACATTGGTCAGAGAAAGAATTGGATGAGATGACCGAGAGAGATTGGAGAATATTTAGAGAAGACTATAATATAACTATTAAAGGTAATTTGAGAAGTTAGTTATTAATGATTTTCCTTTAATTGTCAACTATTTTGTATTTTAAGGTGGTAAAATTCCTGAGCCTATTCGTAAGTGGAAAGAGTCTACAATTAAAAGTGAAATCATGGAAATCATTGAAAAAGTTGGCTATAAAGAACCAACTCCTATTCAACGGCAAGCAATTCCTATTGGTTTTCAAGTAATTAGTTTCATTATAAAATATACTAGTTCATTTAATTGTACCATGTTAATTTTTAGAATCGTGATATTATTGGTGTCGCTGAAACTGGTTCTGGAAAGACTTTGGCTTATCTTATTCCACTTATTGAATGGATCCAGTCATTACCTAAAATGGAACGAATGGAAGATGTTGATCAAGTAAGGATATTTTTCGTAAAAAAATAATAAAGTTTAAGATTACCTATTGTATTTAAAATTGTTTGTGTTTTAGGGTCCTTATTCAATTATATTGGCACCGACTCGTGAATTGGCTCAACAGATAGAAGAGGAAACCTTAAAATTCGGTCAACCATTGGGTATTAGAACTGTTGTTGTTGTTGGAGGTTTGTCTAGAGAAGAACAAGGGTTTAGATTACGTCTGGGATGTGAAGTAATTATTTATTAATTAATCTTCTTTTCTAATTTCATTGATTAACAATTTTTTTTATTATGGTATGTAGATTGTTATCGCTACACCAGGTCGTTTGATTGATGTTCTGGAAAACAGATATTTAGTTCTAAATCAGTGTACGTACATAGTATTGGACGAAGCGGACCGGATGATTGACATGGGTTTTGAACCAGATGTACAAAAGATTTTGGAATACATGCCCGTTACAAATTTGAAACCAGATAACGAAGACGCTGAAGACGAGTCCAAATTATTAGCAAATTATTATTCGAAAAAGAAATACAGACAAGTAAATAAAATCTCTTAATGGGAAAGCATTTTTTCACAATTAATGTCCGTTGTCAATTGTTTAGACTGTGATGTTTACGGCTACTATGCCTCCGGCCGTAGAGCGTTTGGCTCGAACGTATTTGCGTCGTCCCGCAGTTGTATATATTGGATCCATTGGCAAGCCTGTAGAACGTACTGAACAAATAGTACACATGATGAGTGAAAACGATAAGCGTAAAAGACTTATTGAAATCCTCAGTCGGAAAGTCGAACCACCAATTATTATATTTGTCAACCAAAAGAAAGGTGCCGATGTACTGGCCAAGGGTCTGGAAAAACTTGGGGTGAATATGATAAATATTTTTCATTATTTTATTGGTATGATATTAAAATATTTCATCTATTTTAGTACAATGCGTGTACACTTCACGGTGGTAAAGGACAAGAACAGAGAGAATTTGCTTTGGCCAGTCTTAAAGGTGGTCAAAAAGACATTTTGGTTGCTACTGATGTAGTTGGTCGTGGTATTGATATCAAAGATGTATCTATGGTTATCAATTATGATATGGCTAAAACTATTGAAGGTAATATTTAATTAGCATTATTTTGTTTAAACATTTTTAGACATATTGGCGCAGAAATTTGTTTTTATTAATTTTTAACAATGACAATGTACCTAGTTTTTTTATTTTTCATTTAACATCATTATGTGTGATTTTGTTTTAGATTATACTCATCGTATTGGACGTACGGGTCGTGCTGGAAAGACTGGAGTGGCGATTTCGTTCTTAACAAAAGACGATTCACCATTGTTTTATGATCTCAAACAAGTCATTCAAGCTAGTCCAGTATCCACTTGTCCTCCAGAGTTGGCCAACCATCCAGAAGCACAACACAAACCTGGCACAGTAATGATGCCTAAAAAGAGACGCGAAGAGAAAATATTTGCTTGAATTTAAATCATAAAAATTTAAATGTCTTAATATACTTGAATTACAAAAAATTATTTTATTTAATAATAAATGTAGTTTTCATTTAATTTATAATTTCATTAGAATAACAGTTTAATATTTGATACAAAATTTATTATATTTATTAAACTGTTATTAATTTTCCAATTGACAAAAAATTCAAAGTATTGAGTTTGATGTCTAATCCATTCGCATCTTGATATCGCGTGAAATAATTTTGCCCTTTTTACTGAAAAAAAAAAAAAAAACCCATTAAAACTTTATATGAAAATATTTGACTTCTAGAACAAAAGCATTTTAGATTTCTAAACAAGTCAAGACATCTTAATATATACCCATTGTGTCCACCCATTTTGCCAAAGTTGGTAGTTATTAATTAATAGAACAAGGGACATGGTTGATTTTGGCTTTAAACCTAATTAGTAAAAATAGCAAATTTTGCTTTTTAATAAATTTAAAAAAAGAAATACCATAACAGAAATTAAAATTTGACAACAGGCAAGGGGTAAATAATATAGCCCCATTCAAACTTCTTTATAGTATAACTCGTTTATATTCACACGCATGATTTCATCTACTTTACAAATTATGTTATAGATTTACATCATAATTAAAGCATTTAAATTTTTACTCAATTTTTTTTATTTATTTTTCCTGAATGAAAATATCTTTACCTATACATTTTATAAATTATAACATTAACAAATACAAAAGTATGAATAAGTATATTATAAAATATTACTGCTATAAATTTAAAGAAGAAAAGAAAAATGTATACTATGTGTGTGGTTAAATTTTAAGAAACCATGCACGAGGTCAAATGTTAACAGTAATTTAATAGAACATGTACAACTTTCTCATCAATGCTGGGATTATAAGTTAAATTCAAAATCATAATTACCGATATTCATTTCATTATTATAATTTATAAATCAAATATATTTAACGGTTAAATTAAATAAAACAATATTTATAGTGATTGTGTTGAAAAACTTAAAAAATGCCTTGTCAATTGTTCACAAATTAAGAAAACATAATTATGGAATTATTTAGAAATAAAGAATTCAGCATATTAGAGTAAATTTTTCTAAATTGTTATCATTTATGATGAAATTAATTTTTTTAAATAATTTTAATTATTACTTACATAATGTAAACTTTTCCACCCCAACCAGAAATAGCATCACGGTTGCAAGCACTAATTAAAGCTTGTGAGATAGTTTCAAATAACTGATCTTCTTCCATATCAGGTTCCCAAAGAGCCTCACAAAGACCATATAATTGACTTGCACTAGTACCTCCAACTACAAAGTTATCAGATTTATTCACACACCCAATCAAATCCATGTCACACATATATGGTTCAAATGTTTCTTCATCCAAGGCAACAATCATTGGTTCGACAAAGAACGGTGAAAATCTGTTGAGCATAAATAAATAAATCAAATATTCAATTTAATTACTAAAATTGATCGAGTAAGATTAATATTTTGGGCTAACTAATTTATTTCCAAAATGAAAAATAAGAACATTTCATAATATAGTCATAAATTTTATAAATGTTACAATGTATATTGAACATAATATATATAGTGTACTCTTGTACAAATCATTATTTCTATTTTCTGAATACTTAAGTTTGTTAGACTTGTTAGAGAATTAATTTAACAATGAGATAATTAATATCTATTTTAATTAAAATGATATATTATACAATGAAAAATTACTGGAAAGTATATTATTTTAACAACAATATATAAATGTTATGTCTGGTTTATTGAATAAAAAGTTCTTTGTATTTAAATTTTGAGTTTTTTTTATTCATATGTTTACAATTTGCCGTGGTTTTGAATATTATTGTATGGAAATTAAATTTTATATTTCATTATTTTTTAATAATGAAAAATAATTTACCTGTTTTCATAAAGCAAATTGGAGACCAGTGATGCTAGCGCTTTAGGGGATATTTTCCTATTTTCTTTTAACTCATATAATCTCTTCCTAAACATAATTTTTTCATATACAGTAAATATATCTGTAGCTAAACCAGGAAATCCCATGTACGTATGAGAATTTATTTTGAATACTTTCTGAAATTCAAAGTTTAAAATTGATCAATATTGATAATACACAAAAATAAGTAATAAAATAAATAAACATACGGTGAAATCGAGAGACACTGTTTGAGCTTGAATACCAAATCGTTTATCAGTTGCAATAGCAACACAATTTTTGCCTTTCATGCCGATTAAGGCACCACCATTATAATCCATGATACTCTATAAAACATAAAACAATATAATTATACACTTATACATTCATTATGAATGACAATTAACAGTTCAAATGTTGAATGAAAACGTAATAGTTGAATAATAATAATATGTGCCAATGCTATTAAAATGTAACAAATGATAAATATTATACATGTCAAGTAAACTATTTTTAACAGTACAATAAAAGAATGTTATGATATTACGCTGCAATCTCAAGTCAAATTGAGTAGGTATAATCGTATAAAATAATAATAATTGGCAATTATATGTGTTGAAAAGTACTAAAAAAGAATGAAATACGAATTTAAAGAATATACAGGTTTCTTTTTTAATAATTTTGTTTTCGATTGCGGTCAGTGTGTAAATGTCTACTAAACCTTCTGTAATTTTGGTCCTTCTCGGACGGAAATTTCAGAAGATTAGAATTTCGCGTCGGAAACAGATCTAGCCTAACGACGGATATTTTCCAAACGATTTTGGATAGTAAGAAAACAACGCGATGGGTAACCGCGACGATAGTTATCCGGAGAGTGAAACATTACGTTTAAACGTTAATACGAATCGTTGTAAATAAATGCATCGATACTTTACCATTTTGAAAGGAGTCGTTTACAAAACCGTGTGCACTGGAAATAGCGTTCGATTATCGCGTCGGAGCGAGACTTCTTGACCGCGTACAACAATAACGACGAGAAAACGCAAACGGGGAAAAAAATTGTTCTATGATTTAAAAGTGCAAATTCATTATCGTGTTAGACGCGAACCAATATCGCGTAATGTTATTATCGTTCCATTACATATCACTTTGTTCGTTTAAAGTACATAACCTCAAAAAAATAATAATATTCTGCGGCGGGTAAAAACGACGTCACGCCGAAAACCAATTCGATCCACCGGCCGTTCATCGATTTCTACTCTACCGGCCCCCCCGCAAACTCTAAAAGCAGCCGGCTTACATTGAGTCGACTTACATTTTGACTTACCGGACGGTATTAACTAGAGTTAAGGTGGTAGGACCCGCGACTCGATGTCGACCGGGGGCCCCGGGTGTCATTTTTAACGGAGGCGATCCTTTTTAATTGAAGACGGTTTTTTATTTGTTTTTTTTTTGAGTTTTTCACTCTCGTAAACGAAATTCGGGTTTATTCTGAAAGAAATAATAAGAACATATTATTATTATTATTATTATTATCTCTAGAAAATAATTATAGTCTGCGTCGGACGCGCGACGTGAACTTTTCGAAGACTAGCAATACTTTTTTACACACAAACGTCGAGTTTATTGAGGCCACATTTCACACGTATTTTCGTAACTCGCTGTATTGTTCGAACAGCCTTTGACGTTTCCATCGTAGACATTATTGGCGTTTTCCCCGGCTGCTTTCGTTTGAAATAATTTCATTCGTTCAACGATCGGTAACTCAAACGCGCGTTTCCCTTCGATTTACGCGTTGGCGGCCGAATGGGTACCCACCTATAAGTGGTATAGGTATCACTCGGTGAGGAAATCGAGTTGATTTGTACTTATTGTATTTGAAAACTTATTTAACTATAGAATTTATTATTATTTATATATTACAATTATTATTATAATTAATTATATATAGAAAATAATTATTATAGAATATAATATTCTGAAATCGACGCTAAAACCTATAAATTTGCCGTACCGAACATTAAGCTCAAGTCAACAGATTTATTAACGACATATCGACAATTGTTAACACAATTTATCCATTAAAACAAGTTAAAATAAAATATACACTGCACGTATTATTATGTAACGCTGGTTTGATACACGTTATGATGAAGATCCTTAATATGAAATAGTAGAAAATATATTTGTCTACGTCGTGGCTCCGATGCCTTTATTTTATTATTATTATTATTATTGTATTGATTCGTAGGATTTCCTCGCGATATTTAAATAATACTACTGATATATGTTGTGGAATTTTTAATCAAGTATGGAAATGAGCTTAAAATTGTTGGTTATTGGGCCGAGGTCTTTTTTAAAGGGTAAATATTGAGGGCCCCGGTAATTGAAAGTTGACACTCACAACCTCCCGTAAGTTACACCACTATTACTCAACCTATTAATTTTGTTACAAAATGTTGTGAGTTCTATAATAAATCAGCTTGTATTGAAGAAATAGATAGGATTTATGTCGATTCATTTTTCTTTTTTTTGTTTGTTGGGGCTTTTGATTAGTAGTTACACTCTGGCCTCTCGAGACTAAAACTGGCACTAGTCAAGATATAAGTACGTTGTCTTCCTCGCGCATATCTCTAGAGATAACTTGATTTATTCGTGTATTTTAATAGCGGTGATACGCGATGACGAATGATGATTTCAAAAGCAATAGCCCGCGAGATTTCCTGATGTTTTCGGTAGGTTTTGGGTAAATGTCGTGTTGTGGTGGATTGGAAATCTGGAAAGATATAATTATTATTGATAAGAAAACTTTTTAGAGAAAATATGATTTGAGTAACAATTTTCCTTTTTTTTATGTAGGTAAAGAGGTCTGTCACTTTTAGTTTTAGTACGATTACATACGGTTTTTTTTACAATTACATGGTCAAAAATATTGAATTATATTTTCATAGCCCAAGTGAACTGATTTAGTAGGAGGAGAAAACTATCAATATGATACTTGATCTTATAAGCTCGATATCTTACGGCAGTACGGCACCATTAACCTTATACGATTGGCTATCCTAGAAGTGCAAATAAACTTATAATTATTATACAATACCTATAATTATTTCACCTCGTATCAGTATATTTTTTTCTACTCATATGCCCTTGAATATATGTTTCAATTTAAAACATTGTAAACATAACACTACACACTGTGACTCAATTAGGAATTCAAGATATCTATATCACCTGCAGTATTATATGTATATTAAGCACATTACAATGCTGTATAATTGTTTATGTAAATATAGA
This sequence comes from Drepanosiphum platanoidis, assembly GCA_948098885.1. Classification (NCBI taxonomy): domain Eukaryota; kingdom Metazoa; phylum Arthropoda; class Insecta; order Hemiptera; family Aphididae; genus Drepanosiphum; species Drepanosiphum platanoidis. The sequence goes on from OX402528.1 coordinate 22,893,063, forward strand.
GGCTACTGCTATGTAATATACCTAGATTTTCACCATGCGACACCATTAACGAATATGCTTGGTCTTGTTTTGATAATGACGATTGATTTCTTTTAAACTTTGTTTTCGTTGAAATTATACTGTGAAAAATTAGTTCGATAGTTCCCGGCCAATCGTCTAGCTACCTACGACCGCCGAGCACAGTGTTGCCGAACGCTCGGCTCAAACTTTTCTAAATATAGTTCTAACCTAAGTGTATATACATTTTATTGGGATTGTGATACGAATCGAATGTTTTCTCATTAGTTACTAATAATATAGCAGTAACTCGATGTACCTATATCAACGTATTAGATCGATAATCCAATCAGACGTGTCGGATCGCTGTCACGATCGAACGGTCAGAAATTAGACTGGGCAAAATGCCCGGGTCCATCGTCTTCAAAATGACGCCACGCTCGTTCGTATACGTCGGTTTTAAAACGATCATTAAAATGTGTTTAAACACGTGTAGTCGCGGAGTGTTTAAAACGTTTTCAACTGTGTGCAATGTATTATTACATAGGTACGAGACCGCCGTAATAGCACTGCGTGTCGTATTCACACTTTGACCGGCGATTAAAACGATAATATATTGTTGTCGATAATGTTCTAAGGTTTTAATAATTACTCTTTGTGTTTCGATGTCGGAGTAAAATTAGAAATCGTGTTATTTCGGTGCACCGCACGACTGCGAATGATTCAATTATGACTTATGATCACTTATGTTCCGCGACCGAAATTCGGCTCTACCTTACTCGTTTTCCAATGACTTTTGCAAAGGGCCCGCCGAGGACTAGTCGATTTCGGACGCGCGATGGAGAGCTGAGAGCGGATAATGAACACGGATTTTTTTCTGTTTTTTTTTTTTCCACCGGTCCGAGCGAAACACGCCGCGGTTTCTCCGAGATTCGTTGTTTTCGTAAATTCGCGTATTTACACAACCTTCGAATGTTTTCGTTACGTTCGGAAAACTACGGACTAATCACGTATCCGAGAGATGCGACGAGCCGCGAGAGCGTGTGCGCGTGAAGTAGAGTAATAATAATACGATATGTAGGTACATCGACATCGACGTGGATGGAACGTAGAGAGTAGAAAAAAAAAAACAAAACAAAATAAATAAGTATGGAAAAAAAAAATAACAACAAAACTGGTCTCCCCACTTATCTCGCGCGTACGACCGCCGAGAATACGACCCGGAGAACGTGATCTGCTTCTGAGTAGGTAGAAGTGTACCTGCGCTGCTCCTCGGCAACACGACGCAGTGCCGTACGGGGACCATCGCTCGCCGTATCGTGAACGCGGTCTCCACCGAAATCATATTTCGCCGGGCGCGCCGCCGCGGACAAACGATATAGAGATATCGATAACCACCGACACAGGTATTTAAAATGTTTTTTTTTTTTTTTTTAAATTCAAAACAGTAGTTGATCTCCGATGTTATTCGTTACGATTGTCGACGCACCGAACGCGTGTAAAATGCACGTAGGCACCGAGATTTATTTATTTTTTCATACGACTAACGATATAATAAAACTTAAAAAATAAAAACTCGTTTTCTTTTCATTCCTTTCCGCGACCGAACGTTAAAATATTAACGTCAGTAATATTATTAAAATTTACAATAGTTCGAGGTCTCGAGAACCTTCAGTGAATAATCCCCCCCGAAACGTATGAACGCGCACGAGTGTATTCAATCTCGTATATGTAGATAGTTTTTTTTTTTTTTTATAGTTTCGACGGTCTCGTCTCGATGAATACCTAATTGCGGAATTATTCATTACCTTTAAATTTAAATTACCGTCGGTTTCCGCGACTATTGTCAAACGAATTCGATATTATACGACGTAAGTAGATATACGTTTCCGAACAACAATCCGTTTGCCTGTTCCTTTTTTCGTAAAAATTAAAATTACAAAACATACGTCCCGGAGAGTTTATAATAATTGTATTACTGATTAGATTTCGTACACGAGTAGGCATAATAGGTTCTGTCGGATATCAAACTTCTATTTATCAATTCATTTTGTACTAGTATTTTTCTGCAATGGTTCGTGAGTTGAATAGGTGCACGGTATAAGATTAACAACAATATATTTTATGCTTTTCCACGACTATCAAAACGGTATACGAAAAATGATTTAATAATTAAAACGTTTGTTAAAGTTCGTTTGCAGTATATCAGTTAATGTCTGTTTAACGTTTGAACTGTGTTATATTATTTTTTGTAGAATTATAATATTGAATATGTATGAGATTGAAGATTGAACTCGTTACTAGTCTACGACATACTATTCTGTTTTCAGCCGTTAAATGCGTTTCTTACATAAGGTTGTTGAGTCAGTTAACCGTGTAATATTTTTTAACAATTTTAAAATTTTAAAAAAAAGTACATTTTAAAATATATGTATTTAAAGAACTAATTAAATTTATATTCTTACCAATGTTATGAATAAAAAATTTAAAAATTCGATTTCAAATACCTAGTATAATATACGTATTTTGATTGGCATCATATTATTGTTTATAGAAAATGTTCTGCTAATTAGATAAAATTTAAATAATGATTAACGACAAAGATGCTGAAACGTTTTGATTATACCTACTTATATGACTGATGCGATTCTCTGTTATAAGTTTTTTAAGTATAGGTACCTATATTTTATTATTTATAATGGCTCTAGTGTTGAAATTTAAAGTATGACAATTCATTTAAAGAAATAATATACATACTCACTAGTAAATGTGCTTTCTCATTTAATTAGGATGTTCTAATGTACCTGCATGATATGAATATTAGGTACCTATGCGTTAAATTTCCAATTGAAAACAATTCTAAACGAATGGTACTATACTTTATTATATTGTTTGCATTCACAAAATGTTAATTAAACTCATATCCAATGTTGTGAACAGATTATTAATTATTTATGTTTGTTTTAAGGAAATGTAAAATAAACTCGCTGTTCCTTTTTAAAATATAACATCACGCATATTTTCTATTTAATTAATACATATATTATTTTTCTCTAACATTGAGTGGGTATTTTTAATAATCCTTATCCTTACTCTATTCTAGTTCTTTATATTTTCAGAATTTAAATAAATGTTACCTAGTACCATTGATTTAGTGTAATTTTTGTCTCATTAGGTAGTTAAGCGTGACCTTGTGTAACTAAGTTATGTGTTTACAGTGTATACTTTTGTAATGACACTTTATCGTATTTAATGGTACGTGATTTTCTTAACTACAAATTTTACTTTAAATTTGATATCGAGTATGTACATTCTTATAGACAATAATAATAATATAAATAATAAAGTCTTAATATTTAATATTATTTGAAGATAAAATTTAAAACGATGTGTTAGTAAGGACTATTTTAAGTTTGAAAAAAAATAATTTTATTTAAAATTTTTCATAAAAAATAATCAATATAATTAAGAAGCTATACTTTTATAATCATGTTAATTTTTTTGTCAGATTTTGCCGAAGTAATTTTAAATTTATCTTTGATAAACATTAATTAGATTAAATATAATTGTAAAAATGTTTTTTCGAATTATTGTAAACAATTCATACCCAGTCGAAATTTTTATTAGCTATTTTGTACCATGCGTCGTGCACTCCTCAAATTTGGTAGGGACTTCTGCCGCAGAAAGTTATAGTGATGCTTCTTCATTTTTCGGACTTATTCAACAACTTTACAATTTTTCACGGTATCTACTCATAAATGGAATATTTTACACGACAATATGAAGTAAAACTTAAATGTACTTAAATCCTTATGAAGAATGTTACCCGGTTGATATTGAAAAAGCATTTTCAACAGAATGTATATATTTTAAATCTTATTTAGAATCTCCAAACAAACAAATTAATTGCATTTCTCCTCTACAGATGAGTTGATTTTTACGAGAAGATTCTCTTACAGACTTGTATCCTAATCCTAATGTAGATATAGAATTTATAAATAAATATGTTTATACACCAATTGTACTACTTAACGTTCTTTTCCTTACCTAAAACGAATAAAAAATTATTTTCGATCGACTTTTGATACTGAGAAAAACTCAATAGTTTAGCAATATTGAAAATCGAAGCGGCTTTGCTGTCGACTTTAAATGTGACGATTTGATTGATGCATTTACTGAGGAAAAAAGAAGAAGAAAAATTTAAAATTTGAAGTACAATTAATTTATAAATTGAAAAAAAATATATTAAAAATACAATTTGATTTTCATTAACGTTTTTTTTTTTTTTTGTACATAAGATAATATGACAATTATTATATTCAAATATGTTTTATAAATAATTTTAAGAGGGAAGGGAAAGGCGGCTAATTGGCAAGTGCCTGTAGGCCGAAATAGCCTAAATATGCCACTGTTGATACCGTCATTTTTCATTTAATTTTTCAACAATCACAACTAATTAATTAGTGAAAAAATTATACTTTTATAAATAAAACGATAAAATGTAGTAATAATTTATTTGAAATAATAATTGCATATATTGAATTATTATTATTATTCAACAATGTAAACATATAATGAAATAATAATTAAGAATATGATAAATAAAACTATATGAAAATATGATGAAAAACTTGGCTACTTTGTTAGCAATTAAGATCAAATCATCTTATTCAATTTAACTATCAAAGGTCAATTGAAAATTCGATATTTTATTAGTAAAAAAAAAAAGCTACAGTAAAAATATTGCTGGTATTTAGTTTTTTTCATTTTTTTTTTGTAAGCAATTAATTTTCAGTATTTTCAAATTAAAAAATTATTGTTAATTTATCAAACTTATTATTGTTACAGCATGATGTATAAATACTGGTACAAGTATACAGGCATGTATCTTTTGATATATAAATCATGAAATAGTTTGATACGTTATAATTTTATAAAATATTACCAGCCCATAAATTATTAATAATTTATTGTGACTTTTATCTAGGCATTTTTTTTTTTTAGATATAAACGTTTAATCTTGTTTTATATCTAAAACTCACTTAAATACATTTATTTTTATTTAAAAAAAAATAAATAGTATTTTGATAATATTAGCAATATTTGCTGGTTATTTGAATAAAATTATTATAAACGCGCAGAGTTCTTTGAAAATTATTTTAATTGTGTGTTATGACAAGTGTTAATTAAATACGTACGTGTATAATATAGCTTTACGGTGGAAACATCAGAATCGTATGATTAAACTTAAAATATAAATCGATTTTATTCGATCGCATTTCATAATTGATATTATAATATTATGATATTTATAATAAATGATCAATATATAATTATCATAATTACTAGTATAAATCTATATTGCTAAACCTCAGGAAATAAAATGTATTAATAATTTTGATATTTATTTAGATATAGAAATGTCTGCTTACCCGCTAGTATTACACGTAGTCGCGTGTTTATGGTATGTTTTCTTTTGGAACAACTTTTTAGCAAATGGCCAACAAAACGTGGACAACTGGGATCCCAGATATCGAGACATACATGAAATGGGATGCAGGTTCCTCACCAATTGGAATCTAGTAAGCCGATTCATGATATTTCATTTTTCCACATCCATTTTTCATATATGTGCAAATTAAACGCGATTTTTACAATTTTTTAGTTTTTACAAACACTATTTTTTGCTGGCTGTCTACTTCACGATGTAATGAAAATGATAAACGGGCCCAATTGGTTGAATTTAGGTTCGAAATTCCAAACTTTACTCTCGTTAAGCTTTTCATCTGTAATTCTACCAACTGGAATCGTAAGTAAACATTTTAGATTTATTTCAAGAATCTGATTATAGCATCTATACTTACATAAACATAAGTAAACTTGTTCGCTTGATTTTTAAAATTAAATTTATACAAATGTACATCTGATGTATACTCATTTCACCAAGTTAGGACCAATAGTTTTTAATAGCCGAATTTTTTTCATACTTTAATATTAATCAAATCGATTAGACAAATTAAATTAAAAAAACATAATTACAAACATTTATCAGTAAACTTGTATATTATGATGATTAAGTATACCTTATCGCTCCTCCGCATATATGTGTCTATGTTTTTTATATTGAAATATTTTTGTTACAGTTTGTGTGCGTTACATTTTGGGCAATGTACGCTTACGACCGCGAGATCGTCTACCCGAAAATAGTCGACAATTATATTCCGTATTGGCAAAACCACGGGATGCACACGACCATCGTGCCGTTTATTCTGGCGGAATTGTTCACCACGAGACATAAGTTTCCTTCCGTCTCGGCCTCGATGGTGCTGTTCTTAGGATTTGGATCGTGTTACGCAATTGTGTACGTTTTTCCGTTGGCGGAATGCAGAGAGGCCCAAGGGCCTCATTTTCATAGTGGTTACACGACGGCGGGTTTGAAGTAATAATGCCCGTGATTTGATTCTAGATTTTTGGAAACGTACATCGAAAAAGGACGTTGGGTATATCCTCTATTCGGGCTCTATAGTTTACCGATATCGATGGCAATAATGGCATTTTTATTCGTAACACTTATGTCATTTTTGTTCGTCGGAATATTCATTCAAAACATGTATTGGGGTAAGTACAAATCTTTTAAATTATTTCTTACGTAATAATGTACCTATATAGATATAATCATAACCATGACAATATATTATTATATATCATACTCAAATATATATAAAATTATCCTGTTAATGTATAATAATATGTATAGTGCATACATTATTGGTACAAATGTGTAACTTTTTAAAACTTTTTTCAAAATGTAAAATAATTACCAAACATTTTTTATTTATATGTATATATTTTTGATATTATATAGCTTTTCTATTTTTATTTTCAAGTTATAATCTTTTTAATAATTAAAAAATATTATCAACTAAACTATACATAGTTTTATTTGACTAGACGCAAAGTGTATTGCACAGAATAAATTATACAAGTCTTTCCTTATTTCCAATTGCACGATAAATACTGTTCTATATTTATCGAAATATCTGATTATTAGGTATATCTGATATAAAATTAAGTTATTCGTCATTAGTTTATTTGTTTAATAACTATTTCTTATAATTATTATAAATATTTTAAATAAAATTGGTTAGGTATATTTTACACGTCACAAAAATCGATGGTAATAATTTGCAATATATAATGTATAATTAATCAAATTCAAAGTGGTATAAAAAATTTAACTAAACAAATTATTTTTTTTTCATTATTTTTTGTTAAAAAAAAAAAAATATAAGATTTAAACATTTTAAAAAAGTAATTAATTTATGTTTGGTATGATGAGGTATTAAGTACGAGTAAGTAATATAATATATCTATTATTTACAAGTTACGGTTACTAAAAAAAAAACTAAATTAATATTATAGATTCATCATTATTAATACAATTTAATTAATTTCAATTGTAAAGGTATATATTTTAGAAAATTAAAATAAAATTTATTCATTTGAAATTAAAAAAAAAAAAAATGATTTATACGATTTTATATTTTCAGGAAAAGAAGAAAAAAAGCGATACCGAAGACCTGTTAAGAAATCATCTTAATACAATTTAAGTATATTTTTTCAGTATTAATTCAGAAAATATAATATTTAAATGTACATCATTGCATAAAATGATTTGTAAATATAATAATAATACCGATAGAAATAGATTTATTTGTATATTGTAATATTGTGTATTAATATTTTATACGCCTATTGTATATACTGATGTTATTTCTTATACATAATTTACGTTATGTTGTTAACATATTTTCATGGTTTTGTTTAGCTATTCAAAGAAATATAAAATAATTATAAATTTATTATATACAGTTATTATAATATATTGTTAATCATAACATATTGCCATTGATTATATATTACTAGCTGATCCGGCAAACGTTGTTTTGCCATATGTTTCTAGTGAATTTTGTAGTATAAAAAATGACTGACTTATTGTATGTGCGTGGCGACGGCGGCGTCTACGATTGAAAGAGGAATGGTGCGCGCACGCACGCAATTTCGGTAAAAATTATGTAATAATATATGACGTTGCGAAATCCATACCTTTTGCGTAAACGTCGTCGGGTTTTCGCTTTAAAATTGTATACGCCTATCGAGCCTATCGACCAATGACTATAGATTTGCCTGCGATCGTATTCGACCGTCCAATGAAAAAAGTTCAATTGTTCATCGCACGCACGCAATTCCGATAAAAGTTATGTAATAATATGATATTGCAAAATCAATTCGTTTTGGTAAAGATCGTCGGGTTTTTTGATGACATAATAATCTATTCATATAAAATGCAAATTACCACGCACTCGCTGCTGATCGTTGCATCTCAAAATCTAGCCCGTGAAAAGTTTACCCCTAATGTACATGCTATTGCGTTAAACATGACACGCGGGAGAACTTTATAAAATACTTATTTCCGTATTTAAAAATAAAATAGGTACCTACTATGAATACCCATTATTACAGCAAAAAAGGCATGAAAAAAATAAGTAAAAAAATTGCTTGCGAATGAACGAGTGTGTGGCAATTATAATAAAAATAAATAATAGCTCCTAGTCCGCGTAGGAAAATATATTATATTCAAACGACAGCAAAATATTTTTATGTAAAACAATTATTAACATTTGATAATTATTTTCCAATGCATTTAAAATTCTAGAAATTACAATTATTTTATTCACGTTTCGATTACAAAGGCACTCTGCACTTTGTACTAATTGTAGCACTATGCACATTTCCCGTGTTACGTAAATGGATAAGAGGATAAGACATTTATCGAAAATTGGACGGTCGAGTGATTTTTTTACGCCTATCTCTTTCCAAAGCCGCCAATTCCTAATTATTTAGCTACTGACGTATCATATTAAAATTAAACGACTTGAAATATTAGATTATACAAATAAATGAAGTAATAATGGATGTGTAAAAATGTAAAAATGTTTAATTATCTGAAAAACGAATGTATTTACCAGGAACAAATTTGTCGATTATCTAAATGTAAATCATATGCATCATCAATACTTGTGCAACAAATTAGTATTAAGAGTTAGTGTAAAATTATTTTTTGTATAAAGTGCTATCCAAAAACTTGTCAGGAGTTTATTTTTGGGGGAGGGGGTAAAGAGTGCCGAAAGAAACATTTATAATCTGATGAACTTTTTTATTTTGTTTTATTAAAATAGGTAATTTAATTAAATGAAATACCTATTGGCTATTTATTTCTACAAAACTATGTTAACAAAACATTCTGTGTCTTGCATATTATGTATTAAGAACGTATTAAAATATACACATATATTTAGATAGTGGTACTGAATATGTATTTACTTTACATATTTTATATTAACATTATATTAGATTTTGAGTGAAACGAGGATCAGTAGTATTACCATGATGTGTGTGTTTTTTTTTTACCCTTAGTGATAGGCGAAACAGTGTTACTGTAAATATTAATTTGTTCATGTTATTTTCTTTTATTGCTGCTAACTGAATCTTTTATTACTAAATAAAAAAAAAAATGTATCAAATAATTGATAATTTCAATCTCACAATAACGTTATTATAAAAAAATAATCTGTAAAATCGTGATAGACCTTTATGAAAAATTACAAATGAAATAAAATGTAAGATTAATGAACACTGACCAACTGATTTGTATATAGCGATTCTTGAGATAATTTTTGGACGAGGCGACTTTTTTCAATACACTTCAAAATAATGGAGTTGAAAAAAAATTATTGTCTATGCGAATAACGTTTGATTCCAAGTGACTTTGAGCTGGAATAGTTCCACAATTTTAACAACTTTAATTCGTTCGAATTATTCGCACTTGATCGAGAGCGCCTGTAATCGTCGGAGGGCCCGTCGACGGTCTTGCTGTCGTTGTTCGAGCGACATTGAGTATCCGAGCTTCGACGTCTGACGCGGTCGCGAGGATGGAACGGATCCTCGTTTAGTTGGATGTCCCGAGTTACGGCGTTTTTGCCACCGATATCTTTTGATCATTTTTTTTTCGTATAATATTGTATTGCTTTTCTTTTATTTGTTATTTATTGGCCTTGTGTCAATTTTTATTATTATTATTATTATAAATATTATTGTGAGAGCGCCCGACTTATTACGTGTCATTTACCACAATAAGATACTTATTTTGTATATCTTATTTGCCATTTGTTTTTTTTTTATCATTTATAATATTATTCTTGTCGCATTCCATCGAATTAAAAATTACGTCCATATTCAAGGTTGATATATATATATATATATACGTATATTTGTTACTTAACCTTTATACTGGTATACAAATACGAAGATACTTTGCGTATGTACAGGGGTTTTAGGTTAATCTCATCAAATATTAAACGATTATTTTTTTAATTGTATTACGCGTGTTAAAAATGCCATGTTGTTTAAAACGCACCTGTTGAAAATCATAAACATGCCTCTGATGAAATATACGTACTTATTTTAGAAAACAATGTTTTAATATTCACTTATTTCATCAATCATCATTGAATATTGATAATATACAATTTTGCCGGTTTAGTGAAACTATTTTGATAGCCTCCCCTCCTCCAAAAAAACCTGCCAACAAAACAGTCAATTTTAGAAACTGAAATTAACTTATTGAAAGTTAATTTTACCATTAAGTTTACCGCGCCATTAAACATTTAAACGAGTCATAATTGAAACAATGAGTATTTGTTTATACTGACATCGTAATTACACGTGTTTAATGTTACACTCAATGCTATATGATTGGTTTCAGTTGCCACTGAAATGATAATACTAATAAAAATTGTTTTTTATATTATTGTGTTATCATACATGCCATGATAATTGTTATAGAAGAAGGTAATATTTTGACAGTTAAAACTATTAATGTGTTTATATACAAACATTTCGATGTAGAATATTATTAACTGCAGTAGCACGCGCGAGGCTCTTATAAGTCTTATTCTAGCACCATTCAATAGGTATATCTTTAGGCAGGTTTATGTATACTAAAAAGTTATAATAGATAGATCTTATACAAACGTACCAATAAATGGATCTGTGGAATTTTGGCCCAAGATCTGCATGACATCGGTTATCAGCTTCAATTTTTTTCCTTACAAACGTTAATTCTTCACAAATATCTACTTAAATGCGACGACTGTCTGATCTATCACAAATTCACCTGCACAATTTTTATTTTCATTTAAAACTTAAGTATTTAGCGTTTCTTTTATTTTGAAAATTACATCTATATTATAATAGACCTCAGAGATAAAATACGATGATTGCAAATAGTTAGATTATTAAATATTATACAAACAGAAAAATAAGATTAAAGCATCATTAATTATCTAATAATAGATTTATCAAAATGATGCTAGTATACTATGCACAAATGTAACCATAATATCTAACTCAACTATATAGATACCTATCTACTCTTTACACAAAATAGTAACACACTAGCACGTGACCTACACAATTGACATCTGATTGAGTATTTCTTAATTATGATAATAATAATACACTCATAATTATATAAAAGTATACACACACACTTACACGGACGCACGTATGCACACGTGCACACATGTACACAAGCATGCACACTAGCGCGCGCGCGCGAGCACACACACACATATAAATCGTGAAGGATTCAGAGTTAAATATTAAAAGGGACATTAAGGACTTTTATACGACTTTACTACCTACTCGTGTTACTAGACTGGATTGTTCACACTTGAATGTGAATCCTGAAGGGCTTTGCGCTTTTCCTCTCATCCTTAGTTTATTATCATAGGATTAAACACTAAACAATCATTTAATTATATTTGTATTCATAATTAATATCAATATTAAAATTGAGTAGATTAATATAACTATTTTAAATATTATTCATTTACACAACTGTGTGATATTTTCCAAAATATATGTTTGCTTTTAAAACAATATTTATATTATTTAATAATGTTTCAGATGATTATAAAAATACTATATAAATATAGGTAAATATTCGCTTAATGAATGTGAAGATAAATTTTTCCCAGATGAGAATATGAGAGTGTGATTAATATATTGTTTTGACATATTTATGCCTGCACGATAAAATACAATAGGTATACACATTTAATAAACTCTATTAACCAAATATAACAAAATAAATCAAGTATTGTAATAAATAAGTGGAAAATATAAACTTTCCTTAATAATGTTTAACAATGCGCCATAATTTAAATTCAAATTATGAAAGTGGTCAATTGTAAGTGTTATTATTGGATCGTTTTGATTTCAGTATTTCTTTCAATCAAGTGAAAATTCAATAGAAAAAATTGAAAGATTAAAACAATATATAAATTTAATTTATTCAGAGGGGCCTATTGTTCCATGGGTATTTGTAAAAAATGTAATATTACAGACAGAACTGAAATAATTCCAGTAGGTTTCATACTAGATAATATAATATGATATACAATAATAGTATCTAAAATGCCCCCTTTACATGTTCAAAAGCATACATGTTTTATTGTTGTTTTTGTTATTATTAATTATTATCGAGTCGAATAAACGTTAAAATCCAATGTGTTCGAAACAAACGATAATACTAGTTTAGGTAAAAATTTAAAAAAATAATTAAAAACAAAACAAAACGGAAAAGTACGGGTTTTCTGTTACTCTTAATGAAATAAAAAAATAATTATGAAAATTCAACGTAGCCCCAATAGTAACTGCGCACTGTTGTTATAAAGATCACGTGATTATCGGTGCAAATTGGTAACAGAACGAGTCCAAAGACCACTACGATAACATGTTTAATTAATATACACCAATATTATAATACAACAGTTCTCAAACTGTGGTGCACATATGTACCACTATTTGTCCAAATCGTTTGAAAATCGCACCATTGAAATTAAAAAGAGAACGGTTATTATTCGGTGAAAATTGCAAGTCTCTACGATTATTCGCTTTTGAATTTCGACAAAAAAAAAAAAAAAATCGCAAATATAGATGATTTTTTTATTATTTTCCGTCAGTTTTTCTCAATAACAAGAGAAATTCTGGTGAGAATTATTTAAAAATTTACCTCAGAAGAAACCACTTTTGAAGTCGACGCTAGGAGAAATTCTCCCGACCAAAAATCTCACGACAGTTAGGCTGAAAACAAAAACCAAATTAAATTTTAAAAAAAAGCCTCATACACATGTATAATAAATACATTACGTTTTATTGAGTATTGACCGGACAAAATTATCCCAGTCACGTCTCTCGACGGGTAATTTCAGACGCATCGCCAGATCTGAAATCAACATTTTTTATGAAAGGATATTATCAAAAACCAGCGACGATTGTAATACGTGTCGCCCGACACGGACAGCCCTACTGCACCCGACTTGTTTGTGAATCACGCGATTCTAATGTACCCACCACTTCTCGCCTGACGGTACGCGAAAACAAAAATTTTGAGATTCGCCGTTTCTAACAACATAATATTAATAACAATAACAATAACAATAATAATATTAATTATAATAATAATAATAATAATAATAATAGTAAAACGTATTCAATGTCATTGGGTGCGTGGGTCCGACCGATAGCGGCGGCGCGCCGCGAGACCGCGAGAGTCCGAGCGCGCGGCCGACTCGTTCATTTCGATTTGATACGTACGCGGAGTCGCAGATGGCCAGGAGCACGATCACCCGTCAGCCGCCGGCGGCCATCGTCCGGTTCGTGGTGCACAGCGTGCTCGTGTGGCTGTACGGCCACGTCATGTGGATGTCCGGCTCAGTGGACTGGGACTCGATCGCGTACCCGACCATCAGCGAGGTGGGCAAGTTCATGTCGTTCATGCTCACGCTGTGGACCCTGGTGAGTGATCGTCAGGCGGCGATATCGTTTTCTATTTCAAATTTAGATCCCGAGCTCGAAGAGAGCCAGGCGAAAAAGCTTGGAAAATCAATAACAAAAAAAAAACAATGCCGAAAATTCATAACTAGTTACAGTTTTAGATTCTGAGAAATGTATTGGATTTATATCGCGATATGTGTTTAAAAAAAATAAAAATAAAATGTCGTGTCTGTCATCCAGGGGCGGGCTGTGAAGAGACTAAGGCACCGGTTTTCAAATAGTTGTGTTTATTATTCTTAAACGAACTAAAAAAAAAAAAAAATAATAACAAATAAAATGTTTTCTTATCAGATTTTTATATGAATCGAACGATTCTTTTAATGAATTTAAACGAATGCAAAACATTATGAAAGGTCATTAATTCATTATATTTATGTAATATTCATTGTATTCATTTATGTTATATTCATTATATTTCGTTTATATATTATACGTTACAAAATTATGAACGAAGTATAATAAATATAATGTTTTTCAAAGGTCCAATAGTAACGTGTTATTTTATATTTTGTGATTAATGGTGATAATTAGAGCCGAAATACTAATTGTCATCGTATGGACGATACTTTATTGGCTTAAAATGTTTCAATAACTTTCGAAGTTAACCAATTAATTATTGCATTTTTGGTTTTTTATTTTTGAAAGCAATTTTTACAATTTAAAGTGTTATATTTTTGTAATTTCGGGTCATTTTAAACTTTATTCTGCTAATCGAGAGAGTGACATTGGCTCACAAACAACAAATTACGATTGAAAATATTATATCAACAGTTTAATAAAGTGATTTAAAATTTAGAGAGAACCAAATTTTATATTTTAAAAATATTAAATACATCTATTTGTAACCAAAAAAAACGATGGAAACGACTAATGGGAAAATTCTCGAATTTCCGATGGTCTTATACGCTCCGGCTGAATTCAGAATTTTCTTAGTTTTTTCTCAAAAATATCGATAAAATAATTTTGGTAGAATAAAAATGTTAAAAATTTAATCTAAAGTTTTTCATCATTTTTTTTTTTTGCTTTTACACTATCGAAAAAATCTGAAGTCACAATTTTTTTTAAAGCATCTGAATTTTAAATTTCGACCAAACTAGACAAAATCATGAAAATGCATAAACTGCGACACTTTTGTTGTTGAAAATTTATAAAACTTTCAATTTTAATACTTAAGAATTGATCATTTCATACCTGCAAAATTCTCCACAAGTTTCCATTATCGGAAAGTCAAACAATTTTACTAGCTTTAGAAAATTAAATTTTGTAGATATCGAGTATTTCAACAACTTAGAAAAAGAAACTCATCTCCGTCCTTCTTAGATAATAGTTGTTTTTTAAAGCAATGGAACATCAATTTCAAATTTATTGGAATAATTTACCAATAGGTATCAATCGACGTCTCACTGAGTCTTCTATTTTTTTTGTTTCGCTTCGGTTTTGGCTCTTATATTGTGGTCAGCGATTGCATCCCTCTTTGCGATCACGTCCACGGCAAAAATATATAACTTTTCATTGTGTTTCGCAGCATTTAATGATGGTTTTTGTTAGATTCTTATCAGTGGCGTAATGGTTTCATAACGTATTGTGCCTTATTTATTTGACCTTGCCTAACTTGACAATGTTCGATGGGCAGAGAAAAATCTTTTCTATGGAATTTATGATTAAAATAATAGATGACAATACCACCCTGAAAACAAGAAAAATTAATTTTTTTTCTACATTTTTTCTTTTATATAGCATTTTGTGCTAAAAAAATGTCATCATTTTTTAAACAAAAGTTGTATTGAATAAAAAAAAATAAAAATTTTATAATATTTGTTATTTATATTGGAGAGAAAAGGACCCCGTCGGGAAGTTTTCACATGAGATCCTTAATTATCCTATTGCGCCACTGTCGTATTTACCATAGTAGTAGTGTTTGGTGTTGGCGAATAATGATCGTCTCGTAACGACCCCATAGCCCATGAAGCTTGTCGGTCATCAATGATAACACCATTCTGAAGTAAAAAATCTAAAGTGATGATTTCATTACTGATGTTAGATTCTGTATAAAGTACACGCATGGCGTAATTTATAAAACTAATATCATTATTTAAGTTTAACCCATCCTCATTAACATTATATTTCAGATTACGATGTACAAACCTTTAGTATAGAGTTATCTAAATTCTATACTATCGACAAAATGTTTACTACTTATATTGTTATCAATTGATCGGCGTTTCAAAATGTTGTATCATAAAACTTTACAACACATTTTTGGTTTACCAAGATGAAAAAAATATATGAATATTTTTACAACTTTTACAAAAAAAAAAAATAAATATTGAAATTACGTATTATTACCTATGGTAGGGTTTAAATAGGACGACTGTGGTAGGATGATTACAAATCAAAATTAAATCATAAGAAAATAAAAGTTGCAAAAGTTTGAGGAATTTCGTACTAGTAAAAATAATAAAACTTATTGAATTCGGTAACGAAATGGCTATAAAAAACATGGGATAAACACCGATAAATTACCCATCTAAATATCCAATACTCCTAAATTTGAATTTAACCATGATATAAAATTAAAAGATAAATATTGAAAACTTAATGAAATAAAATATGGACATCAAGAACGCAAAAAAAAAAAATTAATTTAACCACTATTGATCTTCATAATACTATTACATTTAATGTCATATAGTTAACTACCGGAACATACCTATAGCCCTTTGAAAACAACTTAGGTGAAGCATATTTTCAATTAATATAGATAGTATGCAAACGTCAAAAAAAATTTCTTAGAAATATAATAAATTTACAAACTGTATTCTTTTACTTACATTCAAATAGTAGTTTTATTATTCAAAATACTTTTGGAATAGATTTATGTTTTAAACACTTTTTCTTTTTTTTTGTATGTATTTGTAACTATAAAATCTTCTTTCCTGAAAAATAATTATGAATTAGGATAGAATTTGATCACAATTTGATGAATATATTCCAAACATTTTAATGCAAATATTATTTGTATTTAAATACAATTGTTCTCAAATATTTGAATATGTTTACTATATTTATGGTACATATTTTAAGTCTTCTTAACACATCCAGAGATATAAGTTATAACTTTGAAATGACCGATAACTTTGTTGATCATTTTTTTGATTTTAAATAGGCACTTATCTTTTAAATAAACTATAAATCATAATATATAAGTAGTAAATAAGTAAAATCATTTATCATTAATCATTATTATATATTTATGATTTATTGTAAATTAATAAAACGCTCTTATGGCCTTAGAAGTTGACGTCTAAGTACAATAAAACAAAATAATAGATATTTTATGAAAGTATCAGTTGAATATTTTTAATTATAATAAATAATTGAATTTAATTAATAAGCAAAAACAGTTTTAAATAGTAAAAAAAATAGTAATGTTCAGTACGAAATTATCAGTCATCTACGAATAATACGGTTTCACGCGTTTTTGCAATAGCTTGAAGTGAATTTAATTCACATTTCACTGTTTTAAAATTTTACTAAATCATTATTCGTTAGTGACGTTGATAGAATATAATATTAATATACAATGATGATTTAATATATTTATTAAACTGAAATTTATATTAAAAATAAGTTAAAAATTGCACGTAGCCGTGATAGTATTTGTAGGACAAAAGTATGTATTTCATTAAACCCCACATATAAGATTATAAATAAACTGTTTTAATATTTATCAATAAAATATAAATATCTATGTTAAAACTGATAAAATTCACTACTTTTTACTGTATGTAGATAATTGTTATAAGGTTTTAGTTAAATTGTTTTCTTTAATTCAAAATTGTAAATAAATATCATAGTTGTAACTAATGTGGCGGTTACATCCACCTATATTACGTTATTATTATTATGACTCGATCATTTACTCGTTCTTAACGTTATTATATTTACAAGTTGTAAATAAGTTTAGTGATAAAAAATCAAGTTAGGCACCGAAGACTAGATGTCATTGCAATATCCTCACAAAAAATGGTTTTGTTTTGATTTGCAAAAACTGATTATTTTTATTCATATTAGATTCACGACGTTATAAGTTATTACTTACTGCCTATATTATTGATATATATATATTAAATATTTCTTATCTATAACTACGCATAAACAGGCGAGTAGGTATTTATTCGATTGGATTGAATTATTTTCTATTTTAATTGAAATAAATATACGAATCTGATACAATTATGGTTTCGCAATTTTTCATATAATAAACTAATAACAAAACATAAATAATAAATATTTTGCTATCCAAATAATAAAATAATAAAACATAAGATGTCTTTAAAATCAATATTTATCGCTAAGCAAAGTAATTTTTTTAACACTAAAATTATCATTATTTTACTTAGGGTTTATGTTTTGGTATCGGGTACGTACTTATATCAATAAATAATTATTTTCCCGAGTCGTAGCCATTTATTACGTTAAATATAATATCGAAAATGATAAAAATTATTTGTTTATTGGATTGGCTAGAACTATTTGTATTATAGGATCGGTTGTGTAAAATTTGCTTTTTTTTTATTCAATTCTAAACGACTTTTTTCTTATTATAAAGTGGAAAGCTCAAAGTTCCACGAGAAAATATTTAATATATAACAAAATTGAAATAATATTACTATATTAACAGCCATTAATTAATTTACAAAAAATATCATAAATTGTAAAATGAAAATTATTATAACTCATTTTTAAAAGTGCACATATTGAATTAAATAAATATTTTTTATTTACTTTCTGAAAACTATTACGATTTATGGTTACCTAATTTAATACGAATTTTGTCGTAAATTTAATTCAAATGATTAAGTATAAACCTTGAACGTTTTACAATATATTTTTATTATTCCTACCGTACTATTTTCAATAATTTTTATGTGATTTTACGCTAAAGAGCAATTAATATTCAGATTAAATAAATATTGTATTATAATATCCCTGTTGTCTGTTTGCATTGAAATTATTATTTGCATTTTGGAGAATATTAGTAAAAATCCTTACCAGTAAAATATTGTTTTATTTTTCAGTTCATGCATTTTGGATTCTTTTCAATAGCTACTCTATTGGATTTTTTTGAATTGCTGCCCCAGTCCGTTAAAATTGGTAAAGTACTTAACAAAATTCGGGAGACGAATGACTTCTTTTTCATGTCCGTGATGTTGCCAATATCTATGGTAAGTAATATTATTTTATATTTGTATGAGTAACAAATTACAATGTACTTTTAAAAAACAATAATCAAAACACATGAAGGATTTAAAAATTTTATCATAATTTCATTAAAAATATCAATTTTATCATCATAAAAACTATATTAGTAACGAGAAATAAAACAATTAAATATAATTCGTAGCGTGTAAAATGTTTTTAAATTCATTTTTGCCTGATTATTCATGTGAAATTACTCATTCTATATACTTATTCTTATATATTATAGCGAGTTAATTTATTAATTAATATAATATTTGAATATTACAAAAAAAATAAACTTTAACATCTAATAATTAATATGTATACAAATATGAAACAATAGAGTTAATCAAGTTTTTCATTGTACGGGATGATTATAGGCAACTAAATTATCTTACAAGGTAAGTTATAGCATTCCACAACTTAAAATATAACTCGGTCATTAATATCCCATCTATATTATATAAGGAAATCCTATACTGTAAAATAACTTATAATAAATATGTAATTTTATTGTTCGACTTATTATGTTTTGTAAAATTTTATAATATTTTGAATTAAGTGAACACGATTAAATATTTAGAATATTTAGATATTTATAATAAAATATTTAGAAATTGGTTGTAGATACATTATCATACACTACGTGAAAGAATTAAACAGCTAGGGAATTCAATATTAAATTAATCTCACCATTTGTAACCTGTATTTTATTTCATAATATTTTTATTTTTCAGTGCGTGTGTAGTGGCTTTTGGTCTGCATGGGTATTGTTTAATGACATTATTTACCCGTCCGATATGAACAATACCGTTCCAGTATTTATCAATCACGTGTCACATACAACTCCTATTTTCATTGTGATCATTGAACTGTTACTCTGTTACCATCCATCGCCAAGAGTAAAACCAGCCATTGCTAGTCTCTTCACTGTCGAAACTATTTACTTGATCACGTGAGTAACTAATTTCTTGTGCAGAATACCTAAAAATTATAATAAAATAATAAAATAATAACTTCCCAGTATATATATCACAAATATTAGCCAATTCGTAATATCTAAAGATTAAAGCATGTTATATACCTAATAAGTAATAAGTAATAATAATAAATAATAACTTTGGTATTTTAATTTGATTGATTCCTGGAAAGTCCCAATGAATACATAAAAAATATTTTTATTTGAATTATTTTTTATAATATAACACACCAGCTACTGAATAACACACTGAATATTACACTGGGCTATGCGTGGGGGGGGGAGGAGAGGGAGATGTATAAACCCCTTTAATGGCTTCTTTTTTTTAAAATATGAATATCTTTATGAAAAAATATTTTTTTGTATTTTAAGAGACGAATTTTTATTTTTTTAACTTAACGATAATTTAAAAAAATTGTTGAGAAATATTATCAAAGTTTTTTGGTCACCTTCATTTAAAATCGATTTTTGAATGCAATAATCATTTATTTACTAATTTATACCTAATAATTTATCACTAAAAATGCATCTGTCTTTCATTTGATACATACGAATACCCTCTTCTCCAATTGAGAAAATGCTATCTACTTCTTCATAAATTAATTTTATTATTGTTACTAAACATGAAGATTTTATTTAATAGGATGACAACATTACGATTTCAACACGGCAGATGGGTGTACCTGTTGATCGATATTTATGTAAACACGACTCCAAAATTTATCTTTGTATTTTCATTCCTTAGCTACATCATACCTGCTTTTTACTTGGCCAGTTGTCTCAGACTTAATAACTTTATTTGGGGTGAGTGTGTACAATAATTTAACTATTACAATTGCCAATATGAATAAAAAACAATATACATTTGTTTCAGGTTTAAAAACAAGCGGATATGATTCAAAAATCAACTCTTTCAGACTTCATAAAAAAATAACGTGAAATCACACGGTTTAGAATTTTCAGAGCATAATATGAATACGGAAATGGTTATACTAAATAAATTATTTTGTTATTTTTTAAATAATTGTACATTGATAATCAAGGTGGATACATTAACAATTCTTAATACCACGCAATATTATATTACCCTGTCGTACTTAATTTTATTTATTTATTTATGTACAGTGAAATACACATGAAATCGGTTATTGTATACAATAACTAGGAAAATATTTAATAGAATTTAGGTTTAGATTTAAAGAAAATATTGGTCATTTAAACTAATAATTCTAAATTTTTATTTTTTTTACAGGAGGATGACAATCCATTCACACACATTTTTACAATAAGTTTTTACTTATTAAGTTAATAATTAATAGATAATGTAGGTACATAATTCATAACATGAATCACTTGATAGAGGAAGTAATCCATTGGTACCTCATACAAACCTCACACATCTATAGGGACATAGCCCAAAAAGTTGCCGTCAATGGCAACTGGCCAATGAACTCTAGGCGCAGTGTGAACAATTATACTGTAAATTATGTACCAAGAACAGAAGCGTCGAAATCTTTATTGAGGTCGGGTTCTGACCCGATAATTTAGAAAAAATTTCAGTATATTGAGCCTAGAAATATAAGAACTATAACTAATTGGGTTTTGGACGACATACATTAGTTATAAATTTATAATGAATAGATTTAAGGATTATACTTGAGAACAATACGTAATCATATATAGGTGTCATACAGATACCTCAACAATTTATTTTAGAACAAATGAACAATCAAGTATAATCAACAAACGTGTGATTGTAATTACCTAATAATACGAGATCGGAGATACTGATAATACTATTGATAATAAAGTCTAATGAAAAATTACGAAGGCCGTGTCAATCAGATTCTTGGGATATTAACGAGACAAAAACTAATTTAATTATTTACTAATATAATTACTTTTACGTTGAAAATTGTTCATACTTATACTATGTACTGATGATACTTTTGTTGTATGTATATATGTAGTTTTGATCTGAATTTTCTTCTTAGGTTACGGATATATCGGATATATCGCGGGCACGTATCTTTAGAGGGCACGTAAGGGAGGCATTGGCCCCGGGCGCGACATTTTGCGAGGGCGTCAGAATCTTAAACAATGCAAAATAGTTATTAAATTATTTTTAATTTTTATAATATTATTGTTATAACTATCACAGAAAATTTGACGTGACCAAATTTGACGAAATTGATAACAGATTACCTGTCACGCGTAATACCAAAGTTGGCAGTAATGACTTTTGGTCATTACTGCGGTAATGATTGAATAGTTACGATTTTCTCTCTCTCTCCCGCCTATCCAAGCCATGTCTCACACGTGCTTGATTCGTGTGCTCACGGCCGTTTTTCTTCTCGAAACTTATACGTAATTTTTGCGGATCGTTGAAATTGTTTTCACCTTTTGTCATTGTCTGGTCTATTTTCAGTGTGTTTTACGTCTATTATTACAGTATCGTCGGCGTCTGGAATAAGGTAAATATTTGTATTTTGATTATTATTTGAATATAATTTTAACTCGATAGGTTAGCGTCGCTTAACTTAGCGATTCTCTCTATGCACATCCTGCACTTATCATAGATATTATGAACTTTGATGACATTATAAATACGTTTGCAAAATAAAATTCACGAAGAAAGTTATAATTTTTTTGATTAATTTACTCAAGTATAGGTATATTATGTTTGTATTGAAAATATTTGTGTTTTTTCATGACCGCCTCATATCATAGTTAATGGTTATTCTTAAAAGAGGGCGCTTAAGGAACAGTGCCCCAGGGCGCCTAAAATGTAAATGCATCTTTGATACATTGGCCAAGAAGTTTTCTATACTTATAAAGTTATCAAATTTTGGACTAAATAATACTGGATATTTTAAATAATTTTTACCTTTTAGTAATTTATTTTTTCTTTCTGAATTTACTGTTAATTGTATTCTCTGAATAAAACGTTATTGAATTTAACAAATAATAATTTGTTACACCTCAGCTAAAAATACAACTATAATTGCCATTAGTTGATATGAATAATTTTAATTTAAAAATAACAATTTTTTGAGATAACTAGTCACATTTTTTCATTTTTAAATTGAATAAATCAAATATTTGAACATTTATCACTTTCTTATTAAATTATCATTTACGGAATGATAAAATATACTAAATTATAAACGTCATTAGATAAAAACCATATAATTAATTGTGAATTTAAATTTTGAAGTGTTTTATAATTGATATTTTATGATTTCAATGTCTTCTACTAAATCAAAAAGTTAAGTATGTATGTCATATAGAGGTCAATCAAAATATATTTTTTGAAATATGGGGTATTTTCAATTTATTTTACTAACTTATAACAGTTATAACTTATAAAATAAATTAAATTAAAAATCAAAATTCAAGCATTATAAACTAAACTATTTTTTTTGTTCAACAAATATTAAATATTTTTGAAATTCAATTTTTATTAAATTAATTTCTATACTAGAATATTCTTGTATCCTAGCCTAATGACTCTAAGTCATAATAAAAACATATTACATACCTTTATGTATGAAAAAAAAAGTTGCTTCATAATACATTATAGTTAATTAGTTTTAAGAAAAAAATGATAATAAATTATACATATTAATATATTATACATTTTTGTGTGTACAAATGTTCTACATAAGTTTACCATTTATCCAATCCTGGTAATTATTTAGGTATTGATATAACTTTCTTGGATTAAACTTTCTTTGTTTAACTGGCTTGTTTTTATTGAATCTTAGTAATAATGCCTGTTAAAATTATTTTACATCAACTAAGGGTAAAACAATGAAGACAAGTTTGTTTAAAGAAAATCAAGTTAGATTTAAATGTGAAGATTATATTTAAGGTGTGTAATCTCTTAAATTCAAATAGTTACCTAGGTTTGATCTGCTCAAAATTGAATGATAATACTTTAGTTCACTCATTTATTTTTGATAGATTACATTTGATTTTTTTTCACCTTTTGATACTTCCCAATAGTAATTTTCGGCCTTATGGTAATTATTGTTTAATGAAAATCATTCAAAAAAATAGTACTATATAATCTAATATAATTGAAACCGTTATAGACTAGGTATCTCAAAAACAGGTCTAAAATTATAAACGATTATAAATTGGAAAGGTTTAGTGAAAAACAATGCGCCTGAAGTTGGTTAAAGTCAAATTACTATTATTAAAATATAAAATCGTAGTTTGTTTTAGATTGCCCTTGGTAAATTTCACGATCGAATCATTTAAATAGCCTTAAGTGTCAGCGAAAGTAACTATACTTTTCATTTTTTTTTCTAATTTCCATGCACTTTTTTGATACTCAACTATTAATCAAATAGAAAATCATTTAACTGTTTATGCACTCACTGCGCAAAAGATTCGAACAATTACAAGTCGGTTTTTTTTTTTTTTTAGTACTCGGCAAAAGAAATTATATACATAACATCCACAGCACGACTTCATTACAGCTAGTTACATATTATTATACCTACTTGTATAGATACATATTATACTATTACTTATTTATGGCGGTATGGTTGTATGCATATTCAATACTATATGAATGCTGCAAACATCGGTCAATATCCTATTTTTTATTTTTTTATTTAAACTTATTGTACTAAATATAATTTATGATGGGTATGTATTTTTACAATGTTTAATTAACCTTTAATCAACCGTTGAAAACAAATCGCGAGCTATACCATCTAATCGTATTTTTTATTAACTCTTATTCATAATTTTAACTTATTTTAAATCGCATTAAATTCCACGGCTATGACTTTTTTAACAGTTTAAAAAATAATAATTTATACGCACAAGATACATCGTTTATATTATATATCATACGTATATCATAAAACAACATTAGAAAATTATTATCCGTATATTTTTAATTTTTGTGTTTTGACTTTTTAAATATTTAATATAGGTATGATTAAATAAAAAAATTATATTAAATCACAAATCGATTAAAATAACTGCATGCAAGAGATAGTATTTAATATACTCGCCGATGGTTTCGATTATAACGGATGATTAGCTTAACATAACTACATTTTGTCATCTATGTAATTGAGTGAAAATATATTTTTACCGAATCAGACAGTTAGTCAAAACTTTCACGTATAAATATAGTTTTAATAATGTATTTGATAGTTATTTGTGGATACACTAAAGTCGACTTAGTGTATTCAGAATATGTACGTGCTGAACGATTTTTTAAATGAGAATAAAATATGTAACTGCGTTGTTTTCGCTAGATATTATTTTTGAAGTAAATATGAATAAATTATGAATTTAACGAATATTAAATCATTGTTTCATCAGCATATGATAACTTTATTTTATTGTTGATCGACCTTGTTCCAATCATACCCGACAAGCTGACCAAAAAGACTCCATCCATAAACACTTGACTTGTCAAATGTTGACCAATATAATTAAACACCTGTTAGTAAAAACGCGCATGAGTTAATATTTCACGAACGATATTATATCCATTACATACACATTTGTTATTCAATAATGAGATGGCATGTTGTTTAAAAATTAATCGATTCTTAATTTAAACAGCTAATACCAGTTGATTTGTTCAATATTTACGTACTCATCGAACGAGTTGATAATTTCAATAAAATATTTAACAATCAATTAATTCGTATAATTATACCGAATCCCATGCAGTGTAGGGTCACGCTGTGTTGTGCATTTAGCCACGATATTGACATCTTTTGATATTGTTTTCTGAATACATTTTTTAACTTGGTATTCAATAAGGTGATCAGATTAAATTTTAAGAAATTCGTGACACTGAAATAAAAGTAAAGATATGTATTAGTAGTATAAGACACAATAAGATAAGCCATAGTGTTATTCCGTTTTTCTCGGTTAACTGAATGCAAAAACGAGAAAATATATTTCATTATATTATCTTATTATACATTGGGTACATACGATATTATAATAAAAAAATGAACTGATGATTTAAGTAAAGTATAAAATTTCAAATATGAATTATTAATTTTATACAGTGTTTATATCGAAAAAATGTTACATGTAATTTTTAAATCCAGTAATATCCTTATATGCCGGTGACGTTCCGGACTTTTTAGGAAATATTGGAATTGGCCACTATAGTATTCAAATACTTAGTGAGATATTATATTTCCAATAAGCACTTTTTTCATTCAACTAACTAATGTATTTTGCATAACATTTTAAATACTTAACGAGTATAATTTTTAAGCGTGTTCAAAACATTTTTGATAAATATTTCAATTTTTCACCTGAGTATACTCGTAAGTACAAATAATTATATGGATAATAATTATATTGTATTATAATCAATATTTTGTTCTCGTAGGCACATTTACACGATAGAAATATTTTAGATTCTGGACTGAGAGAGTGATGTACTTTTTGTTTTAAATTCAAATTTTGGTAATAATGTCAATAATCATGTTAAAAATAAATTTAGAGAAAATTCATCGAGAACAACCTGATGATCATTCGACAACATGTTTAAAACGTGTCAAAAATTGATACCAATTCGATTCATCAACATAATTTTCCAAATATCGCATGGATTGAAACGTCATTCATCTCAGTACACGCTGATTGGTGTATGTTTTATGAATAAATTACTCGAACAACACATTGAAAACGAAATCGACTTTCGTTCGGGCCGCCTCTCCGTATGGCGTCTCATGGCAGCGGGGACACCTTTTATAAAAGACTGCAACCTGACGCATCGCTCATCACACGTGCTATAACACTTGCAAAATGAAGTAAGTTTCGCCAAGTTAATCGCGAATTTGTTATATTGTGCTATTACTACTACAATAATTATACTGTTCGTTCTTTTAGTGCAATGGTAATAGTGACTTTTCATTTTAGAACTATGTTGTGGCTCGCCATTCTGTCGGCCTTGTTGGCTCAGGGATATGCTTGGAGATCGGAGAACGAAGAATGCGCTCTGCCTCTGAAACACTTCAAATATATATCGTAAGTATGGCAAATCCGTGAGGTTTTTTTTTTACTAGACCACGCAGTTAACTCGTATACATTTTGAGCACATATTCAATTCAGTCGATTAAAAAATACGACGTACATTTACATATTTTATTGATATTTCATTACCTATTGACCTCTAATTGATTTTAAATTTATTGATCACAGTTCATTTTTATCTTTAATTATTGTTTGTTTATTTTCAAAGGTGAATAATTTTTCGTATAGCCGTATAGGTTCCTACTATTCAGTCATAATTAAGTATTTTAATAAATAGATATTGAATGAAAGTGCTAAAATTGAACATGCCGCATGCTCGTTTGAAAATAAACTGAACAATTTTTTACAGGAAATATTAGGTATAAAAACTATCAATGTATTATTTTACATATGTACAATAACAACGGTAATAATACAAATATTTAAAATTAATGTTTTTTGAAATAAAATATCAATATATTATTAAAATTTGAATGATTTATTCATTTTATGTTGTACTTTTAAATATTCAAGAAATATCGATATAAATAGGATTCAATTTAATTTCTTGAAATGAGAAAGAACATAGTTTCTGTTTGGTAGAAATATTTTCCTTTGAACTGCAATAATAATCTAAATGTTTCGAATTTTTGTGAAGATTATTTTTTTTATTGTGTTAACAAATTGGCTAGGTAATTAACTACCTAATATTTAATTAAAAAAACTAAAAACTATCGAGCAAAATTATCTTAACATATTTATTTATTTTGCTTGTTAATAGGTAGGCAAACAAATTTTAGCTTCTGATATTTTTCGAACAATTATATTTTATTCAATTGTAATGATTTTTTGAACTAATTTAAGTGATAAATCTTTTTTTATTACTGTATTCGTGTATGAACAATACAATATATTAATGATTAAATTGATTAATAGTACACATTTTCAGTCACGTTTTAAATTATATTGTTGAATAAATAATAAAAATAAAACTACTTACAATTTATTTTTAAAACGAGACTGTTTTTATTCATCGTCATACAAATAGAGTTCTCTATATACCTGCTATATAATCAAACTGATGGTCGTGAATATATCTAGAAAAACAAATATTTGATATCAATATACTGGATAAAAAAAATTATCAAATGGGAGAAAGTTTATAAGCATTTCACTTATTGGGAACCTCTTGCGACATGGATCTGTTATGACTTCGCTAGATGTATTTAAGAAAAAAATGCACTCTCATCCCGTTTAATTTTAAAACAAAATCGATTAACAATCATTAAATTCGAAAATAATCTCATATTGATACTGTTTTTGTACATTGTAATAATCTAAAACAATGGAGATTTTTTTGGAGATTTCCGCATGCATATATCGAGTGATCATTACGAGCAAGGAAAGTTAGAAATTTTCTTTCGAACTTGGGACAAGAAAGAGAAAGTGCTTTGAAATATTGCATGATAGAAGAATTGCACATCAAATAGAGTTTTTTACATTTATTACTCGACCCTAATAAATAAATAATTACAATTTTTTTTCTTCTATCTCAAAGGACTACACTTAGGGTGTAGAAAAATAAATATTAATTTTAAATCAATCATTACTGCCACAATTATTGTCAATTATTCTATTTCATTGTTAAATTAAACCATAAATAAAAAATTTAATTTATTTTGATATTACATAAATCGTGTATTTAAGAGACTGTTCCATGAAAATTTTTCAGTTTATAGTTTACTATTAAGACTAGATAATGTAAATAGTTATGTGTACACTACATATTGTAATATTAATTTTACAGAATGGAAAAATATAAATGTACCAAATTACTCACGTGTTATAATTATTTTATTTTGATAATTATTTTAACTAATACGATTTATTTATTTATTTTTTCTATAATTGACGTTAGAAACTGAATAAATTATATTTTGATTACAGACCATCTGGTTATGGTGAAAAATGTATTACCTATACCAACGTGTCGGAAGCTTTCCGCGAAGCGTGCAGAGGCGTATTGAGCATTGAACCTGGAACCAATGATTTAACGGATATTCAGTTGGATAACTTAGGAGATGTAATCCAAGAAACGACGAGAATTTTATGTGAATGGTAAGTGTTAATAATAATATTGGATACAATTTAATTATTTTATTATGTTAACATTTTTAATATTATTGATATGAAGGCGAATTAAAGAGTTTACTTTGTAAATGTTTATAATAAAATTTAATTTAACTAAAAAAAAAAAAAATTAGAAATCGCAAAGATAAAAAGCTACACTATCATTTATAAGAAAGTATATTACAATATCTAAAAGTCAATTAGGTATTTCATAGAATATAGTACGCAAATATTTTATTTTCTTATACCCGATGGCAAACAAATTCTAATGAGTTATTAAACTTGAATACGTTTCGCGTAAAATATTTTAAATTTAAAAATGTGAAAATTATTTTGCATTTGATTTCTCTAGAGGTACTTGAAATTTATTGTTCAAACTTATAAACAAGTGTAGCATATAAAATCAATAAAATACCTTGACGCTTCGATAATATTTAATGTTTACAATGTTTTATAAAACAACAGACTATAATCTTAGACACGTACTTTCGGTTTAGGTTTGGACTGACAAAAGATCAAGTCCGAAGTCTATTGCCAATCATAAACACAGAGAACACGGACATAAGCTCATACTGTCCAAAAGAATTAAAATCATATCCAGGAAACGATTGCAAAGATGGAATTGCATTCCGAGCAATCGACGGGAGATGTAATAATTTTGTTCATCCGCATTGGGGTGCGGCGAAATTACCATTCAAAAGATTTTTGCCGCCCGACTACGGCGACGGTAAGATACGGAAATTCTATATTTATTAAGAACGCTTTAAACTAAATGTATCGTTTTCACACGACACGACACACAGCAGCCGTATTGTGTGTAATGATAAAAGAAAACATTTGACCACGTGTCAAGGGGATGGAAAGTATATTGATTTTAATACTTACATTCAGGTATCAAGTCTTTGCGCACAAGCATAACTGGATTTCCGTTGCCCAATCCAAGATCTGTCTCGGCCCGAGTGCACAAGGACGTTGCTAGACCACATCGCACCGATATTACGTTTTTGTTCGCTGCCTTTGGACAACTCATTGACCACGACCTCACACTCACCGCGGAAACCAAAGGTACGCACAATTTGAATTGGACAGATTTTCATCGTTATCGCATTGTGTTTTGAAATCATACTTTGTTCGTCTACCTAATGCAGATCCGATCACTAGACAAGAAATCAAATGTTGCTCGGGAGCCAACCATCCGTACTGCATACCGGTGAACGTACCGATCGATGACCAGTTTTTCGTGGGCAGTCATCGTCAAAGGTGTATTGATATGATAAGATCGCTGGCCGGCGTGAACACTGACTGTTCTCTGGGTAATTATGTCTACGATATTTTATTAATCATGATTCCGGTTGATCTTTACGACGACGCTTCAGACACGAGATTCCCGATTGGCTTGATTCTATTTCGGGTTTTTTTCAAATTACCATCTAGTGGTTTTGTACAATGCGTAAACTTGGAGAAAATATCCACAAATCAAAAAGAAAATTTCCCTCGTCTCGAGTAAAAGACTTTACTTTTGATTTTAATTTTTGTTTACATTTTTAATGTGTTTGTTTTTTGACGGTTGCCCGCTTCGTTTAAATTCGAACAAATATTATACAACATGCATCCGAGATACATACATATAATATTCGTGTTATAGATATAGACGTTCTTTAATGTTGAAGTTTATAATTACACGGGAGAAGCATACATAAGTTATTCGACTGGAATAAAAATTAAAACCGTTTCAATAATCACATTAATTCAGAGCGTTTTATAAATAATGTTTTCTGACTGGTTATTTAACGTATTGTTTGAAACTAATTAATCATTATTTTACACTTTCATCAGTCTCGGCGGTAAATATTATTCCATTGTCGGTATTGCTCTTCGTGTTGGTATTCATTTCTGTTTAAAACAATAGTTTCCTATGTAAAAAAAAAAAAAAAAAACGTTTACGTAAATATTATACATTTACGTTTCTCATAACGAAACAAAAGAGAATAAGGTGTGCGATTTTGATCGTAGCTGAAAATCAGTCCTAAGCAGTTAAAATAATAATATTGTAATTATTTAGTTTTGACGTCGCGTTCAGCCATAAAGGAATATGCGCGTACCTGTCGTATAATAAATCGGTAGTTTATAAATCAAAATATTACTTGCACACGCTATTATGGGTATAAATTATTTCTGAAATGCACTTACGTGTTTGTCGTTTCGGGGAGTACCGGGGATTTCGAGGGACTTCTTTTTGCATTTAATCGCGTCTCTAATAAATCTTCTTTGTTTTTAATAAAAACTTTTTACGTTTACATAAATTATAATATTATTACAGATTTACGAAGTACAGGGTAATACTTTTAACGCGAATCGGACAATATGTCGAAAAATGGTATGAATAATAATTATTTGTGTTCTATTGTTATTGGACATTCTTATTTACAAGATTCTTTTTGTGTTTTTACATTTGTTGAGATATTTTTATCGTCTCGAGTGTATTGACTTTCAATTTCCAAATTCCGTGATTTTAATTTTGTATTTAAAAAAAATTATTACCATCTGAATATGTCAATACTCATAGACCAACTGTTTATCATCGTTAACGATAATAAGTATGAAATATTCAACGCGTAGACATCGTGAGGAATACAGAAAGCTCACATTTTCATCTAGTTTTTGTTTCTCGGTAAAAAGCCCGATTCGCGTAAAAAGAATCATCCTGTACATTATGTGATTGTCTTGACGTATTGAATCCAATATAATAGCTTGTAAATTATTACCCAAGCGAACGGATAAACAAACAATGCACTAGAGGAAAAAAACTAACATTTTCTTTACTATTATTCTCTCGGTCAATATTAATTATGTGATCCGTCATTGGTAGAAAGCAAAATCAAACGCGAACACGAAACACGATTCATTGACGTTATTGTAGAGGGGGCAAGTGGAAACGCTGGCCACCTTAAAATTTTCTCAAGGGAGGGCAAAGTTATAATCACCCCTCCGCCCCCGATAGTAAATTAAAATCGCCGTGCCGACGACGGTAATAGTTTCGAATCTAATGAAATAAAGTAATTCCGCGTAAGAATTATCGCGCTATAAGACATCAAATTTATTTCACGTTTTATTTTTCGTCGAACAATGTATTGGCGCACTGTCGAGTTTTTCGGATGACAAAACGATAAAAATTATTAAAAACGAAACGCTATCGATTTGATATGGTACGGCCGATAGAGATTTCGTCATGAAACGATTCTCTTGACCCGCGCGAGAACTAAACATTACGCGAAGAAAAATATGCACTGACGGTTTTCGGCGAACACGCCGCCGCGCTTATATTTTCATCATCTCGTGCCCTTCGGTTTTCGATGTGTAATCCGGCCATCGTTTTTACCCACGATCCGGCGGGCGGCGGGGGCGTCGTCGGCGTGTCACTGCGATAAACGCGGAGCGCCACGACGACACTATTGTTTTGCGCCAGCGGTGGAAGTAGATCAATAATTAAGTGGCCGTAATGACGTAATAAAACAATAATTTACCGGGCGAGAGAAACGGTCGGGGCGGGGTCGGGGCCGGGACAGGTGCAAAACCCGACGCCGTCGAGCGAATCGAACGAAATACGAGCGCGCGCGCCCGGCACAAAACGGTCGTCGTCGTCGTCGTCGTCGTCGTCAGGGTCATCGCATCGAATATTGCTAATGATCGTTATCGCGCCACCCCTGGTGATTGTGGTGGGGGAGGGGGGAGGTCGGGAGGTCGGTGCGAGTCTACGGCCGCCGCCGCCGCCGCCGGCGCGTTCACCCTCGCGCCGCCGACTACTGGGACCCTGGTACCGGAGACCTTTTCGCAGGGTTCGGCCGCGGCCGCGCCAAACCACCCTCGAGCCGCGTCAAATCGCGGGCTCCATCATGGGACCCTGTTGCCGGCGGGCGGATGCGGTCCCTTTTGGCGTGTTCCGCGGCGGCGGTCGATCCGTCCCTGCCGCCGCGACGGTGCTGCCGCCGCTGCGACCCTAGTCGCCCAAGACGGTCAGTTGGCGGTGTTTTGCGATGGTGCAACATTTACGCGCGTTTCAAGAAACCAAAAAGGCGGTGACGGTCTCGGGGGCGAGCGACGACGGCGACGGCGCGCGCGCGCCCTCCGCCGATATTCGTCCGGCGGCGGCGGCGGCGGCATCGTTATTAATTTTCGAGACCGATAGATTTTCGTTTTGCTCTCTTCTGTGTGTTTTCTTTACTTTTTTTTTGTTCTCCTCTTCTTCTTTCGAACGCTCGCAGTGACGTCATTCGTTAACCGGCGAAAGAGATAGAGAGAAAGAGAGGCGATAGGGGTGGTCGGAAGAGACGGGAGAGAGAAGAGACCGCGCGTAGAGGGCGCGAGAAAGAGAGAGAGGTATTGGCTCGACCCGTCGCCGCCGCCACCGCGCCGCCGACAAATCGAGGGGTTTTTTTTTTTTTTTTTTATTCGCCTCGGCTAAAAGGGATCGTCGTACGATTCTCGCGCACGCCGCCGCACATCGCCACTGCGAACCGTGATCGATGTTACCTATTGTGTATAGACTGGCAGTGATTCGTCCATTTATAGCATTTTAGGAAGCCCTGGGCATTGCGAGCGCAGAGAGTTTTACCAGACATTTAATTGTTTTGAACCCCGGGGGACGTATAAGACGTAAAAAAACAAAAACCAATTCTATACCAAACACACTATTGTGCTATTTCTTTAATTTAACTACACTCTCTATACTTAAATATAGTGTCATATATTGTGTTTAGATTGTTTCGACTGTCTAGTTAAATTGTTTACGCGCTCGTTAGCTATTATAAATGTTAAAAAATAAAATTGCATTTTACACACATCCCACATGAGTGAATATTTTCCCACGATTAAATAGAAATAATTCTAAACAGCTAGACGTGTGCGGTAGTATTTGCGTCGAAATGTTTTTAAAATCCATATCGGTGTTGTCTGCCGCTAAAATCGGCGATACCGTCTCGACGATATTTTCAAACCGGGACGTTCCGACTTCTCGAGATCACCCTTTGGGACACCGGGACACGAGGCACATGAAACCATAGTGCACGGCGGCAAATGGCAATCCCATAACATTATTATAGTCGTACATCTTGCAAAGTATAACGTGATCCTGCGGTCGAGTGCATAAACGATTTTTGAACTGCCGTAGTAAATCAATATCGTGTATTACGACTGTAAAGTGTTGCACAAATTTCTCACGGTTATATTTCACGCGATTCCGGCAATCATCCTCGCCCATGCATACGCCCGGCGATAATTAATTAATTCTTCTCTCTGCGGTTTTGCGCTCTACGCCGAATTTCAATGATATTTCACTCGAAACGCATTCGTTTTATATGCCGGTCGCTTTCGTCCTGTTTTATAATATCTCGGGTACGCGAGCGTTCGGTCGGTTTTAAACTAGTTTCGGTTTCGCCGTTAAAATTATCGTTTTGAAAGCCGCTCGATTACCGCGTGAAAGAAAAATATACGCGCGTCAGAAGAACTAAACCCCGTTTCCAGACGAAATCTATGCGTCGCGTCATCGAATGATTACATACAAGACGTGATCACTCCCAAGTTTATTCGTCGACAGCGACATAATGCTGCGTGTATTGTACGAACTCGTGTTGCGAATGATTCGTATTACGCACACACAATTATAATAATTGACTTGTTATCGACGTATTCGCTCTCGTTGTTATTAGGTCCTCGCGTTCAAACCAACGCTCTGACGTCACCCATCGACGGCAATTTCATATACGGTTCGAACGAAAATCTGGCTAAAAAACTGCGGTCGTTCGAGGGCGGCAAACTGACTTTAGTTCCGATATTACCGGGCCACAGACTCAAACCGATATTGCCGCCCAAGAAAAACCAACCGGACGACGGATGCATTAGACCCCATCCGGATTTATATTGCTTCTTAGCAGGTGTGTATTTTATTCGCGATCGGTAACGAAACACACGAAATGTAAATAGAGTTGTCTAAATAACGCATATTTAAACGTAAACAGGAGACAATCG
The DNA here is from genome assembly GCA_948098885.1 of Drepanosiphum platanoidis. Classification (NCBI taxonomy): domain Eukaryota; kingdom Metazoa; phylum Arthropoda; class Insecta; order Hemiptera; family Aphididae; genus Drepanosiphum; species Drepanosiphum platanoidis. The sequence continues at coordinate 22,928,410 of OX402528.1, forward strand.
AGTGAACGAACAACTAGCTCTGGGCGTGCTACACACGATTTTCGCTCGGGAGCACAACCGAATAGCCGACGAACTCTGTACGGTCAATCCGCATTGGGACGACGAACGACTGTACCAGGTAATGGGAAAACTATGATGTTATTTTCTGTTTTAAATTACCGTACTACTTTTCTGTAACACCTATTCAGATCACTGCTCGATTACCTATACGAAAAAACAATATAGCGATGTGAAAACAAAATTTATTTACAAACCGTGTAAAGTGTAAAATATTATTATTTTTAATGTTTAGACATTTTATTTCAATTGACGATCATAAACCATTCGAAAACGAAATTATCGACAAGAGAGATACGCTCAAAATTGTATGAATATACTCGTTAATTTTTATTTCTTAATATCGATTGGGGGACACGTCTTTCTCGAAAATGAATTTCGAAAATATTATTGTTTTATTATTTCTCAAAGTTTTGTCGATTTTAAAACGCGGAAATGACCGTTTGTTTTACCGTTGTTGTATTTACCGATTCGGGGGTGAACCTATTATGTGACCGGCGTCGTTTACGTATACGGACGTCGACACTTCGCTGTATGTGTACGTATTATATACTACAGGATAAAATGTAATGTCGTTCGAATAGGAATCGCGAAGAATCGTCGGCGCGATGATCCAACACATCACGTACAACGAGTTTCTGCCGAAACTTTTGGGCGGATTCACGATGAAAAAGTACGGTCTGGAACTCTCGCCACAAGGGTTTTCGAATAATTACGACCCGGACACGGATATAACGGTAGCGGCCGCGTTCGGCGCCGCGGCATTCCGGTTCGGCCATTCACTGTTGCCCGACGCCATGGAACGGTGGAGTGCCGGTCACAAGTTTTTGGGTTCAAGACGGTTCAGCGAAATGTTTCAGCAGCCGTACGACCTACACAAGCCCGGCTGGCTGGACCAATACCTCCTGGGTATGGTGAACCAAGCGTCGCAGGCTATGGACGACGCGGTCACGTCTCAAGTAAGAGCAAACGTAGTTTTTTATTATTTTATATACGAATATGTGAATAAAAATGAAAACAATCATCAAAAACGAATCATTTAAACGTGGACGATTTCAAGAATATTACTATTTTTATATTTTCTTTACCCTCCCCCGAACCCGCGCGACCAAAACAAATGGATTATGAATTTTATAAAAACAGCGTAGTGTCCTTATGACAATATCATAATATAATTACTATGAAGAGTACAACAAACGTTGTATTGCAGTTTGATTCAAATACAATTATAATATTAAACCAAATAAAATATAATTCAATGTGGTCCGCAACATACCTTTTAATGACAATAATAATTAAACCCGCAACTTTTCTGCACGGCGGCGTAGGTGACGAATCATTTGTTCCAAGAGCCGGCCAACGATTACGGCAAAGACCTCGCGTCCATCAACATCCAACGGGCCAGGGAACACGGGATACCCAGCTATTCGGCGTGGAGGCAGTACTGCAAGCTGCCGCCGATCAAGACTTGGAGCTCAATGCTGACGGACATCAGCAACGCCACGGTAAAGGCGTACTACGATCTGTACACGTCCCCGGAGGACGTGGACCTGTGGTCGGCGGGCATTTCGGAACGGGCGAACGACGACAACGTGTTGGGACCGACGTTCGGTTGCATCATTGCCAAAACGTTCAGCGATTTGAAAAAAGGAGACCGGTTTTGGTACGAAAACGCCGGTTTGCCGAACTCGTTTAATTTAGGTGAGGAGTAAAGTTATTTTACGAAAATTTGTACAGGATTTGGTTTGTTCGAGCAAACTGTGGAACTGAAACATAACGGATGTTTCTATAAACCTACAGGAAACTCGCCATTGCGTTTTCCGTAAAAACTCGTTTGGCAATTTCAGAATTGATGAAAATTTAAATTATTTTATCTCCCAACGTAAAGCGATAGGCAATCTTTGTTTATTTTCTTTATTTTATTCGATCATAAAAAGATTACCGGGCCTCGGTGAATGGGGAAGTTCGCGCGAAAGACCTGCACGAGTTATCTATTGTTGTCGATAAATACACATCAAATTTCAAAAATATAAATTGGTTTAAATTTTTAAACGAGGGAAAATAAGGGAAAGTACCGTATAGGTATTTTAAACATAATTTAGGTATACCTAGTTTTAGTTACAGATATTGTGTTATAGTTTACTAAGGGATACGCTCCGACCCTATTTTATTAAGTGGTCGAATTTGTATTCATTATAATTCAGCCGTCGGCCCGTCGCATTACAATGATCGAATGTAGTCATTTATTTCCAAGTTAGTCATGAAATGAACTAGATGGAGAGTTTGAAAGCAATAATTGACCAACTCTCTTAAGACACATTAATCAGTAGGGCTGAAAATATAGCCAGAAGAGTAGATTTTAGTTATTCTTATATTTTTATCATACAATAAGCAATATAATTCGAATATTATTTTAGTCACGTTATTGAATCGACTTTATAAAATTTCCGTTAAAATAGTACAAACAATTTTTATTCATAATTATTTTAAATTAAATTCTTTCATTAGGAATTTAAGAGATAAACAATATTATAATATACGAAACGCTTATACCTATGAAATTATTATTTTGGATTCTAATCAAACGATACAAAAAAAAGTTTAGACTTTATGCAGGTATTATAACGAATTTATCAAAGTAATTATAAAATATATCTAATCCTCCACTATATTATGAAATGATTCAATTTTTGACTTTTGTTCAAGACGCGTCATCAAAATTTATTTATGTGGAAATAATATTGTTTTGTAATCTTTTCGCGGTTATTATGAAAATGCATTACACTATGTCGTAATAGATACTCTTATATCCGATAAAAGTTTTTTAATTTTTTACCGAGCATTATTTACGACATATTTTTAATAAAAAAATATATATATTATTATTTCAGAACAACTGACCGAAATAAAGAAAGTACGGTTATCGCGAATATTATGTGACAACAGTGACAATATCGTAACGATTCAGCCATTTGCCATGGAATTGCCGTCACAGCACAAGTAATATTTCTCTGTTTTCCTCTCGGAATTCGAGGACATTCAAAATTAACCGATCGATTTTTATTTTATTATTTTTATCAGAAATAACCGGGTATCTTGTAAAGGACATATACTACCGCAAATGGATCTATGGGCGTGGAAAGAGTACCCAGGGTGCTGTACAAAAAAGAAAGTATGTAGATTAATTTTACATTTCGTGTACATACGCACGAGTAATTTCTAGCCTTTGAAAGTTTGTTGTAAAATCGCTCCGACTAACCCGTAAACGTTACGCGTAGTATTCGCAGGTTCCAAACCGAATCAATCTGAACACTCAAATACACAAGGTTCAAATAAACGAATGGAACAATGAAGATGACAATCTACACAAGTTTATTCAAGCAATAGCTGTAAACATATCGTCGTCGAAACCGAACGCGTGGAGATAAAATAATAATATTATCTAATTTATTATTTATTTTTAGTATTAATTTATAAAACATATTGTCGTAGCGTAAAACGATTATTACGTGTTTGATGTATGTACCTATACTTGTTTACAAACTGTCTACAAAAAACGAAAACATATTTTTGGTGTCATTATTTATTATTAAAATTGATTTTCTCATAAACCGTGTGTTTAATTTTTGTACGCCTTTGTGGTGACCTTTTTATTGGTAACGCGAAAGCTTTCTTCCTGAGTAAATGTTTATTAAACTTTTCATTTGAATTCTCAGTAAATTAGAAATTTTAAATTTTATACAAACTGATTTTCAATGTAAGTATTGATAATATTCTATAGAATACTGCAGAAATAACGATTTTATTGTTACCTCGTAGCGCTCTACCCCTATCTATAGATTGTAAATAAATATAATCGGTACTACTTACGGCCTGTCGGCGAGATGCTGTTGGAGTTCGGTGGCTTCGTATTGGCTTTCGAAACAAAGTAAGTAATAACAGATCACAAAAGTCACGATTGAAAAAAATATTATCATTAATCTTAGTCGTTGACGAGATAAATGACACTATCACGAAAAAAAAATAAAAACTGCAACGTTAAACCCGAGTAGAACTTTCTGAACCGCTGTCGACACTAGACTGATCGTCTTGTGCACTCCGCGTTGGTAAGCTGCTGTACTTTTGCGTGTCGCGCAGCTCGACTGTCATTGGTCGGGCGGCGCGAGCAGCTCAGCTTTCATTGGCCGTGTCATGACCCGCGTGAACTTACCTTGTTCCCGAATTCACGCAACAGTTATTAGTGTTATTATTATTACTATTGTTACATAATTATGTATTCATAACGAAACTATCTTACGTCATTATGATTAGAGGTACCTACTAAAAAACCGATTTGTTCGATTGCTATGCGTTTCTGGTGCAAAATTACGGGATAGCAAAAATATGATTTTTCTACCTCATGCAAAAAATGTATACTCGCAGCCCTATCCGGCGCCCACGATTTAAGGGATACTATCGTTTATTTTAAGCGTCTCCGTGTCCCATTAGTATAGGTACATTACAGGAAAAAAGTTAAGGGTGGCGCATTAAAGTTTGATCAGAAGTCAGGAGACTAGTGTACCCCTGCGTTCCCCTCCACTTTAACCACTGCTCCTTCTAAACCTATTCTGCAAACAAATCCTGCAGATATTATAATATTTTAGTAAAATAATGTTGAAAATTCATTGTTCATTCGTCGGTTTTTAAGTATAATATTTCTCTTCATCTCATCGTCGACTCGTTTTTTACGTTTTGTCAATCTCTTGATGTAAATAATTTTAGCCACGCTTTTGTTTTGTATTTATTCTATTTTAATCTAAACTAAAAAAAAAATTAAAACACAATACAAACGTGAAGTTACACGTTCTTTTAGATAGATCGTAGTAATAAGTACATTAACAGTATCATTTTGATAGAGCGGTCAATCGATAGGTAATTAGTAATTACTCATTATAAAAGACAAAAACAAATATATTCTCATATTTTACAATACATTTATGTACATTAAATAATTTACAGATACACTTATTCAAGAAAATTAACAATATTAACGCACATTCAAAATAATAACTGTTTATACATAACAATAGATCATTATAAATGACATTTTAAAATAATTAAACATCATAAATAATATTTTCGCACGGTTTGGTAAATAAAATGGATATTTTATAATTGATTATTGCATATAAATCCTAGCCCTAATAATAATTAATAAAAATGTATTTAGACTATTTATTAGTCATCATTACTATAAATTAGATTAGTTTTTAAATTTCAACTAATTTATTATACGCCATTTGAAATTCGAGTTATTTACGTAGACCTTTCGTATTATCTGACACGCAAAAATGATCGATTAACTTATTATTATAATATTTCCGCGAAATTTTTCCTATTAAATATAGATTCATTGTAATACTATATTATGCTCGTTGGGTATTGGGTAATTTATTAGGTATATGAGTAGTTTCAGTATCAATGGAAATCAAATGATTGAATGTTTTCGAAACGGTTTAAAAAAAAAAAGTTCACACAGACTTCTGCGGTGTGTACAAATATTTATATATTATGTAAATTGACTAAACACCCGGTGAATTTTGAATCATTGTTTAATAACTATCCGCAACTTCTTTGGCTCCTATATGGCGCAGATAATCAACCCTCTCTTGTTAATAAAATAATAAAGTATTTGTTTTGGTAAAAAAAAAAATACTAAAAATTCAAATAAGTACTCTGTAAAAATGGTTTATATAAGTATGGGTGTTTATAATATAATATATACTCGTAGTTTTAACACGTACCTAATATTGCTATTAGCCAAAATAAAACGTTTGTATTGTTTTTAAGATATTTTTTTTCCTTCTTTTGTTCGTTGACCTGAAAATAAATTTCAAAACATTCACGTTAGAACACGAAAAAAAAAAACGAAATTAGCGCGAGTAAAAAATACGATCGATTAATCACATACTTGAAAACCACGAGCACAATTTGTAACCAATCATCATGCATATGAACGGCATGATAAAAGCCGTCACTGCAAAGTACATAATTACTTCAATCAAACTTGCTGCGATCTCCCCGATGATTAGATACACCCATCTTCCAGTTGTGAATTTATAATAAAGTAAACTGTAAACAAAAAAAAAACTGAATATATACATCCATATAGTATAACACTTTAACAAATCGTACTCGAACGAGTTGAATGTACAATTTATAATAGGTTATTTCTTATTCGACTGAAAGTAAAACAAAATATTTATGATTAGACGTGAATTTATTAAATTCATACAATTTAGTAGAAGAAAGACGATTTAAAACATATAAATGAAATATTGTCAATTCGGCGAATAAAAATAATTAAAATACAAATCACGATTAGGTAGGTACTTGAGTTGGGATTATTTTAAATCTAATTCATTTTAAATAGTATTGGTTTTTTCTTAAAGTTACATAAACAAACTACTAAGTACTAAAGTACTCGCATACATTTTGAATACTTTCAAACAGTAGTAAATTAATTAATTAATTAAATCAGCATTAATTTTGTGAAACAAATATTTAATTAAATTTTATTGCGTATTATTATATAAGATTTTTTAGAACATCGTTAAATGTTTTATTATTATAGGTATGTAATGAGTTGGAATAAAATAAGTTTTATCTCTATTCTATTTGATTGTTATTGAGATTATTAAAAGTTGTGAAATTGTTGACCGAGTTCGATTATTAAACAGAACAGTATTGCAAGGTCAAGCCAAGCCGATCTAATTTTATGATCTCTATTTTTCGTTACCTACTTTAGTAGTCACGCCGATCTTTATGGACAGGTAGGATCTTTATAATATTTTCAATGGAATACCTAATTTAGGTGGTTGATAGTAGGTATGTACAAAGTACAATTATTGATGGCTACTTTGGCATAAGTACTTTAAATATGTAAATTCATAGACTCGAAGAAGTTTCTAAAGGATATTTATTAAATGCTTTGTATAAAAAACTCTAATTACAGACAGGAGCACGTGTAATTGTGTTTACAAATAGATTTACAATAAGGATTAGTGGAAAAGTTTGCGGGAGCCTATAATAATTTGATACACGTGATGAAAAAGATCGCATCTCAACCACGAATCTTGTGCGTTACCTACTCACCAGTGAAAACGAATGATTAGTTAATAATTATATTAGAATCACCACCAATATTATTGAAATAGAGCAATAGTCTTTCACAATATTTGAACCCACACGATTAAAACTACCGCGAAAAGCTATTGATCTGTTTTTATTCAGATTTTCAATCATTAACAAATATCAATAAAAAATGAAATAATGAACAAAAGATACAGTGTGTATCCTATGTATCAGATATATTTAAAATATTTTGCTCAATTGAATGCAGTATTTCCAAATGTATTATCTAACAACATTATTAACAACATTAAATAGACATAATTGAATAAGTATATGGACAAAAATATTAATAACTAATATTTTAAATAGTTCGCTGTTTTAATACTCAGTTATCTGATACTAGTTATATCTATAAGTTAGACTGATACTTGAACTGCATTTTACCAAACACCTAACAAGAGATAAAGAATTACGTTGCACTTTTACGCGGCTCACGCATTTATGTGATTCGATCAAAATAAACTCGTCTTTGAACAAATAATTCTCATACATGGGAAGCAATTATAAATACGCGAAATTATACATTATTGTCTGTGAATTGACACGATTGTCGTACAAAAGTGTCAATTAGTATAGAAAACAGAAATTAAAACTGCAATAAACCCAAGTGCATTTATAAATTGCATTTACCCTTGGAAATATGCACGCATAGGTTCGTGATTAATAATAATTTGTTTATGGATATTTTACGATTATACAGTTCGATTTTTTCTATTCGTTTCGCGACTTAATTTCACGTTACAATTCGACCATAAAAAAACAATAATAGGTACAAATTGGATACTGGTATAAACAATAAATACGAGTATATATACTTAGTTTAGTTCAGTAGGTATTATTTCATAATAGATAATAGATTGATCGATATGAATAAATCTGAATGATATTACCATGTGACGTAGGACCCGGACAGTGCAAACAGACCTGCCGTGGATTCGGTCATCTTGGGCAAACGGTGTTTGGTAGTGGCCATATCGAACAGCGTCAACACAATTGGATTGGTGTGCACGGCGTGGTTATACCATTCCGGTATCCAGTTATTCATTTCATTCGGAAACAATAACGGTTTATTTACCGCGCAAATCGCCCAAAACATAACACACACTTCCTACAAAGAACACATTCATATTCATATCACCTATTGTTTATTATCTATATTATTTAATTAATATTTAAAATATCCACTGGCTTTTGTGCTGAATTATGGAATTTTTAAAACATAAACTAGGTACCGATGTTCTAAAAGTGTATCCAAGGAAAACCTTTATAAGCGTTTTAAGTTTGAACTATTATGTAACGTTTTATTTATATGAATCCATGACGATAATATAAATTCGTACCTAATTTTAAAATTATTTAGATGAAATGTTTAATTTTGGATTTTATTAGTATGTATGTATATTTATTATCAAACAATATTATATGAATTATAACACAATTTAGCGTTCTTAAAATGTAAATGATTTGAAAATTTATATTTTTGATCTATTAGAAAAATGTTACCAAGTCAATTATTAATATGATGTGATAGTAATTTTTGTATGAGCTTTATTATAAATGAAATTTTTTTGAATAATAAGAAATAAATACTTAACGTTATTGTTTTAAATGTCTTTTCATTACTAATTAAATATTTTATTGAAAAAAGTTGGAAGTAGGATATCCGACTCAATATTGAAGGTTAATTATCATTATGTTATGATAAGTTATTTTGCGGAATTATTTTGCGGAATCTCTACATAAAAACATGTCATTATTATTATTACACTTATTAATCAAATGGCCTTGAATATTATTTTTCCAAAGTGCAATATTACAATATAATTCACTTATTTAATGCTTACATTGTAATACTAATTATGGCACTATTATTTTGCTAATTACATATAAAAGTAGAACATTTTAATCTTAATTCAACACATTTTAACCTTAATTACGAATAATATAAAAAGTAGGTCAGTATACCCAAAGACGAACATTTATTTTTACGGTTTCAACTTTTATTTTAATTAATAATATGGACTTAAAAATAGTTTATAGTTTTGGATCAAAATCAAAAATAATACATTATGTACCTATCATTTAAATAATATTTTAGAAAACCTATTCTCATTGAGATTTGAGAATATCTCATAAATTAGTTAATAACATTTCCTATTTCATTTAATGTATTATTTATTTCATTCAATTTATAAGTAAGTTTATTTATAAAACAGATATTTTAGTAAAATCTTAGGCATAGGTCTCAATAGGTTTTGAGATTTGGAGGGGGAGGGGCTGAAGTCCTAGCTACTCAGGTAATAAACACCCTGCATCATAAACTATTAAAAATTTAATAAGTAGAATAAAAATTGGATCGGGTTTTGGGGAAGCTATTGAAATTTTTTTTTTGAGGCGAGGGGATTAGAGTTCCTTTCTTTTATGATTATAATCTTAGGTGCATTTTGATAAAATAATATTAACTCACTATTGTAACTGGAAATACAAGACTGACAAATACAAAATCTCTTATTCTTTTATTCTGTTGCAAACGTGGTTTCATCCAAGATTTACCAGGACCTGAATCTGCAAAATCTACGAACACTGTGCAATAAATGAAGTAAGAAATTTGCAAAACCTGTGAAAATCGAAACAGGAATTAGTTATTTTGTGAGATACATTGGTTTATTATAATATGTTATTAATATCAGCAGTAGAATTTATTTTTATAACATGGAAGAGGACATTATCATTGGCTTTTAGACACCAAACAATTCTTGTACGAAAAATAGTCTTATTAGTGTCAACTGAAAAAATTCAAATTAATAAAATGTGTGTCGGTTTATTGTAGTTTAATAATTATTTTTACGCTATTCGAAATCTGTTTTTTAAGAGATGCCATTTTATACGCGTCGTTTAAATTTAACACAATGACACGACGACCCGGTTAAATAAATCGAGATAAATGTTCAAATTGGAACCGATGTCTACATTTCAATGTTGTCAGTCATTTTATCGGCCAAGTATATTATAATTATGATTATGATCACAATACGATTTATGTGTACCTAGTTGATTTCGATTCGCCAAGTATTAACAATATATCAAAGGCGGGAATTATTCCAAGCGTGTGAATTTAGCACACGATTTACGTTTTCATCATTATTAGTAATTATTAAATATTTAAATTTTTCTCATAAAATGTCGATAAAATATTTTAATAGTACATTGATCGATCACTCATTAGTCATAACCTACATCTCACTCGACTCCGATCTCCCAATCGCGGTTCATATGCATTCTATTATTACTACCTATCATAAAAGAAGATCCGACAATGTGTTTAATAATTGAACAAAAATGTTTACCTCAATAATTATTACTCTTATTGGATAATATTAAAAAAATTATAAATGAAAGCTTTGTAGTACAACATAAAAGATTCCGATTGATATGTATCTACCATTTTCTATTTTATTTTAAAACAAAAACATCAGAACAATATCATTCGAGTCTCTTTTTTTTCGAACGAGTTCATAATATTAATAAATTCAATTTTGGTCCGCATAGTCGTTGGGCGAAAAAAAAGTTGTTTAAAAAAAAAAAAAAACTATATTAACGTGCTCGGATCCAAATGGAATTAAACAATTCTAGGTTTTTTTTTCATGATAATGTTTTTACTATTTGTTATACAATTTTAAACCTTATAGTTTTATGTATAAAATCAATTTTGCTGATCCGGCTTACTTTTTATTTTGTTTTCATTCCATATGCTCACCTACTTTAACGAGCATATTTCTAACTAGCCGGACGTGTAGTCAGCGAATTATCATTTAATGGAAATAAGAATAGTTTGCATTTTAGGTATTAAGTATATGCACCTTCGTGTATATTTTATATATTATTATTATTATATGTACATATTCTCGTATACATTTTCAATACAACATTTAATTTGAATGAAATATGAAAAACGATAAAACGATGTACCTATTTAGTATTTCTAAACGCGTGTGAGTTATTTTAAAAGTATATAATAGGCCATACAATAAAAACAAGCATTGCTGCAGTATAATCACAAATTATTGTATTGAATTTTCATATTTTTAAACGTGATAATTTTCAGTGAGACGGAAGGGAATCAATTAAAACAATTATTATACTTTTTTTTAATTCGGCATGAAATAAAAATACTTTTCTTTAGTTCTACAATTTTGACCCCGAGGAATTAAAAATATACAATATTAAAAATTTTAACACTATAATTATTTCGTGTTAAAAGCCGACACGTGCGTCATATATTAGTGTTAATGCTTATGTAATTTAATTTTTATATTTAAATTTCAACCTGCGAACAAACTTGAAATTAATATTTTATTAAATTCTTATTACTGTCCAATATAATAATTATTTATAATTTTAAATATAAACAACAATTAATATAATTAATACCATGATGGACATTATGAGATATTTATTTTATTCAATCATTTAAATATATTTAAAATTTATGACTTTTTATCAATAATATAAAATATTATGTCCATTGACACATAGGTGATAACTGACAACATAAAAATCACACCGTTTACTTCCTATTACTACTACCTTGGTATAAAATTAATTTTTAAAAGACCGGAAATGTTGAGTAAGAAATTAAGATCTGCATAACGATTACATGTTGAAACGTTTGTGAAGAAATAATTCAAAATAAAAGTATAAAAATTGTATTATTATATCTCTTGAAGTCCTCAAGTCATCTAAGAAATCGGTGTAGACATTCTATTGTAACCAAAAGTATAACATGTATCATGCAAATATAAAACATAAAACAAATATTGTTACTATTTTATATTATAATTCTAAGTATTAATAAATAAGTAAATGTAGCACTGTCAGCCAAGTAGCCGGGGCTCGTTCTAATGAAAAAAAATAAAAATAAATTTACGAGTGTGAATATTATAACGTGTGATATTAGGAAACATTTTTCTGTATAAATTTAAAATCATATATGAATCAGACTTCATTTTGGTTTATATTATATCGAAGTCGGTAGGTCATGTGTATTTGTGCGAATTTGTGCATATTTAAACATTTTAAATGCAAACTTAAAAAAATAATAGTGACAAAGCATCTCACCTAAAATTTGACTTAATCTCCTCCGATCCCGTAGAAGAATAGTAAAGTAAGGTCGTGCTATCTATTCAATCGTGATAGACAATGAATAATAATCGCGCGATCGCATTAATATACCTGCCAATAACGGGTCTTATTTAGATTAGTGATTTTTATTTCGTCAAGACATGTTCTATGAACTTTTTCCTATTACTTTTGTTACGACTTATTTAGACGAGTAGGGCACCCTTTTTCACAAATGTAGCATGAGCTCTCTGTTTGCAAAAATTGTAATTGTAATACTGTAATCGTAGACCATTGTAATAATATCGGAAATTTACATTATTATATAAAATACAAAATATGAAATACGATTTACGCATAACGGTATTGATTCAAACAATTTGAAACCCTGACGTGGAGTGCAAAGCTCTCCACATGATTACATTCACTCCTACCGACCATAACTCTGGTACTTTTACATAATATTCATATTCTAAATCGTACCTACTTCCTTTTAGCAGCGTAATTCATCAATAATTATGCTCGAACAAAGATTTAATATAATTTATTTAAAAAAACTTCCTATATATGAAAGTATCTTATAGCACTAAGAAATAATAAGGATTAATTAAGATAAATATCGACGGTGAAAAAAACAATTTTCAGATTCATTTTTTATGCGTCAGGTACTACTAGATAATATTATATAGGTTGATTATCTAGTCTAATCCTGTAGAGACACGACCAGAGTCAAAAGTCTAAGGGGGCTAAAAAAATTCGTCGAGCTCGTCGCGGTTATCGGGGCGGGGGGGATAAGCAATCCGGTTGCGCCTAACTAGCTGCCCTAGACCCACTCTTGGATGTGGGTACGGTCCCGCTTAGAACGGGGCCCGAGTGCGCGCGGCTTACCAGATTCCACACGGACACGCATTTCCACCACCAGTTGGAGCCGAGATTGCCCCACGTGGGATGAGCGACGCTGCTCAGGTCCAATATGAACAGCCCGTAGTACGACACGAACACGTAATAGCACGTGATGAACAGTCGGGACACCCTGAACAGGTGCTTTCGCTCGGCCTCGGTGTGCGGCCAGCAGCTGCTGCACAGCGCCGAAGCCGCCGTCGCCGCCGGTGCGACGGGCGCGGGCCTCCGCTCGGTCTCCGCGGCGGCGTCCATGGCGGCCGCGTGCTGCGTCGGGTGCGACGTTTGTCCGGGCTAGCGAGCGTGCTGTGCGGCGTGCTGTGCGGCGAGACGTCCGCGTGCCGTTGCAGTAATGCGGTGTCGCGGCTGTGCTAACTGTCGCGGCCGACCGTCCGGCATAAGCGTGGTCTCGCAACGGTACGCGCGCACATATCGCATAGGTGTTTTATGCAGTAGCATGTCATTATACGCACGCATCACGCGCACACGACGCATAAGCGCCCGGGTACTCCTTCCACCCGGTCCGGTTTATCGCGCGGCTAAGCGTCATCGGTCTAGGCGGCACGAGGGCGATTCGATTTCTCGCACACTAATGTGTGTGTGTATACAGGTATAGGCGTAGTACCCCCGAGCACCGCGACGTTATCCCGACATCTCCTTTCATATTCGTTTTTCCTTTTTTCAAGTAATTCTTTTGTCGGTACGATTTTAACAGTATCACAGGGTCACAGAGTATTCGACATCCTTATAGTTGACTATCTTATGCCGCGAAGCATTTACACGGCTCCGATATCTGCACGCCACCGATATCGTACCGTCCCTCACATCCCCGTGATGAACGACAGCCGTAAGGTTTTTATCATTGAAAAGGTTATCTTATTCAGAGTGATTAATTTTATAACATACAACTGCCGGGTTTTATATTATTTGTCCCTCATTCGATCAACTCTTGAATATGGATCAACAATTCGGAGCAAGTGGTGGGATACAAGACACATACAGATGATGGGTGATTGATATTGGTGAATTGGTCTATTGAATTTGAGACCAATGTTGAATGTATCATTGGTCTAAAAAAAAAAAACGATTCTGAGTGAAGGAGTTGGTATGGGTCAGCTACAATAAGTTAGCAGATTTTCGTATTATTATAAAATTTGATTATTGAAATGTTTATAGAAAAAAAATTGTGCCTATATATTTCCGAAATTTATTCGTTGAAGAAAGATTAACTTATAAGGAACTTTTAATATAATTCTCAAGAATTTTTGACGAGCCAAAGTTATTTTATTGATATTTTACGAAAAAGAAAACTTAGGAAACTCAAAAAATTTAAATGCCTAAAAATAGCACAAAAAAAATCAAAACCTTTTGAAATTTATATCAACTTTTGAGAATGGTCATGTAAATATTCGGTGAAAATTTCAAGCTCCTGCGATCAATACTTTTTGAGTAACGATGAAAATAAAAATTCCATTTTGTTCAAAACCAATATACCGTAAATTTTGCCGTTTTCACGAATAACTTTTGAAAATTTAAAAAATGATGTAAAGTACCAATTAGAGAAAATATTCTACCACAAACCTATACTGGATTTGAAAATCGGACCATTTTTTTCAAGTACTTAATGTGTACACATACGCAAAAAATAAATAAATAAAAAAAACACACATTATCACACAAAATCGATAGATCCCTAGTTTCACTCATAATCTAAAAATACCAATTCCATTGAAATAAGAATAAAATTCATAATTTGTGTTAGATTAACAATTTAAAAAATACATATAACTTATGTACTCGTATTATAATTTTAACAAAAACATTTAGTCAACAATATAGCAATTTTAATTCTTTAAATCTGGAATATGAAATTTTAGAAAAAAATATGTAAAAAAACCACGGTCTATTAGTGAGCAATATTAACATGCGTACTTCCTGGTTTCTATACGTAAATTATAAGCCTTAAATAAAATGTAACCAATAATTAGAATCACATAATTGCCTCGCAAAATTCAATATGTTCAAACTTCAAATCGACATTAATTAATTGAAAAAAAAATGCATACGAATTACGTATTTGCGTATGAATAATATGGCATAAATACCAGTTGATATTTGAAACATAATAATCATTGTACAGAATTTATTCAAAAAAGGCCAAAATAAAAAAATTGTACTCTCCTTCAAAAAAGAAAAATAACGAATACAAATATCCCTATTTTTCATACATAATTAAATAAAATAACCTTTTTACCATTACAGTCTTTCAATTTTTAATTAATACTTTTAAAATATTTAAAGGAACTTACAAATTCTATTATTTGTTTGAATTTGTTTAGTAAAAGTTTGTTTACACTTTGACAGAAAAAGAAAAAATTAATGAAAATCACCTTAATTTAATTTCAAAATTATGTTAAAAATATTTGATTTATTGATAATAATTTAAATCCCAATGGTGATTAATTTCAAACTACATTAATCATGACCTTAAATTGTACTTTTTTCAAAATTTTTGTTTGAGAAGAGAGCTAATTGTTATATTGTGATACCTTATTATATAAAAAAACCTCTAAAACGTGTTAAAAGTTTTTAAAACTTAATTATGAAAACAAAATTATAACAATATGATGAAAAATTGATTGAAAAAAACATTAAAAATTTGACAATATTATACTGATTATAACTAATATAATATACCTACAGTAGTCATAACACCTAGAAGCTGGGATTCAGAACTCTTTTCTAAGCAGTGGTCCACTCACAACTATATAATACATTTATATATATACTGACAAAAAAATAAAAGAATGATTAATGTATAAAAAAAGAATAAAAAAATATTTAATTATATTAATCTATATGCATGCATTTGTGTGGTGTTAGCAATATAGTATATTATGCGTAATAAATGATCATCAGTGAGTACAATTTTGTTGTGTCATTTATAATTGTCATTACGTACCTTAAGTTTTGACTGTATTATAATAAACTCTCTCGCGTGCAGCTACAAATCATCTATATACAATCTATTATCCATTGACTACGGGGTGACTCGTTAGTCAGTTGTGTATCTGAAGCTCATCCAAAAAACAGGCTTCCCACTTTTATACCTAGAAAAACATAATCTAAGTAGGTTTTGAATTTTTCTTCTTAGAACCATAAAATATTTCATTTTTTTTTAAACAATTACCTATACTAAATGTTGAAAAATAGTTATGAAAATAGCTCTTATAAAAATAATTAATTGTACCTATAGTAATTTATCATGTATATTTATTTAATTATATAACAAAATACTTTATATATAAATATTAAATATATTTGGTAAAAAATATTTTTAACACATTCAATAATAATAAAACTTAAAGTTCCTCACAATGTCACAAAATTAATGTTTAAATGGGTTCACATTTTCTGTACTATAGCATGTGTAGCTGCTATTAAAAATATAAACGTTTTTTAACTGAACAGGTTGGTTTAATAATGGTAAATGGCATCTGAAACCTGATAATATTTTGACATGATATTTAATAAAAACCAATTTTTCTACTTTTTTTATAATTTATGTAATTAACATTTGCTATTTATTTGTTTTTAAAATTAACTTTTAAGAAGTTTTGACTAATAAATAATAAGCACCAATAAGTTATGAATTCAAATTTGTTTGTAGAAATTTTATTCAACCATGATTTTGATTGATAAAATACTAGTATTTTTATAATTTTGTTTAAAATAATTGTTTCATTCTCTGTTGCTGAATAGTTTTTAAATATTTTCGAAATTATTAAAAACTTTTTTTTATAAATATTGATGACAGTTATTTAAATCCAATTTAAAATAATTCGTAATATAAAGTTTTAATTTTCTCTAAATTAATCGCATTGATAGAGGTTTTCAAATTATACAGTAGGTATTCTTAATGTAAGTAGTAAGCACATATTTTAGTGTCACATTATCACACATTATCAAAGTGAGGTATGTATCAGGGGAATAAGAACATTTTGTTTTCTGTATCAAAAACTGGCCAAAAATAATTATAAGCTTACCACACAATTTATTTTTGTATTTGTAAAAGTATTCTCAAGTACCTGCTGAAAATTTTGTCAAGATATAGTTAAAAAATTTTATTTTAATTATTACATAAATCAATTAATATAAAATATGAATATCTGACCTTTATGATACAATATCTTGTAAAATGAAATAGAATGGTATGCAAAGCAACCTTGAACCTACGAAACAAGGTCGAGATGTACCTATGTATTTATAGTATGTTTAGTTTCTTGAGCACTCTCTACTCTATACGGTTAAGTAATTTCACTACATCTAATAACTATTATGGTAGTACTATTGTCCATTGGTTTTATAAAAGTTGATTATAAAAATGAATGATAGTATCACATAAATTAAAATATAGGCAACCAAATAAACACTCTTTAGAAATTTTAAGACTAACAGAACATCAAGAATAATAATTGAATATAATTGAAACGCTTATTGCAGAAATCCCATAAGTGACAGAAATTGTAAAACAACTTTTTTTTTATTTTCTTATATTCTATACCCCTTCCCTTCAACCTTGGTGAGTATATAAGTATTGAGTATATTCTGTGTTGTGTATAGATCCTTCCTCTACTTCCAGGAATGAAAAAAAAAAGCTTTTAGGAAAATGATTAGTTTTTATTAATTTCTTGAAAGTTTTAACTTATGTGTCACTTATGGGGTTTCTGCAATAAGCGATTCAATTTAGTGTTCCTATGGAAGACAAATTATTGAAGTATATTGAAAATAGTAATACATAAACCTTAAATTGAAGATTGTCATTATGGTAAAATTGATTACTATACTGAAAGTAAGTCTAAGCAATGTAAAGGATGTTCAGATAATAAAAAATAAAAATAAATTGTTAAACCACTATTTGAACCCTTGAGCAACTAGAATGAATTCAGGTCTTTGAAATATAATGTGAAAACAAATTATTATTACCACTGAAAAAAAAACGAATATAAGATTGGAGATCATTCTTTACTATGAACTAATTCAACTAACAATAAAATGAAAAAATGTAACAGAAATATAATATTCAATCTATAATAAATAATATAAATTAAATAGTATAAAGCCATTCGTTAGGATGAATGGAATTATAGAACAAGATATCGCTAGCTGCTAGCTTAGAATTAGGATTGAGAATTGATGAAATATTGGAAGACGTGTTTTAAGATTTTAAAATATATCATTTATAGACCATCTAGGCTCTGATTTTCAGGCAACATTAAACTAAAATACACTTTAGTTTAGAAACTTTGAATTCGAGAAAGTAATTGAAACCCGGTATTAATAATATTAAGTTTTATAGTGTTTAAATGTTACCGATTTTGTTGAACATTAAAACCTCAATAACTCAATAAAAATATCAAAATCATTAACAAAATAAAAAAAAAAATTGTATAAATAATTTGGTTCATAAATAAAATACCAATTAACTCAAAAATAATTTTTAATTTATTAAAAATTTGGATCTATGGATATTATATTATAAATTTGAAAATTCATCGTTTAGCCTGAAAAACGATAAGATATCAAATTTTATTATCTGATTATTATTATCGAATAGTAGGCGTTTTATCTATTTATTTAGGAGCTGAAGTTGGATGCTTAGCATAATAGCATATTTACATTTATATGTTGAAATAACATTAAACCTTTATTAGCTTACATTTTGAGAATTTTTCCCCTTCAAATGTTTAATTTACGCCAATAACGTCACATTTAAACTCTTGGATATTTTAACGATTTGGATTCAGATTCAGTATGAAAATAGATTTTGATATATTTTTACTTGGAATAATATACACATATACATATATATATATATATATATATATATAATGTATTATTATATACCATATTATTTATATTTATCTATAAAATATTTATATATTTAGAGTTTAATAGGTTTCTACGCAATTTAGTTTATTTTATCACCCATGTAAGCTTTAAACTATACTTACAGCAATTAATTTAACTTGATTTTGAAAATTCTGTAATTTTAAGTATTTCTTTTTCTGTGATTGATGTGGTAAAATTTTAAAATGTGTTACCTATAAAATAAATAAATAATTAATAAAGAGTTATCTGATATTTTAATGAATTTAAGACAATGATCAATAAAAATTAAAGAATCTGAGGATATATAATATACCCCACTTACATTGGGATGTTCTAAGTGAGTGGCGTCAGTGGTGTGTAATTATTATAAATGTCAATTAAAAAAAATTATAAATTAAGTTCAATTTTAAAATGTCATTGCGATATTTATTGTAATAATTAATTAAAATCAAATAATACGTATATCGCCTTGTCGATTATTAACGATAATTATTATGATCAAAATAGGAAATACAATAGAGCTAACAAAATAATGCCGTTATAATGATGTCACATACAAAGTGATGACCAAGTGTGCAGCAATGGGTGCACATCAGGTCCATCAAAGTCCCATTTATTCGTCAACCTCCCTTTCAGCAACCGAATGTATTTTATACGGACTGTCGGTGTTCTCGCTGAGCAGCACACCAGTTCAAACAAATTATTATAAACAAGATAACAAAGTATATATAGATGGGCTCGTATTCATAAATAAAGAAAAACGTGTATGCGGCATGCGCTTAAAACACCGTGTGGCTATTATTTGATATTTCGTTTCGTCAACAACAACGTTGTATAAATGGAAAAGGCATAGAAATTATCATCAGATAATAATTCTATGGGAAAAGGCCTATATTGAGCTCCTAGCGCAAAGCAATTACCAATAATATGTTAACGATAAATGATCAGACATAAATATAAAAAAATATCATGATTTTTGTACCACAAATAACTACATATATGTGAAATGTTATAATTTATAAATTAATATATACACACACACACACACATATATATATATATGTTCCCAGCTATATATACATATATTATAATCTGGAAACATGATATTATGTACTTTAACTGATATTTATTTTAAAATAGTCAAATTTTAATAAAAAAATGTTTTTATTTTAGAGTGCACATTTTAAAGTTTGGATACATTTATTAGTATGATATTTTGAACTATATATATAATATAACAGTATATAATATATATATAACCTATTTTTACCTGTACCCTCCATAGTTTTACAATGGAAAATGGGCAAACTTATTTTCTGATTGAAAAAAAGAACCATAAAAACTAAAATTAATACTTAAAAGTGTCCAAAAGATTATAAGAAACGACAAGAAATAAACATCGCGACAGAAATAAAAAGGAAACAAAA